>CM058232.1:67593829-68193829 GCA_030180135.1 Orychophragmus violaceus | reverse complement strand
TTTGGGGTTGTGAAGCTTATGTTAAGCGATTAATTACAGATAAGCTCGAACCCAAATCTGATAAGTGCTACTTCGTTGGTTATCCTAAGGAAACCAAGGCATACTACTTTTACAACCAATCCGAGAACAAAGTGTTTGTTGCTCGGAACTGTGTCTTTCTTGAGAGAGAGTTTCTTTCCAAGAGAAACAGTGGGAGTAAAGTACAACTCGAAGAAGTTCGAGAACCACAGGAAAATGCTCAACCCGTTGAGGAAGAGCAACAGTTGGATCTACAAAGAGTTGTAGAAACCGCGCCTGTGGAGCCTGAAATTCGCAGATCCGAAAGGATCCGTCACGAACCCGAGAGATATGGATTTCTCGTAACCAATTGTCATGATTTATTGATCATTGACAGTGACGAGCCCGCGAATTTTGAAGAAGCCATGATGAGCCCTGGCTCTGAAAAGTGGCTAAAAGCCGCTGAATCCGAAATGGGATCCATGTCACAGAACCAAGTATGGACTTTGGTTGATTTACCCGATGGTGCAAGACCCATTGAGTGTAAATGGATTTTCAAGAAGAAAATTGATGTGGATGGAAATATTCAGATATATAAAGCAAGGCTGGTGGCAAAAGGTTTCAAACAAATTCATGGTATTGACTATGAAGAAACCTATTCCCCTGTCGCCATGCTTAAATCCATTCGGATTCTCCTAGCAACAGCCGCTCATTATGATTATGAGATCTGGCAGATGGACGTGAAAACAGCTTTCCTTAATGGAATTCTGGAAGAGGATGTGTACATGACACAGCCCGAAGGTTTCATCGATCCTAATGCTGCTAGGAAAGTATGCAAGCTTCATCGATCCATTTATGGATTGAAGCAAGCATCTCGGAGTTGGAATATTCGTTTTGATGAAGCAGTCAAAAAGTTTGACTTCATCAGGAACGAAGAGGAACCATGTGTTTACAAGAAGACTAGTGGGAGCGCAGTTGCATTTCTCGTGTTGTATGTAGATGACATACTTCTTCTCGGAAATGACGTTCCGTTGTTACAGTCTGTTAAGGCTTGGCTCAGAAGTTGTTTTTCAATGAAAGACATGGGAGAAGCCGCGTATATTCTTGGAATAAGAATCTATAGAGATAGATTAAACAAGTTGATTGGACTGTGTCAAGACACTTATATCGATAAAGTCTTACACAGGTTCAGAATGCAAGATTCCAAGAAGGGCTTCATACCAATGTCTTATGGCATAAGTCTCAGCAAGAAGCAGTGTCCTGAGACACCTGCTGAGCGAGAACGCATGAGTCGGATTCCTTATGCCTCGGCATTGGGATCCATCATGTATGCCATGCTCTGTACTCGTCCAGATGTTGCTTGTGCTTTAAGCATGACGAGTAGATACCAATCTGATCCAGGTGAAAGTCACTGGAGAACCGTCAAGAATATTCTGAAGTATTTGAGAAATACTAAGGATAAATTCTTGGTGTATGGAGGAAGTGATGAGCTGGTAGTAAGTGGTTACACAGACGCAAGTTTTCAGACAGACAAAGATGATTTCCGATCGCAATCTGGTTACATCTTTTGCCTGAATGGCGGTGCAGTCAGCTGGAAGAGTTCTAAGCAGGACACTGTAGCAGATTCCACGACTGAAGCTGAGTACCTCGCTGCTTCTGAAGCGGCAAAGGAGGCTGTTTGGATCAAGAAGTTCATCACTGAACTTGGTGTGATTCCTAGCATTTCTGAGCCAGTGGCTTTGTATTGTGACAACAATGGAGCCATTGCGCAAGCAAAGGAACCTAGATCACACCAGAAATCCAAACACATAGAAAGGAGATATCACCTTATCCGTGATATCGTGAATAGAGGAGATGTGAAGATCAGCAGAGTCCCGACGGATGAGAATGTTGCTGATCCACTGACCAAGCCCCTCCCAAGGCCTAAGCATGAGTTTCACACTGCTGCTGTAGGCATTAGATTTCTTAAGATATGATCTTGTTTTCAGTGGGAGTTATATTTGGTTTTAGTTATGACATGATGTTCGTAAAACATAATTTGGTTATGTTATTTTAAATGAAATTGTTTCAGCATTATTTAATTGTGTTATTAAATAATTGTCCCAAAGTAATTTATGACATTTTATAGGTCATCAAGTATGTGACTTGATCATGAAACCCTATAAGCAAGAAATGACATAAATCAAAATGGTCCCTGGTCGAGGTTGTTAAAGTGAGACATTAACAACCACGTGAGACTAGTATGTGGAGTGACTGATGACTATGTTTCATGGAGTCATTAATAAGAGTATTAAAGTCAATCACATAGATATGTGTTGGAGAACACATGATCGGACTTGACCCGTTAATGAGAACTCTACAAGATGTTATATGAGTGTCATAAGAGCTTCTCATTACGACTAAAGAGTATAGTCCTTAGACCTGAGTTCATTATGTTTTCTTACATATGGATTGGTCCGTCTTGACTTTGTCAAACGTCAACCGTAACTGGTGATTATAAAGACACTGATTAGGCGTATCATGAAATATGAAAGGGTCATGGATGGAACAAGATGAGATTTGTACCTCCTATATAACAGGAGTTAAATATCTCTGGGCCTATCGAAGATTTGATACTGGAAATGCATGGCCGCGCTCAAACGAGGTGATTGTCAGTCGTTTGTTTTATCAGTACAAATCAGGATTCGATAAACATGATCTAGTTTAATAAGGATGACGCAGTTCTTGCCTTATGCTAGATTGAGATATAGCTACAAAGGGATTAAAGGAATAGATGATTCCAGTACAAGTGGGAGATTGTTGGGAATGTCCTGAAATCTATTGTACTTACTCTAAGTGAAAGTCGTATTGTCGAGATGAGACAATCACATAACACTAGGTAGTCATAAAGCTTTGCTAGAAGCCACTTGTGATCAATGGGTTGAGAACTCATTGCTAGTGTTATATGATCCTACAGGGTCACACACCTAAGCAAACTGGACATTGTATATGAGGTTGATCATTAATGTAATGATCGGGTGAATGCATATTTGATATGCATTCAATACCAAGTTTCTGGACAATGTCGATCGACGCACTAAGTGTGTCGGTCGACACAGATCGGCAGTGTCGATCGACACAAAAAGTGTGTCGGTCGACACAACTCGCGGATTACCAAATTAATTCGGTTTAATTGTTGGTTAATTCCGTTGTGGTTTAAGTCGACATATATAAGATATATGGTCGACCTAAACTCGAGTTTAACCTAATTCACAGCCACCAGAACTAGAAAAGAAACCTCTCAAGAGATTAGATCTCAAATAGGCACTAGCATCCCTCCTGTTCAGTTTGTGTGCGTGTGGATACCAGTAGAGGCACAACGTTTGAGGTGCTTCGTGATCTCGATTATCTGCAAATCTTCCGCTGCTAATCACCAGTTAATCTCGAGATCTGATAGATTCAATTACATGAACCTTAGATCATAGGCTTGGAATTTATACCTAGGGTTGCTAATCCTGATTAGAACTGCTAGAAATTCCTTCAGGTTCGTTACAAGGCTCGACTCGTCGCTAATGGTAAATCGCAACAGGCTGGGATCGACTGTGACGAGACTTTTAGTCATGTGATCAAGCCATCAACGATTCGGTCTGTTCTTCATGTGGCTATTTTCAGACAGTGGCCTTTGCATCAGCTAGACGTAAAGAACGCGTTTCTTCACGGCGACCTCAAGGAGACTGTTTATATGCACCATCCACCTGGTTTCAAAGATCGCAACCACTCAGACCATGTATGTCTTCTACATCGCTCTCTCTATGGTCTTAAACAGGCACCTCAAGCTTGGTTCTCGCGTTTTGCCTCCTTTGCTCGACGCATTAGTATTGTCCAAAGCACCTTGGACACTTCTCTCTTTATCTACAGTAGCGGTAAAGGCATGTGTATCTTCTTCTTTACGTGGATGACATCATCCTAACCGCCTCCTCGACTGCGCTGCTCAACTCTGTCATTGCCTTGCTCTCGGTCGAGTTCCCGATGTCCGACTTAGGGCCGCTTCATCATTTTCTTGGCATCTCGGTGAAGCGCGACTCAAAAGGTCTATTTCTGCAGCAACAAAACTACATTGCGGATATTCTTCATCGCACCATCATGACTGATTGTAACCCTTGTTTGACACCGGTGGATACGAAACCGAAACTAAGTGCTGTTGAGGGCAAGCCTTTCTCGGATCCAACGCTGTACCGTAGCCTGGCGGGTGCTCTTCAATACCTTACGTTCACGCGTCCATACATATGCTATGCTGTACAACAAATCTGTCTGTTCATGCATGCTCTGATGGAAGGACATTTTCTTGCTCTCAAGCGCATTCTTCGTTATCTCAAGGGTACTATTTCTCATGGTATGCGCTTACACGCTGGGTCATTGTACGATCTTATTGCCTACACTGATGCTGATTGGGCAGGGTGTCCTGACACTCGCCGCTCGACCTCAGGATTTGGTATTTATCTTGGCGCCAATCTTGTATCGTGGTCAGCAAAGCGTCAACAAACTGTCATTTGCTCTAGTGCTGAATCCGAATATAAGGGCGTGGCAAACACGGTTGCTGAACTCACTTGGCTACGCAATCTTCTTCTTGAGCTGCGGCTTCCCATCACCAAGGCGTCACTGATTTATTGTGACAATATCAGTGCCGTATATCTATCAACTAATCATGTCCAACATCAACACACAAAGCATATTGAGATTGACATCCACTTTGTGCGTGAAAAGGTCGCTTTGGGTCAGATTAAGGTCATACACATCTTGTCTTCAGTACGCGGACATTTTCATCAAAGGCTTGCCAACATCGGTCTTCATCAACTTTCGCTCCAGTCTGAATTTTCGTGAGCTCCAGTTCCGACTGCCGGGGGGGGGGGTGTTAGACTAGATAATATCAAATCTGTTATTTGTATATATCTGTTGAGATATCATTCAATATATTCTCTGATCGATTGTAACCTATATATAATGCATAGCCTCCGATCATCGGAGTTTAACCAAATTACATATAACTTATGCAAAATAATATTAAAATGTTTTAACTGGTAAAAACCAAATCCACCGAAGTAAATAAAAGTAAATGATAAATCAAGCAAAGTAAATAGAAATGTTAAATATGATTTTAAACTATAAAACATAATGAAAGATAAGGTTATAGACAAAACAAGGCAGAGTTGTTCTTTGTCGTGGTTTAAGACATGGGGATCTTTTATCTCCATGCATGTTCATCATGTGTACAAAAGTATTGTCAGGGCTTTTTCATAAGGCTTAAGGAGATGGAGAGCTAACATGAATTAAAGTTCCACAGAACAGTTTTCCAGCCAATCATCTTTTGTTTGCTGATGATACAATGTTTTTTTTCCGATCAGATGATATGAGTTGCAAAATATTTAAAAGGATCTTAAAAGCTTATTAAAATGCTTCTAGTCAGGCATTCCGTTTAGTTACATCATCTATTACTTTTGCAACAAAGGCTCCGATTTCTAGAAAGGAAAAAGCAAAGCGAATTCTAAAGATATCTAAAGAAGGGGGCACATACCAATGTGGTGTTCGCCTAGTGGTAAGCCCCTAAATCACCGAAAATGTAGGTGATGGAGGTAGTGGGTTCAAGCCACGTCGGGAAGGGTCTCCTCTCCGAAAGAAAATGAAATTTAACATGGTTTGGATCCTGTCCTAAGGGGATGTACGGGCCCACAGAACCATAACTTTCTAGTCATCAAAAAAGGGGGGCACATGGAAATATTTAGGCTTGCTTTGAGAATTCTGGCTGAAGGAAAATAGATATATTCACTTCGATAGTGGATAAAATAAGACAATAAGGTCAGAATTAATCAACAAGGTTCTTATCTTCAGCTAGAAAGCATGAAATGCTACAATCTGTTTTATCTGATGTCTTGCTTTAAACTCTCAAAGTCTCTAGTTGCAGGATCCAATCATCTTTGATAAGTTTTTGGTGGGATAATAAGCGAGATAAGAAGAAAATAGCATGGGTAGCTTGGAGTAAACTCGCCACACCAAAAGAAAATCTGTAAGTTTGAGTTTCAGAGACATAGAAGTGTAAAATGATGGCTAAATTGAGTTGGAGATTACTACAACACCTAAATTCTCTGGTCTCAAGGATTTTTCTTGGAAAATATTGTAAGGATGTGTCATTCTTGGACTATGATGTATTATCCTCGACGAGCCATGGTTGGAAAGGCATTTTAATTCCCAAAATCTAATAAGCGTGATCAACCCAAGGGATGAAAGAGTCGAAATTTCAAACTATCTAGTTGACATATAATCATTTCCTTCTAAATTTGATTCAATTAATTTTCAATTTGTTCCTACATCAACTTATTGTATAACTAATTCCTTAGCTAAACGAGCTCCTCGTGAGCTCGAAATTTTATCTGTTTTATTTTGAATAAAATGACACTTGTGGACAAAAAAAACAGAGATAAAAATTCACTGGAGACATTACATAATTATTCACTAGGTTCTTTTAATACTTTTATTTAAATGCTAATAAAAAGCTATGAATTCATCAGTTTTTAAAATTATTTGCTCTCTATTTTTTCTTTGTTTTTGTACCATTCCACTTATCTCTTATCTAGATTCAAAATTTTGCGTATTTATCCAAATTTTATGTGTCAATAAGTGATTCTGGTTCTCAAATGATTTTGTTTACACTTTCTACTACAATGATATTGTAACATTCCAATTTATTGTATATGTACATAAGTTTAAATTTTTTTATTTGGTTATCTATGTCATCAAAGTATACTTATCTTTTTGGTCATTTTTCCAGAAAAAACTTCAGAATTTAGCGTGCTTGATCTGAAGTAGTTGAAGGATACATAACCTACCGGGAAGAGATTCACAGTATCGTACGAGCGACGACAAAGCACGTGGAAGGAAAATAAAAAAATCTATCAAGACTCCAAAAATAACAATCCGGTCGTCGGAAGGGGGTGGGCCAGCGGGGCGAGTGAGCGGACGTGGGGCCCACAGACGAGGGCGATCGGGGTGTTAGAAATGATATCATAGCCGAATCTGAGGGACCGTGTGGAGTCATTGAAGGCTCACCGTTAATGATAACGATCCTGGTGTGCAACGAGGGCGATGCACTCTGTGAAAGGAAGTGATTGTAACATCTCAGTTTGTGGTATATGTGGAGAGGCTTAAAATAATTGATTTGGATACCTATTTCACCAAAGTGCACTTACCTTTTTAGGCACTTGTCCAGAGAGAACTCCAGAGTCAAGCGTGATTGAGGTGGAATAGTTGAAAGATGGGTGACCTACCGAGAAGTGATTCGCGGTATCGTGCAAGTGAGTAAAAGTACATGGAACGTTCGTGTGGTGATTGCAGGGATAGTAAACAAGTCTTTAAAACTTCCCAAAAATAACAAACCGGCCTTCAGAAGAGGGTGGACCCAGGCCAAGTGAGCGGGCGTGGGGTCCACAGTTAGGGGTGGTCAAAGGACTACAAAGGGTATCAAGCGAATTCGAAGATGCATGTGGAGTCAGTGAGGACTCACACCGTCCAGGACAACGATCCTGGTGCGCAACGAGGGTGTTGCACATCATAGTATGTGGTATATGTAAAAAAGCTTAAGATAATTGATTTGACTATCTATGTCATCAAAGTGCGCTTACCTTTTTGGTCAATTATCTAGAAAGAACTCTAGAATTAAGTGTGCTTGAATTGGATAATTAAAGGATGGATGTACCGAGAAGTGATTCGTGGTATCGTTCGAATGAGGACAAAACACAGAGAATAATCGTGTATAATTACAGTGACAATAAATAAAATTTTAAAAACCTCCCAAAAATAATAAATCAGTCGCGAGATGAGGATGAATCCACACACGGAATGATCGGACATTGAGACCCATAAACGGAGGGTGTCCAGACGTTACATTAATGTGTCATGAGTACTAGTTCAACAATTATCTATTATCTTCAATATTATGTATGTGATTATTTTAGAATTATAAAGTATCTAATAAAAGAAAAGCTGATTTCTAAAATTGAAAGATGAGGAAGCATTTGACACGGTGTAAATGGGAAAGCCGACAAAAAAAAAGGGAAATACGACAACAGATTTTGAGGCAAAAGCAATATGAAATTTGAAACGCGGTTTCTCTTAAATTTAGACAATGATTTTCTTTTCAGATTTTCTTTTTGTTTTTCTAATTTGCTTTCCATTTTAGAATTATGATAATTTCCCCCCTTTTCCTAATATTTGGTGTCTTATTTTAATTGACTTGTTACCAAAAGGATCTAATATATTAAAACAGGAAGGTTTGTCATGGTACATAAATGTTGTTCCCGAAATTTGTCCTTGATATTATTAGGATTTGTAACCTTTATTAAGGGTAAAACTGTAAAACAATTTATATTTGATTTATTATCTCTACAATCCATGTTTCCAAACAAGACAATTATTAAACATATAGCCAAACAACCAAAATCTAAAGGGTCCCACTTTCCTAATTAATTTAAATCAAAACAAATTAATTGATAAATATAATTAATAATTTATACATCAACTATTATATAAAAATTAAGATTCTCTAATTTATGATTTAATTCAAAATATATTTATAATATATTTTAATATCTCTTTATTTTGTTTCAAATATATATAAACAGGAAGGTTTGCCATGGTACATAAATGTTGTTCCTGAAATTTGCCCTTGATATTATTAGGATTTGTAACCTTCATTAAGGGTAAAACTGTAAAACAATTTATATTTGATTTATTATCTCTACAATCCATGTTTCCAAACAAGACAATTATTAATCATGTAGCCAAACAACCAAAATCTAAATGGTCCCACTTTTCTAATTAATTAAAATCAAAACAAATTAATTGATAAATATAATTAATAATTTATACATCAACTATTATATATAAATTAAGATTCTCTAATTTATGATTTAATTCAAAATATATTTATAATATATTTTAATATCT
The DNA here is from genome assembly GCA_030180135.1 of Orychophragmus violaceus. NCBI lineage: Eukaryota > Viridiplantae > Streptophyta > Magnoliopsida > Brassicales > Brassicaceae > Orychophragmus > Orychophragmus violaceus. The sequence goes on along the minus strand of CM058232.1, from coordinate 68,184,856 downwards.
CTTTATTTTGTTTCAAATATATATATATACATATTACGATTGATGTTTTTACGATTTTACTTTTTAGCAGGTTTTTCCATCAAACTGAAAAATATTTAATTAATTAAACGGGTTGAAAAAATAATTAGCCAATCTCGATTATAAATTTGCCATGGTACATAAATTTTGTTCCCGAAATTTTCCCTTGATATTATTAGGATTTGTAACCTTCATTAAGGGTAAAACTGTAAAACAATTTATATTTGATTTATTATCTCTACAATCCATGTTTCCAAACAAGACAATTTTTAAACATGTAGCCAAACAACCAAAATCTAATGGGTCCCACTTTTCTAATTAATTAAAATCAAAACAAATTAATTGATAAATATAATTAATAATTTATACATCAACTATTATATATAAATTAAGATTCTCTAATTTATGATTTTATTCAAAATATATTTATAATATATTTTAATATCTCTTTATTTTGTTTCAAATATATATATATATATACATATTACGATTGATGTTTTTACGATTGTACTTTTTAGCAGGTTTTTCCATCAAACTGAAAAATATTTAATTAATTAAACGGGTTGAAAAATTAATTAGCCAATCTCGATTATAAATTTTCTATAAAAAAATTCGCATATAGTAAATAATTTCAGTTGATATATTTTAAAATTAATAAAATATTAAAATGATTTCATACTTATATTATTCAAATATTTGAAGCGTCAAATTATGTTTTATGTTTGAATGAAGTTTTTAACGGATAGTTCCATCAAATTTGCAAATTATATATACGACTACAACATGTATTTTATATAATAATATTTTAGATAAATAAAATAACAATTAAACATATACCACATAACTTTTACAATAGTTGTTTTCACATATATATATTTTTCCAAACTATGATCTTACGATACAACACAGATTAAAATATATAATGCGAAATCGTTATTTTAATCTCTTAATCCTTACGATATATCTCCTCCAAATAACACATAATTCATTAAAAAAAACTAAATTAATAACTCACTGTTTATAATGTTGGTTAAACAATTATAATCAAAACTAAATTAATCAAAATTTTTGCCAATAAACCTCCCAAAAATTGTAAATAACCTCTAGCAATTTTAAAAGTTTTCAATATAGAAAAGCTTGAAATAATAAAAAAATATATTATATAAAGTAGGATGTAGTCAACGTAAACACAATGAGCCTGTTCTTTTCACCAACGCTGCGATAGTAGCTGCGATAGAAAAGAAAAGGTATAAATAATGTTGCTTAGCACACAAGTATGTGGAGAAGTCATGGGATTCTACATCGCAGCGACGTAAAAGTACGGATTCTCCGTCGCATCATAATATCAGCGATTCCAAGTTTTGCCTTACACCATCATTCTGCATCCATTTTCTGCGATTGTTTTTGTATCACCTTTATATTCTCTGTGTTAATTATAATCGATGCTGCTATCGTAGCGATTACATACCGAACATGGCCAATATAAAATATAACTCACCAGATTTTGACTTGTGTCATGGTTAAATATGAAAATTATAAAACATAAATTAAAAATAGAAAACAACAAAACAAATGAGTAAACTAAAAGAAAAATGAAAATAGAAAACCTATATATAATAGAAAAATAAAATAAAACAATAAAATAATACAATCAATGTAAGATTGGAAACTATAAAACAGAGGCAAAAACAAATGAATAAAGTGAAAATAATGAAAAGAATACCATTTATATAAAATTCATAATGTATAAAATTTGAAAATAGCTGTATGTATACACACTTTTTTAATCTATTTGTCTTGCAAAAATTATTAGTAATACAAAAATGAAAATTTTTTTTGTACTTTGACCCAAAAAAAATATACAAAAATCAATTAAACTATTGAAATATATCAAAATAAAATTGTTATCATTTATTACATTAAGATCAACCAAAATAAGGGTGACTCAAAAAGGGAACGTCGGCTAAAAATATAGAAAACTGATGTGAGATGGTATGATGGTAGAGAGAGAGATGGACCGAGAATGGAGAGAAGAGAAGAGTGATGGTTGAATGGAACGAGAAGCTGGCCGATGGCACTCTCTTCTCGTCAAGGGATGGTTGAGTGATGGTTTGTGAGTTACTGATTGCTAGGAACAATGAGGAAGATCGAGGCAGTAAGCAAAGCCAAGAGTCCCACTCGTCTAAGGGGCAGCCGCGCAGAGAGAGTGAAAACAAAAACCTGTAGGGTTTTTCTTGGTTCTAACTTGCTTAATGTTTCATAAAACCAAAAGAGTGTTTAAGTAATACAACTGGAAACAAATGAGCCAAAATAAACAGTGGCCATCGAAATTTACTAAGAAAATAAGAGAAATAAGACTTAAAAACGAAAAAGGAAAGTCTTGGTCGAAAATAGATAGGAGGCCGGTCTGTCTCTCTAATGAATGAGCCTCGGATCACCTCGTTAAAAACCTTGTGAAGAAAACCCATTTGGGACAAAACTTCACAAGGGAAAAAGAGTATGATCTTTATCCCAGAGGCAGACCGGTTAGAGAATCATCTGGCTCGATGCAGAAGATCATGGTCGGTCCATGCGTCCGTAGTATGGGCCAGGGTGTGGTCTGCTCAAATGGGCCGTCAGCTTTGGTATGGATCATCCTCCGGGCCAACTGGTTCAGGACAGGTTGTCCTTGGTCGAGATGGCCTAGCTGGGTCGTGATGTCTTCTAGGCTTGTCCTCGAGACCAGCTGCTTCATGGCATTGTTGAATTCGGCCAGTATCTGTCGCTGTCCCGAGCGCGTCCTTGGTACATCTCGCATGGTCGGGAACAGGTCGGTCAGCTTCTTGGTAGAGCCTGGTCCGTCTTGTTCGTCCAACTCAGTGTCGGCCAAGCTGATTTCCTCATCAAAAATAATAGTAAAAAGAAGATGAACACTACAAAACACTTTTTTACGGAAGGATATATCCATCGATAATATTTCGGGAAAGGTTAAAACTGACGGATTTCTAATAGAACAAATCCGTCGGTTCCAGGTCGTTGGTAACAAGAATCCGTCGGGTTTTCCATTAATTACTGACGGATTATCGACAGAAAATAAACAAATAAAAGACTGACGGACTATCGATGCATGGTAAACCACGACGAACTATCGAGGTATTTTATCGACGGAAAATTCGTTGGTATCTGTCGGTTTAATCATCAGTGACCCATCTGTTATAAATTATCGGTAATCTATCGGTAATTTAGTGACGGAAAAATTGACAAATTACTGATAATCCGTCGGTAAAGGTTAAAACTGACTGATTTCTAACAGAACAAATCCATAGGTTCTAGGTCGTCGGTAACAGGAATCCGTCGTTTTTTCTAGTAATTATTGACAGATTTCAATAAACGAATGAAATACCAACGAACTATCGATGAATGGTAAACTGAAGAACTATCGAGGGATTTTATCGACATAAAATTTGTCAGTATCTGTCGGTTTAACCATCGGTAACCCGTTGGTAATCTATCAGTACCTTGTTGACGGAAAAAAAAATTACCGACAAATATAACTGACGAATTACCAATCGTTGATAAACCAACGAAGTACCAATGGATCTTATACCGAGGGGTTATCTACGATTGTTAGACCGACGGATTACCGACCGCAGTTAAACCGACAGACTACCGACGGGGCTAGACCATGGGATTACCGACTGTGCTAAACCGACGGATAATATCTATATAAGTTTTTTAAAAATAATTGATAATATTTAAATTTTTAGATAAAAATTATTAATTATTGAAATTGTAAAAATAAAAATATGAAAATAGAAATTATTTAGAACGATAATAAAATATAAATTATTCATAAAACATTTTAAAACAAAGTTTGTCTTATTACAGACTATTGAGATCATAATCCCGAACTTTGAGTCGTGAGGCTTTCTAGCCGAGCTTGTATAGCCGCGAGGTTCACTCTTGCTTAGCAAGGAGGGCCTCCTGGGTCGCCTTCAAGCTGGTGATTTCTGCGTCTTTCTCCTTCAACGATGTGGCAAAGGAGTCCATATCGGGAGTGAGACGGGAAAGCGGTGTCAAAGACTTTAGCTTCCGGGCCTTGTTTCCAAAACCAAAGAAACAGCCTTTACTCTTCGGCGTTTCATGGGAAAAGAATTAAAAATACAAGTTAGGAAACAAATTATTATGCAAATAATTATAGATATTAGAAATTAAAAATAAAACTTTACCCCGAGAACGATATCGTTGATCTATTCAGCCGGTAGGGAAGATGCAGAAGTTAACCCTTCTTCAGACTGCTAAGATAAGAGCAAGTCCAACGCTCTCTTCTTGGAAGCCTCGACGACCCTCTAAGCGATCGGATCCTAAATGACACCCGCTGCCTTGGTGTGGCCGGCCTTTATCAGCTCAATGAACGTCTGGGGCCGTCCCTCTCTCTTGGTCTACAAAATTAACATACATAATTTATAAATCGACTTAAAATATGTTAAAAAGTAAAGTGAAAACTTACAAAATCAATTTGCCATTGCAACGTGCTCTTTGCCTCTGCATCGTGAATCACCATCTCGACGCCGCTGATATATCATGATTTTTAGGTGTTTTAAGCCATGATATAAGTATATATTCGAGTCTTTTGTAGTGTCTTTCGAATCTTTTCAGGTTTTTTATAGGTTTGCACACGTTTGGAGGACTTTGGAAGATATTTGAGCATTTTAGGCAAAGTTTGGAGCTGAAGCCGTGATGAGCAGAAATCAGTATGAGTGACCGAGCGGAGCATTGACCGACGCATCATGTGCTTCGGTCGACGCAGTTGCCAAACAAACAATTCTCAGTGTTTTATGAAGATATGAAGATTTTCAGAATTGGCCCAAAAGCTTCACTATTTACAAAGAAGACCCAAGACGTGTTTGACATTTATTATTAGGGTTTTGTGTTTTATTCTTGTTACACTTTTCATACTTTTGGCTAGAGAGAGTTTTAGAGCTTTGGGGGCTGATCGAAGACGTGTTTGACGCTTATTATTAGAGACACTGTATGCCTAACCATGCACTCAGAAGCAATCCAGACAAAGTGCTCGTTTTTTTCAGAATCAGGAGCTCGTAAGGCTTTAGAGAACAAACAGGAAAACACAGAGGCCACTGAAAATGTTGAATCCTAATGCTGCAAAGACTGAACCAGATGATCTAAAGGGGTATGCAAAGAAGAAGCTCTTCAGAGAGTTAAGGAGATTCTATTGGGATGGGCCTTATCTGTATAAGCACTGTTCAGATGGGATTTACAGGAGATGCATTGCAAAATCGAGGTTTCAGACGTTCTATTTCACTGCCATGAATCAGAGTATACTGGACACTTTGCTACTTTCAAGATAGTGTCTAAGGTTTTGCAAGAAAGCTTCTGGTAGCCAAGTATGTTCAAAGATGATCATATGTTTGTCTCTTAGTGCGATGCCTGTCAGAGGAGAGAGAAATCAGTAAGAAGCATGAGATGCCACATAACTTCATTCTTGAAGTAGAGGTTTTCGATTGCTGGGGCATATATTTCATTGGTCCTTTTCCCTCATCCTATGGGAAGAAGTTCATTTTGGTTGTTGTAGACTATGTGTCTAAGTGGGTGGAAGCAATAGCTAATCCAATCAATGACACTTTGGTGGTGCTTAAGCTGTTTAAGACCGCCATTTTCCATAGATTTGGAGTGTCTCAGATTGCGATAAGTGATGGAGGATCTCACTTTATCAACAAGGTCTTTGAGAAGTGTTGGTACTGGATTTCCCTCTAGGAAATCCGGCCCATTAACAGACAAGACAGAGGCCCATAATTACGAGCCCATTCCAGAATCAAAGACAGACAAAAGAGCCGACTCCTTCGATGGGCCCAAGCGAAACAAACGCCCTGGCAAGGCCCAGACGATGCCGAAGCCGGAGACAATCGAGCTCGAGCTCGGCAGAAGGTGACGTGGAGATAGAGCAACTCGGTCTCCGCCAGTTTAACTAATCCGCATAAATCTCGGAGATCGTTACAACGACGAGGCCGAAATATCGGGACGAAGAGATCAGAGTCGAGACTATTTAAGAAGAGAAGTGGCAACTCATTAAAGACATTCCAATCTAGGCTAAGAACACTTCGATTAGATAGCTCGATTTTATACTTTGTACTCTCTTCTCGACTGTGTTTGTTCTATCTCGACGATCAATCTCAATAAAGTCTTTGATTCATAGGAAACTATACCATTTCAATATCCTAAAGTCCAAATCCACGAATACAAATTCTTAGTGTGAATCCCGGATCTCACATTTGGCGCCGACTGTGGGGACATTCTATAGCCTTTCCTATCGTAAGAATCAGATCCTAGATCCGATAGATCGAGATGAATCCCGACCAAACTGGCTCTCCCAGTGCCACACCACCAGTTGACCGCCCTCAAACGGTCGACAACGTTCCTCAGAACACTACCGGGGTAAGAAACATGGGTCAGACCGACGGCGTGTTGACGAGCTCTGCCTCAGTCTCCACGACCTCGGCACCAGCCGGCTCTGTCGCTCAAACAATCGCGACGAGCCAGACTCCGACAAATGTTTTGTCAGGAACTAATGATCCGAGCAGAAACTGGGTGTGGATGATAAATGACTCAATACCCACCCCAGGAGGTGGATCTGGAGTAACCAGACCCAATTCGCCACTACCTTCTGCTCCGCAGAGACAAGGGCCAAGCGATCTTGCTGAGATCCGTTCGATGTTAAGCCTATTGGTAGATCGAACGAGAAACAACGAGGCAAGCGCAAGGGCCCAAGAGATCGCGAACCGTTCTCTGGCAGCGCAGCTCGACGAACAAGAGCGGCGTCTGAACGCCCGTCTTGAAGAGCTCGCCAGTCAAAGCCAAGGGGGCAGACCAACGCGAACTCCCATAAGTCCTCCACCGTGTACCCGCTTGGACTTCTCCCAGGTAGTAACTCCTCCGGGAACGTCGGGAAATTTCGGTAATACATCAAATAGCGGCTTCCGCCCTACGATGACCCCTATCGCGATACCGACCCCATTTGGTTCGAGTTAAATGGTCCAAGATCCAACCGGATCAAGAAACCGACCATTACCCGGGCCACCACCTTTCCCGAGTAACTCTAATACCCGACCGAGGCAACTAGGAGGCTCTGCCTTCGCCTCGAGCTCAGGACTCCTTAACGGATCTAACTCCGTTCAGTTCCGAACGCCCCAGGTCGATCAGACGAGGTCGGTCCCAACGATCTATCTCCTCGACCCCATTTTTCCGGAACAAACGTCAGGACAAGCACAAGCCCAATTCGCACCCGCAGAGGGCGATGAACACGATATGCTTAGACAATACATCGAGCAGGCTAAGGCCCAGTTCAATAGTCTGAGCTCGAAAGTTCACATGGCAACAAGCGCGGCTCCTGACATCGATCGAGTGATCGAAGAAACACAACAAACGCCGTTCACAGATCGGATCGCGTTTGCAAGGATCCGAGAGATCAAGAAAACTAAGTTTCCAGAATTCTCTGGGAAATCAGACCCGAAAGCCCACATCAGGGCACTCCGACTAGCGATGGCAAGGGTATACCTTACCGATGAGGAGAGGGAGCCAGCCTTCTGCAGGCTCTTCGCAGAAAACCTATCGGGCTCTACCCTGGAATGGTTTGCCGGACTGGAAGAAAGGTCCATTGACAACTTCACCCAGTTCATGACGGCTTTCCTCACGCAATACTCCGTTTTCATCGAGGAAAAGACTACTGAGGCAGCCTTATTTGGCGTCTCTCAAAACCCCGACGAAACACTTCGCTCGTACATCGACCGATTTAAGGAAATAAAATCCAAAATCGCGAACCCACAAGACGAGGTAGCTATAGAAGCGTTAAGACGGGGACTATGGTTCTCAACCAGATTCCGCGAGGAAATAACAATCCGCGAACCTCAAACGCTCGATGACGCCCTCCATCGCGCATCGGCCTTTGCTCGCCTCGAGGACGAAACCACGGCCCTCAGGGAAAAACACCGGAAAGAAAGGAACCCGTCGGGCTCGCAGAATTCGAACTCGAAAAAGGATTCCCGTAAATCAGGGAACGTCAACGCGGTCGAGAGCCCAAAGAGCTCGAAGAAATTCGAGTTCGACAAGGAAAAATTCTGTGATTTCCACAATAAAAGAGGACACTCGACCGAGGATTGCTATACTCGAGCTAAAGCAGAGGCTCAAAAACGAGAGTCCGAAAGCAAACAAGACTCCGAAGTCGAGGAGGAAACTCTGCCCGATAAAAAGGAAAACAAACAGACCAAGGAGTCGAACTCCAGAAAGCCTTCTCAGAACAAACGGGAACGGTCAAAAGAGCCGGAATCTCCCGAAACACTCCCTCGAGGGTCGCGAAAGCGAGTCGAGTTCATCCTCGGCGAGCTCAACCTGAGCGACACTCCGGGATATTCGACGCTATCCCCGCCTCCGGCTCCTGCCAAAAGTTTACGCTCAAGAATCAATCTCCCTCGTCTCTGCGGGGGGGGGGGGGGGGGGGGGTGTACGGGCTATACCCCCTAAATGAATCGACTTCATCTTCGGTGGCTACAAGCTTTGCCGCGACTCGGTCAATTCGATCAAAGCTCTTCAAAGAAGAGTCGAGACCGACAGAGGGGGGAAACCCCCAATGTTGGGTCCAGACCACGAAATCATTTTCTACGAAAGCGAGACAAGTAATCTCGACAAACCACACGACGACGCCCTCCGCGTTTGTCTAGTAGTGGGAGATGTCGAACTCTCAAGGATAATGATTGACACAGGAAGTTCGGTAGATGTCCTATTTTACGACGCATTCAAAAAGATGGACTTCAACGACTCCGAGATCGTGGAAGAAAAGACACCACTAGTAGGTTTCGCTGGCGAGACGACATACTCGATGGGCTCTGTCTTCGCCCCAGTAATTGCTGGAGGAGTTCGGAGAATGAAGGAGTTCGTCATAGTAGATCGGCCAGCTCCCTATAATGCAATCCTAGGTCGACCATGGATATACGACATGAAAGCGGTACCATCGACCTACCACCAATGCATAAAGTTACCGACTCCTAAAGGGATCAAAACCATTTACGGAAGTCAAAAGATTTCCCGTCATTGCTACATGAACGGATACAAGCAGATCGAGAAATCCCCTGCGTAGCAATTACAGAATATGAAGCGTTAATAGCCGGGCTCAGGCTCGCGATAGCCATAGGAGCCCGGGAAGTAAACGCCTTCAGCGATTCCCAACCAGTCACGAGCCAATATCATGGCGACTACGAGGCCAAAGACGAATGAATGGAAGCATACCTAAGGGTAGTCCATACATTGGCCGAACATATCGAATTCTTCGATTTCACACGAATCCCACGAGGCGAAAACACCGCAGCCGATGCGCTAGCCGCATTAGCATCGACATCAGATCCTAACCTCAAAAGGATCATACCAGTCGAAGGGATAGAAAAACCAAGCATCGACATAGCTCTCAAAGCTCTGTCCTTGAAAGAGGACGGGCCCGCCGCGAAGGACGATGTCAAGCACAAAGAATGTCCCGGAGACACCAGTAGCGACATCATCGAGATTGATGACAACCTCGATCCTAGAAACGCCGTATACGTCGCGAACGTCCCCGACGGACCAATTCAAAACGCATCCACTAGTCAGGGACCTGAGCCTAACAACGACGAAGATTGGAGAACTCCGATCATTCGATACATCACAAACGGCGAAGTTCCCGACGACAAATGGGAGGCGCGGAAACTCAAAACACAAAGTGCAAGGTACTGTGTCACACAAGGAGAGCTCTTTAAAAGGAGCCTCTCCGGACCTTATCTTAAATGCCTTGACAAAAGGCAAGCCCTAGCCGTGATTACACAAACACATGACGGATCCTGCGGAAGCTATTCCGGAGGACGAGCATTGGCCGTGCAAATCAAAAGGCAAGGCTACTATTGGCCGACAATGGCCACCGAATGCGAATCTTTCTCCAACAAGTGTGATAAATGCCAAAAGCATGCCCCAATTATCCACCAAGCGTCGGAGAAACTCTCCTCTATCTCATCACCATACCCATTCATGCGATGGGGAATGGACATCGTGGGACCGCTGGTCGCATCTGGCAAAAAGAAATCCACACACCTGTTGGTGATGACGGACTACTTCACCAAGTGGATTGAAGCAGAGTCATACCAGAAAATTAAGGACGTTCACGTTAAGGAGTTCGTCTGGCGAAACATCGTTTGCCGACATGGACTACCCCACAAGATCGTCACCGATAACGGATCTCAGTTCATATCAAACACGTTCAAAGAATTCTGCAGAACTTGGAACATAAAGCTGACTTACTCAACGCCACGCTACCCCCAAGGGAACGGGCTAGCAGAAGCAGCTAACAAAGCGATTATGAACGGTCTCAAGAAAAGGCTCAACGAGTGCAAAACAACCTAGAGTGACGAACTCCCAGCCGTACTCTGGGCCTACCGGACTACCCCCCCGCAAATCCACTAACGAGACTCCCTTCTCGCTGGCTTACAGAATCGAGGCGGTAGTACCAGCTGAAATTCTCGTGTCAAGCATTCGCAAGGAAGAATGCCCACGATAAGAGGAACTTAATAACAAGATGATAACTGACGAGCTCGACCTCGTCGACGAAAGAAGGAACCTCGCATTAGCTCGACTCCAGAATTACCAACAAGCCGCATCTCGCTACTATGATTCCCGAATCAAAACTCGAAGGTTTCAAGTAGGAGAGCTCGTCTTGCGAAAAGTGTTCGACCATAAAAAGGAAGAACACGCTGGAAAATTAGGAGCAAAGTGGGAAGGTCCTTACCAGGTCACCGACGTCGTGAAGGACGGGGTCTACCGACTTAAATCGGTAGAAACCCAGAAACCTGAGCTACGACCTTGGAACATCATCAACCTCAAAAAGTATTTCCACTAGGAGTACACCAACATAATCGAACTACGAAATGGCTTGATCCCCTTAAAAAGGGTACGTAGGCAGCTCGACTTCGAGCGCAGCCGCCACCCAAAAACAAAGCTCACGCCGAGCTCAACAGCTTCTGACGAAGTTACACCGACTTATCTTTGTGAAATCAAAATAAGTCCCTTAATCCAATGTTTCTTTCTGTCGCAAAAGTTAGAGTCATTGCGAAATACCTTGTCATAACATTCCCAAAACGAAAGATATAAAATTATCTCTTCCGAAACGAAGGATATGAAATTATCTCTTCTAAATCAAAGCGATATGAAAATATCCCTTCGGAGCGACCTGAAACGGCCTCTCTAAAAGCTAAAGTGATATGAAATTATCTCTCCCAAAATCAAGCGATATGAAAGTATCCCTTCAGAGCGACCTGAAACGGCCTCTCCAAAAGCTAAAGTGATATGAAATTATCTCTCCTAAAATCAAGCGATATGAAATTATCCTTTCCAAGAGACCTCAAACGGTCTCCCCCAAAATCAAAGTGATATGAAATTATCCCTTCAAACAAAGCGGCCTAAAACGGTGCCTCCAAACCGAACGAACTGAAATGATCGTCCCAAAAACAAGCGACCTAGAACGGTCCTCCCGCTTCGAACGAACTGAAATGATCGTCCCAAAAACAAGCGACCTAGAACGGTCCTCCCGCTTCGAACGAACTGAAATGATCGTCCCAAAAACAAGCGACCTAGAATGGTCCTCCCGCTTCGAACGAACTGAAATGATCGTCCCAAAGAAAGAGATCCAGAATGATCTCTCCAAAAAAAATATACAATTCTTCTAAACCTTATACGGATCAAAAGAATCGGGGGGCTGCCCCACCCCTCAAGCAAAATTACGAGGACAAGACGGCTACTCAAGCATGCAACCTCTACACACACTCCAAATCAGATCTTTGTAAGTTTACTACGATTCGTTCTCATACTTAATGCTTCTCTTTTCAGTTCAGCAATCAAGCCTGAATCTTGCATTACGAAGTAGCCGCACCTGAGACTATTCCTGGAGAGGAGCTCGAGCTCAAACGCAATTAACTTAAAAGAGAAGCCGAAAGAACTACCTAAGGCGATTTAAGATAAGCTATCTGCTCGGCTCCCCCGGAAAAGTTCGAACCGCCGCAACGGCTCGAATTTTGTGTTAAAGCACGAAAACAATAAAATCTATGCTAAGGCATGAAAGATTTTTTTTTTAAAAAAGCAATTCAAAAAAAAGAAAGGACATTATGTCCTCGAGTTCGAACAAAAATTAAAGCCCCCTTGGGCAACCAAAGTTTGAAAAAGAAATTAAAAACCCTCTCGGGCAACAACAACAACAGTTATTAAAACGGCGCATAGGAGGAGTCGCCGACCTGGCCCTCCGCTCCATCGCCTATCTCTCCTCTCGGCCGGGATTCGGCCTTGTCGATCGCCCTCGGGTCGGCTCGGCTGGGGGAGCAGGTGGAGAACCTGCCATGGCCACGGAATCCTCTGACATCGCCGGCAAGGCAAGCTTGCCGACGCTAAAATCGGAAACCGCCGCGGCCTCCATCTCCGCCAGAGAAACTCGTTTTTGCTCAGCCAGCTTAAGCACCTCTCGGGTCATGTCCAGTTCTCCAGCTGCGATCTCGGCGATGAGCTCAATGTTAGCCAAAGTCTCTTGAAGACGGATCTCAGCGCTAGTCTGGATTTTCCTCTTCTCGGCTCTCGTTTTGACCCCGGCCAGAATCATCCGGTACTGGCCATGAAGCTCTTTTCGAGCCTTACGAAGCTCGACCCGGCTCGATTCCTCCACAGTCCGAATTCGAGCCTCGGCGATGCTAAGCTGACAAGACAGCTCCGCCTCTCTCCTCTCGAGATGCGCAATCCTGGCCTCCGCAGCGGTATGATCTACGACCCTCCTCTTCAAGCGCTCCTCCCTAGCCAAGGCCTCTTGGAGCTCGGCATTCATTTGGGTAGCAGCCTCTCGGGCAGATTCGAGCTCATAAGTCTGAGCATCCAACACCTCGTTCTCAGACCGGACCGCGTACGCATTCACGGCCTCAACAGCCTGTACAAAAAGACGTCGGTTGTTTAAATAAAAAAGGGAAAGGGAAGGATAAAAGGAAGAAAGAAGATCAAAGCCAAAAACGTCTCACCTTCCCGACAGCCGCCATCATCTCGGAGTACTCACTACCGAGGACCGTCTCCCCAGAAACCGGGAGCTCAGAACCATCAGGCCTAATGCGCCTCAGCAGACGAACCACGCCTTCCGGATCGTCCACAACCGAACACTCCTCTCCCTCCGACCCCTCCGGCTCGCTTCCGGCGTTGACTTTACGACGCTTCAGCGAAGGGGGAAGAGAACCTCCTCGACTCCGACGATCCTCCCCGGACAAGTCCGGTCGAGAGTCGCAGAGAGCAACACCTCCAGACTGAGGTAATATCGCCTCTCGGTCGACCAAGGGGAGAATCGCGCCGGCCCCTTCCTCAGTCGTTCCTTCTGGGACCGGAAGGAGCGGGGTCTGAGCAGGAGGAGGAGGGAAGGCCGGAGGCGGAGGAGGGGCCCGGTCAAGGGCAAGGAGAATAGCATTGCCGAGCTCGCCCGCCCCTATCTTGTCGACCAGGTCGATCGGGTCCTTCCCATTCCGGCGGCCGCTCACTCTGCGAGATGGCACCTCGCGAGGAGAGGAATTGACAGCCGAGCTGCTGCCCGGGATGGTTCGAGCTGTAAATAAAATAAAAAGTTAGACAAGTCGAAGCGACGGCACAAAAAGAAAACTCGAATCCAAACGACTTACTCTCTTCCGCCCGCTCGGTAATACGGATCGGAGGCTGAGCACATCGGATCGGAGCAGCCCGAGAAGGCTCGGAGGGAAGTACTGGATTTCGAGGGACCGGCGCGAGACCCGGCAGACCCCGTTCAGGGTTGGTTCGCAGAGCGGCTTGCATGCGCCGAACTGTGAAACTACCCCAATTAACAGCGCCCCTTCTCAAGCGAGCTAGCAGAGCCTCTGTGACCGGATTAGTGGCAAGCGACTCCGGGGCTTCTGCGATAAAAACCGGATCTAGTAAGGGACGGTCTAAAAAAAAAAAAGAGAAAACACTGAAACCAAGGCCTTACCAACGCTGGACGACCATCGAGACGGGATGACCGAATAGTCAAAATCCCCGACCGAATGATGGGTTATCCTGAAAAAGAAGTATCGGTCCTTCCACACATCTTTCGTCGGAACGTCCTCAAGGACCTTCCCGAAGCGAGGCGAAAGATAGTAAGTCCCCCAGAACTTAGCGTTATGATTTACCAAGCAAGCACGCATGAGTTACTCAGGACCGAACTCGATTCCTTCTTCTGCGGCCCTAACTCCGAGTCCGATGACATACCGAACGAAGTTCGGCGTCATCTGATGAAACGCCAATTGGAGCTGGGCCAGCACCAGAGAGATTAAGCGGGGAATAGGAAAGAAAAGCCCGCATTTATCGAAGTAGGCGTACGAGGCGCAGCAATAACCCTCTACCTCAGTCTCCGGCGATATCGCCGGCGACGGAATCACTATTTCCACCTCAGGTGGAATCTTGCACTCTCTCCGCAACCGTTCGATTTGGTCTACGGATAGGGAAGACGGCGGATGTGGGCCAAACGAGCCCGCCGCTGAGCTAACGCTAGCCCCCGTCGCGTCTCTAAGAGCCATGAACAACGGTTTATCGGAATAAAGAGAGTGAAAAGTCTTGGAAAGAAGTTTTTCGAGAAGTAAAAAAAAACCAGAGAAAAAGTAAGAGAAGAAGCGAAAGTAGGAAGGGAAGAAACCACCCTCGGTAAAATACGAGAAAATTATATAGTGGGAATCGTGCAAAATCTTAACCGCACGATTCCGAACTCGTATAATTACGAGAAAATCGAGGTGGTTCGGACCCCTCGCTTCCTCCTCGTCAGCCGCTGACCTGAGATCAACGGTTACAAATGCGCAGTAATTAGGTCACTTCACCAAAAAGAACGAGCCCGAGAAGACGCTTCGCGATCTTCGAATCTGAGCCGTTGACGATCGACCAGATCTACGGTGAAAGGTGAGATTCTCAAAACCTATACACGCAACGACTACAGACGCGCTGATAAGCAGTTCAGCCCGTCTCACGCGCTCGCTCCGCACCATTGGATCGAAACAAGATCAATGGATGGGGCAAAAATTAACCATTAGATCTGTCACATCCGAGGCACGCGCCTTTTCCCAAGATCGTCCACCGCCCATTAACCTCGACTTCTCAAAGTCAATGGGCTGGGGGGCTATTGTTGGTACTGGATTTCCCTCTAGGAAATCCGGCCCATTAACAGACAAGACAGAGGCCCATAATTACGAGCCCATTCCAGAATCAAAGACAGACAAAAGAGCCGACTCCTTCGATGGGCCCAAGCGAAACAAATGCCCTGGCAAGGCCCAGACGATGCCGAAGCCGGAGACAATCGAGCTCGAGCTCGGCAGAAGGTGACGTGGAGATAGAGCAACTCGGTCTCCGCCAGTTCAACTGATCCGCATAAATCTCGGAGATCGTTACAACGACGAGGCCGAAATATCGGGACGAAGAGATCAGAGTCGAGACTATTTAAGAAGAGAAGTGGCGACTCATTAAAGACATTCCAACCTAGGCTAAGAACACTTCGATTAGATAGCTCGATTTTATACTTTGTACTCTCTTCTCGACTGTGTTTGTTCTATCTCGACGATCAATCTCAATAAAGTCTTTGATTCATAGGAAACTATACCATTTCAATATCCTAAAGTCCAAATCCACGAATACAAATTCTTAGTGTGAATCCCGGATCTCACAAGAAGCTGCTGAAGAAGCATGGTGTTCATCATCGTGTGGCTACTCCATATCATCCTCAGATTAGTGGGAAAGTAGAGGTCTCTAACAGACATACTAAGGAGATCTTAGAGAAGACAGTTGGGAAGACAATGAAGGATTGGTCTGTAAAACTTTATGATGCGCTATGGGCCTACATTACTGCGCTTGAGACGCCACTGGGGAGTACACCATTTCATATTCTCTATGGGAAAGCCTGTGACCTTCCAGTTGAGCTTGAGCATAAGGCAGCGTGGGCTGTGAAACAGATGAACTTTGATCTGAAGTTTGCTGCAGTACAGCTGAATGAGCTAGATGAGATTAGGCATCATGCCTATGAGAATTTGAAGCTATACATGGAGAGGACCAAAACTTATCATAACAAGAAGATTGTCTCCAGACGACTTTAAACCAAATGTTCAGGTACTTTTGTATAACTCTTGTTTGCAATTGTTTCCAGGTAAACTGCGCTCTAGATGGTCAGGTCCTTTCACAATCAAGGAGCTGCGACCGTATGGTGCTGTAGTTCTGATTAGCTCAGAAGGAAAGGAGTTCATTGTCAAGGGACAAAGGGTGAAGCATTATTGGGCTAAGTCCAAGATTCCAAGAGGTCAAATTCTGCCTCTCGATGATGCACCCACTGCCTAATCTCCTTACAGTCAAGCTAATGAAGTTAAACAAGCGCTTAGTGGGAGGCAACCCACTGGTGAGTCTGTACATATTCAATTTGGTGTTTTGATTTGATTTTACTTTGGTGTTATTTCGTTTTTGGTCGTTTTTGTTCTGTACAGATTCAAGTCTGTCACTGGAATTGCATTGCATCGATCAACGAGGTCCTGTGCGTCGGTCGATGCAATGGTCTAATAGTTAAAATCCGCTGCAAATTAACCGTAAGTTATTCGGTTTAGAAAATCGACCAAACCACTTCGATATTCAGAATCCCGAAGTGCGTCGAACTCCACTTCTTCTTCTTCTTCTCATACGCGACGAACCCTAAATCGTCCATACCCGATTTTACTCATTTCTCAACCAAATTCGGTGATTCAAAGCCATAAACTACTCGATATTTTCCCCTCATTGCATTTCTATCATTCATTTCATCTATTACAAAGGTATGTGATTCAAATCCCGATTTTTAGGTTTCGGCCCTACTGTGTAAAACTCGAAATTCATCAAGATTTTGGTTGATTCATGCTATATTGATGCCTGTTTAGGGTTTGTGGTTATGATTCGAGTTGTATTTGAGTTTTCACGAGCAGATTCGCAAGTTTTATGAAAATCTCTGATTTGACGACGAATAATTGCGATTATGCAAAATTGCTGGAATTATGACGAAATTTAGAGGAATTGAGACTGATTTTGGTGCTGTGAATGGTTGCATGTTCTGTTGAGAATGATTTTGTTGCATTTTTTGATATTAGAGCCTTGGCTTAGTTTTCGAGATTGTATTTTTTTGTGTCTTTGATCGCAGATGGTTCCCAGGAAGCGCATGAACACTAAATGAGAGACATCAGATGCTCCTGCGAACTTTGGCACTCGCGCATCATCTCCTCCGACGCCTTATCCGCATTCACCTGGACTAGTCAGACCTCCTTGGCCTAAGGGTGAGAAAGAGGCAATCCTGATGCATAGAGAGTGGGAGAACGATCACAAAACAGAGACAGAGAGTGATGATTGCACTGGGCGAGAGATTTCTGAGGAATGGGACGAGTGTGACACTTTGTTCTACAATGCATGGCTGTATCCTTACTTGGTTCGAAAGATGTTAGCTACTTGTCGTGTTTACTACTCGAATGACCAGCGCAAGAAAGCAAATGAAGGGGTCATGACCTTCATGTGCATGGGCGTCATGTATCACATCTTTATCTTGGATCTCTGCCGGATTTATGGGTTCAGCGTGGAGCTTATCCGCTGTATCCTAAATCCTAACTGGGCAGATGTGGATACTCAGGATTACCTGACCCCGCGCCCAACCTGAACATGGAAGCAGTCTTCGCAGAGCAACTCTGCTTTCTGAAGATTAAGGCATTCATTGGAAAGAAGACATAGACAGTTGGCAGCCTGCTCACTCCCATTTTCAAGCATTTCAGGATTTCTACAGATGGACGTGAGGTTGTGACTAGGAGGCTGTGGATGGATGAGGCTCATCTTAGGAGCACTACTTGGATGAGGGAGGATAACCTCAGGGTTTTTCATGATGCGCGTGGCAGTGAGTGGTGCGTGAAGCTTCCACTACGGGAGCTCATGAAGATCGAGGTAGTTCTGGACTTGAGCTTTCAGCCAAACCGGAACATGCTGCGTAGAGTGCCTACGACCGCGGACCCTCAGGGAGCTTCTACTTCAGATGCTCCTACAGCTGCCCCTAAAGCTGCAGCAGGTGAGTTTGTGCATGTACCTTAACCTGATCCGCCTATGCCACATGCAGAGATGTCCCATGGAGCTTTCCAGACGATGCTGAATGATAGACTGAAGGGTATTTGGGAGATGGTAGCTAGCTGTTCCTGCAGACGCGCACAACGAGTGTCTGTTCATGCTCCTCATCGCAGACGATCTCCTACACCTGAGTCTTGTGGTTCTGATCCATATGCAGGCATTGATGTTGAGGATTCTACTTAGTTCTGATTCTGGTTCCTATCCTATGACATTAGGTTATGTACTTTTCCATTTCTTTTTATTTTCTTTGAGTTATTTTGATGTTTTTCTTGGTCTATGCCAGACCTCTACTTTGGGAACTTATGTACTGATGCTTTGTATGATTATCTGGTGCTTTGATGATGCGTTGTCTTTGATCTTATTACCTTACAGGTTGAGTTTTTGTGATTATTCACGGAGCAGATGCTATCTGCAAAAATTTACAGAAACAGACACTCCATGCGTCGATCGTTTCACTCTTTGAGTCGATTGACAGACCCTTGCGAAATCTGCGTCGACCATTACACGCATTGCATCGGTCGATGCAGGTTGCCGAGCCAGATAAATCACAAATCAGAAGTACATTTTGTTTCATTTCATCTTTTACCGAGCCTAAGCTTCGATTCCACTGGGGATAGTGTGTTTCAAGTGTGAGAGAGGTGGTACTGACATAATCTTTTTCTATTGTTAGAGTCAGTTGAGTCTGTTTTATTGAGTCAAAACGGTTAGTAAGAAACTAGGACTTTTTGAGTAAATCACTACTTGCAGGAACTTAAGTGACTATTGGATGAACTTACATCAGATCTCTGACTATTATAAAACCTAACACAGATAAGCCTTCTAAGGACACCCATATCACTTCAGGTATTCAGAGAATCCACTACTTACTTCACCCTTAACTTGACTTACTTTTTCTCACCTACGGCTTTATATACTTTGGATTGGATTCCTCTGTCAGGCTGAAATAGTTTGTAAACCTTTTTAAGTATGGTTCCCTTCTCCCCTCCCTTAAAGTAAAAAAAAGAGAGTAATAAACTAGTTTCTGAAGTTTTCAAATTTCTTCTCTTTATCTTGGTTTTCTGTTTTGCTTGAGGGAAAGCAAAGGCTAAGTGTGGGGGAGTTGATATATCATGGTTTTTAGGTGTTTTAAGCCATGCTATAAGTATATATTCGAGTCTTTTGTAGTGTCTTTCGAGTATTTTCAAGTGTTTATTAGGTTTGCTTGGAGGACTTTGGAAGATATTGGAGCATTTTGGGAAAAATTTGGAGTTGAAGCCGTGATGAGCAGAATTCACTATGAGTGATCGAGCTGAGAATCAACCGACGCAGCATGTGCATCGGTCGACACAGTTGCCAAACAGACAATTCTCGGGGGTTTAATGAAGATATGAAGCTTTACAGAATTGACCTAGAAGTTTTACTATTTACAAAGAATACCCAAGACGTGTTTGACATTTATTATTAGGGTTTTTGTGTTTTATTCTTGTTACACTTTTCATACTTTTGTCTAGAGGGAGTTTTATAGCTATGGGGGCTGATCCGAACCTTGTACTGCTTTTGGAGAAGATTTCAAACCCCTTTTCTTTTCTCTTATCTATTTTAATGCAATCTATTTCATCCATGCTGTTTGTTTCATTCAATATTTTTGAATAGATTCATAGTTACGTTTAGGGATTCTCATAGGGTTTTCATGGCATGTTAGATTGATTTAATCAGTTAAGGAATTCATAACTTATTTAGTTCTTCAATCTGAATTGTTCTTAATTCTAGTTCTAGCCTGATCAACGGGAATCTAGATCTTAGGTTTTTAAATTGACACAAAAGTGTAATTTGGAATCTGATTTATTTAGGTTGAGCAAATTAGATTTCCGAAAAGAAATTTGGTTTAGCTTATTTGTGAACGAATCAAACCTGTGCTTAAGGCTAGTTTAATATGTAGAAATTGCAAAGAAATTTGGATTTCTAAGATTTAGACTTAGTGAATTTCTTGCAACGAAATTTGGTGTATATTCCATCTGTGATTTAAGATCTAGAACGGTATTTAATTAGATCTTGACTGACAATTAATCTGCATGACTTGATTTCCCGAGAACTCCCTTGACTTGACGCCTTTTAGTATTGATAACAAACTCTTCTGCTATTTACTTTATGTTCTATTAAATTGCTTTTGATTGCCTTCTGCTTAGCTTAACTCGATACTTTATAGTCTATCGCAAGATTTCTTGAGTCTCAGTGGTTCGGCCCCTATATACTACATTTGCCTCTGCACTTGCAGTGTAACTCTAGGGATATTAAACTCTAAGCATATCAGTCACCTCTATTTCTTACTGTTATTCAAGTTTGTCGAAGATTGCGATGTCGTGTCTGGTTTCGACCAGTGAACAATAAACCTTTTTGAGCGCCCCTAGCTTTCTTTCCCTCCGCCCACAAGTCCTTCCACTTGTTGAAGGTATGTGAGTAGTGTGGAGCATCCTTATGGTGGAAATCCTCTTCAACCCGGAGAGTAATATTCACCTTCAACTCGGAGAGTATGGCTTCCCACAAAATTTACATTCTGGAAGGTTTTCATCATCTCGCCAATATATCATACAATTTTTGATGCACACATTTATCATCTAATATGACAATCCAAGCCATGTAACAAGTTTCTGGACCTCGTAGTATGGAGCAAGTGAAAGATTATCTTCACGAAGGACATCTTTCACAAATTCAACAATCGCATTCACATAA
This sequence comes from Orychophragmus violaceus, assembly GCA_030180135.1. Lineage (NCBI taxonomy): Eukaryota > Viridiplantae > Streptophyta > Magnoliopsida > Brassicales > Brassicaceae > Orychophragmus > Orychophragmus violaceus. The sequence goes on along the minus strand of CM058232.1, from coordinate 68,163,958 downwards.
TCCTCCCCTAAATTGAACTCGTCTTTATGGTCATTAATACACTAGCAGATGATAATGGCGAATGAACCTATCTACAACCTTCGTACAATGGTCTCTTTGCTGCGTCTAACATATTGAAAAATGTCCTTGATTCTAAATTAGGTTCATCTACCCTATCATCTTGATCTTCGCGAACGTACTTAACATTTTTTGGATACACGTCATTAAGCATTTGAATGGTACCTACACCAAAATATACTTACGCTCTTTCTTCTAAGCCTTCAGCATTATAAGGTCGCTAGTACTACCATCAAGTTCCCTAAAACTACTACCATAAGCTTCCCAACTACTACTATTACCATAAGGTTCTCTACTACTACCACCATATCCGATCTTTCTTTGTGACGATACCAAATCTTTTAACCCGGCATAAACCCATTAAATACAAGTGATTCCATACTTCATCAATCCTAGCATTCTGGCAATGAGAACATGGACATTTAACTTACATATTTTACGCGTTTCTGGTTGACTACATGCTAAAGACATGAATTCCGCAATACCAAGTGCAAAATCAGTAACCAATAAGTTTGTCGCAGGATCAAACATCGGTCAGTCCATACATGATCTGAAATAATTAGAACAAGAGATTTTTTTTTGTATTAGAAGATATTAAAGTAAGAGGGAGAGGGAGGGAGTGATTTGTGTGAAGGATAAGGAATGAAGAGGGTGGGTACTTATAGAAAACATAACCAACAGATTTTTGAAGAATATTGTCGTTCCATCGGCAATCCATCGGTTAGTTTGTCGGTATAACGACTATATTAATGTATCTGTTAACGATTATATGGAACCAATCCCTTACCGACAGATTGCCAACGGAACAAAAAACTGGGCAGTTACCGTCGGTTATCCATCGGAAATTACAGACGGATCAGCATTATGTCAGAAATTTTCGACGAATAACCGATGGTACTCGAATAATCCAAAACCGTCTGGAATCCGTCGGTAATTACCGACAGATTTTTTACCATTGGGAAATACATCGGTAAGTGTCATGTTTTCTTGTAGTGGAAGCCGACGTGTGATGTGCAGAGTTTAGTGTACTCATGTTACAAATTTATAACCATAATTTTGTAAGTGCACAACTATGTGTTGTAGTTTTTAAGGTATCGATCCACATAGACTAAGTGGTCTGGGTGCGATCTTAACTAGCAATAAATCAAACTAGAACGGCTAAAAGGGGTGTTGGTTGTTTGGATGTCACGAAAATAAGAGAGAAAGCAAGCAATAAATCAGTTGTTAATGCTAATAAACGGAATGCTAGGCCTCAGGGAATTCACAGGATTTATGGACTTAAATTTAAATAGAATGAATAAAATGAATTTGGGAACCAATTCTGCAGACAGAACAGAACGGCCATCCGGCCCGCTTGGGTTTTCTTTGCAAGGTTTTGACGAGATAATTCGAGGCCCGATCCATCAGACAGAACGCACGACCATCCGGCCCAATTGCTACCACACGGCCATAAGGCCTTTTGTTTCTTCTTATTTTCGTGTTAGGATTTTTAAAGCCCATGTCTTTATATTCATTAAACCTAGGCTATAAATCCCTTTGTATTTTCTCACTGCAAGTTAAGTTTTATCAAACAAAAACCCTTGTTTGTTATAAAAGCCTAGCGGCCGCCGGTTGTCTTGCTCGTGAGGTTCCCCCTTGGAATCCAAACACCCTGTTCTTGTGTTTGTTTAAGATCGTTATCCCATCTACTTGTATCATAAAAGAGTGACCTTAGTCCAGCTTCTCGTGCACCATCCTTTCACGCCCCGGTTCAAAGAGAGAACGACTTCAGTCTAGATATTTGTACCATCTCAAACCGGTTCAATGTGAGCTTCCCTGAAGCTTACATCAGATCCTAAATCACATAGAGCTAGCGCGTTCAAACTTCTCGCCGTCGATTGTACATGAAAGTATGAAATTCATGGATCTCCTCGTCTTTGAGGCATTCGATTTCGTATCATGAACTACATTCTTGAGTAATCAACATTGCACCTTTTTAAAGGGTTGACGAGTTAAAAGGTGTTATTCATATACTTCCGTAGACGGGGCATCATTTCACAAGCTTCAACAAAAGGTAATCTCACATTTAACTGTTCGATCAACTCCTTAAGTTTAGCCCTCTCCTTTTCCTTCTTCGTTATAGGAGCGATTGTTGGGTAACGAGGTTTTGGTACGTGGAGGGGGTGGTGGTATTTCATATTCTACAAGGATTTCTTGAGTGAGAACCTCTTTATCGATGTTTTTTCTTAGGTATGTTTCCTTTTCTCTATCGTCTTCTTCTACGGGTGCGTCTGGCATCTCCATTTATTTGTACGTTCATCCACTTCTAATCATGATAGCTTGCGTATTACCACTAGGATGTGGTTAAGATTTCATAAAATCACAGGGGTTGAAAAGCTCCTTTCATTGAGAGATCATTTCGCTCACTTGATTCGTGAGAATGGAAACATTGTTGGAACAATGTTTGTACTTTTCATTGAGTTGTCTGCGAACGTCTTCAATTTTAGTATTAAGGCAAATCGCATTTTCTCTTGGTTCATAATGATTTGGTGCATCATGATTTAAAGCCTATCAAATCTATCAGCAGAGGTTGGATTCGGTTGGGAAGTTGAAGGTTCCAAATCCGTCTTGTTTATTTTTGCAACTGAGATGGCTTAAAGGAAACCACGAATATTGTTTCCAAGTTTCTTGGTTGAGGTCAGGATTTTGATGATCATGATTGTCAGAATCGGATCCTATGAAGTTTATGGCTTTCTCATTAAGAGGATTTCTCAGCTTCTTAGAATTTAGAAGGTGAAAATCATTACCGTTTTAAACATGAGTATCAATTCTTTGTTGTTTATTTCTTCCTCGACATTAGGTATTTGGAATTGAGCTAGATGAAATTAATTGTTGCGAGTGTTGTTTGCCACATTAGTGATCAGGATACATGCACTCTGAACATATCTAGTTGCGAAATTTCCATTACTTGCAGCATCAAGATGAGATTGATTTATTATCTATTCCTCTATAGAAAATACTATCATGTGTTCTTTAGAGAATCCATGATGTGACAATCTCTATCATAATCTTTAAATAGTTCCCATGCATTAATAAAAACTTTCATCCTTATTTTGATGGAAATTTTGAATTCTTCTTCTAATGAGATTTAAATGAAATTTAGTATAGAAACGATCAAGAAAACCTTAGAGAATTCGTCCCAAGTGGTGATAGTTGCTGGAAGTATCATCTTAAGCCATTTGCTAGCTTCTTTACTTAAATAGAATGGAAAGAGCTTACACTTCAAGTAGTCTCCTTTTGATTTGGTGGTTGTGCAGATTCCTTCGAAAGCTTCGATGTTGTCCATTGGGTGCTCGGTTAAGGTTACATGGAATGGATTTTCTTGGACTAAAGCAATGATGTGTACTTTAATCTCAAACTCGCCTCCTTCAGGAGGCCCTGGCCAAAGGGCGGTTTGGTCCAAGAAGAATTTGTGAGGTGCTTCAGATTTAACAATAGTTGGCTTCCGGGTGTAGTTGGTGTCGTCATTTCCTTCCAACAACTCGGGAAAGTCATTGGCTTGCTGGACATCATCATTTGCGTTAAGGGTATGATCCTTTATCTCCATGGATTTACCGGAAACATAAAGTAAAAACAGAAAGTAAAATGTTATATGAACTTAAAGTAGAAAATTGCACGCAAACAAATTAAAGTCCCCGGAAACGACGCCAAAGACTTGATGTGAAAAGTACACAACTTTTGTAATAATCTGTCTCGTATTACGTCAAAGGGCAACTTAGAAGTCTATAGAAAGTCACCAGATGTCAATTTTGTAATTTTGGAAGCTTAGGGGTATTTTAGTAATTTCACCAAAAATGAAGACAAAACGCTTTGACAGGCCAACTAATCTTCTTTTTATTTAAAGAAATTACTTAGAAGATGGAGAGCGCTAACATTAGAATTTTAGATGGTTTTACGGGCTGTCGGAATGGAAACCGACAAAACCAAGAAACAAACAAATATCTTCCTGAAGGACGAAACATATCAAATAAATTATGGAGAATATTTTCAAAAGATCGGAAAAATAAAAATGAAGTTTGGAGCCAGAAGTTTGGCCGGAGAATCGCCGGAACCCGCCGTCGCCGCCAGAGCTCCGCCGCTTCTCCTCCGCATTATCTCTCTCCCTCGCCGGTTCACTTCTCCACCACCTCACGCCGGATTTCTCCCTCTCACCGGAGAACTCGCTGGAGTTGTTTACCACCGGAGAATCTCTCACCACCAACCACCTTCTCATTGTGACCTTCCTTTCCTCGTCGGTTTCATCTCTCTTATCGGAATCTCTCACCGGTGGTAGCTCTGAATTACCGGAGTTTCAACGGAGATATCACCTCTCCACCGGTCAACCGTCACCGGTCCTCTCGTTGTAGCCGGTCAAGCACCACCACTCGCCGGTTCATTAGTTCTGGTAAACAAGCGGTCAAACTTCGGGTCAAGCTCGGGATAACTTATGGTCAACTATGGTCAATGATCGGGTTTAGAAGTCAACGGTTTGGGAAGGTTCGGATTAGCATTGGTTCAGTCTCGGGTCTCATGGTTCCGTCAATCTGTCCATCCGTCGTCACGATATCACTGTGAGTTGGCTAAACCATTGTGTGATGCATTTAGGTTAGATCGAGTCTACATATAGATCCCATAATTATGAAACCGTAGATTCATAGGAATGCATACCGGGAATTGAAATATGATAGAACGGTTTATGTTGATTAAATAACTCGGGATATTAATTAAAAACGGATAGGATATATATATTGCATATATTTATTTCTTATTTGATTGATCGTATCGTTGATTTGGTTGATTGGGTGCCACATACATATAGAACGGCCTGCTAGTAAATATATGCATCTATATATATTATACGAATGTAAATAAATGAATCTATATACGGATGTAAATTTATGAGTTAAATAAAATACAGTTAAAATACATAACACACCTTATGATAACCGGGTTGGGATCAGTTAGATGAAGGTATCGGGTTAAAGTAATTAATTAAGAATTAACTTGAAGTCAAGAGATTAGTAAGTTTACTAATCTCTGATGGATGGGAATAATTAAAACATTGAATTAAGGGAATAGGAATTAAAAGTGATAAAATGGGCTTCAAACCGTCTAGGGAGTTAGTAAGTTTACTAACTCCAATCTAGCGGGTATATAATCTGGAATTAAACTTAAAAAAGAATCTAAGTGAATTGATCGAATTAAGTAATCTGAAGGCTTAGAAATATTGCTTGATGTTAGGTGCAGTATGTGATATGTGTTGATTGGTTATCTACTCCGGTGTTGGGCCGTGTAGACTTTATTGTTGTGTGATTTGGTATCTACTCCGGTGTTGGGCTGAATAGACTGTATTATGGTTTGATTGATTTATCTACTCTGGTGTTAGTCCGGGGAGATTGTTGGATTGTGTGATTGGTTTATCTACTCCAGTGTTTGGCCGGTAGACTGTGTTAGTGGATACTTACTTAGTACGGGACCAAGTAAGTCTGGGTATGGTTACCTATTTCGGTACGGGACCGGGAAGATCAAGATGTGTTGATCAATGGTGGTATGACTTGCGGGATAGACTGGGTACTGGGATGGAGTTAGTGTTACTGTTTGACCTTATCGGTCTTCCGTGATAGAGTCCCAGTGAGTCTGCTTGTTTATTTTACTGTTATTAGGACTCTATAGGGTGCGTTATATCCCAAAATTCTAGAGATGGCGTTCTGGTACTTCCTTCCAGATTGGATCCTTGGGAGTTCCTGTTCGGTTCACGTAACTTCGGGTAGTGGTTCTGGTTATGTGTTAACCTACAGAGTGACGTTGGTAGGTGTGTAGTCCGGAGACACGGGGTCGCGTTCTAGGGCCGGACTGCATGGAAGCTTTGGTTATCTAGGGGTAGCCCGAGTCACCGCGTATCGATGGACCGAGAACGGTGTTCTAGTCGTAGGACTTCGTGTTTACGTCTAGGAGTCAAGGGAGGTTTTAGTTATCGTTGTATGGCTAAGTGTTCCCGTGGAATTTTACCGATTTGCTTTTGGGGGCCCATGATGTGGAGTTTGTGATAGATCCGCGTTAGTTAGATCGAGTCTAATCGAGGGAATTTGCCGCAGTATTCTTGATTTCCTTAGTTGATGATTTGTGTTGTTAATTGAATACTCGTGTGTTTTGGAGATCATTACATCTTGGTAGCACGTTATCAACTTTATATTTATCGATTGTTATTGATTGCTATTTTGGGTTTGGGTGGGGATATTATAGCCTTTTAATAGCATGTTTAGTTTGGAGCGAATTCACTGGGTAATATTAGATTGCGCATTAGACCCTCTTTTTGTTTTTCAGGTTTGGCATATCTCGGCGGACGCGTAGGACTTCAGAGTAGTTTCGGGTTCGCATTTGGCTACAATTTGTTTTCAACTCGATTTCATGGTTCTATTTTGGTTTTGGATTTTAGGAACTCCATAAATTATTTTTCAGGAAACACTTAAATTAAATTAAAGGATTTAAAGAACTAAAAACGGAATTATTCCCTGATATACGGTTCAACCAGTCAACTCTCATAGTTTTTCACGAGGAAGATCATGCATCAATATCTAGTTCATCAATCGTTCACAGAGCCCACAAGTGATCTATCTCACCTTGCAACACTACCACTCGCATATACTAGTTCTGGTCAATAGATGCAATACTTCTGTAGTTCTATTAATCCTAAGATTATATTCTAAGAAGGGCCCTTTCACAAAGAATCATGCATTAAACATAAATATAGAACGAAAAAACTCGTAAATGATTATATAAACCCTAATTTCTATCTATTTAAAATTTGCCATAATATCTCCATGAAAAAGTTCTTAAAACCTAACTAAGAAACTACTCAGACTTCTAAACGGAAATCATAATAAAAACTTGCATTAAATAAATAAAAAATAAAATAAACTTGTAGGGGGGTTTCAGATCTTAACATGGAAAAACTTAGGGGCTGGAGATCTAAATCCCTAAAAACTACCTAAAACTAAGAATAAATAGAAAACTTTAGAAGTGATTGTGTTGGTGATGATTTTAGAGAAGGGGGTGTGCATGTCCTTATATAAGTGCTGAGAGAAGATGAATTTCCTCTAACTTTCGATGTGAGACATTTCTCACTCCTTTTAGTGGTTTAAGTTGAAAAAAACGGCCCGAGAAGTGGGTCTAAGTCGGTTGACTTCGTGGGTCAACTGAACATAGCTTCGAACCTCCTGGTCGCGGCCAGGAGTAATTCTGACGTGGTCTGGTGATGTAGCCTCATAATCAGAGACTTAAAATGGATAGAGATGGAGACAAGTTGCTGGTTGTGTAACTCTCTCAACTTGACCAATTGATGGATTGATGTGGAATGAGATGAAGCTTGATTCTGCTGGTTGTATAACTCTCTCAGAAAAAGCTAAGGAATGGGATGGATATAATGGATTGACTCTCTCAATCAGTGAGTGAACAAACTGTCTGAATCACACAAACAAGCTTGATCCATGAAATCCTATAGAAACTAAGGGCTTCTCACAACTTAACTCTTAAAGAACAAAGAACAAGTTCAAAGACAGATTTATTTGAATGGAATACAATACTCTTGTATTACTGCATGACTGAAAGCGTGCTATACAAATGAGGATGGTGATGAGAATATATAGTGCTCATGTACAATGATTTAGAAACTTAAAGAAAGAAACATAAATCTTTTTACAGAAACTAGCCGTTGGAAAGGATTAGGGAAATGGCTGAATGAAAGGGAAATTTCAAACTCCTTGATTCGTGGTATATTTGGCATGAATTGATGAATCCTTGGAGTGTACAGGTTCATTAAATTTAGCCTCAAAATGTATCTGCAAAGATATATAGTCGTTGGACAATCTTCTCTTGATATATAGCATTTTTATTGAGATTAGATTAGTGATTTGTCACACCTACTGTAACCTATATTGGTAAGGTTAAGCAGCTGACTTAGCCCCCGTCTTCTTAAGGAGGTCTTTCTCACAGGGCGGAGATAGGTTATACAATTATGACTTATTAAAGAGGTCCTCCCTTCCCTACTGGAGCGCTAACTCCTATTTATTTGTAGAGAATCATTGTGTAGTATATTCTACTGGTATAGAATCTTTGTATGTGATACTGCAAAAGTAGCTCCCAATCGATAACTCGATTTTCAAATCGAGAGAGTTGCCAAAACCCGACAATAAAACGATGAAACATGATTTCCCTTTCTAGACTGATCCATGTGATTCTCCAGATGATCCTGTGCATTTTGATGGAGTTAGTAATATCCTCTAGATCCTTTGGTTTGTGGTAAATTTCTCCTGGTCGCCATATCTTGCTTTGAGAGATGATAAGCCAATTAGTCTTCATACTTTACTTAATTGGCTCCGGTTGGTTTTTATTATGTTTCAATGGGATCCACCTGATCCTGTGTGGGCTGGTGCTTTAGAGTGCTTCTAGTAATAGCACAAAGTCTCATGGTTCCATTTTCGAGTTTGGCAATGTAAGAACTCATGATCTTCCAAATAAGGTAAGTCTGGCTTCCTTTGACTTTGAAGTTGAATATCTTTTAATTCATGAAAACCTTTGTCTTTAAACCAATTCTCTGTGTTCTCTTGATGACTTCAAAATCCACAAAAAGTGGATTTGTTGATTGATTCCTCCTGGTTTGGTCGGAGTGCTTCAATTACTAATTGTTGGTCTCCAGTGGGTCTATTGGGAATCTGCCGGTTCGAATCTTCAGTATATTCTTCATGTGAAAAGCTTTGGGGATGATTCTTCTTTGTGATGTTCTCTTGATGAGTTAAGTGTTTACTCCAGGTTATGGTTGAGCTGGAATGTTTGGTCTTCGTCTCCATTTGAGCTAAACAAAGCTCACACGTCTCATGAGCTCTCCTCAGCCTCATAATTTTCTCTCCATATGTTCGGGTTCCTTCCTCCATGGCTGATCTTGACTTGATGGCTTCATCATCTGGGCTGCTCTGGTCGTGGCCAACTGACAATTCTGTTGTTGCTCGGGCCATCTTACTCCATATGTATCTTGAGATCTAACCGTTGGATCTTCCTCAAACCAGTAGGAAATGAAATCTGGTATATGCCTCTACCTTGTGTCCAAATTTATCTTTATCTAAGGGTGAGAAGGCCTCCATATAGTGTAGAACTTCTCACGGAAAGTGTCAGTGTCAAAATGTGGACTTTAGGCTTGTTTTGCCCTCTCTTCCTGAAAAGTCAAATAAAACTACAAAATATGGAAATCACTTGAAAACCATTTGAAAACACGTTATAACACCAATAAAAAGTATATAAATTATAGCTAAAATGGTTTAAAAATGAGTTATATCAAATTGCACTTCGATAAAGAAAGTAAGCCGATCAAAAATCTATATAATAGAGATGTATGTCATCATAAGTATTGAAGCAAAGTCATTGCAGGAGACAAAGTCTCTCTCAAAAACTTAAACAACAGTCAGGTTTAGGCCACAATGTGTTCAAATTGTTACCCAAACCATGACCAAGCCCAACGTCCGACGGTCACTTTTTGTGACAGAAGAAGACAAGGAAAGATTAGAAAAAAGCAGAGGATGCAGAGATTGTCGCCGCCATAAAGAAAAAGAATACGAAGAAGATTTCTGGTCGATCAAAACGCATAACTGTTTTAAACCTCTTGAGGACCAAACACGAGGATAAGATCGCCAATTGTACTCGTCAGTAGGATTTTTGCTTTTATGTATAAAAGGACAATTTATGTAAACAAAAATGCTTGAAAAGTTCAGAAATAGAAAAACAAGTTTGTTCTATTCTCCATTGTTACAATTCTTTTACATTTCGTTCATGGTATCAAAGCCATGGCCGAACGATCCAGGGACTGTTTTCTCCTCCTCCTATAAGTATATTCACCTCGGTGACTGTAAAACTTTCTAGACAAAATTACATTGTGTGGAAGAGACAATTTGAAGCTTTTCTAAATGGGCAGCGTCTTCTTAGTTTTGTCACCCGCTCGACTCCTCAGCCACCTCTTGTGCTCGTGCTCCAAATATCAACGGTTCAACCAGTCCACTGCCAAATCCAGAACAACACCTTTGGTTTCAAACAGATCAGGTTTTTAAGTCTTGTCTTCTTGATTCCTTCTCTAAAGAAATACATAGTGTGGTTGTGAACTGCACAACCTCATAACAGAAATGAATAAATCATGCTAACCACTTTAATCATCCATTTTCTTCACGTATGTTCGAGGTACAAAGGAAGATTCAGACTATTTCAAAACTCGATAATACTATGATAGTCTAACTCTGTGAGATCAAGAAAATAAGTGATCAACTAGCTTCCATTGGGACTCCTCTCAATAAGTGAATGAAGATCTTAGTACCTCTTCATGGCCTTGGAAAGGAATATGAGCCTATCAAAATGAGTGTAAAAGGTTCAATGGACATCTATCCATCACCAACATTCGACGATATTGTTCCTCGGCTCACCAGCTATGAAGACATATTACAAAGCGACAATACATCAACCTCTGATGTTACTTCACATATGGAGTTCAACGTGACTCGTACCACTGGTCCAAGTTACTATGACAACCATAGTAGAGTACAGTTCTATAAAGGAAGATTCAAAAATGAAAGAGGTTGTAATTCTTTCTCTACCAGAGGAAGAGGTTTCCACAAAAAATTCTAATCTTATCAAGGCTCTTCTTATGTATCTTCCACTCCTTCTGAGTCTGGTTCAAGACCCATATGTCAAAATGGGTCATTACTCTCTCAGGTGTTGTGATGTAAGCTTTAGGAGAATCTCACACTAAACCGGTTTGATGGTTGACACAAAGGCTGGACTGAGATCGCTCTTCTTTGGCCACAGACGCGAGTGAGGATGGTGCATCGAGCAGCTAGACTGAAGTCTCTCTCTGCTGATGCGGTTTGATGGATTGAAGCTGTTTGAACTCGAAAAAAGGAACAAGATTTGGCTGGAGTTGCAAAGGGGAAGCCATGCAATGCAGTAATCTTACGGCCGTTAAAGATACAAGGGACTTTAGGGTTCTCTATATGATTAAACGTAACTAAAAAACAAGAATACAAGGCTAAATAGCTTTAAGGGTTTTCGGAAACTACTAAAAAAAATAAAGGACATGGGCCTTAAGGCCTTACAAGAAATAAGATAGAAAATAAAGGGAAAATAAAGCCTCTTGGTCGTGTGGCAACTTGGGCCTCATGTACCGTGCGTTCTCTCTAATGAATCGGTTCTCGGGTCACCTCGTTAAAAACCTTACAAGGAAAATCCAGTGGGTAAAACCTTGCAAGGGAAAAATAGTATAATATTTGGTCCACTGAGACGACCCGGTCTAAGGATCAACGGCTCAGATGGTGAAGATCACTGATGTGTCGTCGATCCTAAGAAATGGCCAAATGGACGATCCTGGTGTGAACGTATGGTCGTGGTCAAAATCGGTGGTCTCGGAAATCCTCTGGGGCAACTGGTTTAGAACAGGATGATCATGATCTAACTGTTCCAAGTGCTCCGTGATGTCCTCTATGCTGCTCCGGGTGATCAGATGCTCCATGGCTCGGTTGAATTTCTCTGTGAGTCTTTTCGTCGGACTCGGGTTTGGGGCGCGCTAACTATGGTCGGGAACGACTCAGCTTGGTCGGTCTGGTACGTCTCGTTCAAACCGATGTCCTCATCATTCTCACCCTCTTGAATAGGTTATGTCTTCAGCATAATCACCTGCACAAAAAGGAGATAAATCAGTAACATTAAAGCTAGACGAAATGTTCAATTCACCTGGAAGTTTGAGTCTGTAGGCGTTGTCGTTGATCTTCTCTAGAACTCGGAACGGACCGTCTCCTTGGGGAAAAAGCTTTGACTTCCCCTAGTTCGGGAATCGGCCAGGTTACATGTGTAACCAAACCTAGTCTTTGGGTTCAAACATGATCTCCTTCCCCTTCTTGTCGGCATGGCGTTTGTATTGGGCCGTCTTCTTTTCCAGGTTGTCCTTGACCTTCTTGTGAAGCTTCTTGATGAATTCGGCCTTGTGTTATCCATCTTGATTGGTGAACTCCTGTGACGGTAACGGCTGGAGATCTACGGGCGTCTTTGGCTCAAATCCATACACAATCTCAAAAGGAGACAGCTTAGTAGCATAGTGGTTAGCATTATTATAAGCAAATTCAACATACGGAATACAATCTAACCAATTTCTCAAATTTTTACCAATTGTGGCCCGTAAAAGGGCTAATAGTGTCCGGTTAATGACCTCGGTCTGACCGTCTGTCTGCGGATGACTTGTCTTGGAAAACAACAGCTTGGTCCCGAGTTTCCTCTTGAGTGTCCTTCAGAGGTGAATCAGAAAACATGTAATAAATCTGGCATGAAAGGTACTAGGAAACTTACCTTCTTCGGGACGGTTGAACTTAGGAGCCTCGGTGTTCCGCTTTTTAAACCAATGCTCGACCTCAACGTACTTGCCTTTGTCGGCTGCTCTAGGCGCGGGTGGCATCCACAGAGAGTTGCTACAAGCATGGTTTGTCGTCGCTGCTTTCCGCTTGATGTGCTGCTCGGCCTGAATGCTCATGTGCAGTAGCTCGGACATGTCATGGTACAACTGAATTTTGACCTTCCAGGCGATACAATTGTGCAGTCCATCGATGAACTGGGCCATGAGAGTCTCCTCCGAGTTGTCTAACTCGAGTCGGTTCCGTATTTTTTCGAGCTCCTTCAAGTATTCTTCTATGGACCTGCTTCCCTACACCAACTTACAAAATCTTTTTTGTAAGTCTCTATGGAAATGCGGTGGCATGTACCTTTGCCTTAGGCTGTATTACAAAATCTTTCTCGTAACAATGTCGTATACTTTTGGAAACGTCTTTGTCCCACCAGGATAATGCATGGTCCATAAGCTGAGCCACTGCTAACGCCACCTTTCTCTGATCGTTGTATGCGTAGTAGTCGAATATGTATTCCATCCTCAATTCCCATTCGAGATACGCCTCGGGTTGACCTTTCCAGTAAAAGTAGGAGCTGTTAGTTTAATGTCGTTTGGAATAGGTAATTGTACCTCGTTATCTCGCATTCTCCTGAATGGATCGGGTCGCGTTGTCGGTTGAACGGTCGGTTATTTCGGTCGGGTGGTTTGTCGTCGAACCCGGGTAGATCATCCTCCGTATCATCAAACTGGTTGAACCGAACATCCTGACCTCTCCGTGATGGAGAGTTCGGTGGTGCTGGTTGGGGCGTGGGTTGTGCAGGAGCGGCTGGTTGCTCGAGCCGGTCTAGTCTTGCTTCGATGGCTTGGATCGCTCCAAGCAATTGAGCGAAGTCAGCGGGTGCATTCTAATTGTCGCCCATATCTACCTTCATGCTCACTCAGAAAACAATTAAACGCGAAAGGAAAAGAAAGAAGCAAACAACAAAAAGGAAAATTGGCAAAACACAAAATTGCAAAAGGGAAACTATGCAATTATACTACTAACCGGTTTTCTATTTCTTTTTTTTTTGACTTAGGAAGAAACCTAAACTCTCTAATGCAGAACATATATTTTGACAGTATGAATGCACTTAAATCTGATCAGCACACAAAACACATAAATAAAAACCGGACGGCTAGGGTGTTAATCCATAACCTTGGTCGCGTGCGCGATGAGGATGGTCCGCTAATGCAATCTGTCTAATTCAGTTCAGTATTTAGCTCTTATGATGCAACATAATGCAGGACTATGAACCAAATTAGATGACACAAAAACCAATTCAACAGAACTCAGCAAACGATCAAATTAAATACGCAAACTGACAATGAATTCAAGTGATAGGTACAACTATGGTGCAGCCGGATTTAACAACCTAACAAGATCTAATCTCCTTATAAAAAAAAACTTATGCAGACAGGATACTAAGATGATCAAGGAGCTACAGGTGCAATGCTAACTCAGAAACAATCATGCAATAAACCGCAAGCAACAAGCAACAATGGAACCGAATGAAAATCAAACCCTAAAGAGAAGAGAAATATGCCGCCAACCTATAATGCTTAGACTAACAATTTTTTTTTTTTCAATTTTATGCAATAATATGAATGAACTAAAGGACTACAGCAAACCAGAACCAAAAGAAACAATAGCTGAAACAATTAAGAAAATCGAAATCGAGCAACACACATTCGGTTTTGCAAGCAAAATCCTAGGATGATATGCGGACGGTTTTCAATCTATGCAACCTGTTGGTGCTGGATTTCACATTAAGAAATCCGGCCCATTTACAGATTACGAAGCCCACTAAAAGAAGGAGCCCAGAAGATGGACGAATTCAACCACGTCCAGTACGTATGACAAAGCGACGGATTCAAATCACGAGAAGAGACGATCTTTCGTTCGTATCCACCTTAGTTCGAGTTTGACAAAGAACGATTCGTCAACTGTTGTAACAACCTCCGAGAATCTCGGGACGTCGAGGATAATGCGAGCAAGAAGATCGAAACAGACGAAGAGAGATCGAGGCTATAAAAGAAGGAGATGTCATTCAAAGAAAATATACGAAAACACAATCCCAGCTTTACACTTCGACTAAAATAGTTCGATCTCATTTGTATACATTCGACTTGTTCTTTGTATAAATTCTATCTCAGCATTCAATCTTTTATAAACATCCTTGAGTCACAGAAAATCTATATCTCATTACCTAAAGTCCCAGAAACCACATTACAATACAAATCCTTGGTGTAAATCTCTGAACTGACATTTGGCGCCGTTTGTGGGGACAACAATAGATCTTCCTGTCACAAGAATTGGATACAAAATTCGATATCGAGATGAATCCTACTCCACCCAAAACTAATCTCACTCCTCCTCCGGTCGATCGCGATCAAGTTATAGGAGTCGTTCCACAGAACACCGCCAGAGTGAGAAGTACCACGGGTCAGACTGACAATGCAGGGGCGGATCTAGTCCTAAACCCTGCAGCGTCAGCTGCAGCCGGCTCCATTGTTCAAACAACGACGACGAGTCCGATCCCGTCAAACACCTTGTCAGGGGTCAACAAACCATCCATGAACTGGGTCTGGACCAGATCTGATAACATTTCAACACTTGGAAGAGGATCTGGAACTCAACGATCCAGATCACCTCAGTTCTCCGGTGTCTAGAGGCAAAACCCGGATGACTTGGCTGAAATCCGCTCGATGCTCAACTTTCTAGTGAACCAAACGCGAAGTAGCGAGGCCAACGTCTGAACTAAAGAGATTGCCAGTCTCACTTTGGCTACTCAGCTCGCTGAGCAAGAGCGACGCGTAAACACTCGTCTCGAGGAACTCACCAGCGTGAACCATCGGGATCTACCCTTAGGCGATAGAAGACCTCCTTTGAGCCCTCCACCACGAACTCGTCTGGATTTCTCCCAGGTCGCATCGCCGCTAGATATCTCTAGATATAATGCTGGAGCGTCGAATAATGGGTTTTCTCCCGCAATGACCTCGAAAACAACCCCTATCCCTTTCAGTTCGAGTTCGCAAACACCGAACTTGACGGGATCTATGGAACGGACGCCTCCTGGTCCACCACCTCTACCACCAAACAGTGATACTAGGCCCATGTGGCTAGGCGGTTCAGCCTTTGCCTCGAGCTCAAGTCCCCCTATCAAGCCAAACTCGACTCTGTTCCCTTTACCTCGAACTGAATTGCCCAGTCGACAACGGCCGATGGCCTGAACGATCAGATACACCTTGGGCATCAATGGGCGGTTCAACTGAAGACGTAGTTGCTCCATTAGAAACAGACGAACACGGTATACTCAGACAGTATATTGAACATGCTAATGCTCAGTTCATGAGTCTAAGTTCGTGTGTTCACATGGCAACCAGAACGGCACCCGACATCGATTAAGTAATCGAGGAAACTCGCCAAACGCCATTAACTGACCGAATTGCCTTCGCAAGGTTGCGAGAAATTAGGAAAACTAAATTCTGAGAATTCTCGGGAAAGTCAGACCCTAAAGCTCATATAAGAGCATTTAGACTTGAAATTTCTAGAGTATACCTGGCAGACGAAGAGAGAGAGCCTGGCTTTTGCAGAATCTTCGCTGAGAATTTATCATGCTTAGCCTTAGAATGGTTTGCCGGGCTGGAGAAAAAATCTATCGACAATTTCACTATGTTCATGACGGCTTTCCTCAAGCAGTATTCCATTTATATCGAAGTCAAAACTACTGAGGCAGCCTTGTTCGGTGTATCTCAACGACCTGATGAGACACTTTGTTCGTACATCGATTGATTCAAGGAAATCAAATCCAAAATCGCGAATCCAAACGACGAAGTGGCCATAGAGGCGCTGAGACGTGGACTGTGGTACTCAACCAAGTTCTGTGAGGAAATAACAGTCCGCGAACCACAAACTCTTGACGATGCTTTACATCGCGCTTCGGCTTTCTCCCGCCTTGAATAAGAAACTACGACCCTCAGGGAAAAGCATCAAAAAGAAAAGAATCAATCGAGTTTGCAGAACTAGAACGGCAAAAAGGATTCCTGTAAATCCGGAACCGTCAATGCGGTTGAAAGGTCGAAGGGCTCACGCAAGTTCGAGTATGAAAAAGACAAGTATTATGAACATCACATGAAAAGAGGTCACTCGACAGACGAGTGTTACACTCGAGCTAAACTCGAAGCAAAGAAATGAGAGTTCGAGCAAACACAAGAATCCAAAGTCGAAGAGGTGGAACCTCCCGAAAATAAGGAACCCAAGTCGACCAAAGCGTCAAGTTCCAAAAAAAACATCTCAAAATAAGAGAGAACGATCCAAAGAGGAGGGAACCTCTGAGGCTACACCTCAAGGTTCCCGCAAAAGAGTCGAGGTAATTCTTGGTAAATTGAGCCTATGCAGCATCCCAGAAGGATCATTATACACGCCACCTCCCGCTCCGAGGAA
Source organism: Orychophragmus violaceus (assembly GCA_030180135.1). Taxonomy (NCBI): domain Eukaryota; kingdom Viridiplantae; phylum Streptophyta; class Magnoliopsida; order Brassicales; family Brassicaceae; genus Orychophragmus; species Orychophragmus violaceus. The sequence continues at coordinate 68,146,994 of CM058232.1, read as the reverse complement.
AATCGTCAGTTCACGCGTCGGCTTCCCCGTTGTTTCGGGGGGGGGGGGGGTACGGGCTACACCTTCAAAACGAATCGACTTCATATTCGGAGGCTCCCAATTATGTCGGGACTGGGTGAACTCGATCAAAGCTATTCAAAGGAGAGTCGGGACCGATAGGCGAGAAAAAACTCCCATACAGGGCCCGGATAACGAGATCGTATTTCGCGAAAGCGAGATGCTCGAACTCGATAAACCGCATGACGATGCTCTGCTTGTCTGCCTAGTCGTCGGAGATGTCGAGCTCTCTAGAATAATGATTGATATGGGAAGTTCCGTCGATGTCCTGTTTTATGACGCATTCAAAAAGATGGAGTTCGATGATTCAAAGATAATCGAAGGACTAACTCCGCTAGTAGGGTTCGCCGGAGAAACGACATACTCTTTAGGGTTTGTATTTGCACCAGTCATTGCTGGTGGAGTCCAAAAAATGACGGAGTTCGTCGTTGTAGATCGTCAAGCCCCATACAATGCGATCTTAGGACGACCGTGGATTTACGACATGAAAGTTGTACCTTCGACGTACCATAAATGTGTCAAATTCCCAACTCCCCACGGAGTAAAAATCGTATACGGTAGTGAAAATTTATCTAGAAGTTGTTACATGACCGGGTACAAATAGATCGAAACATCCCCCGCGTAGAAATTACATAAAAAGGAGGAGATCACCGAAATGAGAACGAAAAGGTCGAATAACCCCGGTCAACGAGGTCCCCCGAAAGACCTCACGACACAAGTTTGCGTAGACGATGCCCATCCTGAAAACCTCCCTAACTCTATAAGAGACGAACTGATATCGTTCCTCAAGCAAAACGTGGAATCATTCGCGTGATGCTCAGCCGACTTGAAAGTAATCGATATCGATATAACGAGCCATGAGATAAACGTCGACCCGACCTACAAACCGGTCAGACAAAAACGTCGCAAGCTGGGCCCCGAGCGAGCTCAGGCCGTTAACGACGAAGTCAATCGGTTACTGAAAATAGGATCGATCAGGGAAGTAAAATACCCCGAATGGCTTGAAAACTAGGTCGTAGTGAAGAAAAAGAATGGGAAATGGAGAGTATGTGTAGACTTTAAGGATCTCAACAAAGCATGTCCAAAAGACAGCTTCCCAATCCCGCACATCGACCAATTGGTAGAGGCTACAGCTAGACATCAGCTTCTGTCCTTCATGGATGCATTCTCGGGATACAATCAAATATTGATGAACCCAGAAGATCAGGAAAATACCTCGTTCATAACAGATCGAGGCACCTACTGCTACAAAGTGATGCCTTTTGGCCTCAAGAATGCGGGAGCTACTTACCAACGCCTCATCAACAAAATGTTCGCCGGACTATTGGGTAAAACCATGGAGGTTTACATTGACGATATATTTGTCAAATCGTCAAAATGCGAGGATCATATAGCCCAGCTAAAAGAATGCTTCCTCATTCTCAATAAGTATGGGATGAAGCTCGACCCCGCGAAGTGTACCTTCAGTGTTCCTTCAGGAGAATTCTTGGGTTACCTGTAACGCCCAAACCCGGCTACTAAGCCGGTTGAGGTTCACCATCAACTTAGCAATATTCCAAGTATAAAATTTCTTAAGTATGAATTCCATTCCTTAACTAAACAATTATAAGATATGAATGATAATGCAAAACTGGATATTTTATTAATCACGCCAAAGGTACTGATACAATGTAGTTCGAGTCATTAAATATAAAGAGTATTCAGTCCTATCTATCCAGTCTAAACACACACACACACACGTCCGTCTAGGTCTCCAATCCGCGCGCCTAAGCCCGTTCCTCACTACGAGAAACCTCAGATCCTGAAAACATATAAAACGCATAAGATAAACAACTTAGATAAATCCAGCAACCTAAATGAATCCAAGTATTTCTATATGATTCCCCACTTAATTTGCTAAGTGTTTAATTCCACTAAACCGCAAAACGCTTAAGGAAGATCGGCATTGTCCTTGACCGGCCATAACCGCGTCCTGTCTCAAACGTCCTGCGATCGTCCTGAAGACTATCCATGACAGCTAGTCGATCCTAACCGCGGACAATCGTTCGCGCCTGTTCGGGTCGCACGCACAAACCGTACCGCGCACAGCGACAGTCGCATCCGATCACCGGCGATAAGTCTGTGGGACGATCATGCGCGACTCGGCTTGCGACCAGCGACTGTCCTGACTATCAGAACGACCCCACCGACCTTCTGATCGATCGTACGACACACAACCGGATCCAAGCACATCCGCGTATGATCTCGGCCACATGCGTTCGTCGGCCCAACCGGACAACGACCCGCTTGCGCCTGATCAGACATATACACTGCGTCCGCTTAACATCCTGATGCGAATTCCTCCATACTTAACCGATCAGAATAAGAGAAAGAAGAAGAATAACCGCCAGCCTTATGAACATTGATCGCATGGCAAAGCCATGATATTTGATCGGCCTCTGCGTCGTGAACGCACCTTGGGAGTAGCGGCCGATTTGCCTGGGTCCTTAGAAGCGCTTGGATCCATCTTCCTGATCCAATCTTCCTCTTGAACAATCGCCTGAACCGCTCCTCCTTTACTCGCCAACCGCCGGCCAAACTATTAAGTTTCCCGGCCAAATTCCTCACGATCTTCCTTGCCTTCAGGCCCACTCTAATCCCGATTTCTCTTTGAGTTTTATAGGCTGAAGAAGCCCCAAAACCGCCAAGGCCAAAGGATGGGAATGGTACAAGCGAATGGGTGCCTTGTCCATTCGCTTCCCTTGGGACATAACCGCCTGGTCAGCTAGTGACACTAGCTGACCCTACCCACCAGCTGACCTGAACACTCAACACTCACCCGAGCTGAGTTGAGCTGAGTGTCAGTCCCTCCAACTGACCTAGCTGGCCGTCCAGCTCACACCAGCTGCTTACTCTCTCTCCAGCTCCTTCCTTACTCGGCCAAGCTCATCCAAGCTGATCCTAGCCGCTTCTTGACCATAGAACACTTCCCATTGATCTTCCTCGATCGTTTGTCCTTGTTCCGGTTCCATGCTCCGTCTTCCCGATCCTATCTAGGATCGGGGATGCTACAAGTCTCCCCCCCTTAAAAGGGATTCGTCCCCGAATCCTCATCAAGGCGATCCATCTCCTCAAGCCACTCTGGGTAGTCGGCTTGCATTTTGTTCACCGTCTCCCATGTAACTTCCTCGATCCCATTGCAAACCCAAACCACTTTAACCATCGGTATTGACTTCTTCCTCATTGCTTTTTCCACTCTGTCAATAATCGGTACTGGTCTTGCTTCCATAGTCAAATTCTCCTTGAGATCGCTAGGAACTTCCGGTACAATGACATCCCGATCCGTGATACACTTCCGGAGTTGGGACACATGGAACACATTATGGAATGCTTCCATCTCAATCGGCAAGTCAAGCTTGTAAGCGACAAGTCCAACTCTTGCTACAATCCGGAACGGCCCTAAGTATCTCGGATCTAGCTTCCCACGCCTTGAGACTCTGGCTCTACCCTTAAATGTGATCATCTTCAAGTAGACCAAGTCGCCAACTGCAAACTCAATGTCCTTTCGACGCTTGTCTGCATAACTCTTCTGCCTATCTTGGGCTTCCTTAATCTTGGTCTTAAGTAGTCGGATTTGCTCTGTGGTCTCCTCCACTATGTCTGGTCCGATCAAACTAGATTCCCCTACTTGTGTCCAACACTATAGAGTTCGGCACGGTCGTCCATACAACGCTTCATACGATGATATCCCAATACTGGCATGGAAGCTGTTGTTGTATGCAAACTCTGCCAAAGGCAAGTACCTCTCCCAAGAACCGCCCCAATCCAAAACACTTGCTCTCAACATGTCTTCCAAGGTCCGTATCGTCCTCTCTGACTGCCCATCAGTCTGTGGATGATAGGCCGTACTCATGTGCACCTTAGTCCCCAAAGCCTTTTGGAACGCCCTCCAAAAGTATGAGGTAAAGCATGCATCTCGGTCCGAGACAATACTTGCTGGAACTCCATGCAACCGAACGATCTCATCAATGTACTTCCCGACAATCTGAGCAACTCCGTCGGTCTTCTTAATGGCCAGAAAGTGCGCGGACTTTGTAAGCCGATCTACCACGACCCAAACAGTATCCTTCCTGGTCCTGGTAGTTGGTAAACCCGTGACGAAGTCCATCGTAATATGATCCCATTTCCACTCTGGAATGGGTAAGCTCTGTAGGAGGCCGCCTGGGGCTTGATGTTCCGCCTTGACCAACTGGCAAGTAGGACACTTGGCGACCCAAGCTGCTATATCCCGCTTCATCCCGACCCAATGATAGTACCTCTTGAGGTGATGGTACATCTTCGTTTGACTAGGATGAATCGCAAACCGAGATTGATGAGCCTCCCTCAAAATCTCTTCCTTCAACTCCTTAATGTCTGGTACACAAACCCTCCCGTTAACCACAATCGTCCCGTTTTTGGAAATCTTGTGCTCGGTGTTGATGTGGTTAGCGGCCTTAGTCAGCTCTTCGTCCTGTCCTTGAGCCAACCGAACCCTGGTCAGTAAGTCTGTCTGATCCGCAGCTCCTAAACCCAAAGGTTCCTCATCCACGGTCAAGGCATTAAGGTGTAATGCCCCGATCATGCTAACTAACGCCCCTGCGTCCTTCTCTACTGAAACTCCAGCCCTCTTCCAGCTCAGTGCGTCGGCCACTAGATTAGCTTTCCCCGGATGGTAGGAAATGTCCAAATCATAGTCGGCCACGAACTCCATCCACCTTCTCTGCCTCAAGTTCAGATCTGGTTGAGTGAAGATGTACATCAGGCTCTTATGGTCAGTGAGTATTTTCACTTTAGCTCCGTAGAGGTAAGATCGCCAGATCTTTAGTGCAAACACTACTGCGGCCATCTCCAGATCATGGGTTGGGTAATTGCCCTCATGCTTCTTGAGTTGCCTCGAAGCATAGGCAATAACCTTTGCCTCCTGCATCAATACACAACCCAGTCCAGTAATTGATGCATCGGTGTAAACCACATAAGGTACCTCGTTCTCTGGCAAGGCTAGGACTGGCGCCTGTGTAAGCATGTCCTTCAGCTCCGAGAAACTCTTCTCAGCCTTGTCCGACCACTCGAACTTAACGTCCTTCCCGGTTAGTTTGGTTAGAGCTTGCGCCTTACTGGCGAAGCCCTTGAAAAATCGCCGGTAATAGCCTGCTAAGCCAAGGAAACTCCGCACCTCGGTTGCATTCCTTGGCCTCGGCCATTCCTTAATCGCCTTGATCTTCTCTGGATCAACCGACACCCCTTGATCCGACACAATATGTTCTAGGAAACCGATGCTTCTTTGCCAAAAACTGCACTTGCTACACCTTCCTGAGATGCTCCTAATGTGTCTCCCGGTCTTTTGAATAAACGAGTATGTCATCAATGAAGATAATCACGAACTCGTCTAGCCAATCACGGAATATGTTATTCATCATCTTCATGAATGCAGCTGGTGCATTCGTCAAACCAAACGGCATCACTACAAACTCGTAGTGGCCATAGCGTGTGCGGAACGCCGTCTTCCGGACATCCTCCAGTGCAATCGGAATCTGATGGTATCCCGATGCCAAGTCAATCTTTGAGAATACCGTGGCTCCCTTAAGCTGATCCAACAACTCATCTATACGGGGTAAAGGGTACTTGTTCTTCACTGTGACCCTGTTGATTCCCCGATAGTCAATACACAGCCGGAAACTCCCGTCCTTCTTTTTGACAAAGAGGACTGGCGCTCCCCAGGGTGAGCTACTCAGCCGGATGAACCCCTTCTCTAACAGTTCCTCCAACTGTTTCTTGAGTTCGGCCATCTCAGCCGAAGCCATCCTATAAGGCGCCTTAGAGAGTGGAGCAGTCCCTGGTTCAAGTTCGATTGTGAACAGGTCGGACCTATCAGGCGGTAAGCCGGTCAAGGCTGCGAACACGTCCCCAAACTCTCTTGCAACCGGAATCTCTCCAATCCCCGCACTACTCCCGACCTCCGTGGTGGAGATCGTCGCCAGGTAAGCCTCACAACCCTTTTCCAGCATCTTTCCTGCTTGGATGGCAGAGACTACCAAACTTCCCGTCGTCGGCCGGACCCTTTGGAACTGAATCCGTCCCTCCAGCCTTTCAAACCGTACTCGTCCCCGGTGGCATTCAAGCGTAGCCCGATACCGACCGAGCCAGTCCATACCCAAAATCACTTCGTGATGCTTGAGCCGAACTACGAATAGGTTAACCGGCAAACACACGCCTCCAATGGAGACCGGTACGTCACGAAACAATCCCAACGTAGGCATTGACTGCCCACCGGCCGCGTCCACGCCGAAGTCGTCCACCCGTTCCATCTTGAGCGAGTCTCGTCCAATCCATTTCGGACACACAAAGCTATGTGTGGCCCCGGAATCAAACAACGTATGTGTTTCCACTCCGCCAATGGTTACGGTCCCTACATTCACCCCAGAATGATAAGTACCTAACCTCCAATTCTCCCGAGCAATGCATTGCATGAAAGGCTACCCATTTCCCCAATACGACGCTAAGCAGGAATCGCCCCCCTTTAACCCAATACGATGCTATGCAGGAAAAAGGCCACCCCAATTTCCCCATGCGATGCATTGCAGAAAAAGAATTAAGTAAATAGTGTAGGGTTAGTGCACGTACCAGTGATCGCGTTGAAGTCGCTAGCCACCCCAGACATCTACACTAGCTGATAAACCCGAGGTACACCGGCTTGGACCTTGGCCTGCACCGTATTACCACCCTCGCGGCTCACCCCCGAACGACCTTGCGTTCCACTTTGCAACTTTGGGCACTCTCTCTTGAAGTGTTCAATCATAAAAAGGAAGAATATGCTGAAAATTTAGGGGCGAAGTGGGAAGGTCCTTTCGAGGTCACCGACATCATTCGGGAAGGGGTCTATCGACTCAAGTCTATAGATACCCAGAAGCCCGAACTACGACCTTGGAACATCATCCACCTCAAAAAATACTTCCACTAGGAATACTCAAAAAATCGACCAACGTTAAGGCTTGATCCCTCAAAAGGGTATGTAGGCAGCTCGACATCAAGCGCATCCACCCTAGTATCTAACCTACGCAAGACTTGCCGTCTGAAACAGAGAAGAAGACATAGCTCAAAGCCTAATGCACTCAACTCACGATCGAGTTCATCAATCTGTTAAGTTTAACAAATATCATTTCGTGTTAAACTCTTCGTTATTCCATATAATTGTTGATGTCATCTCCTTATTTTTATTACGACCACAAAATGGTCATTTTCATTGTGATCTCACAATAATCCTTATCTTTACGACCTCAAATGGCCATTTCATTGCGATCTCACAACAATCCTTAACTCTGCGACCTCAAAACGGTCCTCTTTATTGCGATCTCACAACGATCCTTATCTTACGACCTCAAAATGGTCATTTTCATTGCAATCTCACAAACGATCCTTATTTATTCGACCTCAAAACGGTCCCTTTATTGCGATATCACAACGATCCTTATATTTACCACCTCAAAAAGGTGTAATTTATTGCAATCTCACAACGATCCACTTCATTATAGCGACCTCGAAACGGTCCACTTATCATGATCTAACAACTATCCATTAATATAACAACCTCTAAACGGTCCTTTTCGTAGCGATCTCACAGATCCACTAATATAGCAACCTCAAAACGGTTCTTTTCTTGCAATCTCAAAATGATCCATTCCGTATCAACCTTAAACGGTCCATTTTTCACGGTTCCTCATTAGAAAACTTCACGACTGTCCGTGGAGTGCCTTTCACTCTCGAAGTCACCCCGCGTTGGTAAATTCTATCATAATTCTATTAAGTCCAATAAACTTGAAGAACTGGGGGGGGGGGGGGAATGAGCCCTCCCTTGACCATCGAACTTAATCAAAACTTTTAAAGTTCTTCGGTCAAATACACTTAAGTATTCGCTAAGTAAAAAGACTTTGTCTTTACGAAATCATATCAAACTCAATTTGTCACGTCGAACAAGTCAGATCGAGATCTTGTACTCGCTGATAAAAAATGCTTCGACATTTTGACGAACTAAGATCTGACAAAAAGAATAAGTCCAATCGAGCGAGTTCTCCTAATTCGAGCTCATGCGACTTTGACAAAGAATTTGTTTAACGATCTGATCGACCCAGAACCTGGTTGTCTTACTGGTTTGTTCCCACTTAGTTGTTCTTTTGGTTAAACTAAAAGGCAACAAATATAAAAGCAAAACCGATCTAATTATTTTAAAGCCCTTTAGGGCAAACACCAAGTTCAAAAAAAAAAGCCCTCTTTGGGCAAAAGAGTTCGAAATAAAAAGACCTTTCGGGCAACACAGAACTTAACCAAAATTTATTTTTAACGGGGATTTATGAAGGAGATGAGTGACGAGTCAGCCTCACTCGGCCATCTTCTCGCCACCAACCAGGTCCTTCACCCCTTAGATTGGTTCTTGCATCGGTCCGCTGGCATCCTCCTCAGGGTGGCTCGATCCATGCGGGTCCAGGTTCATGGACAGCTGAGTCTCGGGATCGATAAGCATCACTTAATCCTCCGAGACTGTTGGGAGAACAAGCTTACCAATGGAGAAGTCAGAAAAAGTCGCAGCGACCAGATCGACCTCTTTCTCTTCTTTCTTTACAAACAGCTTGTCGATCTCACCCGCCGTGTCGAACCCTTCACTAGCGATCGCAACAAGGAGATCAAGATTCGTGATGGAATTCTGAAGGGAAATCTCGATATCGACCTCGGTTTTATTCTTGTCCCACTTCTCCTTGATCTGCTCGAAGATCGACAGATATGCCCCGGCAAGCTCCCGCGTCGCCGCTTTCACCACCCTTTCAGTCCCTCGGATCACAGCATCACGACTGGCAATAGCTTTGCGCATTTCCTCCTCGTCGCGATTCACCTCTTCAAAAGTAAGCTGCCTCTCCTTTTGAGCTGCAAACATCTTTTCCGTTGCGATCCCGAGCTTGATCTTAAGGTCCTCCTCTGAGTTCTCTAGCCGCATGATCAGAGCCTCCTACTCCTTGTACTTGAGCAGCTGCCGATTCAACGCCATCTCCCAAGTCTTAGCAGCTTGGAAGCCGACATTGAGGTCTTCAACGACCTTCTCCACCTCCTTTATCTCTCCAGTTCGGGTAACTCCCTTCGAGCTCTGCTCGGAGAAGGCAGCGTACTTGTTGACCGCTTCAAGGGCCTAAAACAGCAAAAGATAGCTATCATAGATCGTTCAAAAATCTACAAAGTAAATTTATTGACATGAGAGTACATTTCCTTGGGCCGTCATCATCTCGACATAGGCCTGCTCTTGCGCCATGTCCCGAACCGCGGGAAACTGGAGCCCCTCCGGCTTGAAATGCCTAAGGAGGAATGCCACTCCTGCAGGATCATCCGCGATCGGGCACTATTTCTTGTGCTTGAAATGCCAGGTAAAGCCCTTGCTTACCGAAGAGCCCGATGAGGTCAGCTTGACCTCTGCTCCACCACCCGCAGGAACCTCCACCTCACTCCGAGCCTTTTTCGAGGTCGGAGGACGGGACCCGTTCTAACCCCTAGATCCATTCGAATTCGTTAGGTCATACGGGACCAGCACAACCTCACAGGATGTTTGGCTAGGAAAAGGCGGAAGTCCGCTCACGGTAGAACCCCCTGGTTAACTCCTCGTCACTAACGGCCCGATACGCCGGAGTAGTCGAGCAGAGAGCCCTGGTAAGCATCGCGGCTAACTGGCCTGATTTGGCCCGAGCTGTTAAGTCGGCAGGAGCCTTTCCGGTACGACGAGAGCGGTTTCTTCAGGATATCTTTTCTACCGGCGGAGTACTTGTTGTTGAACCGGAATCTGAGACGGTAAAACCTAGACACAGCAGGAAAACTAAGTCAGAAAGACGAAAAAATCTTCTAACTGATATAAAAAGGGGGACGAAAGATTCTCGATCCGACGAGTTACCTGCTGCTAGAGTTGAATGATCGATGCGAGGTTTCACTTCGCGAGGACTTCGAGGAACTGGAGGCAGACGCTTCTCCGAACTCTGCCCACCGATATCGGATCTGATGCGATCTGCTGTAAGGGAATCCCAATTTATCCTTCCCCTCTTCAAGCAAGCAATCAGGACCGCAGTATTCGTGTCGAGCGGTAGTGCTTCCGGAGTATCTGCAAGCAAAAACCAAATATATATATATATATATAAAACGATCAAAACAGGTCATAAATAATATATCGAGCTAAGCATGATCCACTAATATGGATCCTTTTGTAGAGAAGCAGCCCAGCGTGTAGGGATGGTAGAGAAGTCAAAATCGCCAACAAAGAACTCATTTATCTTAAAGAAAAGATACGGTCTTGCCACACGTCCCTCTGAGGGGTCTCTTTAATGATGCTCCTGTGACGCAGCGAGAGGTAGTAGGTTCTCCGACACTTCTTGTTGTATTTCACGAGACACAAGAGCAGAATGAGATCGACCGTCACCGAAAGTGCCTCATCGGCGGCCAACACTGAAATTCTGATGACTTGCCGAACAAAATTCGGCGTCATATGGGGAAATGAGAGCTTAAGGGCCGCCAAGACCTCGAGTACGATGCACAGGATCGGAAAGATCATCCTGCATCTCTCGAAAAAGATCGAGTAGGCGCAGAAACACTAGGGGCAGACGATCTCTGGAGACTCTGACTCGTCCGACAGCACCATTTCCACCTTCGGAGGGACGTGACAGTTTTCTCGGAACTTCTGGATATGGCTCATCGTGAGTTTGGATTTCTGGTGAGGGCCATAATATTCTTGATCAGAACTGCTTCATACGGTTGTAGTTTTTGGAGCCATCGTTGAAGATTAAACGAAAAAAAGAAAGAAACTCTGGCAAGGAACAATCTTACTTCTCTGCTCTCTAAAAAAGTAAAAATGAAAAAAGGAGTAAGGGAGAAGAAGGAGTTACCTGGATAAATATGGCAAAGCCTGTAGTGGGAAACGTGGGATTAACCTCCCCTATTAAAGTCCTAATTAAGGTCGACCTCGAGATCGCCGGATTTAAACCATGTCAGCATATCGTAACCGTCGGATATGGGAGATATATAAGATCGATCGATTTGAATTCTACTGATGAGATTCGATGTGACGAACTATCATATCCTCTTGTCTCAGTCGTTGGATAGAAGCAAAATAATTACGGTCCAAGGGAGATCAGAGGGGGATCCTGAGAATCGAGGTCGCTCCTTCCACGTGAAGAGGACGCACGTAGATCGAGGACGGCACACATATACCCGAGGTTGCCGCCCATTAATTCAAACTTCATTAATGGGCTGGGGGCAATTGTTGGTGCTGGATTTCGCACTAAGAAATCCGGCCCATTTACAAGATACGAAGCCCACTAAAAGAAGGAGCCCGGGAGATTGACGATCTATCGTTCGTATCCACCTGAGTTTGAGTTTGACAAAGAACGAGTCGTCAACCGTTGTAAAAACCTCCGAGAATCTCGGGATGTCGAGGATAATGCGAGCAAGAAGATCGCAACAGACGAAGAGAGATCGAGGCGATCGATAATAACTTTATATATATATAAAGCTTCTTGCTGGAGACTCGGGTAGGGCGCTTGCTCTCCTCTTGGCTGCCTTCTTCAATTAGGCTTCTTTCTTCGCTAATGCTTAGGAATTCCTAGAGACTATAAAATAAGGAGAAGTCATTCAAAGACGATATACGAAAACACAATCCAGCTTTATACTTCAACTAAAATAGTTTGATCTCATTTCTATATATTCGACATGTTCTTTGTATAAATTCTGTCTCCATGTTCAATATTTTATAAACATCACTGATTCACAGGTCGAATGAATCAAGGATGTTATAAAAGATTGAATGTTGAGATAGAACTTATCCAAAGAACATGTCGAATGTATACAAATGAGATCGAACTATTTTAGTCGAAGTGTAAAGCTGGGATTGTGTTGTTTTTATTTTGAACAGCTTTCTCTTCTTTTATAGCCTCGATCTCTCCTCATCCGTTGCGATCTTCTCAATCGCATAATCCTCAATGTCCCGAGATTCTCGGAGGTTGCTACAACAGTTGGCGACTCGTTCTTTGTCGAACTAGGCCTCAGGTGGATATGAATGACAGATCGTCTCTTATCGTGCTTTGACTTTGTCATTTTGTCATACTTGTTGGGCCTAGTCAAATTTGTCTATCTCTTGGGATTCTTCTTTTGATGGGCTCCATATTCCGTAAATGGGCCGGATTTATGGGTGTGAAATCCAACACCAACAACTGCCCCCATCCCATTAATGAGGTTCAAATTAATGGGCGGCAACCTAGGGAATATGCGTGCCGTCCTCGGTCTGTGTACGTTCACCTCACGCGCATAGGTTATTAAATTGGTGAGATCAAACGGTCGAGATGGCGTGTGAAGAGAGCGACCTCGAATCTTGGAATTCCATTTCGATTCCCTTCGGATCGTAATCATTTTGCTTCCATCCAACGGTTAAGGTGAGAGGATACGAGAGGTCGTCAATTCGAATATTATCAATAGGATTCAAATCGATCGATCTTATCTTTTTCCATATTCGACGGTTGCGATTTGCTGACGTGGCATAAATCTAGCGATCTCGAGGTCAATCTTAATTATGATTTTAAAAGGGGAGGTTCCCACGATTCCCACTTCGAGCTTTGCCATATTTATCCAGGTAACTTCTTCTTCTCCCTTACTCTCTTTTCATTTTTTACTTTTTTTTTCAGAGAAACAAAGAAGAAATTTCGTTCCTTCCCATAATTTCTTTCTCCTTTCGTTAATCTTTCTGATGGCTCCAAAAACCAGAACCGTGGGTAGCAGTTCCAATCTGGAACCTTACGGCCCTAACCAAAAATCCAAATTCACGATGTGTCATATTAAGAAGCTCCGAGAGAACTGTCACGTTCCTCCGGAGGTGGAAATGGTGCTGCCGGACGAGTCGGAATCTCCGGAGATCGTCCGCCACGTCTTCTGCTGCGCCTACTCGAACTTTTTCGAGAGATGCGGGTTGATCTTTCCAATCCCGCGCATCGTACTCAAGGTCTTGGCGAACCTTAAGCTCTCGTTTCCTCAAATGACGCCGAACTTTGTTTGGCAAGTCATCGGAATTTCAGTGCTGGCCACCAAGGAGGGAATTTCGGTGACGGTCGAACTCATCCTATTCTTGTGTCTTGTGAAATACAACAAGAAGTGCCCAGGAACGTATTACTTCTCGCCGTGTCATGGGAGGATCATAGAAGAGACCCCTCTGAGGGATGTGTGGCAAGACCATATCTTTTTCTTCAAGATAAACGAGTTCTCTGTTGGCGATTTCGATTTCTCTACCATCCATACTCACTGGGCTGTCAGCGTTGAACATAAAAAGACCATTGTCTGTGGATCGGGCTTAGCTCAATGTATTACTTACGACTGTTTTGATCGTTTTATTTTTGTGTTTGCAGATACTCTTGAAGCACTACCGCTCGACACAGATACTACACTCTTGATCGCTTGCCTGAAGAGTGGAAGAATAGATTGGGATTCCTTCACAGCAGATCGCATCACATCCGCTATCTGAGAACAGAGTTCGAAGAAGCCTCCGTATTCAGTTCCCCGAAGTCCTCGCGAAGTGAAACCTCGCATCGATCAACCGATCCTAGCAGCAGGTAATCCGGCAGTTCGATAGTCTTTTGACTTTTATTTTTTCTTTTAGGCTCAAAGAGGTTTTGTTTTTCCTCACTTAATTCATCTTCTGCGTCTCAGCCTCAGGTTCTACGGAAAAGTACTCCGCCGCAAGAAAAGATGTCCAGAAGGAACAGCTCATGTCGTACCGGAAAAGCTGATGTCGATCTGACGGCTCAAGCCAAGTCGGATGAGTTAGCCGCGATGCTTACCAGAGCTCTTAGCTTGACTACTCCAGCGTATCAGATCGTTAGTGAAGAGAAGGTGAACCATGAGGGTTCTACCGTGAGCGTACTTCCGCCTCTGCCCAGCCAGCCATCCCGTGTAGTTGTGCAGGTCCCGTCTGACCCGACGAACTCAAATGGATCTAAGGGTTTGAGGTCTCGTCCTCCGACCTCGAAGCGAGCTCTAAGCGAGGCGAAGGTCCCTGTGGGTGGTGGTGCAGAGATTAAGCTGACCTTATCGGGCTCTTCGGTAAGCAAGGGCTTCACCTGGCCCTGTGAGTGCCCGATCGCAGATGATCCTGCAAGAGTGGCTTTCCTCCTCGGGCATTTCAAGCCAGAAGGGCTCCAGCTTCCTGCGGTTCGGGACATTGCAGAAGAGCATGCCTATCTAGAGATGATGACTGCCTTAGGAAAGGTACTCCCAGGTCGATACATTTACTTTGTCGATCTTTGAACGACCTCTGATCGCTATCTTTTGTTGTTTAAGGCAGCCAAAAAGTATGCTGCCATGTCCGAGCAGAACTCGAAAGGAGTTCCCGAACCGGAGAGCTAAAGGAGGCGGAGAAGGTCGTTGAAGACCTCAATGTCAGGCTCAAAGCTTCTAAGGCTAGGGAGGCGGCGTTGAATCGGCAGCTGCTCAAGTACAATGACCAGGAGGCTCTAACCATCCGGTTGGAGAACTAGGAGGAGGAGCTCAATATCTAGCTCGGTATCGCAACGGACAAGATGTTCGCTGCTCAGAAGGAGATGAAGCTCCCCTTTGAGCAGGCGACTTGCGACGAGGCGGAGAAGCGCAAGGCCATAGCCAGTCGTGACGCTGCGATCGGAGGGACCAAAAGGGCGGTAAAGGCGGCGAAGCGCGAGCTTGCCGGGGCATACATGTCGATCCTCTAGCAGATTAAGGAGAAGTGGTACAAGAAGAAGACCGAGGTCGACATCGAGATCGCCCTTCAGGACACGATCGCAAATCTCGATCTCCTTGTTGTGATCGCTGGTGGAAGGTTTGACACGGCTGGTGAGATCGACAAGCTGGTTGTAAAGAAATAATAGAAGAAGGTCGAGCTGGTCGCTGCGACTGTTTCTGACTTCTCTATTGGTAAGATTGTCCCCCCCACGGTCTCGGAGGATTCGGTAATGCTGATCGATCCCGAGACCCTACTGCATGTGTGTTGGAATTGTGTCCAGCAATCTCTGTACTGTCTCTATAAAGTAAGAGTATGTCAGTGATCAGACATAAGTCATACAATACTGGGGGTCATGATGGCTTGCTAGAGTCCGCTCATGATCTATAAGTCTCGGACTTATTGCTTTTATTGTATGATCCCATATGGGTCACACGCTTAAGCTAGCAGGAAACAAAGTAGGAACGGCTTAGCAGAAGTACGATAAAAGTGCTAGGCATTTGTCGTACTAAGAGAGACTAACGGGTCTGATTAAATCCATGGGATTTAATCAGATTGGAGTTTTGGGCCCAAAAGCCCAAAAGGGAAAGAGAAGGCTTTTATAAATAAAAGCCAAGTCTCTTTCTCCTCCTAGACCCAACCCTGGCCGCGAGTTGCTCTCTCTCCCTGCGCCATTCCTCAGCTTGGTCTAGCAACCAGTTTCCTGTGATTGCGTGTGTGAACCTCTGGAGGATCCATCTCTCGGTGTATCTCCCTGATCATTGACCTGTTCTTCTTTCCGCTGCAACTAAATAGGTAATAAGGTGAGATCCATATGTTTCTAAATAAGAACACCTAGATCTGATGCATGTTTAGTAGGTTCAACTAATCTGAGAATTGAACCAAGAGTCTAAACTTTCCAACAGTGGTATCAGAGCTATTGGTTCTTAGGATTTCTTGTTTAGATTCATTGTTTAGGTTGTTTAATCTGTTTAGATGTGTTTTGAATCCATTACTGATAAGAAAAACACATAAGAAACTGAATTAAATCCTGAACAAACACTTGAAACACAAAACCGAGCTATATGACTCGGGTTTTTGTTGATTGACCAAGGGTGATCGACCGGCTTGGCCGGTTAGTGATCACGGTCGAGAGGCATCCGGTTGGGTCGGATCGCGACGATCGGAAAGGACGCACGAACCGATCGACGTGTGATCGTGTTGCGTGGTCGTCCCGATCGTCGGATGGACTGCATCTCGATCGCGGCATGGCCCGATCGTCGGATGGGTCGCTCCCGATCGCGTGCGCCGTCCCGTGTCCCGTCCCGTGCACTGACCCGAGCGTCCCGTCCGTCCGTCCCGAGCATGCCAAGCGTATCGATCTCGGATCGTAGCGCACGGCTTGCGGCTGCACGATCATTGCTTGATCCGAAAGCTAGGGTTTCACGGTTCAATCGGTTCGGTTCGGTTAATGGTTCGGTTTAAGATTTTAATTAAAATTGATACGTTCTGGTTTAATAAACAGATTTTAATAATTTTATTAAATCTGGTTAAACCAGGATAAGAAATCCAATGTCGAAAGAAATATTGGATTTAGTGCCTAAACCGGGAATTTCTAATTTGATTTGGTTGGACCAAATAAATTGAGAGATTCCGGTTTAGTAAATAACCGGTTGACAATTGTGGTCATCGTAGTAATTGAAACTTGGTTAGACCAGTTTTAATGAACCAGACCGGTTATGTCAATTAATTGGACAATTGGGTCATGTCTTGGACATGGACCAATTCTTGGGCCTCGGGCCAAGAAGTTAAAACAATTGGGCCATTAATTGAGTCATTCTTCAGATTTAAATTTAAAACTTATTTTATAAATAAAATTATGAAATTCGATTTTAAATTTTATAAAGTTCCGAAATTTCGAAATTAGAAAGTTTCTAAAATTAGAAGTTTCTGAATTTGCGGGTTTTGGATTTTTAAAGAAGTTTCTAAAGCTAGAAAGTTTCCGGTTTTAGAAAGTTTCCAATTTTAGAAAGTTTCTAAAAATAGTAGGTTTCCATAAATAGAAAGTTTCCCGAAATAGTAATCTTCTATTTTGGGAATAATTTTAATAAACCTACGGACCTCAAACAATATCAAGCGTTGGATGTCTTGTCCAGGCTATGTCAGCTGTCAAAGCCCATTCAATTGCATTCATGGCCTTACAGTGTGAGGATGTCTGCTTTTGCGTGGGTAAGACGGTTTGTGATTCATAAATGTCATTGGGAGTCCCAGACATTAATGATTACATGACTGTATAGTCCGGTTTTTCTTGACTAGGCCATCGGGAGTCCCGGGCCTTGAGACATCAGAGTGGATTGGGCCTCGGGCCCAGATTCACAACCAAGAGTTATATCACGGATATAATTAGCCGATATAGGGCTTACCGATATAAGCTAAGGTTGGGTGACGGCCAGTGGCCCACTTTGATCTTAGTTATATGTGGATCTTGGAATCATTATATTCTATTGAGGGTAACTGATGTTATTGAATATAATGCGTGATTAATCATATTAATTTTTAATACGAGATTAGTCATTTTGAACATAATAACTAAAATCCTTTTATCTTATATTTCAGTTATGACTAGCACAAACAATCAAAACACTTTCTCGATCCGGTCTGTCCTTGAGATGGACAAGCTGAACGGACCAAATTTCTTGACTTGGTCGCGGAACCTGAGGCTTGTCCTCAGACAGGAGAGAAAGGACTATGTCCTTGAGAGAGCTCTCCCCGTAAGAATCGGGTCCAATGCCTCCCATGCAGTATATAATGCTTGGAATAAGCATTATAATGATGCGGTAGATGTGCGTGGTATGATATTGGCTACCATGGACTCAGACTTGCGGGAGCAATATGAGAACATGGAGTCGCCAATAGAGATGATCAGCAGCCTGAAATTGAAATTTCAGGAGCAGATACGAGTGGAGAGATACCAGTAGGTTAAGTCTCTCACTAGCTGCAAGCTACCAGATGATCATCCAGTAAGTCCTCATATCAGTAAAATGATAGGCTATATAGATAACCTGAGGAAACTGGATTATCCAGTTGGCCAAGAATTGGCAACTGAAATCATTCTGCAGTCACTGCCGTCAAGCTATGATAAGTTCAGAAGGAACTATATCAAGAAAGGCTTAACGAAGACGCTGACTGAACTGCATGATATGCTCAAGATGGTTGAGCCAAACGTGAAGGGTAGGTTTATGAAACCTAGTACTGACAAGGGTGAAGACAAAGTTGTCCAGATTTTGAATCATGGCAAGCGTGTGTCTTCTGAGCTCAAGTCAGATACCTCTTACGTTGGTAAGTGCTGCTACTGTAAGGAGACAGGGCATTGGAAGAGAAATTGCATTAAATTCATGGAAGATGATGAGGAGTTAAAGTCGATGTATGAGACTACTTCCTCAGGTATTCATGTTATTACTTCAAGTTCTACCTTAAAGGTATTAGATACTGGTTGTGGCACTGATATTTGTGATAATATACAGAGCCTAAGCAACAGTAGAACGTTGAAGGAAGGGCAAGTGAAACTACATGTCTGGAAGGAGCTTGGGATGCTGCCTCAGCCGTAGGGTTTTTCACTTATAGATCCCTTTGAGGCTTGGTTTTGTATTAAGTAATTGCTACAATGTACCTGCTTTAAAGCAGAGTAGTCTTTCATTTTCTTGTAAGAATTTGAATGTTTTTCGTTTTGATAAAAGACAAGTTTTGTTCTTTTGATCTTAATGAAATATTAATTGTAGCACCCTATTCATGGAATGGGTTTTACATCTTAAACCAAAGAGTACCTAAATGTAACATAAATACCGAATTGGTTTAAATCTGATGAATTAAACCTGAATTTTCTTGGTATAAAAGTCTTGGTCACATAGAGTAAGACGGATTCAGAAATCCCATAGTTATGGACTGTTGGGCTCATTTGATACGATATCTTATGAGACTTGAATTCTGTTTACTGGACCTAAAGACAAAGGGCCCATCTTAGCCGAGCTAGAGAAAGGCCCAAAGGCTTATTGGAGATTGAACATACTCATGTATGTGGTCCGATGAGCAGAAATGCCAGAGAAAATTTCTTATACTTCATTGTCTTGACTGATTAATTCAGTAAGTAAGACTGTGTTCATTTGATGAGACACAAGTCGGAATTCTTTGACATGGTCGAAAGAGTTCCAGAATGAGGTATAGAACCTAAGTGACAGAAGTATTAAGACTCTGAGTTAAATCAGAGTGAGAATACTTAAGTCATTGATGGTGTGATCATCTGAATGAGTGTGAAGCCTTTTCACAGCTCAATTCTCCTGAAAAACCTGGAGGTGTTTCTGTGAGAAAGAATCAGATCTTATCAGAAATGATTAAAGATGAGTCACACGAATCTTCCATGATATTATTTAAAGGATAACGCTCTAAAATATCTAAGTTCACGCTGAAATAGTTCCACAAATATCAGTTGAAAGACACCACGTAAATGTGGATTGGAATCGATCCAAATTTGTCTTTACTGAGTATTTGTAGTAGTGCTACTTCGCTGGTAGTCCTAGAGAAACTAAGGCTTGTTACTTTTACGTCCAATCTGTTTTCTAAGAAGGGAAGTTACTTTCCAAGAAGAACAGTGGGAGTAAAAGCATAACTCGAAGTTTTCTTAAGGAAACCAAGGCTCGGTACTTTTACGACCATTCTGTTTTCTAAGAAGGGAAGTTACTTTCCAAGAAGAACAGTGGGAGTAAAAGTACAACTCGAAGAAATTCGAGAAATACAGGAGGCTGCTTTGACCTATTGAGGGAGAGCAGCGGAAGGATTTACAGACTTCTGTAGAATCTACACCTGTGGAGCCTGAAGTTCGCAGATATGAAAGAATCAGTCACTAATACGAGAGTGATTTCTCGTCATTAGTTGAACCTGATGATCATTGAAAGTTCGCATGATCTGATGATCAACGAAAGCGACGAATCTGCGAAGTTCAAAGAAGTGAAAGTGAGCTCGGACTCCGAAAATTACATTTTATGTAAGTTA
The DNA here is from genome assembly GCA_030180135.1 of Orychophragmus violaceus. NCBI lineage: Eukaryota > Viridiplantae > Streptophyta > Magnoliopsida > Brassicales > Brassicaceae > Orychophragmus > Orychophragmus violaceus. The sequence goes on along the minus strand of CM058232.1, from coordinate 68,127,139 downwards.
GCTTCATCGATCCATTCATGGATGGAAGCAAACATATCGGAGTTGGAATCTTCGTTCTGTTGAAGTAGTCAAGGTTTTGACTTGAACAGGAACGAAGCGGAACTGTGTGTTTACTAATAGATTACTGGGAGCGATATTACATTTCTCAAAGTGTATGTCGATGACATACTGATTCTCGGATATAACGTCCCAACGCTGTAGTCGGTAAAGGACTAGCTTGGGAGTTGGTTTTGTGATTGACATGGGTAAAGCCACGAAAGTCTTGGATTCTGGATCAAAAGATAGAGATCCAGAAGAGCTGGTAGGACAAAGTCAGGATTCTTAAATTGACAAAGTCCTACACGTTTTCAGCACTCCAAGAAGGGTTTTAAGCCAATGTCACATGGCAATACGTTAAGCAAGAAGCAGTGTCCTACGATAACTGCTGAGCTTGAATGCATAGATAGGATTCATATGCGACGGCAATTGGATCTATCATGTATGCCATGACACGTACTTGTTTTGATATTGCTTTAAAGTTAAGCAAAACAAGTAAGGACCAGTCAAATCCAGCGAAGAATCACTGGATTGCCGTAAAGAATATTCTAAAGTATTTGAAGAATACTAAGGATAAGTTCTTTAGGTAAAGAAGAAAGTGAGGTGCTACAAGTCGATAGAGTCAGAAAGGCAAGTTTCCAACAGACAAAGATGATTTCCGGTCACAGTCCGGATATGTCTTGTGTCTGTCTGGCGGTGCACGGCACTGTTGCTGACTCCATGACTTAAACTGAATGATTCGCAGCTTGGGAAGCGGCGAAAGAGGTTGTTTGGAAAGAATAGTTCATCACTGAACTTGATGTGATTCCCAGCTTAGATGAGACTAGCTGCACATCAAAGATCCAAACACTTAGTGGAATAACCTATTCCGTAAGATAAATGACAGAGATGTTAAGTAGATCAGCAAGTTTCAACGAATGAGAACGTTGCTAATCTATTAACGAAGCCACTCCTTGAGCCTAAGCACGAGTTTCGGACTGTTGCTGTAGGATAAGTGAAATTAAGATGTAGTCTTAATTTCAGTGGGAGTTAGTAAAGGGCTTAATTTAGTTATTGATATGTTCTTGTAAAACATATAATGATGTTTAAATGAAATTATTATTTCAAGATTATTTTAACTGTGATGAAATAATCGTTCCAAAATGAAATGAACCATTTATAGGTCATCGAAGTAAATGACTTGATCTTGAGTCATCAAAGTCATTTAGCTTGATCATAAGACCCTATATTTGAAAGATGGTTTATATCATCCTGTCCCTAGTCGAAGGTTGTTGAAATTGGAACACCAACAACCGTGTGAGACTGGATTGGTACGTGACTTATGACAAAGTCTTAGTGTGTCATGGATGCGCGGCATCAAAGTCAGTACATAGGTGTATGTTGGGGAACATACGACCGGACAAGACCCACTTATAAGAACTCTTCAGGATATTTATATCTGTGTCATAAGAGATTCTTACTACGACTATAGAGTATAGTCCTTAGACCTGAGTTCGCATGCATGTGACTGCACATGGACTGATGCACTTTGATCATTGTCTAACGCTATCGTTCTGCGATAGCTATAAGGACCTTGTTTGGGTGCATTATGAAATGAGTAGTTTACAGTGATGGAACAAGATGGGATTTGTCCCTCCAATATAAATGGAGTGAATATCTCTAGGCCAATCGGAGATTTGAATACTGGAAAACGCATGGCCATGCTCAAACGGACTTTCCCGAGTCGTTTGGATTGTCAGTATCAAATCAGAGTCCGATGAACAAGATTAGGCTTTATAAGGATGACACTAATCTTGCCTTATGACTAATCGAGATATTGAGACGAAAGGGATTATGAATACAGAGATTCCAGTTCAAGTGGGAGATTGTTGGAATTGTGTCCAGCAATCTCTGTACTGTCTCTATAAAGTAAGAGTATGTCAGTGATCAGACATAAGTCATACAATACTGGGGGTCATGATGGCTTGCTAGAGTCCGCTCATGATCTATAAGTCTCGGACTTATTGCTTTTATTGTATGATCCCATATGGGTCACACGCTTAAGCTAGCAGGAAACAAAGTAGGAACGGCTTAGCAGAAGTACGATAAAAGTGCTAGGCATTTGTCGTACTAAGAGAGACTAACGGGTCTGATTAAATCCATGGGATTTAATCAGATTGGAGTTTTGGGCCCAAAAGCCCAAAAGGGAAAGAGAAGGCTTTTATAAATAAAAGCCAAGTCTCTTTCTCCTCCTAGACCCAACCCTGGCCGCGAGTTGCTCTCTCTCCCTGCGCCATTCCTCAGCTTGGTCTAGCAACCAGTTTCCTGTGATTGCGTGTGTGAACCTCTGGAGGATCCATCTCTCGGTGTATCTCCCTGATCATTGACCTGTTCTTCTTTCCGCTGCAACTAAATAGGTAATAAGGTGAGATCCATATGTTTCTAAATAAGAACACCTAGATCTGATGCATGTTTAGTAGGTTCAACTAATCTGAGAATTGAACCAAGAGTCTAAACTTTCCAACAATGTGAACCTGGACCCGAAGGATCGAAACACCCTGAGGAGGCTACCAGCGGACCAATGGAAGAACCAATCCAAGGGGCGAAGGACCTGGATGGTGGCGAGAAGATGGCCGAGTGAGGCTGACTCATCACTCCTCTCCTTCATAAATCCCCAAAATTTAATCTTTTTTTTTAAAGTTCTATGTTGTCCAAAAGGGATTTTAATTTCGAACTTTTTTGCCCACAGAGGGCTTTATTTTTTTTTTTTTTTAACTTGGTGTTTGCCCGAAAGGACTTTAATAATCGAATCGGCTTTTCCTCTTATACTTGTTGTTTTCAGTTAAATCAAAAGAACAACTAATTGGGAACAAACCAGTATGATAACCAAGTTTGGATCGACTCTTTGTCGAAGTTGCCTGAGTTTGCATTTGGGAGAACTCATTCGATCGAACTTTCTATTTTTGTTAACTCTTAGTTCGTCAAAATATGAAGCGTTATTATCAGCAAGTGCAAGATCTCGATCTGACTTGTTCGATGTGACAAACTGAGTTTGATATGGTTTAGTAAGGACAAAGTCTTTTTACTTAATGAATTCGTTTAACGAAAACTTAAGTGTGTTTGACCAAAGAACTTTCAAGGTTTAGCCTGTAATTTGACTAAGTTCGATGGTCAGGGGAGGGCTCATTCCCCCCCAGTTCCTCAAGTTCGTTCAAATTTAGAAGAATTATGATGGAATTTGTCGATGCAGGATGACCTCGAGAGTGAAGGCACTTCAACGAACCATTGCGAAATCGTTTGATGAGGGACCGTTTGAGGTAATTGTGGAATGGATCTTTTTTAGATCGCGAGAAAAGGACTATTTTGGGTCGCTTTAGTAGTGGATCTGTGAGACCGCTGTGAAAAGGACCATTTTGAGGTCGTTATATTAATGGATCGTCGTTAGATTGCGATAAGTGGACCCTTTAGAGGTCGTAAAGATCAGGATAGTTGTGAGATCGCAATAAAGATGATCGTTTTGAGGTCGTAGAGATAAGGATCATTGAGAGATCGCAATAAAGATGACTGTTTTGGGGTCGTAGAAATAAGGATCGTTGAGAGATCTCAATAAAGTGGACCGTTTAGAGGTCGTAGAGATAAGGATCGTTGTGAGATCGCAATAAAGTGGACCGTTTTGAGGTCGTAGAGATAAAGATCGTTGTGAGATCGCAATAAAGTGGACCGTTTTGAGGTATCTATAAAATGGATCATTGTGAGATCGTAATAAAATGGACCGTTTAGAGGTCACAAAATAAGTAGATGACATCAAAAATGTATTTGAATAGGAAAGAGTTTGACACGAAATGATATTCGATAAACTTAACAGATTGATGAACTCGATCGTGAGCTGAGCGCGTTAGGATTTGAGCGATGTCTTCTTACCTGCTTCAGACTGCAAGTCCTGTGTAGGTTAGATACTGGGGGTGGCTGCGCTCGATGCCGAGCTGCCTACGTACCCTTTTGAGGGATCAAGCCTTGACGTAGTTCGATTTTTTTTAGTATTCCTAATGGAAGTAATTTTTGAGGTTGATGAGGTTCAAGGTCGTAATTCGGGCTTATGGGTATCTACCGACTTGAGTCGATAGACCCCTTCCCGAACAATGTCTGTGACCTCGTAAGAACCTTCCTGTTTTGCCCCTAACTTTCCTGCATATTCTTCCTTTTTATGGTCGAACACTTTTCGCAAGACGAGTTCGCCTACTTGAAACCTTCGGATTTTGATCCGGGCATCTTAGTAGCGAGCTGCGGCCTGTTGGTAATTTTGGATTCGAGCTAATGCGAGGTTCCTTCGCTCGTCGACGAGGTCGAGCTCGTCAGTTATCATTTGGTTATTTAGTTCCTCATTTTGCGGACATTCTATTTGGCGAATGCTCGAAACGAGTATTTCTGCGAGAACTACGGCCTCGATGCCATAAGCTAAGGAGAAGGGCATTTCATCCGTAGATTTTCGAGGCGTGGTTCTGTAGGCCCAAAGTACAGCCGGGAGTTTGTCGCTCCAGCTGGTTTTACATTCGTCGAGATTTTTCTTTAAGGTTTTCATGATTGACTTGTTAGCCACCTCGGCCAGTCCGTTCCCTTGGGGGTAACGAGGCGTCGAGTATGTCAGCTTTATGTTCCAGGTCTTGCAGAAGGTTTGAAATGTGTTCGATATGAACTGAGATCCGTTATTGGTGACGATCTCATGAGGAAGTCTGTGACGACGTATTATGTTTCACCAGACGAACTGCTTTACATGGATGTCTTTGATTTTTTGGTAGGACTCAGCTTCGATCCATTTGGTAAAGTAATCGGTCATGACTAGTAGGTGCATGGCCTTTTTCTTTCCCGATGCGACCAAGGGTCCCACTATATCCATCCCACAGCGCATAAAGAGGTACGTCGAGGAGATCGAAGAGAGTTTCTCCGATGCCTGATGGATTATCGGGGCATGCCTTTGGCATTTATCGCACTTCGTCGAGAATTTTTTGCACTCGGCGGACATAGTAGGCCAGAAGAAACATTGGCGTTTAATCTGTATGGCTAAGGCTCGGCCTCCGGAATGACTTCCGTAAGATCCTTCGTGAGCTTGACTCATTACTAACTGAGTTTCCTTTCCGTTGAGGCATTTGAGGTATGGTCCAGAAAGACTTCGTTTGAAGACTTTTCCTTCTGTCACACAATACCTTGCACTCTATGCTTTGAGTTTTCGAGCAGCCCACCTGTCTGCAGGGGTCGTACCGTTGATGATATACTGGATAATAGGATTTCTCCAATTACTTCTGGTATCGACCTGCGAGGTCTTGTCCAAGGGAGTCATTTTTATGGGACCGTCCGGGACGTTAGCTACACAGATGGCATTTCTAGGATCAATGTCATCATTAACATCGATGATGCCAAGTTTGGTTTCCCTTTCGAGTGTCAGTTCGACATCAATCAGTAATTTGGAGCTTTTCTCTTTGAGAGATAGAGCTTTTAGCGCGACATGTATGCTGGGTTTTTCGATTCCTTCGACTGGTATGATCCTTTTTAAGTTGGGATCGGAGGTCAAGCCTAACGCTGCCAAGGCGTCAGCTGCCGTGTTCTCCCCTTAAGAGATACGTGTTAGGTCGAAGAAATCGATTTGGTCGGCGAGTCTGTGAACGACGCGGAGGTACGCCTCCAGCCGCTCGTCTTTGGCCTCGTAGTCACCGTGAAATTGGCTTGTGATCAGCTGGGAGTCGCTGAAGGCATCGACCTCGCATGCTACAATCGCTATCGCGAGTCTGAGTTTGGCTATTAATGCTTTGTACTCCGATTCATTGTTTGTCGCAGGAAAGCCAAGTCTGAAGGATTGTTCCAATACTTCTCCATTGGTAGAAACTAGCTTAACTCCTACCCCATATCCTTGCTTTGAGGAAGCACCGTCAACATGAAGAGTCCATCTCTTGTGTGATGATGGCTCGACTTTGACGGTTGGGGGAGTTCGATTATAAAACCGGCAAGTACTTGTGCTTTTAAACAAGTTCGAGTTCTAAATTCTATGTCATACTCACTTAGTTCGATAGCCCACTTCACCAATCGACCTGATTGGCTGGGACTGTGTATGATTATCCTCAGCTGTTGAGAGGTAATCACTACGATCGAGTGAGATTGGAAGTATGGTCGCAACTTTCGAGCTGAAGTTACCAGAGCCAGTGCGAGTTTTTCCATTGCGGGGTATCTTGTCTCAGCATCGATTAAAGTTTTACTAACATAGTAAACCGATTTTTTCTCGTTCTGATTTTCGCGAACTAGAACTCCGTTTACTGCCACCAAAGAGACGGCCAAGTAAAGGTCCATGAGTTCTCCTTCCACTAGCTTCGCCAGTATCAGAGGCTCGCTTAGGTAAGTTTTAAGTTTGGTGAACGCTTCTTCGCATTTCTCATCCCAAACAAATTTTTTATTTGCTTTGAGTAGTTGGTAGAAAGGAAGACATTTGTCAGTCGACCTCGATATAAAGCGGTTCAGCGCTGCAATTTTTCCAGTTAGTCATTGGACTTTCCGTATTGTGTTTGGGGATGACATTTCTAAAAACGTGGCGATCTGCTTGGGATTTGATTCGATTCCCCTTTCGGTTACTAGGTAGCCCAGGACTTCTCCTGATGGAACACCGAAGGTACACTTCGCGGGGTTGAGTTTCAACCCGTACTTATTGAGAATGAGGAAGCATTCTTTTAGATGGGCTATATGATCCTCGCATTTTGAGGATTTGACCAACATGTCGTCAATGTAAACCTCCATGATTTTACCCAGTAGTCCGGCGAACATTTTGTTGACGAGACGTTGGTAAGTAGCTCCCGCATTATTGAGGCCAAAAGGCATCACTTTGTAGCAGTAGTTGCCTCGATCTGTTATGAACGAGGTATTTTCCTGATCCTCTGGGTACATCAATATTTGATTGTATCCCGAGAATGCATCCATGAAGGACATGAGATGATGCCCTACTGTGGCCTCTACTAGTCGATCGATGTGCGGGAGTGGGAAGCTATCCTTTTAACATGCTTTGTTGAGAGCAGTGAAGTCTACACATACTCTTCACTTCCCGTTCTTTTTCTTCACTACAACCGGGTTGGAAAGCCAATCGGGGTATTTTACTTCCCTGATCGATCCTATTTTCAGTAACCAATCGACTTCATCGTTAACGGCTTGAGCTCGCTCCGGGCCAAGCTTGCGACGTTTTTGTCTAACTGGTTTGTAAGTCGGATCGACATTTAGCTCATGGCTCGTCACATCGATATCGATTCCTGCCATGTCAGCCAAGGACCATGCGAATGATTCCACGTTCTGCTTGAGGAACGATATCAGTTCGTCTCTTATCGAGTTGGGAAGGTCGGCTCCAATGCCGACGCATTTTTCAGGATGGGCGTTGTCTATGCAAACTTGCGTCATGAGGTCTTTTGGGGGACCTCGTTTACTGGGTCATTCAACCTTTTGGTTCGCATTTCGGTGATCTCCTCATGTTTCTGTAATTTCTATGCGGGGGATCTTTTGATCTGTTTGTACCCGGTCATGTAACAACATCTAGATAAATTTTGACTACCGTATTCGGTTTTACACCGTTGGGAGTTGGGAATTTGACACATTGATGCTACGTCAAAGGTACAACTTTCATGTCGTAAATCCACGGTCGTCCTAAGATTGCATTGTATGGAGCTTGACGGTCTACAACGACGGACTCTGTCATTCTTCGTACCCCACCAGCAATGATTGGCGTGAAGACAGAGCCTAAAGAGTATGTCGTTTCTCCGGCGAACCCTACTAACAGAGTTCGTCCTTTAACTATCTCTGAATCATCGAACTCCATTTTTTTGAATGCGTCGTAAAACAGGACATCAACAGAACTTCCCGTATCAATCATTATCCTAGAGAGCTCGACATCTCCGACGACTAGGTAGACAAGCAGATCATCGTCATGCGGTTTATTGAGTTCGAGCATCTCGCTTTCGCGAAATACGATCTCATGATCGGGGCCCTGCATGGGAGTTTTTTCTCTCCTCTCGGTCTCGACTCTTCTTTGGAGAGCTTTGATCGAGTTGACCGAGTTTCGGCACAATTTGGAGCCTCCCAATATGAATTCGATTCGTTTTGGGGGTATAGCCCCAACACCCACCCCCCCCCCCCCCGCGACAATGGGGAAGACCGATGCATGAGCTGAGGATGTTCCTCGGAGCGGGCGGTGGCGTGTAAACTGATCCTTTTGGGACGCCGCATAGGCTCAGTTTTCCGAGAATTACCTCGACTCTTTTGCGGGAACCTTGAGGTGTAGCCTCGGGAGTTCCCTCCTCTTTGATCGTTCTCTCTTATTTTGAGATGATTTTTTGGAACTTGACGCTTTGGTCGACTTAGGTTCCTTAACTTCGGGAGGTTTTACCTCCTCGACTTCAGATTCCTGCGTTTGCTTGGACTCTTGTTCTTTGCTTCGAGTTTAGCTCGAGTGTAACACTCGTCTGTCGAATGACCTCTTTTCTTGTGATGTTCACAATACTTGTCTTTGTCGTACTCGAACTTGCGTGGGCCCTTTGGGTTTTAAAACGCATTAACGGTTCCAGATTTACGGGAATCCTTTTTGCTGTTCGAGTTCTGCAAACTCGATTGATTCTTTTCTTTTCGATGCTTTTCCCTGAGGGTTTTAGTTTCTTCTTCGAGGCGGGAGAAAGCCGAAGCGCGATGTAAAGCATCGTCAAGAGTTTATGGTTCGCAGACTGTTATTTCCTTGCGGAACTTGGTTGAATACCACAATCCACGCCTCAGCGCCTTTATGGCCACTTCGTCGTTTGGATTCACGATTTTGGATTTGATTTCCTTGAATCAATCGATGTACGAACGAAGTGTCTCATCATGTCGTTGAGATACACCGAAGAAGGCTGCCTCAATAGTTTTCACTTTGATATAAACGGAGTACTGCTTGAGGAAAGCCGTCTTGAACTGAGTAAAATTGTCGATGGATTTTCCTCCAGTCTGGAAAATCATTCTAAGGCAGGCTCTCTCTCTTCGTCTATCAATTATACTCTAGACATCGCTAGCCTAAATGCTCTTATATGAGCTTTAGGGTCCGGCTTTCCCGAGAATTATGGGAATTTAGTTTTCTTAATTTCGCGCAACCTTGCCAAGGCAATTCGATCAGTAAACGACGTTTGGAGCATTTCCTCGATTACTCGATCGATGTCGGGTGCCGCGCTGGTCGCCATGTGAACACGCGAACTCAGACTCATGAACTGAGCATTAACCTGTTTGATATATTTTCTGAGCATACCGTGTTCATCGGTTGCTAGTGTAGCGAATTGCGTCTGCGGTCGAACCGCCGATTGATGCACGAGGTGTATTTGATCGTTTTGGCCATCGGCCGTTGTCGATCTGGGCAATTCGGTTTGAGGTAAAGGGAACAGAGTAAAGTTTGGCTCGATAAGGGGCCTTGAGCTCGAGGAAAAGGATGAACCGCCTAGCCACCTGGGCCTATTCTCAGCGTTTAGTGGTAGAGGTGGTGGACCAGGAGGCGTTTGTTCCATAAATCCCGTCAAGTTCGGTGTTAGCAAACTCGAACTGAAAGGGATAGGGGTTTCTGTCAAAGTCATTGCGGGAGAAAACCCATTATTCGACGCTCCAGCATTATATCTAAAGATCTCCGGCGGTGATGCGACCTAAGAGAAATCAAGGCGAGTTCGTGGTGGAGGGCTCAAAGGAGGTCTCCTATCGCCTGAGGGTCGATCCCGATGGTTCACACTAGCGAGTTCCTCGAGACGAGCGTTTACGTGTCGCTCTTGCTCAGCGAGCTGGGTAGCCAAAGTGCGACTGGCGATCTCTTGAGGTTGGACGTTGGCCTCATTACTTTGCGTTCAGTTCACTAAGAAGTTGAGCATTGAGCGGATTTCAGACAAGTTATCCAGGTTTTTCCTCGAGATACCGGGGGTCTGAGGCGAACCGGATCGTTGAGCTCCAGATCCGCTTCCAAGTGTTGGAATGTTATCAGATCTGGTCCAGACCCAGTTCCTGGATGGTTCGTTGACCCCATACAAGGTGTTTGTCGGGATCGGACTCGTCGTCGTTGTTTGAATGACGGAACCGGTTTGAGCTGACGCTGCAGGTTTTAAGACTGCGTCCGCCCCTGCGTTGTCAGTCTGACCCGTGGTACCGCTCACTCCGGCGGTGTTCTGTGGAACGACGCTGATCACTTGATGGCGATCCACCGGAGGAGGAGTGACATTAGTTTCGGGTGGAGTAGGATTTATCTCGATTTATCGAATCTTGTATCCGATTCATGTGATAGAAAGATCTATGGTTGTCCCCATAGACGGCGCCAAATGTGTGTTCAAAGATTTCACACCAAGGATTTGTATTGTAATGGGGTTTTGGGACTTAGCAAATGATATATAGATTTTATGTGAATCAAGGATGTTATAAAAGATTGAATGCTGAGATAGAACTTATACAAAGAACATGTCGAATGTATACAAATGAGATCGAACTATTTTAGTCGAAGTGTAAAGCTGGGATTGTGTTGTTTTTATTTTGAACGGCTCCCTCTTCTTTTATATCCTCGATCTCTCCTCGTCCGTTGCGATCTTCTCGCTCGCATAATCTTCGATGTCCCAAGATTATTGGAGGTTGTTACAACGGTTGGCGACTCTTTCTTTGTCGAACTCGACCTCAGGTGGATATGAATGACATATCGTCTCTTCTCATGCTTTAACTTCGTCATTTTGTCATACTTGTTGGGCCTGGTCGAATTCGTCTCTCTCCTGGGCTTCTTCTTTTGATGGGCTCCATATTCCGTAAAAGGGACGGATTTCTGGGTGTTAAATCCAACACCAACAGTCCGTCTCTGTCGAACCGGTGTCCTCATCATATTGGCATAGATTAATAATAGTTATCAAGATGATTACTTGCCAAATGTTTTAGCTTTCATGAGAATCCCAAATGTTACTGAAGCAAATGGTGAAGACTGGTTCCCGGATTCAAGAGCTACTGTTCATGTGACAAACCTACCACATAACCTGGAAAAACACCAACCTTATAAAGGATCTGAAGTTGTCATGTTGGTAATGGTCAGTTTTTCTTCCTACAACACATACCGGTTATGCTAATATTGCCTCAACTTCAGGTAATTTACCTCTTAAAATGTTATTGTGTGCCCTGGTATTTCTAAGTCTCTTTGTCTTTTTCAAAGCTCACATGAGATTACCCATGCACATTTGAGTTTGGCTGTGATGGTGTAATGATAAGGCCACAAGGAATTTACTGGTAATGTGAATCAGTAGCAATAATGGTTTGTACTCGCTGGAAGGGCCAAGTTTTCAGGTGTTCTATGCCTCCAGACAAGAAGCTGCTAGTGATGAAGTCTAGCATAGGCGTCTCTGGCATCTAAACCCTCATGTTTGTTGGGGTCGAAATCCACTCGACGAAATCAAGATACCAATTTTGGCTAAGTTTGAAGAAAACACGAAGAGAAATCATACGACCACATACAAAGGTTTCAAAAATGCTATACACAATCGAGAACTGCTTAGGACAGCTTAATAGTATGATCCGATCGATGATTGACGATCATACCACATCATAATGTGTCCTTCCTGCTCGGCATCGCGATCAGACCGCGTGACGTCTTACTCGGAAATCCTCCACGACGTCTTGCTCGGCGATTTATGTTCTTGGGCAGATCATGCTCGGATGTCCGCGTGCACTCCTGCCCGACCGCCCGTGTAAGTGTGCAATCATGCTGCTTGGCACTTTTTTGCCCCCGCGTGATCTGATCCGCTCGACGAAACCTGTTTGGCAAAATTTGGTTTTCTGCGTTCTCACCTGCTCGGTTCCGTCAAGTTCCCACGATCTGTAAATCTGAACCGGTCAGCTCGGATCCGAACACAGCAGCGATCCTGTACGATCATTTTCCCGCAACGATGTCTTTCTCGGCATAGATTGGACGATCCAGTACAGCGAGATTCCTCCTCGTCAAATCTGTTTGCTCGGCGTATCCGCGTATATTTTCCTCCTCGGAAACTCACAGTATGTTCAAGTATGTTCGGCGCAATAACTTGCAAGTCTATTCAGCATAATACTTCCTGGCCTACTCGGCGAAATATTCCGCATACGATCACGAAAAGGAGAGCTTGGAAAATTAATCTTCTCGGAACGAAAAACTCCGTTTACAACGTCTTGTTCGGTAGTACGCGCGTACTTCCTGGTTCGATCGAGTAATGATCAAAGCTCATGGACTATCCGTTCACAGTCTTCTCGGAGACAACATGACGAATCATTGAAGTTCCAAGTAGTATTTGTGAAATAAGAACATATTGATCGATTCTGAGGGCATTATCGAGCAGACTCTCAGTTATCAATATTTTCCTTTCAAACGCATGATCCAGTAGTGCGCGTCTTCATATAAATAACTCGTATAGTTTCGAATACTTAAAGCTTTTAAACTTACTAGTCATTGATAAAACTAGCCGAATAAGTTATATGAAACACAAAGTTTGGCCAAAGCAAGAAGGTTCGTATTTAGTGGACTTGGCATATTCCTTCGATCCACTCAGAAGATACGATCAAGCCACAAAAATATAATAAAAAAAGATGAGAAGATAAATCTGAGCATAAAAAGGAAGATAAATTCGAGAAGAAAAACAAGATAAATACGATAAAGGAAATTCTCCGAGAATCATGCAGACTATTCTCTCTGAATCGACTAGACGCAGCTTCAAAAGAAGGAAGACGCCTTCGATTAAGGGGATGCTCTTTTTACCTAGCAAGAATTATTCATATGATTTTTGCTCTTTTCTTTCTTGTACTCTTTTACGAAATAAAGATCAATAAAATGATCTCCGGATCACTTTTTCGTATGTGTTTACTTAGAAACTTCTAATCCATAAAATTTAAAACCCTACAAGTTTCGATTGTTGAAATTTCGACTCTCACAATGTTCTCTAAATTTTATCCTCTTCAAAGGTGTGAAGCTTGTCAACTCGGGAAAAGCTCAGTGTTGCCTTTTTCTGCTTATGCTTTTGTTTCAACTAGGCCTGGGCGTTCGGATACCTGTTCGGGTTCGGTTCGTGTCTTTCGGATTTTCGGGTTTTCGGATCCATGCATATAAGACCCATTCGGGTATTTAATAATTTCGGTTCGGGTTCGGTTCGGTTCCATTCGGGTTTTGTTCGGGTTTGGGTACCCGGAAAATCATAAAACAAAAATAAAAAATGGTTAATTTGAACAAAAAATTATTAAATTTAGATAAATATGGCAAAAAAAATTCGTATATTTCGTTTATTTTGGGTATTTTAGCTATTTTGGTCTAAAACTAACCAATATATTTAGGTTTGTAATTATAATTTTAGATAATTATGTTATATTAAGTATAAATATAATTAATATTTTAGATATATAATGTAATTCTGATATTTCAGGTACCCATTCGGTTCTCGGTTTGGGTCGGGTTCGGTTTCGGTTCTTCGGGTATAGAGGTTAAGGACCCATTCGGGTATTTTTTCGGTTCAGGTTCGGGTTTGGTTCCTCTTTTTTGGTTTGGGTTCGGTTCGGTATTTCGGTTTCGGGTTATTTGCCCAAGCCTAGTTTCACCTAAGCCTTTAGAAAGGATACATGGTGACCTTTGGGGCACTGCTCATGTCGCATCAATTTAAGGTTTTAAGTACTATATGATTTTCATTAATAACTTCACCAGATTTGTTGGTTTTATCCTCTCAAATTCAAATCTGAATTCTATTCAATCTTTATTATCTTTCAAAAGTTAGTAGAAAATCAGTTTCAAACTAAAATTGGGACTTTTTAAAGTGATGGTGGTGGAGAATTTATAAGTCATGTCTTTATGAAACATCTGCAACACTCTAGCATTCAAAAATATATCTCATGCCCCTACACTCCTCAGCAAGACAATCTTGCCGAGTGGAAACATCGACATATAATTGAACTTGGTATATCTTTTCTTTCCAAGAGCAAACTTTGTTAGAAGTATTGGGTTGAAGATTTTTTCACAGAAAATTTCTTGAGTAATATGTTGCCTCACATTTTTTTGGCTTCTCCTATAATTCCTCATGAGAAACTATATAGGAAAGCACCTGACTATACTTCTCTACGGGTCTTTGTAGGGGATGATATCCTGCTTTGAGGTATTATGCTCAGAACAAGTTTGATATGAGGTCTTTGAAGTGTGTATTCCTGGGCTAGGATGAAAAATAAAAGGGTTACATGTGTTTACTTCCCTCTACTGGTTGTGTGTATATAAGCTGTCATGTCATCTTTGATGAGACAACCTTCCCATTTGAAGGCTTATACTCACACTGACAATCTTCAAAGGCCACACAACTTTTTCAGGCTTGGCAAAATACATTCACTCCTATTGAATCTACACCAGTGACTTCTCAAACCACAGCTCCTACAAATCCTGTCATTTATGCACCAGTGTCTTCAGTTAATAATGCTACAATGACAAGTTCACACTCGATATTCACATAACAATATTTTTCACCTCTGCCATCAGCTCAGAAAATGCCTAGCTCATTCTCATCTTCTGTGTCTCCTACTGCAGTATATGAGAACATTGTGTCACCACCTTCAGATCAACATTAAACTACAATCTCAGAAAATGAATCACATGATGTTTCTGGCCATTCAATAGTTACAAGATCTAAATTGAGCATTGTGAAATCAAATTCATGATATGTTATGCACATATCAATCGGGTTTCTCATCCAAAATCAAAGACTATTACAAAAGCACTGAAACATTCTGGTTGGAATGAAGAAATGCATGCAGAATATGAAAATTGTATGATGACTCAAACATGGTTAGTTATTCCATTTACTGAGAACATGAATGTTCTTGGTAGTAAATGGGTCTTTCGTACAAAACGAAAGGCTGATGGTATTCTTGATAAACTCAAAGCTCGGTTAGTGGCTCAAGGTTTCGATCAAGAAGAAGGAACTGAGTCCTTAGAGACTTATAGTCTGGTTCGGAGTGCCACAATTCATCTTGTTCTGCATACATCAACTGTTATGGAATGGGAAGTTCACAAATGGATATGAAAAATGATTTTCTTCCTGGTGAGTTGACAAAGATAGTCTACATGAAGCAGCCATCAAGTTTCATTGATCCTACAAAACTAGATCATATTTGTCTGTTCACACAAGCTATTTATGGTTTTAAACAATCTCTCCAAGCTTGCTTTGAAAAATCCAGTATTTTTTGCTGGAATTTGAGTTTGTCTGCAGCATAAAGGATTCTTCCTTGTTCATATACATCAATAGTAATGACATAATACTACTCTTATTATATGTTGATGATATGATTATAACATGCAACAATTACAAAGTTTTGATCAAGATTCTTGGAGAAATCAATAAGCATTTTAGAATGAAGGATCTCGGTCAAATGAATAATTTATTGGGAATATAGGCTCAGTTTCATCAAGATGGGTTAATCCTTTTACAGCAAAATACGCAAAATCTCTTCTTGAAGCATCTGGAATGAAGCATTGTACACTGATGCCAACTCCTTTGCCTCTGCAACCTAACAGAGATTATGATCCAACATAGAAACATGAAGCATTTTCTAATCCCGCATACTTCGGACTCTAGCTGGAAAGCTTCAGTACTTGACATTAGTAAGACCGGACATTCAATATGCTGTAAATTATATTTGTCAGAAGATGCATGATCCATCTATCACTGATTTTGCTCATCTCAAAAGAATACTACGATATGTCAAAGGAACGATTACTATGGGAATCAACTTCACCAAGCACATTGGTTTTACACTAAGAGCTTATAACGACATTGATTGGACTAGTTGTAAAGTCACTAGAAAGTCTACATGAGGTTACTGCACTTATATGGGACTCAATCTTATTTCTTGGTCATCATGAAAATAACCAACGGTCTCCAATAGTTAAACAGAAGCTGAGTACATAACTCTATCTGACACCACTTCAAAGATATCTTATATCAGCTCAGTCTTACGAGAATATGGGATTTCTCAAATCTAGAAATGTATTGTGACAACTTCTCATCAATTATGTTGGATGTTAATCCTACATTTCACTCTCGCACCAAACAATTTGATCATCACTACTTTAGAGAAAGAGTTGCGTTGCGAGATCTAGTTGTCATACATGATCATGCTCAACATCAAATTGCAGACATTTTCCAACATGCTCAACAGAGTCTCTCCCTAATGAAGCTTACAATTCATTGCGATTCAAACCTGGGGTCGATGTTCCAACTACACAAGTTTGAGGGGGACTATTGAAGCAAAGTCACTGCAAGAGACATAGTCTCTCTCAAAACCGAAACAACAATCTTGTTTGGGTCATAAAGTGTGGAATCACAAATCACTTCAAATCATGACCCAAACAATGACAAAGCCAATCTCCAACGATCACTTTCTGTGACAAAAGAAGACAAAGGATGCAGAGACAGTCGGCGCCAAAAAGAAAAAGAGTACAGAGAAGATTTGGACGATCAAAGCATATAACCGTTTTGCAGCTCTTGAAAAACAATCACGATGATAATATACGATGATAATATGTTAACAAAAACGTTTGAGAAATTTAGGGAAAAAAAAAAAGTTCTTCATTGTTACAAAGCTTTTACCTTTCGTTCAATAAAAATACATTCATAATTTATTTAGTGCAAGCTGGTTTATATCTTTGTTAGTTTTATTTAGTTTAAATTATACTCTCAAAAATAAATAAGAGAGGATGTGAACAGAGCCGGCCTCGAGCATAAGCCACATAAACGACGGATTAGGGCATCCGGCTAAAGATGGCATTTTTCTATATATTTTCTTCATTAGTATATATTAAAAATAAAATAAAAAGGCATTTCTAAATATATTTTTTCATAATATAGGCATTTTAAAATATAATTTGTTGTTAAGATATTTAAATAAAAATTTTAATAAAAGTTTTAATAAAAATTATATTAAATAATATTCTATTTTGAATAGGGCATCCGATAATATTGGGCCGGCACTGGATGTGAACTTTTATTTTAAAAATTAGAAGAACTATAACATTAACTGGTTAAAAGTAATAACTTTTTTATTGAAACGAGAATATACTTTGAATTTTGACCAAAAAGTTGTATTTAGGATTTAACCTCTTTTAAAACGTAGATCAAAAGAAAGAAAAGAGAAGGAAAATTATGCATATTTCCCGGTAAATATGATTTAAAAAAAAAACACCGTGAGAAAAGAAAAATAAAAATATTGGGTCTCATTTGCTGTTGACTGATTAGGGTCAACGAATATAAGGAAGTTTAAGCATAACAGACTGACAGTTACAAAGATGTACGGTCGAGATACATCTAATAACGAAATTTGATCTACAACCGTTCGATCTTAACGAGAAGATAACAAGCTCGATGGCACACTCGCGTAGAAACTGCTTATTCTCGAGGGTATTTTCTTAAAGTAATCATATATTTTGTTTCGCGCCTAAGTTCCACAGAGAGATCGAGACAGGGAGAGAGGGAGAGAGATCAAACTTCGTCTTCAACGATGATGAAATCTCAGAAACCCTAGTTTGAGAACGAAATTTTGCTTTCATAACGATGCCGCTTCCGATAATCGAGACTTGCCGGAAGAGAAAGAGGAAGCCGAAAGTGTACAATCTGCAACGACTCGGAGAAGAAGAGTTTCCGATTAACCGGAGCGGAAGTTTCCGAGATAACGTTAGGGTTTTTCTTCGGGAATTCGCTGAGGTTGAAGATTACAATATCCGTGGATCGCCTGTTTGGTGTACGCTTCTAAGTCATGAAGCGAAGAACTCTTTGATTCCGCTTTATACAGTTGAAGAAGACGTCGCTCGATCCTCGGAACCGTACTGCGATCACTGCAAATGCACAGGTTTTTTTCTTTAAGAGTTTGGTTTTAATCGTATTCTAGTTTCTGATTATAGAAATTGGAATCGGATGTTTATAATTAGGGTTTAATCAAATCGTATTTGGTATTTGACGAGATGTAGAATCTGGGTTTTTTTCGTATTGGTTTAGGGATTACGTTTTGTTGTTAAATTGAGATTATGAATATTAGTTTAAGATGAGTATGCATCGATCTAAAGATGGTTAACGATTGAATTAGAGATGATTATGCACTGTGATTGCGTGTTTTGAGGAGATTTTGAGAATTATCTTTTCTTCGAGATTCTGGGTATTGGTTTGAGATGAGTATGCATCAATATTTATATTTATCTCTGTATATGGTGGTGATTAAGGATTACTTTAACAGGTGTTTTAGAATGATCTTTAGCTGTGATTTTGTATATTAACAGGATGGAGCAATCACTTTATATCAAAAAGAAAGTATCATTTTATAATACCGATTGATACTGAGTGGAATATGCCTCTAGAAGATGATGCTTTTGATCTGCAAACTCATCTTTTACATGGACTGATTCACTCTAATGGGTTTGGTCATTTAATCTGCGTCAATGGTCTGGAAGGAGGATCTAAATACTTGTGCGGAAGAGAAATCGTCGACCTTTGGGATCGAATATGTACCAACCTCGGAGCAAGGTATTGGAACATTCGTTATCCTGTTGTGTTTGTTTTGGTTTTGAATGGAGATTGAATGAATGTGTTTCTTGCAGGATGATAACTGTTGAGGATTTGTGTAAGAAGAGATCTCTGGATCTTCGGTTGCTGTACGGTGTGGCGTATGGACACTCGTGGTTCGGGAGATGGGGATACAAGTTCTGTCGTGGAAGTTACGGTGTGACCAAGAATGATTACGAGAATGCAATAGAGCTTCTTGGTTCCCGTGAGCTTGATCAGATTGAGTTTGATTTCAGAGAGCATAAACAATGGAAACGGATCAAACAGGTCTTCCGGTACTACAGAGAAATGAGTGAAGGGCATTTGAATACATTCAAAGATCTCTTGCGGTTTATGCTTATTATTAAGTCTCATGCTCCTCCAAAGAATAAACAGGTTCCTCCTCCCTTAACGGATTCTCCTCACCAGAAAAGATCAAATAGGTTGTTTATGAAGAAAAGCGATGTCGTGGAGAATGAGAAGTCTCAGGGTTACAAGAGGTATAGCACTGTGGCGGCTAATTTGGGTAGTAGATGGCCTGTGAGAAGACTGGAATATGCTGCTGAAGTGATTGTGGATGCACTGAAAGAGATGAAAGCACTGAAGCAGAGCGGTATGACTCGGCAAGATGTTAGGGATTCAGCTAGATTGCATATTGGAGATACGGGTCTGCTAGACTACGTGTTGAAGTCGATGAATAATGTGATTGTTGGTACTGTTTTGGTCCAACGTTATGTGGATCCTCTTACACGGATTCTTCACTACACAATACAGGAGCTTGATGATGCAACAAAACTTATAGAACAGAAGCACGATCATGTGCTAGAGGTGATTCCTTTGAGGGTTGTCACTGAATCTAAAGCTGGAGTTGATGTTCATCGAGATCTGTTGTTACTATACACAAATGTGCTGCTGAATTACCCAGAATCTGAGTCAGTGAGATCTGCAGCACAAGTTGTCTTAGACAGTAAACATTTCGCAAAGGAGTGGCCTTTATGGGGCAACAAGGACAAAATCTTTCGGTTTGTTTGTCGTATCAACCCATGTTTGCTTGATTTGAGAGAAGAACAGATCACAGAGCTTCCTCCTGGTGAATTAGTGACAGTGTCGTTACAAGCCACAGTCATTGATCTAAAGGAAGCCATTGAAGACACTTTGAGAGATACTTACTGCATCTTGACAAACTTCGTGGTGAGTGAGATCGATGAGCTTAAGGAAGATGATGATGATAGGAATTTTCTGTTTGGAAGAGTCGCTTCTTGTTCTGCTTTGACAGTGAGAGGATTTGGGATTGATTTGGAATCAAATCTAAAGTTTCAAGGTGGATGTGATACATGGATGGTGAAATGTGTTTGCAGAGCTAGAGATGACGATGGAGAGAGGATGATTTCTTGTGATATCTGTGAGGTTTGGCAGCACACAAGATGCTGTGGAATTGATGATTCAGATACTTTGCCTCCACTTTATGTTTGTTCGAATTGCTGTGACGAAGCAGAGCAACAGAGGAAAGTTTTGCAGCCGAAATACGAGTGTCAGAATCAAGATCATATGTTACTGATTGGAGGACCAACTGATGATGATTACTTCGGAGATGAGGGATGTCTTGGAATGATGATGTTTCCTTCTGAAAGTTTCCTTAGTGAACAATTCATTTTGTAAACCATTTTTGATTTTTGTTCTTGTTTGTTTGTAGATAATTCATTTTTTTGTTTGTTCGTTTCCTCAAAAGGATATTAATATTTTTATCAAATATGTACCTTAAAAGTGATTCTTCTTCATTTATAATCCATCTTCTAGGCCTGATTTCGCATAGAGAATCTCCTAGATAGAGATTTATATAACCTGTAAAATCTTTTACGTTGGTATCAAAGCACAACCTTGGGTACCAGAGAAAATGGTGGAGGAAACGCAAGTAACTCAAAAAGATCAGAAGGCCTGAAATGAAACTATTGAAGTCACAATGAAGAAGATTGAGTCGATGATGCTTCAATACATGTCCCACAGATATTTGAAACTTCCCTAAGATTCATGAGTCCCAGCTCTTTGATGATGGCAGAAATGATGTCACCATACTTGATTCAACCCCTTGAACCTCCAGATCTACACATATTCACAATGAGTCTGGCTAGAAGAGAAACGAGTCAGAACAAGTAGAACCCCAACAAATCGACAACATCGACGAGGAGAAGGTATCGTGGTTTCCAAATGGTGTTTCATCGAGGCTTTCCATGGTGGGGTTTCATGTGTTTGATGGTTCTATGTTGTGTGAATGGATCTATAGATATCACCAATTCTTAGCCTAGACGGAACCCCTCCTGATTCGAAAGTAAGAGTGGCATTTATACATTTGCGTGGATGATATTCATACATTTTCATGCATTTAAGCTTGTATATAGTTCTTGTTTTGACTTCATTTCACCATCATTCTTACCATTTTGTCGAGTCATTGTCGCATCTAGAGTATAGAGTTGTTTAGGACTAGGAGTAGGCACTTTAGGCTTGCATTTGGAGTGTTTCTTGTGTTTTGCAGGTGATTGGAGGTGTCTAGGAGCATTGGTGAGCTTGGAAGTGGAGTCTAGAGCTCGAAGGACTAAGGAAGAAGCAGCTGGAAGGCATATCAGCCACCATATCGGTTGGGGTGGCGATACACACTCTCGGAAGAAAATCCGAGGACTCATATCGGCTTGGATATCGGCCAGGCAAGCCGATACAGTTCCTCGACCAAAACCCAGAAAACCGTATCGGCATGCATATCGACTGGCAGACCGATACAGGGTCTCAGATTAATTTTTGTGCACGCATATCGGACATGATATCGGCCAGGTAGGCCGATACACTTCTTGCCCATGAAATCCGAGAGCTCGTATCGGTCGGTGTATCGACCGACCAAACCGATACGCTTCCCAGAAACTGTTTCGGATCCGGGTCAACACCCGGTTTGTTCCGGGTTGACCCGGTTCGCACCATATTGACTATTTAAGCCAAAAACCTATTTTCATTTGTTTCTTAAGCATGTTTTGTTGCTAAAAACCCTTTTGTAAGAACAAGTTGATTTGAGATTAATCTAGTACTCTTTTCTTGTGATTTCTTCCTTGATTTTCCAATCTATCTCTAATTTTCAATGATCAACACTATTTCCATGGATTTTGTTGTTCATATGATGATTAGTGAGTAGTTCTTCATAGGGCTTATGGGTTAGGTAGAATTAGGTTGATTAGGGGTGATCAATGGATTTCTAATGTTTAATTGTTTAAAATCTCATCTATCAAAATGTGTTTAGTGCCTAATTAGCCTTGATCACGTTGATTAGGATGTTTAGGATTTCTTGCTCACCATGTGTTCGATGAAATTCCAGTTTCTAGCTTTGATAGGACTTTCACATTCTAGCACATGAAAATGTATGTTTGGAGTGATTGTTGGCTGATTAGAACTTGTTTGAATGCTTGATTGATTTTAATTCTCAAATGAGAATTTGTTCTTGGATTAGGATTAAGCAAAGAGGTTAGTATTAAGAGATTAAACTGATCGACTTGTTGTGTTCCATGCTAGGAGGTTAGCTTCTATGATGTTTGAATTAGGATCCTTGATCATCCCGAGTCACCTGTCCGTTGACCTTAACCTTTAGGCCTTATCTTTATCATTGATTGAATTCACTTCGTTTATTTGCTTGTTTTTGTTTACTTCTATTTGAATTGTTTTCGTTAGGATTAATAGAAACAAAAATTCAATTGTCTGATTTGACTCTAGAGGTTGGTGTGTTCTTATTGTTCTTATCCGTCCCAAAAAGGTTCGATACCTCAAGACTACACGATAAGCTTGAGGAATTGGTACCTCAAAGGATTGTAAAATCCTTGTTATCAATTTGGCGCCGTTGCCATTTTGGGATTCTGATATATCAATTCGATTTCTATTCCTTTTTAGTTCAAGTCTTTGTTACTAACTTTGATACTTTCTCTCTTTTTGATGTTAGGTGTATGAACTTGCGCAGCCGAGGGACAACAAACTTAGTTGCAAGAGTTGAGGACATCAAGGCACACGAAAGGAGATTAGCAAAGGAACGATGCGCACAAGAAAGAGCTGCTCACGTAGAGAGACTTGGGTTGGAACCAGTTGTAGAAGTTCAACAAGACTTTGTGGGTGTTGAGCAACCGGTTATGGATAATCATCAAGATCAACAGCAGCACCAAGAGCAACAGAGGCCAGCTAGGGCCATTGGTGATGGAGATGCACCGGATACAAATGCAAACCGGCAAGGGATCATTCCACCACCGGTCAACAACAATAACTTCGAGATCCGGGCTATGGTGATGAACATGGTGCAAAACAACCAGTTTCATGGGCTTGCATCTGAGCATCCACTGCAGCACTTGGACACATTTGACAAGATTTGTGCTACTACAAGGCTCAATGGTGTAACTGATGACGGTTTGAAGATGCGACTCTTCTTCTTCTCTTTGGCGGATAGAGCCAAGGATTGGGAAAACACCATCCTTCCGGGATCCATTACTACTTGGGGAGACCTTAAGAAGGCCTTTTTGAAGAAGTTCTTCTCAGCTACTAGGACTGTCCGTTTTCGCAATGAGCTATCCGACTTTGTGCAACGCAACAATGAGAGCTTTGCTGAAGCTTGGGAGAGGTTCAATAAGCTTACTACTCAGTGCCCCCACCACGGTTTCACTAAGGAGACACTACTCAGTAACCTCTATCGCGGAGTGCTTCCTAGAATGAGGGCGATGCTAGACTCTTCTAGCAATGGACACTTCCTAGGCAAGGCAGTTGATGAGGCTATGGAGTTAATTGAAAATCTTGCTACAAGCGATGAGAACTAGAATGAGGATTACGAGCGGACTAATAGAGGATCATCTTCTACGGATGAGAAGTATGAGAAGGAAATGAAGTCCTTAAATGAGAAGCTAGATAAGATGATCTCTTCAAGCCAAAAGCAAATCAGCTTTGTGGGCAACTATGAAGATTTTCAGCCACTCCTCTATGGTGTGGACGAAGATATGACACAAGAGGAGATTAACTTCATTGCGGGCCAGGGTGATTTCAACAAGGGCTTCAACCAAAACTATAGAAACCACCCAAACTTTTCATACTGCAACCCCAATGTAGCCAATCCGCAAGACCAAGTCTATCCTCAAGCTCCATCTCAAGGACAAGCTACTCAACAAGAGCAACAAGGCTTTCCACAAGCTCCACAACAAAAGCCATTTGTCCCTTATGATATACCATGGATTTTAGGGATTTTAACCATGGTATATGCCTTATTTATCGAGTCTTATGTTATGTTTTGGAGTCTTTTTAGTATGTTTACAGGTTTAGACACATTTGGAGCATAATTGGAGTTATTGGAGCATTCTGGAGCATTTTGGAGATTTTACCCGAGAGACAGAGTTCATTGCCCATATTTGACGCTTGCAACGATCGGCACACCATTAGCATCGATCGTTGCATAGCGTGACCAAGCATTCTCGCGAGCGTTAATGAAGAATGAGGATTAATGCACTAAAGCCCAGAAAGCCCAGATATTTACACAGAAGCCCAAAACGTGTTTTAGCCATTATATAAGAGTTTTTAAGCCATTGTTTAGGCTACGCTTATCTTAAGTCTTATTTTATTTCAGAGAGAGTTAGGGGCTCATCCTGTTCTCGAAAGAGAGAGGATCTGAACCCCAGATCTTTACTTTGTTTTATGATATTTGGTTTTCTATTCAAGATGTTTTCTGTTTCGATGAACATGTCTGAGTAGTTTACCTGTTAGGTTGAAGGATTCTCATTAGGGACTTCATGGAACTATAATTTAAATTAATCTGTAGGGATTCATATCTGCTAGTTCTTTGTTTAGGTTGTTCTTAATGCTTAATCTGAAGTAGCTAATCAGAATTATGATGTTAGGTTAATTGATACAACGAGAGTTGGTTAATTAGCTAGAAAGAACCTAGATGAGCAATTTGATCTACTCGCAAAGAGATTTGGTTTAGGGGAATTGTGAACATATCAAACCTGATCATTAATGCTAGTTTAATCTGTTAGTAATTGCAAAGAGATTTGGATTGCTGCACTTAGACTTAGAGAATTCTCGCAACGAGAGTTGGTGAATTCTATATCCGTGTTTGAGTTCTAGAACAGTTATTGATTAGATCCTGATCGACTGATTGCTTGTGTTCCTGATTTCCTGAGAACTCCTGAAACCTAACGCTTCGCTTCCTTGCTTACAAACTCGCCTGATCTACTTTTCTGTTTCGCTTTTTAGTTTCTCATCATATTTACTTTCTCCTAGTTTAATCTTTTCTGTTCTTAATCTATCGTTGACCGGAGTCCCTGTGGATTTGATACCCTAAGTACTACAACTACATCACTGTGCACTTGCAGTTAGAATAGGGATTAAAACTAGACCTATCAAGTTTTTGGCGCCGTTGCCGGGGACTCTTTTGAGTCTCCGATAGATTTGAACTTAGGGTTTAGACTAGGTTTTTCGTTTTTATTTTTTGCTACTAATTTTTTTTTCTTTTCTGTTCTTGCGTTTCAGGTACGCCTGTAATCGCACTGCATCGATCGACACGGTCCTGTGTGTCGATCGTCACATCATCGCGCTTGCATCGATCGACGCTTCTCCCGCATCGATCGACACATATCGTAAGAAAGATGTATGATTTCTTTAGTCCAGGGTTTGATAATTCACAGATAGCTGGGTTGAAGAGTAAAGTCGACTATCTGCACAGTCTTATACTTGAAAAGTATGGGCAAGAACCACCTGCACCTACATATGAAAGCAGATTGGAAACTATGCTGGAGCAGTTATTGGAAAGACAGGAAAAGGATTTGAACTACATCAATAACTCTGGATTCCAAGGAAACAGGTTTGGTAATCAGCAAGGTAATTCCTATCAAGGGATTTATGGATCAACTTCTTATTAGACACCTCCTGCTGCTAATGCTTATAAGAGCAAGATGGAATCTATGATGAAGCAATTACTAGAGGATCAGACCAAGACTGCTGTAGACTTCGACAGGAAGTTGGATGCTATGCATAAAAATCTGAATGAGAAGTTTGAATCTCTGAGCACACATGTGAAGAAGCTGAATGTTCAAATCCAACAGACATCTCAAGCAATACAAAGGCAAAATGAAGCTAGGGAACCTGAACAGTATAAATCCATCAAAGGTGTGACCTTAAGAGATGAGATTGAGTTGCTAGGTGAAGAAGAGAGCATAATCTCGGATTTTATGGATGAATATTGTCTGCCTGATACATGCATCGATCGACACCCCCTATGTGTCGGTCGACACGCCGTTCTGACGGCAATTTCGAGTTCTTTCGAGAAACTGAATCGCCTTGCATCGATCGACACACATCATGCAACGATCGACACAAAACGCAGACATGACCAGAAACCTGCAACAGTACTAGAACGAGTGTATAAGCGCCCTGTGCCATATCCTAAGGTTCCTAAACCTTCCAAACAAGAGCTAGAAGTGGCTAACTGCATGAAAGTGATAGATAAGAAGGTGAATAAAACACCACCAGTTGAAACTTCGCGAGTTCATACAAAGAAGATGATCTCCACTGATGATCATCTGAAAGAAGAAGTTCAGATTGGTGGAACTACAGTATCTGATAGTGGAAAGAAGAAGATGGCAATTCCTCTTGAACCTGCTCTAACATCTTCAGTACCTGCAACTACTCTTAAGCAGAAAGCCCCAAACATCAGATCTGCATCAAAGGTAAGGTACAAATCACCTAAGCTTAAACCTTCTGATCATATTGTCTTGAAAGCAGGAAAACACAGTAGACCGCCCAAGCTTCGCTCCCTCCCTGATTCTGATTTCTCTTTCCTTGGGAAGCCTCATGATCATAATACCTATACACCTCCTTGGATGAAGAGATACTCACAGAGACATTCAAAGTCTCTGTTGAAACCGCCTTGAATCAAATCTCTTCCAATAGTCAAGCTAATGACTAAAAACAAGCGCTGAGTGGGAGGCAACCCACTAGTAGGTTCGTTTTTGTTTTTCAATTTTCGTTTTGGTTTTGGTATTTTTAATTTTTCTGTTTAAGTGTGTTCAGAGGCGAGAGAAACAGGAATAATCGCATTGCATCGATCGACACACATTGTGCATCGGTCGATGCAGTCGCGATTTACGGTTTAACGAATTGATTGCGGTTCAGACATCGATTATCTACATAACCGCGAGCGATAATCGCCTTGCATCGATCGTCACCCTTGGGCATCGATCGACGCAGGGCGACGACAGGTAAGTGTTCTGCAACTTTTCGGATTGTTTCAAATTTGATTATTTTTCTCACCGAGCTCATGCTTTGATTACACTGGGGACAGTGTAGTTTAAGTGTGGGGGAGGAGCTACTGACGCACGCTTTTGTTTTCTTAGTTTTTTCAAAAACATTGTTTTATTGAGTCAAAATCTGTATGAAACTATGATTTTTCGAGGAAAATTTCCGTTTGAACAGGAACTAAGTGACCATTGGACAGACTTGCAGAGCCTCTATGACTGTTAGAAAACCCAAACACAGATCAGCCTACTGAGGACACCCACATCACTTCAGGTATCAGAGGATCCTTTTACTGACTTCACCCTTAATACTGACTTAGATTTTCTCACCTAAGGGCTTGGTATACTTTGTGTCGGATTCCCTGTTAGTTCTGACACAGCCTGTCAACCTATCCTATTTAGTTCTCTTCTCCCCTTCTATAAAGTAAAAAAAAAAAAAAAGATAATAAACTGAGGATGAGTTAGTAACTCCGAAGTGGTCACAGGAGTGGTAGAGACCCCTATTATCTCCTGTGCGATCCATGGAATGTGTCCAAAGTACACCCCATAACGGGAAGAACACTGATAAAATAAAATAAAATGATACCCAGTGGAGAAAAATCAGTTGTTAAGGGAAAGAGAAGAAAGGGACTAGAGAAAGATAGTATGGTGGTCTAGAGCTGATAAGGTAAGAATCTATGTGCCCTTTGATCGATACTCCTTAGGTGAGACCGCACTTAAATACTTGCAGAAGTCAGTTGGGAGAACTTGAATGCTTGAATGTGATTGTGGAGTTTACTTAGGACAGTTGCTAAGTGTGAGGGAAGTATATTGTGGTCTTGAGTTCTGTAGGAAAGTTTTCAGTGGCTTACTAAGTGAATGTGATTGTGAAAGTTCCTAGGACGAAATGAGTTTCTGTGTTTTCAAACTTCTTTTCTTATGCTTTGTTTCTTTACTTGCTTGAGGACAAGAAAGAGCTAAGTGTGGGGGAGTTGATATACCATGGATTTTAGGGATTTTAACCATGGTATATGCTTTATTTATCGAGTCTTATGTTATGTTTTGGAGTCTTTTTAGTATGTTTACAGGTTTAGACACGTTTGGAGCATAATTGGAGTTATTGGAGCATTCTGGAGCATTTTGGAGATTTTACCCGAGAGACAGAGTTCATTGCTCATATTTGACGCTTGCAACGATCGGCACACCATTAGCATCGATCGTTGCATAGCGTGACCAAGCATTCTCGCGAGCGTTAATGAAGAATGAGGATTAATGCACCAAAGCCCAGAAAGCCCAGATATTTACACAGAAGCCCAAAACGTGTTTTAGCCATTATATAAGAGTTTTTAAGCCATTGTTTAGGCTACGCTTTTCTTAAGTCTTATTTTATTTCAGAGAGAGTTAGGGGCTGATCCTGTTCTCGAAAGAGAGAGGATCTGAACCCCAGATCTTTACTTTGTTTTATGATATTTGGTTTTCTATTCAAGATGTTTTCTGTTTCGATGAACATGTCTGAGTAGTTTACCTGTTAGGTTGAAGGATTCTCATTAGGGACTTCATGGAACTATAGTTTAAATCAATTTGTAGGGATTCATATCTGCTAGTTCTTTGTTTAGGTTGTTCTTAATGCTTAATCTGAAGTAGCTAATCAGAATTATGATGTTAGGTTAATTGATACAACGAGAGTTGGTTAATTAGCTAGAAAGAACCTAGATGAGCAATTTGATCTACTCGCAAAGAGATTTGGTTTAGGGGAATTGTGAACATATCAAACCTGATCATTAATGCTAGTTTAATCTGTTAGTAATTGCAAAGAGATTTGGATTGCTGCACTTAGACTTAGAGAATTCTCGCAACGAGAGTTGGTGAATTCTATATCCGTGTTTGAGTTCTAGAACAGTTATTGATTAGATCCTGATCGACTGATTGCTTGTGTTCCTGATTTCCTGAGAACTCCTGAAACCTAACGCTTCGCTTCCTTGCTTACAAACTCGCCTGATCTACTTTTCTGTTTCATTTTTAGTTTCTCATCATATTTACTTTCTCCTAGTTTAATCTTTTCTGTTCTTAATCTATCGTTGACCGGAGTCCCTGTGGATTCGATACCCTAAGTACTACAACTACATCACTGTGCACTTGCAGTTAGAATAGGGATTAAAACTAGACCTATCAAGTTTTTGGCGCCGTTGCCGGGGACTCTTTTGAGTCTCCGATAGATTTGAACTTAGGGTTTAGACTAGGTTTTTCGTTTTTATTTTTTGCTACTAATTTTTTTTTCTTTTCTGTTCTTGCGTTTCAGGTACGCCTGTAATCGCACTGCATCAATCGACACGGTCCTGTGTGTCGATCGTCACATCATCGCGCTTGCATCGATCAACGCTTCTCCCGCATCGATCGACACATATCATAAGAAAGATGTATGATTTCTTTAGTCCAGGGATTGATAATTCACAGATAGCTGGGTTGAAGAGTAAAGTCGACTATCTGCACAGTCTTATACTTGAAAAGTATGGGCAAGAACCACCTGCACCTACATATGAAAGCAGATTGGAAACTATGCTGGAGCAGTTATTGGAAAGACATGAAAAGGATTTGAACTACATCAATAACTCTGGATTCCAAGGAAACATGTTTGGTAATCAGCAAGGTAATTCCTATCAAGGGATTTATGGATCAACTTCTTATCAGACACCTCCTGCTGCTAATGCTTATAAGAGCAAGATGGAATCTATGATGGAGCAGTTACTAGAGGATCAGACCAAGACTGCTGTAGACTTCGACAGGAAGTTGGATACTATGCATAAAAATCTGAATGAGAAGTTTGAATCTCTGAGCACACATGTGAAGAAGCTGAATGTTCAAATCCAACAGACATCTCAAGCAATACAAAGGCAAAATGAAGCTAGGGAAGCTGAACAGTATAAATCCATCAAAGGTGTGACCTTAAGAGATGAGATTGAGTTGCTAGGTGAAGAAGAGAGCATAATCTCGGATTTTCTGGATGAATATTGTCTGCCTGATACATGCATCGATCGACACCCCCTATGTGTCGGTCGACACGCCGTTCCGACGGCAATTTCGAGTTCTTTCGAGAAACAGAATCACCTTGCATCGATCGACACACATCATGCAACGATCGACACAAAACGCAGACATGACCAGAAACCTGCAACAGTACCAGAACGAGTGTATAAGCCCCCTGTGCCATATCCTAAGGTTCCTAAACCTTCCAAACAAGAGCTAGAAGTGGCTAACTGCATGAAAGTGATAGATAAGAAGGTGAATAAAACACCACCAGTTGAAACTTCGCGATTTCATACAAAGAAGATGATCTCCACTAATGATCATCTGAAAGAAGAAGTTCAGATTGGTGGAACTACAGTATTTGATAGTGGAAAGAAGAAGATGGCAGTTCCTCTTGAACCTGCTCTAACATCTTCAGTACCTGCAACTACTCTTAAGCAGAAAGCCCCAAACATCAGATCTGCATCAAAGGTAAGGTACAAATCACCTAAGCTTAAACCTTCTGATCATATTCTCTTGAAAGCAGGAAAACACAGTAGACCGCCCAAGCTTCGCTCCCTCCCTGATTCTGATTTCTCTTTCCTTGGGAAGCCTCATGATCATAATACCTATACACCTCCTTGGATGAAGAGATACTCACAGAGACATTCAAAGTCTCTGTTGAAACCGCCTTGAATCAAATCTCTTCCAATAGTCAAGCTAATGACTAAAAACAAGCGCTGAGTGGGAGGCAACCCACTAGTAGGTTCGTTTTTGTTTTTCAA
This sequence comes from Orychophragmus violaceus, assembly GCA_030180135.1. Taxonomy (NCBI): domain Eukaryota; kingdom Viridiplantae; phylum Streptophyta; class Magnoliopsida; order Brassicales; family Brassicaceae; genus Orychophragmus; species Orychophragmus violaceus. The sequence continues at coordinate 68,096,494 of CM058232.1, read as the reverse complement.
TTTTCGTTTTGGTTTTGGTATTTTTAATTTTTCTGTTTAAGTGTGTTCAGAGGCGAGAGAAACAGGAATAATCGCATTGCATCGATCGACACACATTGTGCATCGGTCGATGCAGTCGCGATTTATGGTTTAACGAATTGATTGCGGTTCAGACATCGGTTATCTACATAACCGCGAGCGATAATCGCCTTGCATCGATCGACACCCTTGGGCATCGATCGACGCAGGGCGACGACAGGTAAGTGTTCTGCAACTTTTCGGATTGTTTCAAATTTGATTATTTTTCTCACCGAGCTCATGCTTTGATTACACTGGGGACAGTGTAGTTTAAGTGTGGGGGAGGAGCTACTGACGCACGCTTTTGTTTTCTTAGTTTTTTCAAAAACATTGTTTTATTGAGTCAAAATCTGTATGAAACTATGATTTTTCGAGGAAAATTTTCGTTTGAACAGGAACTAAGTGACCATTGGACAGACTTGCAGAGCCTCTATGACTGTTAGAAAACCCAAACACAGATCAGCCTACTGAGGACACCTACATCACTTCAGGTATCAGAGGATCCTTTTACTGACTTCACCCTTAATACTGACTTAGATTTTCTCACCTAAGGGCTTGATATACTTTGTGTCGGATTCCCTGTTAGTTCTGACACAGCCTGTCAACCTATCCTATTTAGTTCCCTTCTCCCCTTCTATAAAGTAAAAAAAAAAAAAAGATAATAAACTGAGGATGAGTTAGTAACTCCGAAGTGGTCACATGAGTGGTAGAGACCCCTATTATCTCCTGTGCGATCCATGGAATGTGTCCAAAGTACACCCCATAACGGGAAGAACACTAATAAAAAAAATAAAATGATACCCAGTGGGGAAAAATCAGTTGTTAAGGGAAAGAGAAGAAAGGGACTAGAGAAAGATAGTATGGTGGTCTAGAGCTGATAAGGTAAGAATCCATGTGCCCTTTGATCGATACTCCTTAGGTGAGACCGCACTTAAATACTTGCAGAAGTCAGTTGGGAGAACTTGAATGCTTGAATGTGATTGTGGAGTTTACTTAGGACAGTTGCTAAGTGTGAGGGAAGTATATTGTGGTCTTGAGTTCTGTAGGAAAGTTTTCAGTGGCTTACTAAGTGAATGTGATTGTGAAAGTTCCTAGGACGAAATGAGTTTCTGTGTTTTCAAACTTCTTTTCTTATGCTTTGGTTCTTTACTTGTTTGAGGACAAGAAAGAGCTAAGTGTGGGGGAGTTGATATACCATGGATTTTAGGGATTTTAACCATGGTATATGCCTTATTTATTGAGTCTTATGTTATGTTTTGGAGTCTTTTTAGTATGTTTACAGGTTTAGACACGTTTGGAGCATAATTGGAGTTATTGGAGCATTCTGGAGCATTTTGGAGATTTTACCCGAGAGACAGAGTTCATTGCCCATATTTGACGCTTGCAACGATCGGCACACCATTAGCATCGATCGTTTCATAGCGTGACCAAGAATTCTCGCGAGCGTTAATGAAGAATGAGGATTAATGCACTAAAGCCCAGAAAGCCCAGATATTTACACAGAAGCCCAAAACGTGTTTTAGCCATTATATAAGAGTTTTTAAGCCATTGTTTAGGCTACGCTTTTCTTAAGTCTTATTTTATTTCAGAGAGAGTTAGGGGCTGATCCTGTTCTCGAAAGAGAGAGGATCTGAACCCCAGATCTTTACTTTGTTTTATGATATTTGGTTTTCTATTCAAGATGTTTTCTGTTTCGATGAACATGTCTGAGTAGTTTACATGTTAGGTTGAAGGATTCTAATTAGGGACTTCATGGAACTATAGTTTAAATCAATATGTAGGGATTCATATCTGCTAGTTCTTTGTTTAGGTTGTTCTTAATGCTTAATCTGAAGTAGCTAATCAGAATTATGATGTTAGGTTAATTGATACAACGAGAGTTGGTTAATTAGCTAGAAAGAACCTAGATGAGCAATTTGATATACTCGCGAAGAGATTTGGTTTAGGGGAATTGTGAACATATCAAACCTGATCATTAATGCTAGTTTAATCTGTTAGTAATTGCAAAGAGATTTGGATTGCTGCACTTAGACTTAGAGAATTCTCGCAACGAGAGTTGGTGAATTCTATATCCGTGTTTGAGTTCTAGAACAGTTATTGATTAGATCCTGATCGACTGATTGCTTGTGTTCCTGATTTCCCGAGAACTCCTGAAACCTAACGCTTCGCTTCCTTGCTTACAAACTCGCCTGATTTACTTTTCTGTTTCGCTTTTTAGTTTCTCATCATATTTACTTTCTCCTAGTTTAATCTTTTCTGTTCTTAATCTATCGTTGACCGGAGTCCCTGTGGATTCGATACCCTAAGTACTACAACTACATCACTGTGCACTTGCAGTTAGAATAGGGATTAAAACTAGACCTATCCACCTTACACTAACCAACAAGGGTTTGGTAATAAGCCTCAGTTTCAAGGTCAACAAGGCTATGCTCCCAAGCAACAATATCCACCCGGTTTTGGACAACAACAAGCACAAACTTCTTCTTCCTCGGGAGTGGATAATGAGCTCAAGAGTATGATGCAACAACTTCTTCAAGGGCAAGCCTCAGGAGCTATGGAATTAAGGGATCTAAAGAGTGAGCTTCAGAACTTGACTTCAAGGTCACAAACATGGAAAACAAGAATGCCTCTACATCCCGCACTCAAGGTACTTTACCCGGAAAATCTGAGCAAAACCCGAAGGAATACATCAATGTTATCACATTGAGAAGTGGTAAGGAGCTGCAACAACGTCAAGTTCCCACGCGTAGGCTGATTCCTTCACTCAATGAGGACATTGAAATTCAAGAAGGGGAGGAGAATTCTGAAAATTCTGCTCTCAACAAAGAGAGTGATAGTGAGATGGCTAAGAGGAAAGAAAAAGCTGTAGTTGAAGAAGTAGTGAAGGATACACTCAAGAAGAAAGATGGTGTGTTTGTACCACCACCTTATGAGCCCAAGCTACCCTTTCCGGGCAGGTTCAAGAAGCAACTACTAGAGAAGTACAAAGCTCTCTTTGAAAAGAAGATGAAGAATGTTGAGTTAACCATGCCTTTGATTGATGCCTTCTTGCTAGTTCCTCAGTATAGCAAGTTTCTCAAGGACGCAATCAAGGAAAGAACCAAGGAAGTACAAGGTATGGTTGTGTTGTCTCATGAGTGTAGTGCGATCATCCAAAGGAATATTGTACCAAGGAAACTTGAAGATCCGGGCAGTTTTACTCTTCCATGTGCTATCGGTCCTCTTAGGTTTAAAGGTTGTTTATGTGATCTTGGAGCAAGCACGAGTTTGATGCCTTTCTCAGTGGCTAAAAGGCTAGGTTTCTCCACCTACAAGGCTTGTAGGATCTCCTTGGTTCTAGCTGATAGATCAGTGAGGTACCCAATTGGCCTTTTAGAAGATCTTCCGGTGAAAGTAGGAGGATTTGAAGTCCCGATAGATTTTATTGTATTGGAGATGGATGAAGAACCATAGGATCCTTTAATCCCTGGGAGACCTTTTCTTGCCACAGCTGGTGCGATCATAGATGTCAGGAGAGGGAAGATAGATCTCAACCTTGGTAAAGACATAATGCTCAGATTTGACATCAACAAAGTGATGAAGAAGCCAACCATCCAAGGTCAGATGTTCTATATTGAGACTATGGAGGAGCTAGCTGATGAACTCCTTGAGGAGTTAAACATGGATGATCCGTTGGAAGTGACTTTGACCAAGGAATGTGGGAAGTATGGGTACCTTCAAGAGGAAAGCTGGGCTTATATGAGAGCGCTTGATTCGCACAAGCCTTTGCTAGGAGAGGTTGAATTCATTGAGCTGGGATCAGATTCAGTGGGTAAGGAGCTAGAGGTCTTTGCTGTGGATATAGACTCTGATGGCGCCAACGAAGCTGAGCTGTGCAAGGGGCGGCTTATAGCTGATGATTGGAGCGAGCTCAAAGCGCCAAAGGTAGAGTTAAAGCCCCTTCCGCGGGGGCTTCGGTATGCATTTCTTTGCCCTAACTCTACTTACCCTGTCATTGTGAATGAGTTGCTGAGTGATGATGAATTGATTGCTTTGACCACTGAATTGAAAAAGTTTAGAAAAGCAATAGGATACTCGCTTGATGATATAAAAGGATTGTCACCTAGCTTGTGTACTCATAGGATCCACCTTGAAAATGAATCCATGTCTTCTATTGAGCACCAGAGAAGATTGAATCCTAATATTAAGGAGGTAGTCAAGAAAGAGATTCTTAAATTGCTTGATGCAGGGATAATCTACCCTATCTCGGACTGCACTTGGGTTTCTCCCGTGCACTGTGTCCCGAAGAAAGGGGGGATTACTGTGGTTAAAATGACAATAATGAATTGATTCCCACTAGGACTATCACCGAGCATAGGATGTGTATCGATTATAGAAAGCTAAATGCCGCATCTAGGAAAGATCACTTCCCATTGCCATTCATTGATCAAATGCTTGAGCGTCTTGCTAATCACCCTTTTTATTGCTTTCTCGACGGATACAGTGGGTTCTTTCAGATCCCAATACATCCGAATGATCAGGAGAAAACGACATTCACTTGTCCTTACGGTACCTTTGCTTATCGAAGGATGCCATTTGGCTTGTGTAATGCACCGACTACCTTTCAGCGGTGCATGATGTCTATTTTCTCGGATCTTATCGAGGATATCGTAGAAGTTTTCATGGATGATTTCTCTGTGTATGGCTCTTCCTTCTCTTCCTGTTTGCTGAACTTGTGCAGGGTCTTAAGGAGATGTGAAGAGACGAACCTCGTGCTCAATTGGGAAAAATGCCACTTCATGGTAACAGAAGGGATTTTGTTGGGTCACAAGATTTTCGAGAATGGCATTGAAGTGGATAAGGCTAAGATAGTGTTGGAGCCCGATGGATCTAAGGGTTTGATATATTGAATGATAAAACCAACCTCGTTCTTACCTTTGGCAGCGGAAGAAGATGGTGAACGAGATCAGTGGAGCAACGCAGACGCCTTGCCTCTACCAGATACACACGCACGCTCGCTGGAAACGGGATGCTAGTGCCGGATCAATGGGATTGATTCTCTCTGGTGTGTCTAGTGTTTCTCTCAAGAAAACTGGACGGCCCTCTGTTTTAGGTCGAAACTTTTGAGTCTTATTCGACCTAAACGTGCTTAACGGGCCAGACTCAATTAAGCCATAACCCGAAAAGCCTGTTCGGAAAATCCAAACGGTGTCGACCGACACACAAGCTGTGTCGATCGACACAACACCATTATATCGATTCTTATGTGTATTTCAATACACATAATATGATCATTGCCACAATGATCATTCCCATGTCGTAGCTTCCAGTTCGCTTAGGTGTGTGACCCTATAGGATCATATAATACTGGCAGTAAGTCCACGACCTACAGATTGCAAGAGGCTTCTAGCAAAGCATTGCAAACACCCAGTATTATACGAATGTCTGATCTCGACACACAACTATCACAGGAGTGAGTACAAGTGTGATTTCAGGACACTATCCCAACAATCTCCCACTTGTACTGGAATCATCAATTCCTATAATCCTTTTGTCTCTATATCTCGATTTGGCATAAGGCAAGATTTGTGTCATCCTTATTAAGCCAACATCGTGTTTATCGAACTCCTGATCTCATACTGAACATTACAAACAACTGAACTACAGTTCGTTTGAGTGCGGCCACACATTTTTCTCAGTAATCAATCATCGATAGGCCCTGAGATATTTACCTCCCGTTATACAGGAGGGACAAATCCCTTCTTGTTCCATCCCTGTTTCAACGCGTACTTCATGATACACCCGAACAGTGCCGTTATAGTCGCCAGTTACGGGTCGACGTTTGACAAGGTCAAAGTGTACCAATTCATATACAAGAAAGCATGATGAACTCAGGTCTAAGGACTATACTCTATAGTCGTAATGAGAATCTCTTATGACACAGATATAACTATCTTGTAGACTTCTCATTAGCGGGTCATGTCCGATCATATGTTCACTAACATATATCTATGTGATTGACTGCGATAATCATATCATTGGCTCCATGAAACTTAGCCAACAGTCACCTCACAATCTAGTCTCTACCGGTTGTTAGTGTCCCAATTCTACAACCTCGACTAGGGACAAAATAATTTATTAACTTATAGGGTTTCATGATCAAGTCCTCAACTTGATGACCTATAATATGTCATAAACTTATTTGGGACCATTATTTAGATCACAATATAAATAATGCTGAAATCAAATTTCATTGAAACACTTCCAAAGAATGTTTACAAGAGCGTCTTATTATAACTTAAAATATAACCAAAAACTCCCACTAGAATCAAGATTACATCATAAGATCTCTAATGCCTACAGCAGTCGTATGACTCTCATGCTTAGGCCTTGGGAGTGACTTGGTCAGAGGATCAGCGACGTTCTCATCTGTCGGAACTCGACTGATCTTCACATCACCTCTATTGACAATATCAAGAATCAAATGATATTTCCTCTCAACATGTTTGGACTTCTGGTGTGACCTGGGTTCTTTCGCCTGAGCAATGGCTCCATTGTTATCGCAGAATAAAGCCACTGGCTCCAAGATACTAGGAACCACACCAAGTTCAGTCATGAACTTCTTGATCCAAACAGCTTCCTTTGCCGCTTCTGAAGCAGCAACATATTCAGCTTCCGTTGTGGAATCAACTACGGTATTCTGCTTAGAGCTCTTCCAGCTCACCGCACCGCCATTTAGACAGAAGACAAATCCAGATTGTGATCGGAAATCGTCTCTGTCTGTCTGAAAACTCGCATCAGTGAATCCATTCACCACAAGTTCATCACTTCCTCCATACACAAGGAATTTATCCTTAGTATGTCTCAAATACTTGAGAATATTCTTGACAGCTGTCCAGTGTTCCTCACCTGGATCAGATTGGTATCTGCTCGTCATGCTTAACGCGTAAGCTACATCTGGACGAGTGCAGAGCATGGCATACATAACAGATCCTATTGCAGAAGCATAAGGAATCCTATTCATGTGTTCTCGCTCAGCATGTGTCGCCGGACACTGCTTCTTGCTGAGACTTATGCCATGAGACATTGGTATGAAGCCCTTCTTGGAATCATGCATATTGAATCTGTGCAACACCTTATCGATATAAGTGTCCTGGCACAATCCAATAAGCTTGTTTGTTCTATCTCTGTAGATTCTGATTCCAAGAATGTACGCGGCTTCTCCCATGTCTTTCATGGAAAAACAACTTCCAAGCCAAGTCTTGATAGACTGAAGCAACGGAACGTCATTACCGAGGAGGAGAATGTCATCGACATACAGCACAAGAAATGCAATTTTGCTCCCACTAGTCTTCTTGTATACACATGCTTCCTCTTCGTTCTTGATAAAGCCAAATTTCTTTACTGCTTCATCAAAACGAAGATTCCAACTCCGTGATGCTTGCTTCAATCCATAAATGGATTTATGAAGTTTGCATACCTTCTTAGCGTTCTTTGGATCGACAAAACCTTCAGGCTGTGTCATGTACACATCCTCTTCCAGAATACCATTCAGGAATGTGGTTTTGACATCTATTTGCCAAATCTCATAATCATAATGAGCGGCAATCGCTAGAAGAATCCGAATAGATTTAAGCATAGCCACTGGGGAATAGGTTTCATCATAGTCAATACCATGAATTTGTTTGAAACCTTTAGCCACCAATCTCGCTTTGTAAATCTGTACATTGCCATCCACGTCAATCTTCTTCTTGAAGATCCATTTACACTCAATGGCTTTTACACCATTAGGTAAATTGACCAAGGACCATACTTGGTTTTCTGACATGGATGCCATTTCGGATTTAGAGGCTCCAAGCCACTTTTCGGAGTCCGGGCCCATCATAGCTTCCGTGAAGGTCGCTGGTTCGTCACTATCAATGATCATCAGATCATTTGATTCGGTTACGAGGAATCCGTAGTATCTCTCGGGTTCGTGACGGATCCTTCCGGATCTGCGAACTTCAGGCTCCACAGGCGCCGGTTCCACAGAACTTTGTGGGTCCAACTGCTGCTCTTCCTCAACAGGTTGAGCAGTTTCCTGTGCATCTTGAATTTCTTCAAGATGTACTTTACTCCCACTGTTTTTCTTAGAGAGAAACTCCCTCTCAAGAAAAGAACAGTCCCGAGCAACAAATACTTTGTTCTCAGATTGGTTGTAAAAGTAGTATGCCTTGGTTTCCCTAGGATAACCAACGAAGTAGCATTTATCTGATTTGGGTGCAAGCTTGTCAGAGATTAAACGTTTGACATAAGCCTCACAACCCCAAATCTTCAGGAAAGACAGATTAGGAATTTTCCCAGTCCACAATTCATGTGGTGTCTTATCCACTGATTTAGATGGCACCCTATTTAGTGTAAACGCAGACGTTTCTAGAGCGTATCCCCAAAAGGATAATGGAAGATTAGTATGACTCATCATAGACCGAACCATATCTAATAAGGTTCGATTTCTCCTCTCTGACACTCCATTCCATTGAGGTGTTCCAGGAGGAGTGAGTTGTGAAACAATTCCACACTCGCTCAGATAGTCGCTGAACTCTTGGCTTAAGTATTCTCCTCCGCGATCCGATCGTAGAATTTTGATACTTTTGCCAAGTTGGTTCTGTACTTCATTCTTGAATTCCTTGAATCTATCAAAGGATTCTGACTTGTGTCTCATCAAGTAGACATAGCCATACCTACTGAAATCATCAGTGAAGGTAATGAAGTACTTGAAATTTCCTCTGGCGACAGTACTCATCGGCCCACATACATCAGTATGAACAAGGCCCAACAAGTCACTGGCCCTTTCATTTGGTTTGTTGAAAGGGGCTCTAGCCATTTTTCCCACCAAGCAAGATTCGCATTTCTCACATGATTCAAAATCAAACGAGCCCAGAAGCCCTTTTCGATGGAGCCTTTGGATGCGTTTATCATTGATATGGCCCAAACGACAATGCCATAGGAAAGTCGGGTTTTCGTCATTTGACTTAAACCGCTTTGTATTTATGTTAAAGACAGGCATTTCTTGATTTAAAACATATAACCCATTTTCTAATGGGGCGCTACCATAAAATGTACCATCACGATTAAAAGAACAAACTTTATTCTTAACAGCAAAATCAAAACCTTCCAAATCCAAAACGGAAACTGAAATTATGTTTCTGCTTATCGCAGGTACAAAGTAGCAATTATTCAAAGCTAAAATCATGCCCGAAGGTAAAGACAATTCATAAGTGCCTACAGCCAGTGCAGCAACCTTAGCTCCATTCCCGATTCGTAGCTCCACTTGTCCTTTCTTCAGCGTTCTACTGTTTCTTAGTGCCTGCACATCAGTACAAATGTGAGCACCGCAGCCAGTATCCAATACCCACGAAGTAGAACTAGAAGATATAACATTAAGTTCGATAACATAAATACCTGAGTCAGACGCATCATACGTCTTCTTCAGTTTCTTGTAATCTTCCTTGAACTTCTTGCAGTCTCTTTTCCAATGCCCCAACTGCTTGCAGTAGTTGCACTTATCCTCAGCAGAAGGCCCGGATTTGGGCTTGGGCTTGGGCTTGTCTTGACTTTCAGTCTCGACAACCTGGGCCTTTCCCTTATCCTTCTTAGGTTTCTTAAACCTTTTACCCCCTTGTACCATCAGGACACTGGGAGTAGCCTTCTTGAGATTCGGTTCTGCTGTCTTCAACATACCGTGCAACTCAGTCAATGTCTTAGTCATGTTTTGCATGTTGTAGTTCATAATGAACTGATCAAAACACGACGGCAATGACTGCAGAATCATGTCAGTGGCCAGCTCCTGGCTAATGGCACAGTCCAGTTTCCCCAGGTTATCAATGTAACCCATCATTTTAAGGACATGAGGACTTACTGGACTGTCCTTAGCCAGCTTGCAATCCATGAGAGATTTAACCGCCTGGTAACTCTCTGTGCGAGCTTGCTCCTGAAACAAAGCTTTCAGGCTGTTAATCATCTCAATGGGTGACAACACGTTCTCATATTGCTTCTGCAGCTCAGAGTTCATGGTCACCAGCATTAGACAAGTAACATCTTTGACATCCGCTGAATGCTTATCCCAAGCATTCTTTTCTGTCTGCGGAGCATTGGAACGTGGCCTCTCGGTGAGAACTCTTTCAAGGACATATTCCTTGTTCTCCTGCCTGAGAACTATTCTCAGGTTCCGATACCATTCCAAGAAATTAGATCCATTTAACTTGTCCTTCTCAAGGACGGATCTTAGTGAGAAAGTGTTGATGTGATTTGAGACAGACATAGCTGCAATCAAAAGAGGTAAAGGTTTTAGTTATAATGCTCAAGGAAATGAGAAATCTTATCTAATAAGAAAATTCGCATTGTATTCATAACTATGTTTCCTCATATGAATACAATGAACCAAGATCCTCAGATCCCCAAAATTCGAGTGGACGACTCGCCATCACCCAAACTTTAGTCATCCAGGTAAGCAAATCATTGCTAATTGTACCCAGTACAACTCTTGGTCGCAGATAAGACAATCCATGTCATATCCACTCCGATGTCTCTGGGCCCAGAACTTCTGATGGCCCAGTCAAGTAAACCAATCTCTTCGGTCTTGTGATCATTGACAGTCGCACTGCAAGTCTATCAATGATCACCTGCCTTACTCATGTAGCTGTGGATACCAAGGACTCCAAGACTATCCAATCAGCGAAACGAGTCTTGACAGTAGACAAGATCGGGCAAGACATCAAGATCACTTGATATTTAGTTGAGGAAAAGAACCAATTTAACTCGATGTATATCCAATATACATTCAAGGATTTATTTATTTATTTAAAACATTCAGTTTATTTAGTTTAGATTCATCTACAACTTTTAGGATTAAACTGTTCTGGTATATGCAAATATGTAGTCCAACTAGCATGTCTGCGAGCATTGTATCGATCGACGCCAACCATTGGTATCGATCGATGCAATCAAATTTAAACCGCTCTTCGATAACCGGTCTAACCGAATCGAATTTACATAACCGATTCAATCCAATTGAACCAGTTCGGTTTAATAGTCCATGTCGATCGTCACACACTGTGTGTCGATCGATATGACAAAACCAGAACCAATTTGGTTAATCAAAATTAACCGAGCGATACAACCTGTTCAATCCAATTGAACCGGTCTATCAACTTTCTTTGCCTGTGTCGACCGACACACCCAGTGTATCGATCGACGCAGCAGGATTACGGGTACTCGATCTCAGATCGAAACCCTAAAATTATTTACGGATTTTCGCTTTGTGTCGACCGACACACGCTTTGTGTCGATCGACACTTTGCGACAAACCCTAAATTTTATTACTAGTTTTCGCTCTGTGTCGACCGACACACGCTTTGTGTCGATCGACACACTGCGACAACCCTAAAATTTTAACGCGTTCTGCCGCGGCGTGTCGACCGACACACGCTTTGTGTCGATCGACACAGTGCGTTTTCATCAATTCTTCGTCTTTTCAACAGGAACAAAACCGAGAATATAACATGAAAACACGATTTGAACATGCAAAAATCAATTCAACAACATCAGGATTCGAATTATTTTGCATCAAATTCAATAGCTAAACCCTAAGCAGCTCTGATACCACTGTTGGAGCCCGATGGATCTAAGGGTTTGATATATTGAATGATAAAACCAACCTCGTTCTTACCTTTGGCAGCGGAAGAAGATGGTGAACGAGATCAGTGGAGCAACGCAGACGCCTTGCCTCTACCAGATACACACGCACGCTCGCTGGAAACGGGATGCTAGTGCCGGATCAATGGGATCGATTCTCTCTGGTGTGTCTAGTGTTTCTCTCAAGAAAACTGGACGGCCCTCTGTTTTAGGTCGAAACTTTTGAGTCTTATTCGACCTAAACGTGCTTAACGGGCCAGACTCAATTAAGCCATAACCCTAAAAGCCTGTTCGGAAAATCCAAACGGTGTCGACCGACACACAAGCTGTGTCGATCGACACAACACCATTATATCGATTCTTATGTGTATTTCAATACACATAATATGATCATTGCCACAATGATCATTCCCATGTCGTAGCTTCCAGTTCGCTTAGGTGTGTGACCCTATATGATCATATAATACTGGCAGTAAGTCCACGACCTACAGATTGCAAGAGGCTTCTAGCAAAGCATTGCAAACACCCAGTATTATACGAATGTCTGATCTCGACACACAACTATCACAGGAGTGAGTACAAGTGTGATTTCAGGACACTATCCCAACAGATAGAGGTGATGACAAGTCTTCAGCCACCGAACTCAGTGAAAGGGATCCGAAGCTTCTTGGGTCATGCAGGGTTTTACAGACGGTTTATCAAGGACTTCTCCAAGATCGCTAGACCACTTACACGTCTACTGTGTAAGGAGACAGACTTTGTGTTTGATGATGAGTGTTTGACTGCGTTTCACAGGATTAAGGAAGCTTTGATTAGTGCTCTGATTGTCCAAGCTCCTGACTGGGAGTTGCCTTTTGAGATCATGTGCGATGCAAGTGACTACGCAGTTGGAGCAGTCCTTGGACAGAGGAAAGACAAGAAACTCCATGTCATATACTATGCTAGTAGGACATTGGATGATGCTCAAGTGAGGTATGCAACAACTGAGAAAGAGCTTCTAGCTGTGGTGTTTGCCTTTGAGAAGTTAAGATCATACTTGGTTGGATCTAAGGTTGTGGTGTACACGGATCTTGATGCGTTGAGGTACCTACTTGCCAAGAAAGATGCCAAGCCAAGGCTTCTAAGATGGATCCTGCTGTTACAAGAGTTTGATTTGGAGATCAAGGATAAGAAAGGGATTGAGAATGGAGTAGCAGATCACTTGTCAAGATTGAGAATTGAGGATGGTGTTCCTCTAGATGACTCTCTCCCCGAAGAACAGCTAATGGCTTGCAAGGTTGTCAAAGATGCTCATGATACAAGAATGAAGATTGAAGAGGTCAGTTCTATTGACGACAAGGAACCGTGGTATGCAGACATAGTCAATTTCCTAGCTGTTGGGAAGGAACCACCAAGCCTTGATAGCTACCAAAGAAAGAAGTTCTTTAGAGATGTCAATAGGTACTATTGGAACGAGCCTTACCTCTACACTCTGTGCAAGGATCAACTCTATAGAAGGTGCATAGCTGATGAAGAAGCAGGAGGTATTCTCCTACATTGTCATGGGTCAGTTTATGGTGGTCACTTTGCTACCTTCAAGACGGTTCACAAAGCTCTACAAGCTGGGTTTTGGTGGCCTACAATGTTCAAAGATGCCCAGGAGTTCATCACTAAGTGTGATCCTTGTCAAAGAAAAGGAAACATCAGTAGAAGGAATGAGATGCCTCAAAACCCCATTCTTGAAGTTGAAGTGTTTGATGTGTGGGGCATTGACTTCATGGGACCTTTCCCATCCTCTTATGGGAATAGCTACATCTTGGTGGCTGTGGATTATGTTTCCAAATGGGTAGAAGCAGTGGCGAGCCCGATTAATGACGCCAAGGTTATGATTAAGCTATTCAAGAGCATCATCTTTCCAAGGTTTGGAATTCCAAGGATTGTGATTAGTGATGGAGGGTCGCACTTCATCAACAAAATCTTTGAGAGTCTTTTGAAGAAGTATGGAGTAAAGCATAAGGATGCAACACCATATCATCCTCAAACAAGCGGGCAAGTTGAAGTGTCCAATAGGCAAATCAAGGCTATCTTGGAGAAGACTGTTGGGGCATCAAGGAAAGATTGGTCTAGAAAGCTTGATGACGCACTGTGGGCGTATAGGACTGCTTTCAAGACTCCGTTGGGCACTACACCGTTCACCATGCTCTATGGTAAGTCATGTCACTTACCGGTGGAGGTGGAATACAAGGCTATGTGGGCTGTCAAGTTGCTGAACTTTGACATCAAGACCGCGACTAAGAAGAGATTGATTCAGCTGAATGAACTTGACGAGATAAGGCTTGAGGCTTTTGAGAGCTCAAAGATCTATAAGGAGAGGACCAAGATTTTTCATCATAAGCTGATCCAGAAGAAAGAGTTCAAAGCAGGAGATCTTGTGTTGCTCTTTAACTCCCGGTTGAAACTATTTCCCGGGAAGCTCAAGTCTAGATGGTCAGGACCGTTTCGAGTGAAGGAGGTGAGGCCATATGGAGCGGCAGTACTTTGGGGAAAATCTGATGAAAAGTTCACAGTCAATGGCCAAAGACTCAAGCATTACTCCGTCTCAGAAGCTATAGAGGAAGGGACTTCGGTTCCACTCTCTAGCCCTCCCTCAGCTTAAATCACGGTTTGCGAAAGTCGAGCTTAACGACTTTAAACAAAAGCGCACTTGGGAGACATTCCCATGTTTATCCTTGTACATATGATCTTTTTTTTTTCTTGTTATTTTTGATGTTTTGCTTTGAGTTTTATCAGGTTTTGGTCTTTAGATGAAGTTATGAACTCATTGGTGTTGAGAAAAGGCCATGGAAACGAAGGAAAAGAAAAAAGGAGTCAGTATCGGTCTCCGTATCGGCTGGCCAGGCCGATACGGACCTTCGAGGGAAAAACCGAGAGTTTGTATAGGTGTCCATGTCGGTTGGCCAGGCCGATACGGATTCTCGGGAAGAAATGATATCGGCCGCAGTATCGGCTGGCCAGGCCGATATGTGCGTTCACAGAAAAATCCGAGACTTGATATCGGTTGGCGTATTGGTTGCCCAAGCCGATACGCCCTCTTCATCCGGGTAAGTTCTCTCAATCTAAACTGATTTCAAACCGAACTAAACAGGATTTTGACCCAAAATCGATTTAATGAACCGATTTTCCCCTTGTTTTCTTCTCCAAGTCGCGACTCTCTCTCTCTCTTTTCACCCACTCTTGTGATTTCAACAAAGAACTTTCAAAGAACTTCAAACTTCAATATCCATCAATTCTCAACCGATTTCAGTGTTTTAAAGCTAAAACCTCGTCGTTTTTAAAGCTCTATCACCTGCAATCTCTGTTTTCCTCCATCTCTCACTATCCCATCAAGGGAATTCTCCATCTCTCTCAATTTCGGGTTGCACCAAAAAGTTCATATTTTTCAAACTCAAAATTGTTGGTTGCTGCTTGTTGTATAGGCTTAGGAACTGATGCTAGGTTACTCCTAGATGAAAACCCAACTCAATTTCGCCCTAGAATCAATTGAATTGAAGTTTTAGGAATTAGGGTTCTTGAGGATTTTTGGATTCCGAAAATTTTGGGGGGTTTTGTAATTTGATGGTTTCTAATGATGCATTGGGTTGTTAAAAGCTTAAGTTTGTGATACTACTCGATTTAATTGAGTTTCGTTTCATAAAAATTTCCAAAATGCATGTTGAGAGCCTTTGTTTGATGAGAATGTGAGTTGCTTATGAATGTGATTGATTTGTTGGTGAATTATGCCTATGATGAGCTTGAATTGAGAATGGTTGAGTTGGTTTTAGCTTGTTTACTCCATTGAAAACGAAAATTTATGCAATTGTTAAGCTTTCACAATTGTTGATCATGGATGTGTCAAGCTCTTATTGATTTTGTGTTGGTGGATTGTATTGTGTGCTAACTCTATCTTTGAGTTATCTTTTGTAGGAAAATGACTAACACATCTGCCAACCCGAGATCACGAGCCAGAGCACCGAGACAAGATGCAGGAACTTCCTCGAAGGGAAAGGGGATAGCTGTTGAGGAAGAAGCTCCAGAGATCACATGGAAGGTGATTCATGCGTCACCAATGCAATATACTCCTTCTGAGATCAATGACAAGCTGGAGAAGATACAGTTTTGGCCAACACGGTATCCTCACGCCCCGACCCTTACAGCTCTTGGACTGCTAGAAGACTACAATCTGCTCCAGTGATGGTTATCAGAGCTCAGCCTGCCAGTTCCTTGCAACCATGAAAGCAACTATCAACCTGAGAAAGGCAGCCTTGAGAGGAGAGGTGAGCCGTGGGAAGATAGAGTTCACAATGGGAAGGAAGAAGCACACCATGACCTTTGAGGAGATAAGCTTAGTGTTCTGTTTTGAGGAGAATGGTGCTCAGTTAGGTTCGTCCATCCCCATCGACAAGGATGATCTCAGGGAATTATGGTACATGATATCTGATGGACCATATAAGTTGGGGGCCATGAAGTCTGCAAGGATCCGACATCCGGCTATTAGGTACGTGCACAAGGTACTAGTCCACACTCTGTTTGCTAGAAAGGAGACGGGCCAAGTCACAGAAGCAGAGATGAAGCTTTTGTACATCGGAATACATCCACTTCTGCGCACGTTCCCCAACGGTACGACGATACCACCCGTTGAGCGCCCACCGAGCTTCACAGCCATTCTAGTAGAGCAGTTTGGGGTTCACCGAGATTGGTCAACATCTGTCAAAGATTCTGACCCCAAGTTCACCATGGGTGGTTTAATCACGCCTTTACTTAAGGAAAAGAAGATTAAACTATAAGGAAGTGTGGAGGAGAAGACATTCAGACAGCCTACGCCGGTGGGATGGTTAGACGTGCCTTAGCTGATCAGGACCCATTTTTCTCGGTGCTAGATCGCCTCCGGGTCGCCAAATCTACAGGATGTGTTCAGATACTGTTGGGAATGTCCTGAAATCTATTGTACTTACTCTAAGTGAGAGTTGTATTGTCGAGATGAGACAGTCATATAATACTGGGCAATCATAATGCTTTGCTAGAAGCCACTTATGATCAAGGAGTTTAGAACCCATTGCTAGTGTTATATGATCCTACAGGGTCACACACCTAAGCAAACTGAACATAGAATGTGAGGTTGATCATTAGTTTAATGATCTGATAAATGCATATTTGATATGCATTCAATATTGAGTTTCTGAGGCAGTGTCGATCGACACAGAATGTGCATCGATCGACACAGATCGCGAATGGCCAGATTAACTTCGATTTAATCGTTGGTTATTCGGGTCGTGGTTTAAGTCAACATATATAAGATATATGGTCGACTTTTACACACAATCTGACCTAATTCACAGCCACAAAGTGAAACTAGAAACCTCTCAAGAGATCTGATCTCAAAAGGCACTAGCATCCCAACTGTTCAGTTCGTGTGCGTGTGGATACCAGTAGAGGCGCAGCAATTGAGGCGCTGAGAATCTCGAGTACTTGCAAAACCCTTCAGCTGCTAATCACCAGGTAACTTCGAGATCTGTAGATTCAATATAACATGAACCCTAGATCCTAGGCTACGGAATTCAGACTAGGGTTGCTAATTTGATTAGAACTGCAAGAAATTCCTACAGTGGTATCAGAGCCTTAGGGTTCTATTGAATCAGTAGCATGTTGATTAGATTAGTTGAATCTAGATCACTGTATAGTTGATACAAGCATGCTAAAACTCGTTTTGATCATGATAATCTAGTTTAGGTTATTTGCTGAAAACGATTAGGGTTTATCGCCGTGTATCGATCGATACCAATCCGGTGTCGATCGACACATAAGGATAACCCGAATGAAGCTTAGGTTTAACCTAACTGTGACGATCGACACAAGAGTTGTGTCGGTCGACACAGACCTTTCGGTCAAGTTGATCGGTTCAATTGGATTGGACCGGTTAGCTAACTTGGTTAAACCACTAAATCGATTTATTGTGATTGAGTTGATAAGGTTGGCATCGACCGACACTAATGTATTGTCGATCGACGCAGACCGGTTATCAGAAAACCGGATCAATTGGGTTGATCGGCTAGCGCAAATTGGTTTTGGTTAGTCTGTATCGATCGACACTAAAGTAGTGTCGGTCGACACAAGATCCGTTGATTTAGGTTATTGAACCTGAAATCACAGGACCAAACCAGGATAAATCAATTTTAATTAGAAGAATTAAAACATAATAAAACTGAACGTTTTAAAGGTTCCGTTCCTCAACCAAAATATCAAGTAATACTTGATGTCTTCCCAATCTTGTCAACTGTCAAGACTTGTTTCATTGTGTGATAGACTTGCAGTGCAAGATGTCCACAATCACATAAGTAAGACAGGATGTAATCGTGTTGATGGACTTGCAATGCAAGACATCAACAATTACATGACTCAAAAGATTGGTTTACTTGAATGGGCCATCAAAATCGTTTTGGGCCCATAGACATCAGGTGGATTGGACATGAGATGTAAATCCACAACCAAGAGTTGTATTGGATACAACTAGCAAAGTTGTTGCTTACCTAGATAGCTAAAATTTGGGTGATAGCCAGTGGCTCACTCAAATTTAGTGAAGTATGGATCTTGGATCATTATATTCATTTGAGGAAACATTGTTTGAATATAATGCGAGTTTTCTTAATAGTTAAGATTTCTCATTTCTTGAACATCATAACTAAATCCTTTCCTTTCTTTGATTTCAGCTATGACTAACACTCATCACAACACTTTCTCCCTGCGATCCGTCCTTGAGAAGGACAAGTTAAATGGATCGAATTTTCTCGAATGGTATCGGAACTTGAGAATTGTTCTCAAGCAGGAGAAGAGGGACTATGTCCTGGAAAATGTTCTCCCTGAAAAACCGAGAGCCAATGCTCCACATGCAGAAAGGAGTGCTTGGGATAAGCATTCTAATGATGTGGTCGATGTGACTTGTCTCATGTTGGCTACCATGAACTCGGACTTGCAGAAGCAATACGAGAACGTGGAGTCGCCCATGGAGATGATCACTAGCCTGAAAAGTATGTTTCAGGAGCAGGCACGAACTGAGAGGTACCAGACGGTTAAGTCTCTCATTGAATGCAAGCTACCAAAGGACGGTCCAGTAAGTCCTCATGTCATAAAGATGATGGGTTATATTGATAACCTGGGGAAGCTGGATTGTCCCATTAGCCAAGAGTTGGCTACTGACATCAATCTGCAGTCACTGCCGTCAAGCTATGATCAATTTGTTATGAACTACAACATGAACAACTTGACGAAGACGTTGACTGAACTGCATGGTATGCTCAAGACAGCTGAGCCAAATATCAAGAAGGGCACTCCAAACGTACTTATGGTACAAGGATGCAAGAAGTTTAAGAAACTTGTCAAGGGTAAGGGAAAGGGCAAGGCCGTCCAGGTTGAGAACCAGGACAAGCCTGCGCCAGCTGCCAAACCCAAGCCCGGCCCATCTGAGACTGATAAGTGCCATTACTGTAATGAGCTTGGGCATTGGAAGAGAAATTGCAACAAATTCCTGGAAGAGAAGAAGAAGAAGAAGAAGAAGACTTTTGAGACTTCGTCTTCAGGTATTTATGTTATAGAAGTAAATGTTACTACTTCAGGTTCTACTTCTTGGGTATTGGATACCGGTTGTGGTGCTCATATTTGTACAAATATGCAGGGGCTAAACAACAGTAGGACGTTGGAGAAAGGACAAGTGGATCTGCACATGGGGAATGGAGCAAGAGTTGCTGCATTAGCCGTAGGAACATTTAATTTGTCTTTACCTTCTGGTTTGGTTTTAGAACTTAATAATTGCTACTATGTACCTGCTATTAGCAAAAATATTATTTCTATTCCTGTTTTGGATATAGAAGGATATCAGTTTTCAATTAAGAATAAATGTTGTTCTTTTGATTACAATGATATATTTTATGGTAGCAGCCCATTAGAGAATGGGCTTTATGTTTTAAACCAAAGCACACCAATCTATAACATTAACACCAAGAGATTCAAGTCAAATGACACGAATCAAACCTTTCTATGGCATTGTCGTTTGGGCCATATAAATGAGAAACGGATTCAGAAGCTCCATAGTGATGGACTTCTGGGCTCATTTGATTATGAATCATGTGAGAAATGCGAATCTTGTTTACTGGGCAAAATGACCAAGGCTCCTTTCAACAAACAAAATGAAAGGGCCAGTGACCTATTGGGCCTTATACATACCGATGTGTGTGGCCCAATGAGCACAAGTGCCAGAGGAAATTTTCGATACTTCATCACCTTTACTGATGATTTCAGCAGGTATGGCTATGTCTATTTGATGAGACACAAGTCGGAATCTTTTGAAAGGTTCAAAGAATTCCAAAATGAAGTACATAATCAACTTGGCAAAAGTATTAAGGCTCTTCGATCAGATCATGGAGGAGAATACTTAAGCCAAGAATTCAATGATCATCTAAGAGATTATGGAATTGTTTCACAACTCACTCCTCCTGGAACACCTCAATGGAATGGAGTGTCCGAGAGGAGGAATCGGACTTTATTAGATATGGTTTGATCAATGATGAGTCACTCTTCTCTTCCATTATCCTTTTGGGGATACGCTCTAGAAACGTCTGCGTTTACACTTAAGTGGGTTCCGTCAAAGTCAGTTGCAAAGACACCACATGAGATGTGGACTGGAAATGTTCCAAGTCTGTCTTTCCTGAAGATTTGGGGTTGTGAAGCTTATGTTAAGCGGTTAATTACAGATAAGCTCGAACCCAAATCAGATAAATGCTACTTCGTTGGTTATCCTAATGAAACCAAGGCTTACTACTTTTACAACCAGTCCGAGAACAAAGTGTTTGTTGCTCGAAACTGCGTTTTTCTTGAGAGAGAGTTTCTTTCCAAGAGAAACAGTGGGAGTAAAGTACAACTCGAAGAAGTTCGAGAGCCACAGGAAACCGCTCAGCCCGTTGCGGAGGAGCAACAGTTGGATCTACAAAGAGTTGTAGAACCCACACCTGTGGAGCCTGAAATTCGCAGATCCGAAAGGATCCGTCACGAGCCTGAGAGATATGGATTTCTCATAACCAATTGTCATGACTTGTTGATCATTGACAGTGACGAGCCCGCGAATTTTGAAGAAGCAATGATGAGCCCTGACTCCGAAAAGTGGCTGAAAGCCGCTGAATCCGAAATGGGATCCATGTCACAGAACAAAGTATGGACTTTGGTCGATTTACCTAATGGTGAAAAAGCCATTGAGTGTAAATGGATTTTCAAGAAGAAAATTGATGTGGATGGAAATATTCAGATATATAAAGCAAGATTGGTGGCAAAAGGTTTCAAACAAATTCATGGTATTGACTATGATGAAACCTGTTCCCCTGTCGCTATGCTTAAGTCCATTCGGATTCTCCTAGCAACAGCCGCTCATTATGATTATGAGATCTGGCAGATGGATGTGAAAACAGCTTTCCTTAATGGAATTCTGGAAGAGGATGTGTACATGACACAGCCTGAAGGTTTCATTGATCCTAATGCTGCTAGGAAGGTATGCAAACTTCATCGATCCATTTATGGGTTGAAGCAAGCATCACGGAGTTGGAATCTTCGTTTTGATGAAGCAATCAAAAGGTTTGAGTTCATCAGAAACGAAGAAGAACCGTGTGTTTACAAGAAGACTAGTGGGAGTGCAGTTGCATTTCTCATATTGTATGTAGATGACATACTCCTTCTCGGAAATGATATTCCGTTGTTGCAGTCTATCAAGACTTGGCTCGGAAGTTGTTTTTCAATGAAAGACATGGGAGAAGCCGCATACGTTCTTGGAATAAGAATCCATAGAGATAGATTGAATAAGCTAATTGGATTGTGTCAAGATACTTATATCGATAAGGTATTACACAGATTCAGTATGCATGATTCCAAGAAGGGCTTCATACCAATATCTCATGGCATAAGTCTCAGCAAGAAGCAGTGTCCTGCGACACCTGCTGAGCGAGAACGCATGGGTCGGATTCCTTATGTTTCGGCTTTAGGATCCATCATGTATGCCATGCTCTGTACTCGTCCAGATGTTGCTTGTGCTTTAAGCATGATGAGTAGATACCAATCTGATCCAGGTGAGAGTCACTGGACAGCTGTCAAGAACATTCTGAAGTATTTGAGAAATACTAAGGATAAATTCTTGGTGTACGGAGGAAGTGATGAGCTGGTAGTAAGTGGTTACACAGACGCAAGTTTTCAGACGGACAAAGACGATTTCCGATCACAATCTGGTTACGTCTTTTGTCTGAACGGCGGTGCAGTTAGTTGGAAGAGTTCCAAGCAGGACACTGTAGCAGATTCCACGACTGAAGCTGAGTACCTCGCTGCTTCTGAAGCGGCAAAGGAGGCTGTTTGGATCAAGAAGTTCATCACTGAACTTGGTGTGGTTCCTAGTATTTCTGAGCCAGTGGCTTTGTATTGTGACAACAATGGAGCCATTGCGCAAGCAAAGGAACCTAGGTCACACCAGAAGTCCATACACATAGAGAGGAGATATCACCTTATCCGTGATATCATTAATAGAGGAGATGTGAAGATCAGCAGAGTCCCGACGGATGAGAATGTTGCTGATCCTCTGATCAAGCCTCTCCCAAGGCCTAAGCATGAGAGTCATACTGCTGCTATAGGCATTAGATTTCTTAAGATATGATCTTGATTTCAGTAGGAGTTGTATTTGGTTTTTAGTTATGACATGATGTTCGTAAAACATAATTTGGTTATGTTATTTTAATGAAATTGTTTCAGTATTATTTAATTGTGTTATTAAATAATTGTCCCAAAGTAATTTATGACATTTTATAGGTCATCAATTATGTGACTTGATCATGAAACCCTATAGGAAATAAATGACATAAATTACAATGGTCCCTGGTCGAGGTTGTTAAAGTGGGACATTAACAACCACGTGAGACTAGTATGTGAGGTGACTGATGACTAAGTTTCATGAAGTCATTAATAAGAGTATTAGAGTCAATCACATAGATATGTGTTAGAGAACACATGATCGGATTTGACCCATTGATGAGAACTCTACAATATGGTTATATGAGTGTCATAAGAGTTTCTCATCACGACTATAGAGTATAGTCCTTAGACCTGAGTTCATCATGATTTCTTACATGTGGATTGGTCCGTCTTGACTTTGTCAAACGTCAGCCGTAACTGGTGACTATAAAGACACTGATTGGGCGTATCATGAAATGTGAAAGGAACATGGATGGAACAAGATGGGATTTGTACCTCCTATATAACAGGAGATAAACATCTCAAGGCCTATCGAATATTTGATACTGGAAATGCGTGGCCGCGCTCAAACGAGGTGAATGTCAAAGTGCTCAACTTAAAAGAAAGTTTGTGAAAAGAGGCCATTGCTAAAGAAAGAAGTATTTGAGCTAAGTCTAAAGAGAAGAATTGCCACTGTTTTGAAAGGTTTTGAATGATCCTTGGGAGTATTCTTGGGAAGTGTTTGGTTGAGAAAGAGGGATGAGGCAAAAGTAGCCTTGACAAAGGGTAGACTCAAAATAGGTGGGCTAGAGTAAGAGTAGAAGTCATTAGGGAATGGGTAGACGGAAATCGATTCTAGTATGCACCAATTGCTTCTATACTCTTAGCCTTTTACTATGTGCTCATTCATTTCTTCCTGAGAGAACCTAAATGCTTATGGAGAAACCCCTCTTTTTGATTGAGATCATCTTTATCTCAAGACCTTAACCCTTGCCAAATGAGTTTGAACACTTTGTTGTGAGTAAGACCCACTTGAAATGCTTAATCAATGTCAAAGAGCTAGTTGATTTGAATGCTTGCGAAGGTTGAAGGTTAAGCTAAAAGTTTTGTCTTGATGAGTATGGCTATATCCTTGGAGTAGGCATTTTCTCGGTTGCACTTTAGTTGTATAGACTTGAAATGAAGTTTGAAACTTGATTGAACATTTGGATATGAGCTCCCACCTTCATACCTTTTCCCCAACTTATTTTGATTGACTTATGCTTGCTTGTGGAAAAGCAAGATTCAAGTTTGGGGGAATTGATATTCATACATTTTCATGCATTTAGGCTTGTATATAGTTCTTGTTTTGACTTCATTTCACCATCATTCTTACAATTTTGTCGAGTCATTGTCGCATCTAGAGTATAGAGTTGTTTAGGACTAGGAGTAGGCACTTTAGGCTTGCATTTGGAGTGTTTCTTGTGATTTGCAGGTGATTGGAGGTGTCTAGGAGCATTGGTGAGCTTGGAAGTGGAGTCTAGAGCTCGAAGGACTAGGGGAGAAGCAGCTGGAAGGCATATCGGCCACCATATCGGTTGGGGTGGCCGATACACACTCTCGGAAGAAAATCCGAGGACTCATATCGGCTTGGATATCGGCCAGGCAAGCCGATACAGTTCCTCGACCAAAACCCAGAAGACTGTATCGGCATGCATATCGACTGGCAGACCGATACAGGGTCTCGGATTAATTTTTGTGCGCGCATATCGGCCATGATATCGGCCAGGTAGGCCGATACACTTCTTGCCCAGGAAATCCGAGAGCTCGTATCGGTCGGTGTATCGACCGACCAAACCGATACGCTTCCCAGAAACTGTTTCAGATCCGGATCAACACCCGGTTTGTTCCGGGTTGACCCGGTTCGCACCATATTGACTATTTAAGCCAAAATCCTATTTTCATTTGTTTCTTAAGCATGTTTTGTTGCTAAAAACCCTTTTGTAAGAACAAGTTTGATTTGAGATTAATCTAGTACTCTTTTCTTGTGATTTCTTCCTTGATTTTCCAATCTATCTCTAATTTTCAATGATCAACACTATTTCCATGGATTTTGTTGTTCATATGATGATTAGTGAGTAGTTCTTCATAGGGCTTATGGGTTAGGTTGATTAGGGGTGATCAATGGATTTCTAATGTTTAATTTTTTAAAATCTCATCTATCAAAGTGTGTTTAGTGGCTAATTAGCCTTGATCACGTTGATTAGGATGTTTAGGATTTCTTGCTCACCATGTGTTCGATGAAATTCCAGTTTATAGCTTTGATAGGACTTTCACATTCTAGCACATGAAAATGTATGTTTGGAGTGATTGTTGGCTGATTAGAACTTGTTTGAATGCTTGCTTGATTTTAATTCTCAAATGAGAATTTGTTCTTGGATTAGGATTAAGTAAAGAGGTTAGTATTAAGAGATTAAACTGATCGACTTGTTGTGTTCCATGCTAGGAGGTTAGCTTCTATGAAGTTTGAATTAGGATCCTTGATCATCCCGAGTCACCTGTCCGTTGACCTTAACCTTTAGGCCTTATCTTTATCATTGATTGAATTCACTTCGTTTATTTGCTTGTTTTTGTTTACTTCTATTTGAATTGTTTTCGTTAGGATTGTTAGAAACAAAAATTCAATTGTCTGATTTGACTCTAGAGGTTGGTGTGTTCTTATTGGTCTTATCCGTCCCAAAAAGGTTCGATACCTCAAGACTACACGATAAGCTTGAGGAATTGGTACCTCAAAAGATTGTAAAATCCTTGTTATCAGTGGAAACGCTTTATAGTGGCACCACAACTACATGTCCAACCACTACTGGATTTTTCCTTCGTGGAACGACTATGTAGGATCCATTTCGTCGATGATCCTTTTTCTGATTTGGTGAACTTGAAGCAGGAAGGTGATTTGGTGGAATCTTATTTGGAGAAGTTTGAAAACGCTCTCACCAGGTTGTCTCTACCAGATGCACGCGTTAAGCATATTCGTGGAGAACCTGAATCCTCATTTGGCGTATCACGCTAGACAGTTTGAGGTGTAGACAGTGACCACAGCGGCAATGATCGCTAAGCTTCACGAGACTCCTTGTTTCACACTCCAGTAAGAGATCCCTTCAATACTAACCCAAGAGGGAATCAACAGTCATATCAGCGGAACACAAACAACTTAAATAAACAACCCCCAAAGTATTCATACCAAGAGCTTCATGATAGAAGGGCAAAAAGGGCTTATGTATGTTCTTTGATGAAGTGTATTCACCGGATCACCTGAAACATAAGAGATCTCAATTCTTTGTGATGGAGTGTGATCACGATGAAGATGGGTTCTCCAATGATGAAGAAGAACCAACCGAAGAGGTAGTGGTTGAGGTAGCTAATAACGATGAAAAAGCTCCAGTGATCTCGATTAATGCATTGAATGGAGATTCAATATTCAACTGCATGAGAGTTGTGGGTCAGTGTGGAAAAATAAAGTTGTACGTAATTATTGACAATGGGAGTACACACAACTTCCTGTATTTGAATGTTGCATGCGATTAAACCAATGCCAGTCACATCAACTAGTGGAAGTACGATGACAACCAAGTACAAGTGCAGCGAGTTTACTTGGACGGTTCAATGTTACACCTACACCTCTGAAATTCGAACCTTACCTTTAGACTGTTGTGATCTTGTGATATGAGTACGGTGGCTCTCTACTATGGGTCCTATCCTCTCGAATTTCTTAAACCCTAGAATGGAGTTCACACTAAATGGAAAGAAAATTGTGTTAAAACAAATGGCTGCAAGGTGGTTAAGGGAGGAAGTCTCAACAAGTTGATGTTGCAGGAACCACAAATTGTTGTGCTTCTGTTCAGAGATAACTTAGAGTGAGATACTCTGATTTTAAAACCCGAAGCTTTATTGTCTCACATCGATGTGAGTGGCAATAAAATGGAGGATGATCCATCTCTACAATCTTTGCTGAGACACTTCTAACCCATCTTTGCAGAGCCGATTGAGTTACCACCCTTCATGGAAGGATTCAATTATAAAATTTTCGCTTGAATCCGGTGCCGATTCAGTCAACCGAGACCTTAGATACTTATCATTACATAAATATATTATAGGTGAGATAGTTCAAGAAATGTTGACTCAAGGAATAATCCAAAGTAGTTTCAGTCCCTACGCATCCCTGATAGTCAAGAAGAAAGATGAGTATTGGGGATTATGTATAAATTTTAGGAGACTGAACAAACATAAAATTAAAGACAAATATCCAATTCCACTTCTAGAGGATTTACTTGATGAGTTGGGAGGTGCTAAGTTCTTCAGTAAGTTAGATCTGAAAGCAAGATTTCATCAGCTGAGAAAGTCATCAGAGGATGTATAAAAGACAGCGTTTAAGACACACTCAAGGCATTATGAATACCTTGTCATGCCTTTCGGTCTTATTAACGCGACGTGCACATTACAAAGTTTGATGAATCATACCTTCCATGGGATCTCGCAAAAGTTTCTACTCGTTTTCTTTGACGACATTTTCGTCTACAGTTCTAGATGGGAGGGTCATCTACAACACTTGAGAGAAGTGTTCAGTATTCTCCAGCAAGAGAAACTCTATCTGAAACCGTCTACCTTCAGTGCGACGGTTATTGAATACTTGGGTCATTTCATATCTGTTGAAGGTGTCAGTACTGATCCTAGCAAGATCAAAGCTATTGAGCGTTGGCCCACTTTAGAAAATCAGAAACAACTCATGAGTTTCTAAAGCCTAACAAACTAATACATGATGTTTACTAGGACACTCACTACTCTTCTGAAGAAAGACGGATTCTCTTGGGGTTTTGAAGCAGCAAAATCTTTTCAGGAATTAAAAACAGCCCTGATTACTACACCAGTCTTGGTTTTTCCCAATTTCAAAAAGATTTTTTTTTAGAAACGGATGCGTCTAATGTGGATATTGGTTTATTGTTGATGCATGAGAACCACCCCTATTTGCTACATCAGTATAGCATTATGTCTGCGTCACCAATACTTATCAGTTTATGAGAAGGAACTGTTAGCACATACCTGGCTCACAAGTCCTTCATCAAGACATATCAAAATAGTCTCAAGTATCTCATGGATCATAATTTCCAACATATGTGGTTGTCGAAACTCATGGTATACACCTTCGAGAAAAAATATAAGAAAGGTAAGGAGAACTTCACCGCTGATGCATTATCACAAGTATCGAGGTATCAACTGCTTTATATCACCTTGTATCAATCTCACGATGGGTTCTTTGAGTCCATAAATCAACTATGGGAGAAAAACCCTCATCTCAAAAGGCAATCTCTTATCTCCAGCTAAACAAGTCTTCACACCCTTCTTTTAGCTTTGCCAATGGGGAATTACGTAGAAATATAAAGCTGGTAGTGGGTGATGATCATGATCTTAAGTTGCATATTCTAAAATGGTTGCATGATTATGCGGTTTTGGGACACTCTTGTAGAGATGCAACTAGGAATAAGAATGATTTAGCTGCCATGCCAAGCTTGTTGCATCCTTAATTTGTAGGTCCCTATTGAGGTGAGGGAGTCTATCAGTATGGATTTTATAAAGAGGTTGTCTCCATCTTCCAGTAAACACTGCATCATGGTGGTTGTGAATATGCTGAGGAAAACACTCACTTCATAGAATTATGACACCTGTATTATAATGACCCGGAAAATAAGTAAGCACATCACAAAGAAAACTGAGAATATAAGCAAAGATAGGAGTTTGGGTCGAAGAAAATCGGGAAATGCCCAAGTAAATATAAGATGGTCGATAGACCCGAGTTACAGCCGAGACGCTTTGCAGAGAAGATGAGAAATTTCAAAGTTGAGTAGAACACTTAAGCGATGGTGGAATCCTTTTTTATCAAGAATAGCATTTGGATCAAAACAAAATGAAGAATGATCGAGAAGAACTTGAGATGGCCGAGAAGCATTCTTAACGGTCAAAGCGAGAACCCGAAAATCTGAAATCTCTTGAATGACGGAAAATAGCTTGGAAGTGATTAAGGAGTGAAAATATGAAGATGGGTCGAAATAGAAGTGGAAAATAGTGAATGAATGAAGAGATAGCTCAAAATCAAGATTGACGAGTTAAATGACCTGTTACGTACGAACACGGACCGTGATTGTGGACCGTGGAACGAATGATTAACACAAAATAATGGAAGAGACTGACCGAGGTTGAAATCTGGTTAAGAAAGGATGAATAGCTTAGATGGTGACATGTGTAAGCCCCCGAATGGTCGGATCATGTATTAGATTAGGGGACATCCGCCATGAAATCCGGTGAAATGTGCAGTGGCGCGTGGCACTTCTATCTCCCGCCAGTCGGCCACCACTCAGAAAACCGCAATACATGGGCCACTCACCCCACCACAACAACATGAGACATGTTCATAGTGGCTATAAGGGATAGTCGACGAGATGATTATCGGTGTGATCCGTGTCTAGTCTTGTCCACTGCCTGCGACAGCCAACCGTGAGCGTCACCACCCGATGCCTATTCCAATTATGGCCGACATGCACCAGCCAAGTCCGACTAGCTCAATGGCCTACGCCCTAGTATGATCAGGTGGCGAATGCTGCCGCTCTTCCCTACCTAACGCAATTGTGTGCCACCATGCATGAATTTGTCGCATCCGTCGTGACAAATGGCGCCGCCGTGCATGGAATGTTCATTTCGTCACAAAAAGTGGTGAATCTGTTCCCCACCCTTCAGATACAAATAGCAGCTCCTCCCCATTCCCTAGCCACATTTCTCATTCTTTAGTAAACTGTCTTAAGAATTTGAGAGAGAGAGTGATGTAAGATCCTAGGTGGGTCTTAAAAACGGGTCGCCAGCGGGTCGAGGACGCTCTCTGGACGGACCGTGATCTAAACAGGATGGTCGGGCGAACAGTGGGCGAGTGGTCGAGCGGCACGGAGACAGATGGTCGAACGGTGAGCGATGGTCGGATGAAAATTGCACAATGGCCGAGGGCGCTCTTGTGCAACTTGATGGATGATTCAATGGAGGTTTAGAGATAGAACAAAAAACAAGTAACCAATGATCTTTTAACCAAGAGGAAACCATGCATGAAGAGAGAGACCGGCCGCCGTCTTAGGGAAAAAGAAACACTAAGTTTTCTGTAAAAAGTTGCTTAATGAATTACAAAGAAAAGACAAGGCTAAATAGCCTTAGGGTTTTTCGGTTACAATCATGGGCCAATGGGCCATCGAACTATTAAAAGAAAAGAAGGAAAAACAAAACTAAAAAGACTTAAGAAAATGAACGGGCCGGCCTATCTCTTTTAAGATGGACGGTCCTAGGATCACCTCATTAAAAACCTTGTAAGGAAAACCCATTTGGGACAAAACCTCACAAGGGAAAAATAGTATAATCTTTCGGTCTAAGAGATGGCTCGGTCTGAGACACAACAAACATAATGGTGAAGATCATGGACGGTCTGTTGGTCTTGATCAATGGCCATGCAATGGTCGGGTCGAGTGGGTCGATGGTCTCGATCATCCTCCAAGAAAGCTGGCCAGAACAGGTTGGTCGTGAGTTAGCTGGTCCAAATGCTCCGTGATATCTTCTATGTTCGTATTGGAGATCATTTGCTCCATGGCTTGGTTGAATTGGTCCCGAAGCTTCCTCTGTCCTGACCGCGTCCGAAGTACGCACCGCATGGTCGGGAACTGGTCTACCAACCTCATGGTAGAGGGCGGTACGTCCTGCTCGGTCGACGATGGTATGTCCAACTCGTCTGGATTGGGCTCGGATGATCCGATGTCCTCTCATTCCCCCCCCCCCTGAGAAGGTTCTGGCCTCAAAACAGCATCACCTGCACAAAAAGGAGATAAATCAATGATATTAAAGCTTGAAGAGATACTCATCTCACCTGGCAGTTCCAGTTGGTAGGCATTGTTGTTGATCTTCTATAGGACTCTGAATGGACCGTATCCTTGGAGTGAAAGTTTCGACCTCCGCTGGTTTAGGAACCTCTCAGACCTTATATGCACCCATACCCAGTCGGCGGGTTGGAAGGTGATTTCATTCTGGTGTTTATCAACATGCTTCTTGTATTGTGCAGTTTTCTTCTCTAGGTTCTCCTTGACCTTCTGATGTATTTTAGCAACGGCCTCAGCCTTGCGTTCTCCATCCAGGTTGGTAAAATCCAGTGCTGGTAATGGCTTAAGGTCGATAGGCGTCTCTGGCTTAAACCCATAAACAATCTCAAACGTTGACATCTTAGTTGCCGAGTGGTTAACATTTTTGTAAGAAAATTCAACAAATGGAATGCAATTTAACCAACTACGCAAGTGTTTACCGACCGTGGCCTGCAAGAGGGCTGAGAATGTGCGGCAGACGACCTCTGTCTGTCCGTCTGTCTGTGGGTGGCAGGTCGTGGAAAACAGGAGCTTGGTGCCAAGTTTCCTCCACAGCATTCTCCAGAAGTGGCCGAGGAACGTCGGCTGTCTGGGTGGCATCATTGGTTGTTGAACACGATATGAAATGGGCCATTTTTGAAAACCGGTCGACCACAACAAAGATGGAGTCCTTGTTCCTGATTTTGGGCAATCCTAGTACAAAATCCATAGAAATATCGACCCATGGTCGGTTAGGTATAGGCAAAAGCATGTAGAGGCCATATGGATGTGACATGGACTTTGACTTGAGGCACGTAAGACACTTGGAACAGAAGCGTTCCACGTCTTGCTTCTGGTGTGGCCAGAAGAAGTGGTCGGTCAGGATGCTCAAAGTTTTGTCCATGCCAAAGTGTCCCATCAGACCGCCTCCATGGGCTTCACGGATCAGAATGTCTCTCATCGACCCTTGTGGGATGCACATACGTTTTCCCTGGAACATGAACCCATTGTCTATATAAAACATTCCCTTAGTTCCATGTTGACATTACTGAAAAGTTACACCAAAATCCGGGTCAAATTCATAAGCATTTTTAATTAACTCAAACCCCAAAACTTTGGCCTCCATGGTGGTGATCAGCGTGTATCTTCTGGACATGACGTCGGCCGCTACGTTCTCCTTGCTGTTCTTGTACTTTATGATATAGGGGAACGTTTCCACAAACTCAAGCCACTTGGCATGCCTCCTCTTTAGGGTCCTCTGTCCGCGCAGGTGCTTTAATGTCTCGTGGTCGGTGTGGATCACAAACTCCTTGGACAAGAGATAGTGCTGCCATGTCTCCAAGGATCGCACCAAGGCATACAGCTCCTTATCGTATGTTGGGTAGTTTAGAGTGGCTCCATTGATCTTCTCACTGAAGTAGGCCATTGGTCGTCCTTCTTGTGTCAATACCGCTCCAATCCCTAAACCTGATGCATCACACTCAATTTCAAATGTTTTGTCAAAGTTAGGTAGAACAAGGGTTGGGGCGTGGGTAAGGAGGTCCTTGAGCTTCTGAAACGCCTCATTCTGTACGGTTCCCCACTTGAACGGGATGTCCTTCTTGATCACGGCTGTGAATGGTCCAGCCACAGTGCTGAAATCCTGAACGAACCGTCAGCAGAAACTGGCTTGTCCGTGGAAACTCCTGACATGACCAATGCTGGTCGGGGTCGGCCACTCTTGGATAGCGTTTACTTTCTCCTGATCCACCTATAAACCCTGTGAACTCACAACAAAATCTAAAAAGACAAGCTAATCAGTGCAGAAGGTGCACTTCTTGAGGTTCGCATAAAGGCCTTCTAGTCGAAGAGTCTCTATTACTTTCTCAAGGTGCAACAAGTGATCAGCAAAGAATTTACTATATTTCAAAATGTCATCAAAGTATACTACAACAAACTTACTGATATAGGCCCATATGACCTGGTTCATGAGTGGCATGAACGTACTGGGGGCGTTGGTAAGGCAGAACGGCATCACAAGACACTCATACATGCCCTGCTTGGTCTTGAACGCGGTTTTCCACTCGTCCCCTTCTTTCATTCGGATTTTATGGTAGCCACTCTGTATATCTATCTTGGAAAAGATAGACGCTCAGTGCAACTCGTCCAGCATGTCATCCAAGCGTGGTATGGAATGGCAGTACTTGATCGTGATGTTGTTGATCGTTCGACAGTCCACGCACATTCGCAATGTTCCGTCCTTCTTGGGAACTAACAGGACGGGAACGACACACATGCTTAGGCTTTCGCGGATGTAGCCTTTGGACATAAGGTCCTGAACCTGCTTCTCCAATTCCTTGGACACGGTCGGATTCATGCGGTAAGCTGGTCGGTTCGGTAGTGCGGCTCCAGGTACAAGGTTGATCTGGTGCTCAATGCCTCGGATGGGTGGCAAGCCGTCTGGTATCTCCTCTGGGAATACGTCCTTAAACCTATCCAACAAAAAAACCACTTCTCGGGGAAACTCCAGGTCATCAGAACAAGAGTGTAGAGCCTCCTTAAAGATCATTAGCAATACCTATGTGTTCTGGTTAATAGCTTTAGAAACAGGATGGGAAGAAACAAGAAGGTTGGTCTTAGTGTTCTTACGGTTCTTGGATAGTTTCAGTTTCATTTCGTTAACCTCCAAGGGCGTGAGCGGTGCAAGCTGGTACTTGCGTTTATCATGGACGAACGAGTAATGGATGGTACGTCCATTGTGAAGTGCCTCCTTGTAGAACTGCAAGGGTCGGCCTAGAAGTAGGTGTCTGACCTTCATTGGCACGACATCACACAA
The DNA here is from genome assembly GCA_030180135.1 of Orychophragmus violaceus. Lineage (NCBI taxonomy): Eukaryota > Viridiplantae > Streptophyta > Magnoliopsida > Brassicales > Brassicaceae > Orychophragmus > Orychophragmus violaceus. The sequence continues at coordinate 68,063,308 of CM058232.1, read as the reverse complement.
TACTTGGTCGCAGTACTTGCCAACACTGAACGGGACGGTGACCTGGTCGTCTATCCGTAGCTTTGTGTCGTCGTTCTGCCATCTAAACCAGTATACTCGAGGATGCCTCGTGACTTGGAGGCCAAGCGTATCGACCATGTACCTTCTAGTAATGTTAGCAAAAGATCCACCATCTATAATAAGACTACATACCTTGTTGTTCATGGTGCATCGGGTGTGGAAGATGTTCTCCCGTTGGACCGTCTCGGGGTCGACCAAAGCGCTGAGAGCTCTCCATATCACCAACAACTCTCCCGAGTCAGGGTACTCCACGGGTGTTCCTGGATCAGCTATCTCATCATCTGTTTCTTCCTACTCATCTTGAGACTCGTACTCGCCAGCCTCGGTAAGGATCAGACTTGGCGGTTCAGACTGTCGCGCACAATGTGCTCTTTTCCCTGACACTTAACGCTTGTGATATCTCTTGATCATGAAGTACTAGTAAATGTACCTGGATCAGGTGGATTTGGGCACCTCGGTGGTCGGTCTTTTGAACCATGACTCGACCTCGACAGCCTTGCCCTTGTGATATATCATGGTTTTTACTAGTTTTAGACCATGATATAGATGTGTTTTTAGTGTCTTTTGTCTTTGTTTAGAGTCTTTTACAGGTTTAATCAGGTTTGGAGCTAATTGGAGATATTTGGAGCATTTTGGGACTTTTGGGACGTTTTGGCCTAGAGCTTAAGTCACTGTCCGATTTATTGATCATGCATCGACCGACACACCTTGTGCATCGGTCGACACACTAGCGAGATGGGCCGTACACGTCGGTTTAATGAAGATATGAAGATTTGCAAAGAAGCCCAAGATAGTTCCAGTATTTACACAGAAGCCCCATCCGAGATTATGCCTATATATACTAGTTTTTGGTGTTTATTTTACTTACGCTTTCATAATTAAAGGCAGAGAATTTTTAGAGCTTTTGGGGCTGATCTGAACCTATTACTTCATCTGTATTTGGAGAAGATTTTGAACCCCTTTTACTATTATTCTTTTATGCAATTTATTCATTCTATGATTATGTTTTCATTATCTATGTCTGAGTAGATTCCTAGTTAGGTTTAGGGTTTCTCACATAGGATTTCATGACTTGCTAGACTTGTTCAAATTCAGTTAAGGATTCAAACTATATCTGTTCTTCAATTTAATTGTACTTAAAGCTAGTTCTAACCTGATCAATTACAATCTAGATCTTAGGTTGCTAAATACGTCACGGAAGTGGGGTTTAGGAATCTGAACTAATTAAATTGGGCAATTAAACTTTGCGCAAACGGAAGTTTGGTTTAGGATAATTGTGAACATATCAAACTTGGGATTAATGCTAGTTTAATCTGTTAGTTCTCGCAAACGAAAGTTTGGTTTGCTGCACTTAGACTTAGAGAATTATCGCAAAGGAATTTGGTTAATTCTATATCTGTGTTTTGAGTTCTAGAACTGTGCTTAATTAGATCCTTGCTGAATGAACTGTCTGTTTGTCTGATTTCCTGAGAATACCCTAGGCTTGACGCTTTTAATTACTTGCCTTCACAACCGTTAATCTCTACTACTGATTTACTTTCTCGCACCGCTTTCAATTCAATCACATTGCTTATTTCTAGTATTAGTCTCTACTGTTCTGATCTATTGAGACCAAGTGTCCCTGTGGATTCGATAACCCTATATACTACTTTGACATTGCTGTTCACTTGCAGTTTAGTATAGGGATAAACTTTGAGCCTATCAAGTTTTTGGCGCCGTTGCCGGGGACTCTTAGAGTCTTCGATAGGACCGAACTTAGGGTTTTTACTAGAAATTTTTCTTTTTGTTTTTGTTTATTTTCGTTTTTGTTTTTATTTTACTAACTTTTTCTCTGATTTCTCTCTGTCGCAGGTACGAATTTCGCCTTGCGTCGATCGTTGCATACCTTGCGTCGATCGTCACTAAGCGATTTTGAGATTGAATCGATCGTTGCACTGATAGCATCGATCGTTGCTGGACGATTACAGACAGTTTATGCCAACGCAGAAAACTCGAAGTAATCCGAACTCGAGCTTGCTTAATCTCGGACTAGAGGAACTTGGACGTCTAGAGAGGACTATCAGAAGAGAAAAGAGAGAGAGAATGGTTCGAGAACGTCTGATCTTGATACCAGATGCTGAAGGTACCCTGAGGGACCAAGATAACAACCCATACAATGCTGCTGGGCATCGGGTTGATGCTGAAGGGAATGTCATCCCTGATCCTCCTGAGCAACAGCAACAGGAGCTGAACCGAAACCAGGGTCAAGGACAGGCCCAAGGTAGAGAGATGGTGGTTCATGAGAGGACACTAGCTGATTACAACAGACCTAATGAGTTTCATGCAAACCGAGCAGCTCTAGTGCTTCCTGCTTTTGAGAGGAATGATTTTGAGGTAAAGACCATCTACTACCAGCTGATGAGACAGATTGCTTTTCATGGTCTTCAAGCAGAGCAGCCTATGGATCACATTGACAAGTTTGAGGACATAGTCACTGGCATGAAGTATGAAGGAGTATGCCCGGACTATCTGTTCCTTAAGCTATTTCCGCACAGTCTTGCTGGAGACGCTAGTGCATGGCTGAGACAACTGGCACCTGGTCAGTATACTACTTGGGCAGCCTTAAAGAGTGAGTTCCTGCGTCACTTTTATGATGATGTGCGCTCGGATCAGTCCAGACAGGACATACTCACCTTTTCCCAAGGAGCTGTGGAGCCCTTGAAGACTGCCTGGATGAGATTTAAGCAGTATCAGCGTGACTGTCCACACCATGGATTCACAGAAGTACAGCTGATTGGTATTTTCTTCAGAGGCATAAACCTCCCTTATCAGACTGCGCTGGATAATTCCAGTAATGCTAATTTCAACACCAGGACTCCTACACAAGCTAAGCAGTTGATTGAGAACCTGATTGGCAGCAACAGTTGCAAGACAATGGATGAAAGGAGGAAGAAATCTGGTGGAACTGTAGAGAATTCTGATATAGCTAATATAAGATCCAGATTGGACACAGTCTACAATCTCCTGACTAGTAAGAAAGCTGTCCACTTTGCCCAAGATGTAGAGGTGATTCAGACTGAGGAGGAAACTCAGGAAGAAGATGTGAATTTCATAGGAGGTTCTGGTTTCCAAGGTAATAGATTTGGTAATCAACAGGGGAACAGATTCTCCAATGGTGGACAGACTGGTGGTTTTCAGAAGACCTATGGACAAGGTACTCAGAGAACCTATGGATCTACATCCTATCAAACTCCTCCTGCGCCTACAGCCCATGAGAGCAAAATGGAGGCTATGATGGAACAACTGATTGAGAGTCAGACCAAGATTTCTGTGGACTGCAACAAGAAGTTGGACGCTGTCTATGAAGACCTCAATGGGAAATTTGAGTCTCTGAGCACTCACATGAAGCAGTTGGACACTCAGGTGAACCAGATGTCCAGCTCACTGAAGGGAAAAGGAGTGGCAGACACTCATGTTAAGGCCTGGTCTGTGTACATTAATGATGGATCTCACCTAGGTGAAAGATTTGAGCTAAGTACAGCTGAGTTGGTGACAGAACAGGAATTTTCGGATATTTGTGAAAAACTCTCGGGTGAAATCTGCTGCAGTGCGTCGATCGATGCAACATCTGTGCCGATCGATACACCCGTCGGGATGGCAACGATCGACACACCCTTAGTGTCGGTCGTTGCAGGGCGTGAACAGACAGAACCATCGGATGATAATAGCATAGATGCTGACTTGGAGTTTGATCGCCTATTCAATGGAGCCTCTGAGATTACTCAACAGGAGATCTACGAGCAGATCTTTAGACAACACTCCTCAGTGTCTGAAGTGATTAGGCAAGAGATTGAAGAGCTGAAGAAATTAGAAGGGATTGGTGAAGAATTGGAAGAAATTCCAACTTCTGATGATCCACCTTATCATCCATGTGTGCAAAGGTACCTGAACAAGATGTTGCCCCTGGATGATGATCTGAAAGACTGGGTGATAATAGTTCCTCAGCATATTAGTGATGTTCTGCTAACTAAGGTCCCGAAGAAGCTATCTGATCCTGGAGTCTTTGTGCTGGACTGTTCTATCTTTGAGGATAGCTTTAGGCGTTCTCTGTGTGATTTAGGAGCTGCTGGAAGTTTGATGCCTTACTCTGTGGCAGAGAACTGGGTATGCTGGATTTTACTCCTACTAGGAGTTCTCTTGTCCTAGCTGATCAGTCCATACGAGTTCCTGAAGGACTCCTTATGGACATTCCGGTGAGAGTTGGAAACTACTTAGTTCCAACGGACTTCCTTGTGCTGAGATATGAATGTGATCCGGATGAAGCATTGTTGCTTGGGAGACCCTTTTTGGCTACAGCAGGAGCGTTGATTTATGTTAGGAACAGCTTGATAGACCTCCATCTGGGAGATGAACCACTGCACTATGAGATGGATAAGCTGCGAAAGCCACTGATAGATGGGCAGACATTCACCATAAGGGACGCAGATTTTGAGCAGCCTGATCATACCACGGTTATAGATCCTGGAGCACATTTCACTCCATCTTTTCTTGGACATGAGCATTCCGCAACAGCCTACTCACCACCTTGGATGAGGAGACTTGAACAGAGACAGAAAAAGTCTCTGTCAGGACCTCCTGGTACTTGAATTTTCCCATCCGTCCGGTCAAGCTATTGACCTTAAACAAGCGCTGGGTGGGAGGCAACCCACCATTAGGTACTGGTGTTTTTCTACTTAATTTCTGGTGTTTTTGTTAGGATTTTACGTTTGTTTTTGTTTCTGGTGAGTTTATGTTTGCAGGTCTCGGTTAAATCGCAGTGCAACGATCGACGCACTTCTGTGTCGATCGTCACAACACGAAAGGAATCGCATTGCAGCGATCGTTGCGGTCCTGAGAAACGATCGACTATACACGAAAATCGCCAAGTAACGGTCGATGCACTTAGTGCAACGATCGATGCTCAGCGACAGAGGTAACCCGACAGACAAAATTTCACCTTTTCAAGTTTTATTTTCTTTTTACCGATCCTTCGCTGGACACTACTGGGGACAGTGTGTCTTAAGTGTGGGGGAGGTGCTACTGACTTTTGTTTTCTGTTTTCTTAAGAGTCAGTCCGTTTTTCAAAAATTTTTTGTTTTATTGAGTCAAAATTGTTTAAGTAAGAAACTATGATTTTCTGAGAAGATTTACAAGACTTGCAGGAACTTAAGTAACCATTGGGATGAAGTTGCAGGATCTATCTATGACTATTAGAAAACCCCATCACAGATCAACCTACTGGGAACACCCACATCACTTCAGGTATCAGAGGATCCTTTTACTGACTTCAACCTTAATACTGACTTAGATTTCTCACCTAAGGGCTTGGTATACTTTGTGTCGGATTCCCTTGTTAGTTCTGACACAGCCTGTCAACCTATCCTATTTAGTTCCCTTCTCCCCTTCTGTAAAGTAAAAAAAAAAAATATAATAAACTGAGGATGAGTTAGTAACTCCGAAGTGGTCATGGGAATAGTAGCAAACACTATTATCTCTCATGTGATCCATGGAATGTGTCCAAAGTACACCCCATAACGGGAAGAACACTGATAAAAAAAATAAAATGATACCCAGTGGGGAAAAATCAGTTGTTAAAGAAGGGAAAGAGAAGAAAGGGACTAGAGAAAGATAGTATGGTGGTCTAGAGCTGATAAGGTAAGAATCCATGTGCCCTTTGATCGATAATCCTTAGGTGAGACCGCACTTAAATACTTGCAGAAGTCAGTAGGGAGAATTTGAATGCTTGAATGTGATTGTGGAGTTTACCTAGGACATTTGCTAAGTGTGGGGGAAGTACATTGTGGTCTTGATATCCTGTGATTGATTCTTGCAGTGGTTTACTAAGGGGAATCTGAGTATTGTAGCTTCTAGGATGAAATGAGTTTCTGAAGAGTTTTCAAACCTCTTCACCATGTTTTAGTTCTCTGTTTTGCTTGAGGGCAAGCAAAGGCTAAGTGTGGGGGAGTTGATATATCATGGTTTTTACTAGTTTTAGACCATGATATAGATGTGTTTTTAGTGTCTTTTGTCTTTGTTTAGAGTCTTTTACAGGTTTAATCAGGTTTGGAGCTAATTGGAGATATTTGGAGCATTTTGGGACTTTTGGGACGTTTTGGCCGAGAGCTTAAGTCACTGTCCGATTTATTGATCATGCATCGACCGACACACCTTGTGCATCGGTCGACACACTAGCGAGATGGGCCGTACACGTCGGTTTAATGAAGATATGAAGATTTGCAAAGAAGCCCAAGATAGTTCCAGTATTTACACAGAAGCCCCATCCGAGATTATGCCTATATATACTAGTTTTTGGTGTTTATTTTACTTACGCTTTCATAATTAAAGGCAGAGGATTTTTAGAGCTTTTGGGGCTGATCTGAACCTATTACTTCATCTGTATTTGGAGAAGATTTCGAACCCCTTTTACTATTATTCTTTTATGCAATTTATTCATTCTATGATTATGTTTTCATTATCTATGTCTGAGTAGATTCCTAGTTAGGTTTAGGGTTTCTCACATAGGATTTCATGACTTGCTAGACTTGTTCAAATTCAGTTAAGGATTCAAACTATATCTGTTCTTCAATTTAATTGTGCTTAAAGCTAGTTCTAACCTGATCAATTAGAATCTAGATCTTAGGTTGCTAAATACGTCACGGAAGTGGGGTTTAGGAATCTGAACTAATTAAATTGGGCAATTAAACTTTGCGCAAACGGAAGTTTGGTTTAGGATAATTGTGAACATATCAAACTTGGGATTAATGCTAGTTTAATCTGTTAGTTCTCGCAAACGAAAGTTTGGTTTGCTGCACTTAGACTTAGAGAATTATCGCAAAGGAATTTGGTTAATTCTATATCTGTGTTTTGAGTTCTAGAACTGTGCTTAATTAGATCCTTGCTGAATGAACTGTCTGTTTGTCTGATTTCCTGAGAATACCCTAGGCTTGATGCTTTTAATTACTTGTCTTCACAGCCGTTAATCTCTGCTACTGATTTACTTTCTCGCACCGCTTTCAATTCAATCACATTGCTTATTTCTAGTATTAGTCTCTACTGTTCTGATCTATTGAGACCAAGTGTCCCTGTGGATTCGATAACCCTATATACTACTTTGACATTGCTGTTCACTTGCAGTTTAGTATAGGGATAAACTTTGAGCCTATCACCTTGTCGACGGGTCGGGGCGATGGGGTCGACCTGGTCGAATTATTCCGGTTTCGGTTGGTCGTGGGTGCCTTCCGTTTGTTATGTTGTGCGACATGAATGCTTAAATTTAACAACTCGGACATATCATGATACGGCTGGATTTCCACCTTTCGGGCGATCCGTTCGTGCAGTCCGTCCACGAATTGGGCCATGAGGGTCTCCTCCGAATCGTCTAGCTCGAGCTGATTCCTTAACTGCTCAAACTCCTCATAATACTCTTCCACGGACCTGCTTCCCGGCACCAACTTACGAAAACTTTTCTTTAAGTCTCTATGGAAATGGGTCAGAATGTACCTTCGTCTTAGGTTGTAAGGCATGTCAGCCCAAGTGGTGATTCGGTCGTGGTGATGGCATCAGCGTTCCGAGACATCTCGATCCCACCAGGATAGGGCGTGTTCAGTGAACTGAGTCGCGACTAATGCTACCTTCCTGCGGTCGTTGTAGGCATAGTAGTCGAAGATATGCTCCATTCTTCGTTCCCATTCGATGTAGGCTTCAGGGTCGATCTTACCTGCAAAAGTGGGAGGCTTTGGTTTCACGTCATTAAAGGTCGGTCGTTGTACCTCATTGTCGTGTATGCGACCGCGGTGGTTTGGATCTCGCCCGTCGGGTGGTCGATGATTTTGGTCGAACCGATCATCTTCGAGGTCGGGCATGTCATCATCCGTATCATTCCTTCGGGCGTCACGATCATGTGCTGCATGTCCTGCACGTCCGTTCTGTGGGTCAGGTCGAGGCTGCTGGTTGAAAGGACGCTCGAGGCGGTCGAGTCGGGCGCCTATGGCCTGAATCGCAGCTACGATCTGGGCGAGGTCAAGCGATGCGGCCTGGTGGTTCTGTTCGCCGTCCATGCTCACTGTCATGCGCACTTAACAAGGAATCAAACGCAACCAGGAAGACAAACAAAATAGGAAAAAAGATCAAGAAAGGAAACAAAAATAATTGAAACTAGCAAAAATGGATAGTATCAAACGCGGTCGAGAATAAGGAAATATACAAACTAATGGTGATTTTCTCTTCTTCTTTTTTTGACTATGCCAAACAAAAAGGAAAGATGCAATAATTCGATCAAACGAACGCGAAAACTTAGCTATGACCGAATCAAAACTAAACCACACAACAACCGAGTGCAACAAAACCCTAGTGAACACTCTATATGCGGCCGCCCTAAAACCTTCCTAAATTGGATTCGTTTTTATTTTATTTTTGAATGGATGTGAATGCAAGCAGAAATAGAAGGCTACGAATGCAGGAGCAATTAGGTATCAATCGCAAGGCAGCAAGTCAAGCAACAAACACAAACAGCCCTAGCGAGTGGTCTATATGCGGCCGAGTTCGATCCAAGCAACCTAACAACCGTTCTAACTAAAAAAATTTGATTTTAAATTTATGAATGCAACAAACCAGGGGAAGAAAGAATAACAGAAGCAAACCAGCAACAATTTTTATAAGTTTTCGATTTTAATGGAAGCAAACAACAAGGACAAAAGAGACAAGAGAGAGTAAGGAGTAGAAGTAATCGATTGGTGTCACGAGCCTAAGCTCTGATACCAGATGATGTAAGATCCTAGGTGGGTCTTACAAACGGGTCACCAGCTGGTCGAGGACGCTCTCTGGACGGACCGTGGTCGAAGCAGGATGGTCGGGCGAACGGTGGGCGAGTGGTCGAGCGGCGGGACGAGAGATGATCGAACGGTGAGCGATGGTCGGATGGAAATTGCACACTGGCCGAGGGCGCTCGTGTGCATCTTGATAGATGATTAAATGGAGGTTTAGATATAGAACAATAAACAAGTAACCAATGATCTTCTAATTAAGGGGAAACCACGCAAGGAGAGAGATCGGCCGCCGTCTTAGGGAAAAAGAAACACTAAGTTTTCTGTAAAAAGTCGCTTAATGAATTACAAAGAAAAGACAAGGCTAAATAATCTTAGGGTTTTTCGGTTACAATCATGGGCCAATGGGCCATCGAACTATTAAAAGAAAATAAGGAAAAACAAAACAAGAAGGACTGAAGGAAATGAACGGGTCGGCCTATCTCTTTTAGGATGGACGGGCCTAGGATCACCTCATTAAAAACATAAGGAAAACCCATTTGGGATAAAACCTCACAAGGGAAAAATAGTATGATCTTTTTGTCCAAGAGATGGATCGGTCTAAGGCACAAGTGACATGATGGTGAAGATCATGGACGGTCTGTTGGTCTTGATCAATGGCCATGAAATGGTCGGGTCGAGTTGGTCAACGGTCTCGGTCATCCTCCAAGCAAGCTGGTTCAGAACAGGTTGGTCGTGAGTCAGCTGGTCCAAATGCTCTGTGATATATTCTATGTTCGTCCTGGAGATCAGTTGCTCCATGGCTTGGTTGAATTGGTCCCGAAGCTGCCTCTATCCTGACAGCGTCCGCGGTACGCTGCGCATGGTCGTTAACTATCGACCAACTTCATGGTCGAGGGCGGTACGCCCTACTCGGTGGACGATGGTACGTCCGACTCGTTTGGGTCGGGCTCGGATGATCTGATGTCTTCATCAGAGAGAGAGATTAAGGGCGAGTTCGGTTAGAGTGAGAAAGTTGTCGAGAGAGAGGTGTGAGTGTGGGAAGGTCGTGCGATCAAGTGAGGCGTATTTAGGTGTTGCGTTAGACGATTAAGAAGCTTGTTAAGCTTAGGAGGAATCCAACCGACGAACCTAGATGCGTTAGATCATTTTAGCCGCATTAGAACACTGTGACCGCGCTAGAGCATTGTGAGTCCCGATAGATAGGACTAACGTATTTTGTGCAGGTATTGGGGTGCCTTAAGGGTTGAAATACTTATAGTTTACCCATAAGTGAGTTTATGAGTAAATTCATACATTGTGGTTGAAGTTTATTACGTGTATGCATGGAAATGTGGATATGTTATTTAGCTAATGTGAATATGTTATTTAGCTAAGTTTGCATGCATGTTATAATTGAGCTTGTTGATCTCTTTGATTATGTGTGATAATTTATTATATGCATGGTTGTTGTTAAGCTAAATGCATATTGTGTTATGATGCATGTTTATCTTTCAATATATGTGATAGATTCTTTGAAATAGTGATTGCATGTGTGGAAAAATGCGAGTTTCTCGTAAGGATGAAGATGCGGTAGCTCCGTGAGATCATTGATCCATGCGATACTTCCTTGTGTTTTTAAAGACGGTTGTTATGGCTGCCGTGATATTATGATTCTTTGCAAGACCCTACCCCACAAAGTGGTTGATTGTGTATGGTAATTAGATGAATGTGTGTCATGCAATCTAAATTATTTGGGTTGTGTGAGATGCATGTGGCTGTGTGTGATCTTCGGATACCACATACTTGCTTGGTGTGAGTAGTTATACTCTACACAATGTGTATTAATGTTCTAGATTTAGCTTTCTAGGGCATATGTAATATTGTCCTTGGTAGCCTAGAACATGTGTAATATTATTTTAGGTAGTGCATCCTAGAGTAAGTGTGAGTACCTTAAGTAAATAGAGTCGGCACGGTCCATTGGTCGCCTTTCAGTGAGGAAGGATTACTCGGATAGACTGGGTCGCGTCCAATGGCCAAGCACCGTATGATGATATGGTCCCCAGAGATATGAGATATCTGTAATCGGGTTATTATAATTGGTTTATGATAATCTGTGGTGACTAAATGCAAGTATTCATGTGAGAGAATGAGAGGGAGTGTCTGACGCATTTATAGGCCTACGCATGTGTAGAGATTATTGAGTCTAGAGAGTCTAGATGAGTAAGCATTCACGATAGAAATTATGTTATGCATGAGTTTGTGGAATCTAGAGACGGATTCTAAACCTTAAAAATGAGGAATTTGTATGTTCTAAGCCTTCAGCCCTATCATCAGCATTCTCTCAAGAACAAGCATATTCCACACAAGTTGTTGCCTCGCTTCTACGGTCAATTCAGTATTCTTGACAATGTTGGTCATGTTGCTTACAAGCTGGCTCTTCCTTCATAGGCTTCTATTCACGACATTTTCTATGTGAGTCAGCACAAGCTATGCCCCAATCCTCCATCATCAGTTCCGGTTCCTCCACAAAATGTCTCGATCTTGGCAACTCCAAAGACTAGAGTGTATCTTTGAATAAGATGGTTAAGCACTGCAACATACAGATATAAAGGTATTGATACAGCGGAAAAGCTACCCACCAGGTCAAGCCACATGAGAGTTTTACCAGGACTTCATTTTCAGCATCTATAATTCGTTCTTTGAGGAAAAAGATGCTGTGAAAAGGGGAGTATATATTGTGACATGATTATACCATTCCGGTTCAAATAAATTAGTTTTCTACTTCTGGTTTTGTATTTCCGGTCTAGTACTCTAAATCTTACTCCCTCCGTTTCACAATAAGTGTCGTTTTAAAGTTATTTTTTCGTTTCAAAATAAGTATCGTTTTATATTTCCAATGCAACTTTTGACATAAGTTACCCACTTTAATCTTAATATTAACCAATGAAAAATAAGAATGCTAATAGTCAAAGATAATTAATAAGGGTACAATAGAATTTTTAGTATGTTTCTTAATTTATGTGAAAAATGCTAGAACGACACTCTTTATGAAACGGAGGGAATATCTCTTACTTGGGTAAGTCTTCAGTCAATGGGTAATCTTGTGATCATTGTTGAGCTCACTTTTATGTATTACATGATACTTTCTTGAAAAGGTATCAATATTTTTATTAAATCCTTCTTATATCTTTCTCTTTCTCTCTCGTAGAATTGCTATCATCATCATCATCATATGAAATATGCACGTTGCAGGTGACTCTTCGTCATGTATAATCATGGGACTGATTTTCCCGTCTTCGTCATTTATAATCACAGAGAATCTCCTAGATAGGAATATTTATCTAAGCTGTAAAATATTTTACAGATTATTTGCATTTCAATTTGATTATGATCGTGAATGAAAAATCAATACTTTACAACTGATTGGTGTGACATATGTATAAACTATAAATGGGGTATTGCTGGGTGATTTTTCATATATTGGAAAAATCTTTAAATAATAGTATTTTTAATGGAAAACACCTATTACTATATTAGTACCAAGTTCATGTCTCTATTTCTATATCAGGTTAGTATTTCCGCTTTAAACTATACCAAGAATTCCAAAATGTAACTCACTACCATAAAGAAACAATCCAAATGGTTTAAACCTTCATGGACAAGCATCCATTAAAATGAATGTCAACCATGTTGATGTGGGTTGCCACGTTGGAGCCAACTACCACATCAGAAATCCAAGTCGGATTTGGTTTAATAGGCCGAGTCTATAATCTTTTCGTGATGAACCTCAAATCAATTAAATTAGGACAAAAAATCATTTCAAACCCTATTGAACTAAAATTCTGTTTGAATCCAAAACAAACCCGACCTTGAATCATGAAGCTGGTCCACTCTAAATCCCCAAATTTGATCCGACATTCTATATAATGAAATTTTTTGATCCTCAATCCCTCCAAAGTTACTCATAAACAAAATAAATGATAGTAATAATAGTAATCATCCTATATATAATGGGAGAAGGGGGGGCTCTCTCCAGCTGCCACATCAGCCCCCCTTTGATTGGCCAATTTAAAACAAAAATTTCTAGATCATTATTTAAACTAAAATAAATATACTATTTAATGTTATATCATTTAACTTAAATGTAATTAGTTAAAATTATTGAAACATAAATTCTAAATTTGAAATTAATTCACAATATCATAAATACATAAAATTATATATTCTAAATTTTAAATACATCTTTCTTTTTATGCAATAAATAAACAAAAATAAATAAATCACAATACAAATGAAATATCAAATTATAAAATTAAAAGTAAAGATAACATTATTAAAAAATTTACAATAATTGAAAACTAGAAGCAAAAAACCATAGAACAAAAAATATAAATAATAGAAATAATAATTATCAAGAATAGAAAGAAAATATTATAAAAATAAGATACAATGACCATAAAAATAAAACAAATATACAACATATAAGAACATAAGAAATAAAAAAAATAAAAAAATATTTATAAAAATTAAAGAAATCTAAAATAATAACTAAAAATATTAAAATATAGAAATAATAATTATTAAGAATAAAAAAAATATTACAAAATGAGATAAAATGATGATAAAAATATATAAAATACAAGAACATAAGAAATAAAATAAAAATTAACAAAATTTAAAATGATAACTAAAATTATTAAAATAATATTAAAAACTAAATATTTAAGAGTTTAATGAATGAAAATGTATAAAACAAGTATATATTTTAAATAGTTTATAAAAATAAAATAAAGGATATAAAAAAGTTGAAGGAAAGAAAAGTTTATAAAAAGTTCATTAAAAATCGATGGTTAAAAGCATTTATTTATAAAAAAAATTGGAATTAATAATCGTATGTTAGCTCATAATCTCTCCTACAAATCATTATAATAATAATAAAAAATATAAATTTGTAAATTAAAAACATAAAAATATTGATACTCAAAATAAATATTAAAATGTATTAAATATCTATTAATTTAAGTAAAATCCGCGCATTTGCGCGGGTTCTCTCCTAGTTACTATAATAGTTGAAGTGTCTCTCCTAGAAATGACACATCAGCATTTTTAAGCCCTCAGAACATGACACCTCATTTAATGAATTAAATGTCTAAACAAATTATAATATTATATTCTCCCACGTCAAATGCCATCTGTATAAACTTAATCAAACAAGGAAATAAATAAAATATTACTGAATTAGTAAAGATAAAAAAGGGGAAAACAAAAACGCTCTTCTTCCTCCGATCGGAGACATGATTTTAGGAACGAAGACTGATCGACACGAAAACATTGAGTGACTAACGGGGCGTTGATGGTGAAGTGGAAGGGAATTAGAAGACGATATCGAATTTCTCGACCGAGCTCGAATCGCTCCCATCACAAAATCATAATCCGACGGCGAATTTTCAGCCACTGGAGGCAAAATCTCCGATCGCACGACCCGATTACCCATACCCGTTTCTTTATCCATACGGGAACGAACCACACCTTCGACGTAAGCATAATCCGGAGGTCGTGGATGCTCCAATTTTTTTCCTATCACACCAGCCGAGAATAGTTGATTTCATGGCGAGGTTGGGGATTACAGTGGATAAATCAGGTTGGGTTAAGTTGTGGAGTTTCAGCGCAAAACCGAGATTCCGGCAAACTTGAACGGAGATACGCTCGAATGTCTGATCCGAGGCGACGACGACGGGATCTGACATTTAAAAACCGGTGATGGGGCAGAGGAACTCCGTCGGAGTTTCGCCGGGATTGTTCTGTGGCATCGATGTGGCGAAGGCTGAGCGGTGGTGGTGAAAGGGAACCATTTGTGTTTTCCTGTATGATAGGATGCATAGGATAATGATGGTCATTGTATATGTTTGTTGACTAACAAAAATGATAATAGGATATTCGAATGTTTGTTTCACAAATAATTATCAGCGTAAAGTATTAATGTTTTTTTTTAAAAATTATTTCAAAATATGGTTGATTTAGGTACGAAATTATAAGTAGAAGTATAGAACTGAAGAAGAATTTACAAAGAGAATGAAGATAACAGATACTTGGTGCATAAAAAGAAGAAGATTTTATATAAGTTATGTATCATGCATGAGTAAAAAGAGAAAAGCCTTGATGAAGAAATGATTAGAGGGAAAACATTATAGTTAAACTATATGCACAGCTTTTATTAATATGGATAATATCACAACTCGTGCATTAAACTATATGCACACCCATATTTCGATTTAAAATCTACCAATGCAGTATTTTCAATTTGAAAACGAATTAGAAATTTCACTTGATTAAATATCCTCTACAAGTAGACATTGATGGTAAAGTGAGCTCTCTTCCGACAATTTTTCAGATGTTGGTAGTGAAATCATTGGAGCTCATTCCATGCCTCTCCCTGATACTCTAACCACGTAATGTTCCCAATGTTTTTTTTATTAAAAATCTCAGCATTTTCTTTTGTGCTTCTTTCGAAACTGAAACAAATGCTGAAAGTGTTGTTTGAGTTGTACATTTAACTGTGTTGTTTTATTAATTCTTTTGTGATTGTCGTCAAATATTATTAGTTTGGGTGTAAAATATAGTGTATGGACTATAGAGGAGAAATAATATAAGAATTATGGGGTTTTAATTCGATTAATGATACTGTGTGTTGTTGAATCATAAATATTAAAAAATCTATAAGTAAAACTTTTTAAGAAAAAAACCCCGCTGCGTAGCACGGACCAATACCTAGTAATAATAATGAATATAAGAAATTATCAAATGAATAAAGCATTGTTCTGAACTCTCATCTTCTTTACTCTTCTCCTCTTTCTCTCTACAACCAGATCTAGGATTTAGCTGCCCTCGCTCTGGTGTCTTAGATAGCATTAGAATCGGTTCCCTTTCTTTGTAGCTTGTAATTTATGGTTCTTTAACTTCTCTTTTGTGTCATGGCTCAATTTTTCCATTTTGGGACATGTCAAAAAGTAGTCCAATTAAGTCAAAGCCCAAATATTTTATTTTAGGTCTCCTCCTCCTCTTTCTTTTAAATAGGTGTTGTTACCAAAGAGAAAAAGACGAAAGGAGAATCCTGGTGAAGCTTTGCCTATCTTCCGTCGCAGCCACTACCTCCCGTGATCATATCTTCCAGTTCACCGACGGTTAGAGTTAAAGGTAATCCCGAAAAACATAAATCCAATCTATTTTCATCTAAGCCGAATCTTAAAACCGTCGTAACATTCTAACCGGGAGGAATCTCGCAAATCTGAAGCCACCACCGGATTCAGCTCAATGAGACGAAGCCAGCTCCGTAAACCTCTCCGCCGCCAGCATCCGGACGCGCCTGCATGTGCAGGGATAAGATCGGCACTTTCTGCCGTCACGCGCCAAGAAGCAGCCGTCACATGCCGGGGAGCCGCCGTCGTCTCTGGTAAGCCGCCGCCGCTCTTCTTCGCCGCCGACAACCATGTCAACTCGCCATCCGATAGAGTCTACTTACCAGTTGACCGAGTTAACTCGTTGACTGGTTTGTTGACTGGTTTACCGGTTTAATTGTAGTTCAATTTAATTTTGCCGGTTTAATTCAGTTTAGAGGATTTGAGTTGGTTAAGCAATTGGACCCGGTAAGATTCTGTTTGGTTGGGTCTGACCCGTTTTGAGTCGGGTCGGGTCTGAGCCTGGGTTTGTGTTGACTGGGTTAACTTTGACCGGGTTGACTTTAACCGTTGACTGATGACTTTTAAGTTGACTTCTAAAATTGATCATAACTAGCTCATCCCTTATATGTTTTAAGTAAAACGAAAGTCTATCTCACTCGATTTTCCGCCCTGATTCCAAATTAGACGTCTGTTTGAGCGCCAGGTTTTTCTAAATTACACTTTTACCCATTTTTGCCAAGGTGAGGCGGTTCGCTATAATGTGTCTCTTCGCTTTTGTTATATGTCGTGGTGTCGTGATTAGGTTAAGTGTGCTTCCTTGTTTTTGTATGGTTTAGGAGGTTATAAAGTATTTAGACTATAGTATTTATATGTTAATGTTTATCAAGAACTTATTACTAGTCGAAATTGAACGATCAATATCCATATCGATTTAGAGAATTGGAACCGAGAAACTGGAATTGAGAATTGAAGTTGGGATTGTTAGACAAATGAAAATTGTTGTGTGATTGGTTGATTGTTTGAGATTGGAATTGATAAATGAATCGTTAACTGAAAATGAGATTGTGTGATGGATTGAGGTGATTGAGATTGTGTGGTTTGATTGTGATGATTGAGAAGTTGCATGAGAACCTAGATGGTATGTTAAAGACAGTTAGGTTAGAAACCAGATAATGTTGTGAGTTAGAATTAGATGTGGGTGTATGGGGTCGAGAGTTCTCCGTACACATTGATTGTCAGGACGGTTAGCCCGGAGTGTTACGTCCTTCCGCTTGGGTATAGTGAGCCCGTTGTTTGGCCTGGAGTGGTGTGGTGCATCTTTTGGCATGGGGGAGCTGGAGTGCTCGAGTGCCGGAGTGCACAGTGTCTGGAGTGGCACAGAAGTCTACGGGGGTATCCAGGCCGGAGTGTCAGGGGGACCGGTAGTTGGACTCTCTTCCTTGTGTTTATTTAATTCTGAGAGTACGTATATCCTTATACGTAGTTGGTGCTTGTAGATGCTTAATTCTCGTCTCGGTGTCAAGGCGTATGTTGGATGTGTTGAAATGAATTGGTTCGGATAGTCTCACGAAGTAATTCCCTATTACTCACCCCTCTTCTTTCTCCATTTTTCCCTTAGGACTAGTAGAAGGAGTTCAATTACTGGTTACGTTGGTGGATTTGAACATAAGGAAGCGTGCGCATGAATCCTGGGACCATTTGAGGACATTTTGGATAGTCTGTGAAACTAAGGGAAAAGTGTTGCTTTCTTATTGATATGTGAATCGTATATATAGTTACATAGGGAGAATATACGAGAGTATACAACGAAGATTACACAATATATTCTTCCCAACCAAATCGGAAAAGATCCTTTTCCGTAACACTCCCCCTCAAGGTGGAGCGTGTAAGTTTAGAACGTCCAACTTAGATTATAGATAATGAAACTGATCTCGTTCGAGAGCTTTGGTGAATATGTCTGCCGGTTGATCATGAGTAGAAATATACGATGTAGCAATAGTATCGGAAGTAATTTCATCCCGAATAAAATGACAGTCCTCTTCAATGCGCTTTGTCCGTTAATGAAAGACTGAGTTCGCAGCAATGTGAAGAGCTGCTTGACTATCACAGTATATGCGGATAGGATTAGAATGAGAGACACCAAGAAACTCGAGTACCTCTTTTAACCATAACAACTCTTTGCAAGCCATGGCCATAGCTCAATATTCGGCCTCATCTGAAGAAAGAGATACCCGTGTCTGCTTCTTTATCTTCCAATTGATTGGCGAGTCACCAATCATAACCATGTATCCAGTTAATGAACGTCGGATCTCTGGACATGTATTAAAATCAGAATCTTAGTAGGCATTGACCTGTAGTTGCGGCGATGATAGGACAATTCCTTGACCTGGTGCTGATTTGAGATAGCAAACCAAACGGTGAGCCGCGTCCCAATGATCAGCAAGTGGAGTCTGCATAAACTGTGCAAGGATATTGACTACATAGTTCAGTGTAGGACGATTATGCGTTAGATAAACAAGACGACCAACAAGACGTTGATACTTGTCCGGAGCTGATAATGGAGGACTCTTCGAAGACAACGGTTTGTGATGTTGCTCAAGTGGTCTATCAACGGTTGACTACCAAAAAGCCCACATTCTTCAATTATGTCAAGATAATATTTGCTCTATGAAAGAAATATGCCATCAGGTCCTCTTGCTACTTCAATTCCAAGGAAATACTTCAAGAATCCGAGGTCCTTCATCTTGAAGCAGCGACTTAGATAAGCTTTGAATGTTGTGATGACTGTAGAATTATTGCCACACACAATCAAATCGTCCACATACACAAGGACCTGTAGAATCATAGAACCTCGTTTATAAGCAAATAAAGAGTTGTCCTTGTGAGAACAAACGAAGCCATATTCGAGAAGGGCCGTGGACAATTTTGAGAACCAACAACGAGGAGCTTGACGAAGTCCGTAGATAGACTTTTTAAGCTTACAAAAAGCGATGGATTGTCAGGAAGAAAGCCCGGTGGTGATTTCCTGTAAATGTCTTCGTCGAAATCACTATGCAAAAACGCGTTATGGATGTCCATTTGATGAAGTTCCCAGTTTTGAATAGCTGCAAGGTTGAGAAGAACACGGACAGATTGCATCTTTGCCACAAGTGCAAAAGCGTCAGAGAAATCAACTCCCCACTTGTTGATGATTTCCTAGTGCAACAAGACGCCCCTTTATGTCTTCAAGAGTATTATCGGAGTTAAACTTCAGGCGATAAACCCATTTTGATCCGAGAGCTTTGACACCCTGTGGTAAGTCTACGAGACTCCAAGTTTCGCTAAGTTCCAAGGCGTCAATCTCCTTTCTCATTCTCTCACGCCATTCAAGTAGATGGACTGCTTGTTTATACGTGACTGGTTCGTCGGCTACAAAAAGAGTTGCAAGAAAGATCAGATGCGCATAACCAAACTTTTCACATGATACAAAGTTAGTGAGAGGATATAAGCACATACCATAAGAGACTGATGGAGAGACTGGTGTGAGAGAGACAAGGGATTTATCGCAACGAGCCGAGTAGACTTCGTATTGTGCAAGACGCACATGTTGTTTCCGTTGGCGATGTCCTCTACACAGTGGTTCAGTACCAAGATCAAATACCACAAAGACATCAGCACTAGAAGGAATCTGTGAACCCTCTTTTTCATTATTCGATGAATAACTCCCCCTGAAAGTTCTCATCATCCGGAAGCAATATCGGTGGCGTGAAAACATGTGTAGAATAAGATAGTGATGATTCTTTATCTGATTAGGGAAAGATCGAATCCTGAAAAAATGACATCTCGAGAGATAAAGAAGTCCCTTTTTTCAATGTCGAAAACTTGCCATCCTTTTTGGCTATCAGGATAACCCATAAAGATGCATTTGCGGCCTTGTTCTTGGAATTTATCCTACTGAGCTGAATGGCATTTGGCGAAGCATAAACAACAAAAAACTCTGAGATGATCATACTTTGGAGGTGCTAAAATAGAAGCTCGTATGGTGTGAGTCTGTTTAAGAGCGGCGTAGGAGTGCGATTTATCAGATACGCAGCAGTGAGAACACTTTCTCCCCAAAACCGAATTGGTAAATTAGCTTGGAACAGAACTTATCGCACCATATTGAGGATGTGGCGATGCTTACGCTCAACTCGTCCATTTTGTTGAGGCGTGTATACACAAGAGGTTTGGTGTTGGATTCCATGTTCCTGGAAGAATGATTTTAGACTGAGAAACTTTGTACCATTATCACTTTGACGATCTTCACACTTTTCCAGAACTGCTTGGAAGCAATCGCTATGAATCGTTTGAGATGGTTCACAACTTCGCTTTTAACAAGAAGCAGGTAAGTCCAAACAGCCCGAGAATGATCATCAACCACTGTCATAAAGTAGTGCACTCCACAGGATGAAGCGTTTTTGTAGGGTCTCCAAACATCACAGTGAATCAAAGAAAAACATGCTTCCGCTTTATTAATACTTTTAAAAAAAAACAGATCGTCTTTGTTTTGCTTGAATACAAATTTCGCATAAATCATCACTATCACAGCTAGAATGAGTAAAAACTTCTAAAGTAGATAAATTACTAGATAGAATTTTCGTAGACGGATGCCCCATACGTTCATGCCCAAGATTCTTGCTCGATTTCTGAACACTGTTAGCTTTAGCCAAAACTGCTCCACGAAATTGATAAAACCCGTCTCTCTCTTCCCCTGCTCCAATCAGCATATTCGAAGTACGGTCCTGTATAACATAAACTTTATCAGTGAACATAGTGTAGCATGACATTTCACGCAGGAGTCGAGCTAAAGATAAGAGTGTGTAGGAGAGACCGGGAACATAGAGAACACGAGATAGATGAATATTGTCGCCGAGGTGCCTTGTTCCTTCTTGGGTAGCGAAAGTATGCTTCCCGTTGGGAAGAACAATCACACTTTGATGTACCTGATGTATGTCCACAAGTAAATCAATATCACCAGTCATATGGTGAGAAGCTCCAGAGTCAAGTAAAAATTCGACACGTGATCTCTTACCTGAGAGTTTTGATATATCATGGTTTTTACCCATTTTATGCCATGATATAGATGTGTTTTTAATGTCTTTTGTGTTATTTTAGAGTCTTTTACAGGTTTAATCAGGTTTGGAGCTAATTGGAGTATTTTGGGACTTTTGGAGCATTTTGGCCGAGAGTTTAACTCACTGCCCGATTTGATGATCATGCATCGATCGACACACCTTTGGTGTCGATCGACACACTAGCGAGATGGGCCGTACGCGGCAGTTTAACAAAGTTATGAAGATTTGCAGAGAAGCCCAGAATAGTTCCAGTATTTACACAGAAGCCCCATCCGAGATTATGCCTATATATTTAGAGTTTTGGCTTTTATTTTAGATACGCTTTCATACTTAGAGCTAAGAGATTTTTAGAGCTTTGGGGGGGGGGGCTGATCTAATCCTGTACTTCATCTATTTTGGAGAAGATTTCGAACCCCTTTATCTATTTAATTTCTTATATGCAATCTATTAATTATATGATTTCTGTTTCATTAATCATGTCTGAGTAGATTCATAGTTAGGTTTAGGGTTTCTCATTAAGGATTTGATGACTTGCTAGACTTGTTTAATTCAGTTAAGGATTCACATGATTAGAATGTTCTTCGATCTAAATTGTGCTTAATGCTAGTTCTAACCTGATCAATTAGAATCTAGACTTTAGGTTACTAAATACGACACGAGAGTGTGGTTTAGAATCTGAACTATTTAGGTTGAGCAATTAAATTATTCGCAAAGAGATTTGGCTTAGTTTAATTGTGAACATATCGAACTTGAAATTAATGCTGGTTTAATCTGTTAGTAATTGCAAAGAGATTTGGATTACTGCACTTAGACTTAGAGGATTTTCGCAAAGAGATTTAGTTAATTCTAATTCCGTTATTTGAGTTCTAGAACTGAGTTAAATTTGATCCTGGCTGATTAACTTGTCTGCTTGTCTGATTTCCTGAGAATTCCCTAGACTTAGCGCTTTTAGTTTATTGCTTTCACAACCAATTCCTGCTACTGATTTACTTTCTCGCCTTGCTTTTATTTAATTCACTACCTGCTTTTATTCCTATTATTAATCTCTACTGTTCTGATCTATCGAGACCAGTGTCCCTGTGGATTCGATAACCCTATATACTACATTGATATTGCTGTGCACTTGCAGTTAGTATAGGGAATAAAACCTGACCTATCAAGTTTTTGGCGTCATTGCCGGGGACTCTTAGAGTCTTCGATAGGACCGAACTTAGGGTTTTTACTAGGAATTTTTCTTTTTTGTTTTTGTTTTCGTTTTTATTTTATTTTACTGATTTCTTCTCTGTTTTCTCTCTGTCGCAGGTACCGATTTCGCCTTGCGTCGATCATTGCACCTCTTGTGTCGATCGTCACTAAGCGATTTGAGATTGAATCGATCGTTGCACTGTTAGCATCGATCGTTGCTTGACGATTACAAACAGTTTATGCAGAAGCGTGAAACTCGAAGTAATCCGAACTTAAGCCTAATCAATCTCGACCTTGAAGAACTTGGACGTCTAGAGAGGACTAACAGAAGAGAAAGAAGAGAAAGAATGGTAGTACAGAGGCTGATTCTAGTACGCGATGCTCAAGGTACTCTGAGGGACCAAGATAACAACCCATACAATGCTGCTTGGCAAAGGGTTGATGCTGAAGGGAATGTCATCCCTGACCCTCCTGAGCCACCGCAACAGGAGCAGAACCAAGCGCCAAGACAGGCCCAGGGTAGAGAGATGGTTGTCCATGAGAGAACCTTAGCTGACTACAACAGATCGGATGAGTTTCATGCAAACCGGTCAGCTCTAATTCTTCCTGGTTTTGAGAGGGATGATTTTGAGATCAAGACCATCTACTACTCGCTGATGAGACAGAATGCATTCCATGGTCATCCTACAGAGCAGCCTATGGATCACATTGATACATTTGAGGACCTAATCAATGGCATGAAGTATGATGGAGTCTGCCAAGATTATCTGTTCCTCAAGCTCTTTCCACACAGTCTCGCCGGAGACGCTGCTGCATGGCTGAAGCAACTGGCACCTGGTCAGTATACTACTTGGGCAGCCCTGAAGAGTGAGTTTCTGCGTCACTTCTATGATGATGCGCGTTCCGATCAGTCCAGACAGGACATTCTGACATTTACCCAAGGTCCTACTGAGCCACTTAAGACTGCTTGGATGAGATTTAGGAAATACCAGTGTGACTGTCCACACCATGGATTCACTGAGGTCACATTGCTAGGTATCTTCTTCAGAGGCATAGAGCTGCCATATCAGTCTGCGCTGGATAACTCCAGTAATGAAAACTTCAACACCAGAACTCCTGCACAAGCTAAGTAGTTGATTGAGAACTTAGTGAGCAGCAACAACTGCAAGACTATGGATGATAGGAGGAAGAAATCTGGTGGAAGTGTAGAGAATTCAGAGATGGCTGAATTGAGATCTAGAATGGACACAATTTGCAATCTCCTGGCTGGTAAAAAGGCTGTCCACTTTGCACAAGATGTAGAAGTAATTCAGACTGAGGAGGACACTCAGGAAGAAGATGTGAATTACATTGGAGGATCTGGTTTCCAAGGTAACAGATTTGGTAATCAGCAGGGAAACAGATTCTTCAATGGAGGACAGAAGAGTGCCTTCGCAGGCAATCAGAGCTCATCTGGTTTTGGACAGACAAGTGGTTTTCAGAAGCCTTTTGGACAAGGTACTCAGAGAACCTATGGATCTTCATCTTATCAGACTCCTCCTGCACCTACAGCTCATGAGAGTAAGATGGAGACAATGATGGAACAGCTGCTGGAAAGTCATACCAAGATCTCTGTGGACTGCAAAAAGAAGTTGGATGCTGTCTACGAGGATCTCAATGGAAAGATCGAGTCTATGAACACTCACATGAAGCAGTTGGATACTCAGGTGAATCAGATTTCCAGCTCTATGAAGGGAAAAGGAGTAGAAGACACTCATATTAAAGCCTGGTCTGTGCACATTAATGATGGATCTCACCTAGGTGAAAAATTTGAGCTAAGTACAGCTGAATTGGTGAAAGAAGAAGAAATCTCGGATTTTGGAGAAAATCTCTCGGGTGAAAAATACAGTGTTGCATCGATCGACACACATCTAGTGTCGGTCAATGCAGGTCGTGAATAGACAGACTTGCCGAATGATAATGGTATTGATGCAGATTTGAACCTTGATAGCTTATTCTCTAGAGTCTCTGAGATATCTCAACAGGAAATCTATGCGCAAATCATTAGACAACACTCCTCAGTGTCTGAAGTAATTAAGCAGGAAATTGAAGAGCTTGAGAAGCTAGAGGAGATTGGTGAAGAGTTGGAAGAAATTCCATCATCTGATGATCCACCATATCACCCATATGTGCAGAGGTATTTGAACAAGATGCTGCCTTTAGATGAGGAGCTGAGAGACTGGGTGATTATAGTTCCTCAACATATTAGTGATGTTCTGCTGACTAAGATCCCGAAGAAGCTGCCAGACCCTGGAGTCTTTGTGCTTAACTGTTCTATTTTCGAAGATAGTTTTAGGCGCTCTCTTTGTGATTTAGGAGCTGCTGGAAGTCTTATGCCATACTCTGTGGCAGAGAAGCTGGGAATGCTGGATTTTAAGCCTACTAGGACCTCTCTTGTCCTAGCTGATCAGTCAATAAGAGTTCCGGAAGGAATTCTTGAGGACATCCCGGTGAGAGTTGGAAACTATTTAGTTCCAACAGACTTCCTAGTGCTGAAATATGACTGTGATCCGGATGAAGCGTTGTTACTTGGAAGACCATTTTTGGCTACAGCGGGAGCGGTAATTGATGTTAGGAACAGCCTGATAGACCTCCATCTGGGAGATGAACCGCTGCGGTATGAGATGGATAAGCTGCGAAGACCACTGATAGATGGGCAGACATTCACCATCATGGAAGCAGATGATGAGCAGCCGGATGACACTGTGATTATAGATCCTGGAGCGCATTTTACTCCATCTTTTCTTGGACACGAGCATTCTACGACAGCCTACTCCCCACCCTGGATGAGGAGACTTGAACGGAGACAGAAAAAGTCTCTATCAAGATCTCTCGGTGCCTGAAAGATCTTGTTCATCCGGTCAAGCTAATGACCTTAAACAAGCGCTGAGTGGGAGGCAACCCACTGTTTTCGTTTTTGCATTTTGATTTTAGTATTTTTATAGGACTTTACGCTTGTTTCTGGTTTTGGTGAGTTTTTGTTTGCAGGTCTCGGATTAATACGCAGTGCGTCGATCGACACACCATTGTGTCGATCGTCACAATACGACAGAAATCGCATTGCAGCGATCGTTGCGGTCCTGAGCAACGATCGATTATACACGAAAAATTGCCTAGCAACGGCCGATGCACTTAGTGCAACGATCGATGCCTGACTGCGACAGAGGTAAAACCCGAGAGAACTTAACCATCCTTAAACAAATTTTTTATTTTCTTTTTGCCAACCCTTCGCTTGACACTACTGGGGACAGTGTGTCTTAAGTGTGGGGGAGTGTAACGCCCCTTCCCCATTCTCCGCTGACCGTCGAGCTGACCGGTCAACAATCAAACAAGAACATGACCGATCGAACCCGAGCAAGTCGAACGGGAAAAGTTCGCCACAGGACGAAGCCAAAGATAGTTCGGTTTGAGACAAAGGCTCGCACCAATCGATCCTCAACTCCGCTATCCTCATATCCATAGCACAAGCGGTACCACTTGCACTACTTCAACGAGTTGTGTCGGTTCGGACTAAAACCTCATATCAGGGAAACAATTTCATTTCTGAGTAATCAACATTGAGTACAACGTTTAATAGAATTTCACAAACAATCGTCAAGTAAAATATACAAGGAAATCAACACACGAAATAACAATAACGCCGAACCGAGAAAACCCCCAAAACAATCACGAATCAAATCCCGTCACAAGCAACCCGAAACCACACCGAGGATCTCCCGCATCCGTCGCTACCTAAACCTGAAAACACAAAAAGAGTATAATGAGCGATCTAAGATCACCCAGTGAATCGGCTCCCCACTAACGGCTTCTAATCTATCTAGATTCTACAATTCCCGCCCCAAAACCCAAAATAACAATCAGCAGGAAATAAACGGCCGATCACGCACTACCACAACGTGTCAACCCACACACAATCAAGCAGTAGCCAAAACAAGAGAATTAAGGAAATCGAAGGCACTGCGGCACACGTCCTCGATTGGACTCGATCTATCTATCGCGCAACGAAAGAAAGATAACAAAACAACACTGGGCCCTACGAACTTGGTGACTTCCACGGGTTTCCACTGTCACCGATATGGCAACTAACCCACATGACTCCTAGCCGTCCACACAACGACTAGGACACCGTTCTCTGTCCATCGATACGCGGCGACTCTGGTTACCCCCGGCAACCCGAGCTTCCATGCAGTCCGACCCTAGGACGCGACCCCGTATTCTCCGGACTACACCCTACAGACGTCACTCCATAGGTTCGCACCCGCCAGGCTAAGCTGATCAGGTTCTCAATTCCCGAGGATCCAATCGGGATGGAAGTACCAGCACGTAAATAAAACCTAGGCTTGCGGAATCTAACGCACCCTAGAGTCCTAGTGCAGAAATATAAACACGCAGACTCGCTGGGACTCTAGCACAGATTACGCAATCAATATCAATAGTAAAACCATTCCGCAAGCCTCTACACTACCACCGCTCTGACTAGGTAAGATACCTAGTCAGCACCACTAACTTACCCGGTCCCGTGACCGGAGTAAGTGTCCGCAATAACTGATCGGCCCAACACCGAGCAGTCTAACAAGCCTGCACACAAAGCTCACAACAACAGCAATACAATCACGCAATCTAATCAATCACACAGTCACAATCAATCACACAATCTCAATTAATCACACAATCACACAAACACACAAACACATCACAAGCAGGCTTATTAGGGTTTCTAAGTCTTTTAACCAATTTACGCCCGCTATCTTAGGTTAGCGGCTCGCTAACCCGTAGACGGTTCACCAATCATTACACTTCTTATTTCTTAACCAAACCTAATCATTATTTATTAACTCCCCGATCCGTCGGTTTAGAGTTAGTAAACTTACTAACTCCCCGACGTCTCATTATTAATTAATTTACTTCATTACTCAATCCCGCCATTAAACCTGAACCCCACCCCCGTTACAATATTCTATACGTTCGTTTAGGTTTAACCATATTTTAATGTCGTCTTAATTCCCGTATATAGATTCATTAATTATCGTTCTTATACCATATATATGCATATACAGTCCTAATCAACAGTCTATATGAATGCATCACTCAATCAATACTAACAACCTAGCGGCACACAATTGATTTACCATTTAATTCTTTAAACCCTAACATGTTTACCCGATCCTAACCGGTTAACGTTAAACGCCCAATTAATTATTAAGTACCAATTAGGTTAAGTAACGGGTATGCAATCCTAGCACTACGGCTTATCAATTTATGGTCTATATGAATCTACGAGTTTGTGAGCCGACTCACCGTGAGATAGGTACGGAAATGGCGGCTCTAACACGGTATGAATCCCAAGACCCCCGAACTGGAACCCGAACCTCCCGAATGTACGAACTCGAATCCCGAAGCTTCCCGAACGTCCTGACCGTTGACCGCATAATTCTAACCAAGCTTCCGGACCATCTTCTCTCTCCTTCACGCCTCCTTCTCTCTCTCTTCTTCATCTTCACGTCTCTCTCTACTTCACGCTTCTTCTTCTTCCTCTTCTCCTCTCTCCTCTTCTCCTCCTTCACGCTTCCTCTTCTATCTCTCTCTCTCCTTCCCGCTTCACCTCTTCTTCTTCTCCTCCTTTCTTCTCCCTCATGCTTCATTCTTCTCTCTCTCCTCCTTTCTTCTCCCTCACGCTTCACTCTTCTCTCTCTCCTTCTTCTTCTTCTTCTCCTCTTTCACGCTTCTTCTCTTCTTCCCTCTCTCTTCTCTCACGTTCTCCTCCTTCTTTTCTTGTTCTCTCATGCTTCTTCTCTCCTTCTTATCTTCTCTCTCACCTCCAGCTCCTCCTTCTTCTCTCCTCCCTCCGGCTTCTTCTTCTATCGGCTCTTCCTCCTCCTCCGGCTTCTTCTTCCTCCTCCGACTTCTTCTGGCTACCTCCGGTCTTCCTCTTCTTCTCCTCCTCCTTCTCCTCCTCCTTCTTCTTCTCCTCCTTCTCCCCACGCTTCTCCTCCTCTTCCTCTCCTTCTCTCTTTTTCTTCTCTCTTTTTTCTCTTGTTTTTGTTGGTGTGAGTAAAAGAAGTGACCCAAGGACTCCTTATATAGCTGAAGCAACTCCATGGATTGAAGACACCTGTCTGGACACTTGTCCTTGCCTCTCATGCAGCCCTCCACGCCATCAGCTTCTAGAAGGTGAGAGTTCATTGAATCTTCTCCTTAGCTTTCTCTCCAAGTAACCATGACATGTGTCATTTCTTCTAGAAGAATTAGGTTAGGTGGCGCCTAAGGAGGATAGGACACTTGTCTCTTGTGGGTTTAATCCTGCCAAAGCCATTGCACCAAACGTTTCTAGAAGATCTTCAATCTCGAACCATTCCGACGTACCGATATTACTGTTTTGGTGTTTAATATTATAGAAAATCCTTAGATGCTTCTATAAATCCAAAAAGCCCCATATTCAGATTCTAGATGCTCTTAGATGAATTTAGCAATTTGAATCGCCTCAAACGGACACCCGTAGCTCCGGTTATGAATTTTTGAAGTTTTATCGGTTTTGTCGGTTTCCATTCCCGACTCACCGAAAAACATGTTTCTGCTCCGATTTCTTCAACTCTGGTCTTGTGAACATTCTTTATATTAAAATATAAGAATATTCGGCCCGTTTTGGCTTCCGTCTCGAACTTTGGTAAAATTACCATTTTACCCCCGACATTGGTAAAATGACAATTTTACCCCTGGTGGACTTTTCTGCTGCCTGTTGACCGTATTTCGGATACGGGGTATCACATTCTTCCCCACTTACAGGAATTCGTCCCCGAATTCTCCGTCACTGTCAGACTTCAAATCGGTTCCGAACCCTGCAAGTTGCTTTATCACTTCACCGCTGAATACTACTGACCTCAACACTGATCCGATCTGACATCCCAACCTTGTACTCTGATCCGCTCCGCTCTTAACTGTCTTTATCGATCTCAATCTTCGAACTTAACCCCGGTTAACTTTTCTTCTCTGCTTCTTACTTTCGTCTTCCCCACTTTGCCTTGACCTCCACATTCTTCGGTTTGTGATTTCTTTCTTTCTTTCTGAGACACTCTTCAAGGATCTGACTACTTGCTTCCGGCTGACTGATTCCAACAACCTCACTGACCCTTCTTCCCAACTCTCGTTGCTAACTTCATACTTCTCGGCTTCTTTCTGTCGGTCACTCGATAAACTGATACACTTTCCACTGACAACACCCATCACTGCTTCACGGTCCGGTCCACTTGTCTCACGATGTCTTGGCACTTCATCACGCTTTCGGGTTCGGGTTCGGTCTCGGATTCACATCGCGTCGCCATTCCGACCTACATTCAATATAACAACTCACTGGAACAATTAGTTTCATCCCGCTCTATCCCCGATGTCACTTTCCCATAGAAATATGGTTATTTAATCACGTACCCGACAGTTACTCGTGATTAAATAACAATACACTATAAGTCCGTTCCCTCGTGAACTGACGGTTGAATATAACCGTTCTCAGTCGGCTCAAAACTTGAAATAAAATTAAAATAAAATCAACACCTTACCTTTAACGAAACCGAACAAAAACGATCAATCGCTAAGCAAACTTCCGAACACCTACCAAAGCAATGGTCTCTAAGACCCAAAACGATCCATCTATCAAAAAAACCATGCATGCTAACACTATGCAAACTACCGCACAATCAATCAATCAATCAATCAATTAAGCAACAGGAAAAGAAACAAGCAATCACCACACAATCACGCAATCTAATGATCGGTCGGATGCGTCGTCGGTCTGGGTTCAGGTCATGATGAACGGTCGTCAGTTCTGCTCACATTTAGTTTCACACAGTAATCTGTTTGCTTTCAGAACCATCTCAATCATGCAAACAGTTACTATGCTACTCAAAATGATCAGCTGAACACTCTGCATCCACCACATACATAAAACGATATATCATACATCATAAGGTTTTCTGTATATGGTTATGATCAGAGTCTACACACACAAGACCATCATCATATCCAAAAACCCATACGACGCCGCTATACATCCGAAAAGTCAAAGACGACACGCAAAGTCGCCTATCCGCCGATCAATCTACGAGACAAGAATAGAGTTAGTGCCCCCAACTTACCTGGCCTAACTACAACTATCTTATCCTAACGCCTTCAGCAAGACCGAAATGCCCAACACCACTGGCAAAACGGCTCGCTGAAGTATCCGCTGGCAGGTGCGCCGGGAGGGTGTGGCGAGTGTGTGTCTCGAGATGGTGCTCCGACATGCTGTGGCTCGGCTATCGGGCAAAGATGAGCAACATGACCTGTGCGGCCACATAACTGACAAACTGGAACGGACGCTAGGCGTACTCCACGGTAACATACGGACGCATGATGATCATAATCTCCACACAACTGATAAGTCCTCACTGGCTCGGGTCTGGACAACGAAACAACCGGTACTGCACAACGGGCGGCTGACTGGGCTCGGGATCTCTGCGGCTGAGTCCCGCTCGATAGTCCTCGGGTACTGGTACTCTATACGGCTCTCCATCGGGCATACACGATCCTGCTCTGGCGGTCGGGCAAGTCATCGCTCCATGGTCCTCCTGACCACATAATGGAAAACAGTCGGGTCCGGGTACGGGACGGTACGGCTCCCGAAGATGCGGCCTACTGCTCGGGGACACCAATGTAACTGAACCCATACACTCCTCATCCGTCGCACGTCCTGTACACCGGTATTGCTGGCGGCGAGACTGACTGGTCCCTGCTGACTCATGACACTCAACTGTAACTGCTCCGCGCACACACACACATCTCCACTCCACCCAGGACACACTGCTGCATGACTGCAACCAAAACTCAAAGAAAAGTTAGTACAAAGAATACAAAAATGCTACTCCCCATCCCAACCCCGGGTTTAACGGACGCGGCTCGGTTTCCTAATGGATGCTTGTGTGACACATTTGACTAGATAAAACGCGGAAAACACTCAAAAATGAAATGTTTCGAAACCCATGCAGAACCATGCTCTGATACCACCTTTCTGTAACGCCCCTTCCCCATTCTCCGCTGACCGTCGAGCTGACCGGTCAACAATCAAACAAGAACATGACCGATCGAACCCGAGCAAGTCGAACGGGAAAAGTTCGCCACAGGACGAAGCCAAAGATAGTTCGGTTTGAGACAAAGGCTCGCACCAATCGATCCTCAACTCCGCTATCCTCATATCCATAGCACAAGCGGTACCACTTGCACTACTTCAACGAGTTGTGTCGGTTCGGACTAAAACCTCATATCAGGGAAACAATTTCATTTCTGAGTAATCAACATTGAGTACAACGTTTAATAGAATTTCACAAACAATCGTCAAGTAAAATATACAAGGAAATCAACACACGAAATAACAATAACGCCGAACCGAGAAAACCCCCAAAACAATCACGAATCAAATCCCGTCACAAGCAACCCGAAACCACACCGAGGATCTCCCGCATCCGTCGCTACCTAAACCTGAAAACACAAAAGAGTATAATGAGCGATCTAAGATCACCCAGTGAATCGGCTCCCCACTAACGGCTTCTAATCTATCTAGATTCTACAATTCCCGCCCCAAAACCCAAAATAACAATCAGCAGGAAATAAACGGCCGATCACGCACTACCACAACGTGTCAACCCACACACAATCAAGCAGTAGCCAAAACAAGAGAATTAAGGAAATCGAAGGCACTGCGGCACACGTCCTCGATTGGACTCGATCTATCTATCGCGCAACGAAAGAAAGATAACAAAACAACACTGGGCCCTACGAACTTGGTGACTTCCACGGGTTTCCACTGTCACCGATATGGCAACTAACCCACATGACTCCTAGCCGTCCACACAACGACTAGGACACCGTTCTCTGTCCATCGATACGCGGCGACTCTGGTTACCCCCGGCAACCCGAGCTTCCATGCAGTCCGTCCCTAGGACGCGACCCCGTATTCTCCGGACTACACCCTACAGACGTCACTCCATAGGTTCGCACCCGCCAGGCTAAGCTGATCAGGTTCTCAATTCCCGAGGATCCAATCGGGATGGAAGTACCAGCACGTAAATAAAACCTAGGCTTGCGGAATCTAACGCACCCTAGAGTCCTAGTGCAGAAATATAAACACGCAGACTCGCTGGGACTCTAGCACAGATTACGCAATCAATATCAATAGTAAAACCATTCCGCAAGCCTCTACACTACCACCGCTCTGACTAGGTAAGATACCTAGTCAGCACCACTAACTTACCCGGTCCCGTGACCGGAGTAAGTGTCCGCAATAACTGATCGGCCCAACACCGAGCAGTCTAACAAGCCTGCACACAAAGCTCACAACAACAGCAATACAATCACGCAATCTAATCAATCACACAGTCACAATCAATCACACAATCTCAATTAATCACACAATCACACAAACACACAAACACATCACAAGCAGGCTTATTAGGGTTTCTAAGTCTTTTAACCAATTTACGCCCGCTATCTTAGGTTAGCGGCTCGCTAACCCGTAGACGGTTCACCAATCATTACACTTCTTATTTCTTAACCAAACCTAATCATTATTTATTAACTCCCCGATCCGTCGGTTTAGAGTTAGTAAACTTACTAACTCCCCGACGTCTCATTATTAATTAATTTACTTCATTACTCAATCCCGCCATTAAACCTGAACCCCACCCCCGTTACAATATTCTATACGTTCGTTTAGGTTTAACCATATTTTAATGTCGTCTTAATTCCCGTATATAGATTCATTAATTATCGTTCTTATACCATATATATGCATATACAGTCCTAATCAACAGTCTATATGAATGCATCACTCAATCAATACTAACAACCTAGCGGCACACAATTGATTTACCATTTAATTCTTTAAACCCTAACATGTTTACCCGATCCTAACCGGTTAACGTTAAACGCCCAATTAATTATTAAGTACCAATTAGGTTAAGTAACGGGTATGCAATCCTAGCACTACGGCTTATCAATTTATGGTCTATATGAATCTACGAGTTTGTGAGCCGACTCACCGTGAGATAGGTACGGAAATCGCGGCTCTAACACGGTATGAATCCCAAGACCCCCGAACTGGAACCCGAACCTCCCGAATGTACGAACTCGAATCCCGAAGCTTCCCGAACGTCCTGACCGTTGACCGCATAATTCTAACCAAGCTTCCGGACCATCTTCTCTCTACTTCACGCCTCCTTCTCTCTCTCTTCTTCATCTTCACGTCTCTCTCTACTTCACGCTTCTTCTTCTTCCTCTTCTCCTCTCTCCTCTTCTCCTCCTTCACGCTTCCTCTTCTATCTCTCTCTCTCCTTCCCGCTTCACCTCTTCTTCTTCTCCTCCTTTCTTCTCCCTCATGCTTCATTCTTCTCTCTCTCCTCCTTTCTTCTCCCTCACGCTTCACTCTTCTCTCTCTCCTTCTTCTTCTTCTTCTCCTCTTTCACGCTTCTTCTCTTCTTCCCTCTCTCTTCTCTCACGTTCTCCTCCTTATTTTCTTGTTCTCTCATGCTTCTTCTCTCCTTCTTATCTTCTCTCTCACCTCCAGCTCCTCCTTCTTCTCTCCTCCCTCCGGCTTCTTCTTCTATCGGCTCTTCCTCCTCCTCCGGCTTCTTCTTCCTCCTCCGACTTCTTCTGGCTACCTCCGGTCTTCCTCTTCTTCTCCTCCTCCTTCTCCTCCTCCTTCTTCTTCTCCTCCTTCTCCCCACGCTTCTCCTCCTCTTCCTCTCCTTCTCTCTTTTTCTTCTCTCTTTTTTCTCTTGTTTTTGTTGGTGTGAGTAAAAGAAGTGACCCAAGGCCTCCTTATATAGCTGAAGCAACTCCATGGATTGAAGACACCTGTCTGGACACTTGTCCTTGCCTCTCATGCAGCCCTCCACGCCATCAGCTTCTAGAAGGTGAGAGTTCATTGAATCTTCTCCTTAGCTTTCTCTCCAAGTAACCATGACATGTGTCATTTCTTCTAGAAGAATTAGGTTAGGTGGCGCCTAAGGAGGATAGGACACTTGTCTCTTGTGGGTTTAATCCTGCCAAAGCCATTGCACCAAACGTTTCTAGAAGATCTTCAATCTCGAACCATTCCGACGTACCGATATTACTGTTTTGGTGTTTAATATTATAGAAAATCCTTAGATGCTTCTATAAATCCAACAAGCCCCATATTCAGATTCTAGATGCTCTTAGATGAATTTAGCAATTTGAATCGCCTCAAACGGACACCCGTAGCTCCGGTTATGAATTTTTGAAGTTTTATCGGTTTTGTCGGTTTCCATTCCCGACTCACCGAAAAACATGTTTCTGCTCCGATTTCTTCAACTCTGGTCTTGTGAACATTCTTTATATTAAAATATAAGAATATTCGGCCCGTTTTGGCTTCCGTCTCGAACTTTGGTAAAATTACCATTTTACCCCCGACATTGGTAAAATGACAATTTTACCCCTGGTGGACTTTTCTGCTGCCTGTTGACCGTATTTCGGATACGGGGTATCACAGGGAGGTTCTACTAACTTCTTTCTTTTGTTTTCTTAGAGTAAGTTAAATTTTTCAAAATTTTTGTTTTATTGAGTCAAAATTTGTTTAAGTAAGAAACAATGATTTTTTGAGAAGATTAGTAGCACTTGAAGGAACTTAAGTAACCATTGGGATGAAGCTGCAGATTATCTCTGACTATTAGAAAACCCAGACATGGATCAACCTACTGAGGACACCCACATCACTTCAGGTATCAGAGGATCCTTTTACTGACTTCACCCTAATACTGACTTAGAATTTCTCACCTAAGGGCTTGGTATACTTTGTGTCGGATTCCCTTGTTAGTTCTGACACAGCCTGTAAACCTGTCCTATCTAGTTCCCTTCTCCCCTTCCATAAAATAAAAATAAAAAATAAACTGAGGATGAGTTAGTAACTCCGAAATGGTCATGGGAATGGTAGCTAAAACTCTCATATCCTGTGCATCCATGGAATGTGTCCAAAGTACACCCCTTAACGGGAAGAGCACTGATAAAAAAAAATAAAATGATACCCAATGGGGAAAAATCAGAATGCTAAGTAAGGGAAAGAGAAGAAAGGGACTAGAGAAAGATAGTATGGTGGTCTAGAGCTGATAAGGTAAGAATCCATGTGCCTTTGATCGATACTCCTTAGGTGAGACCGCACTTAAATACTTGCAGAAGTCAGTAGGGTGAATTTGAATGCGTGAATGTGATTGTGGAGTTTACTTAGGACAGTTGCTAAGTGTGGGGGAAGTATATGTTGGTCTCGATGTCTGCAGGTTGATTCTTTCATGTGGTTTACTGAGGGGAATCTGAGTGTTGCTGCTTCTAGGATGAAAAGAGTTTCTGAAAAGTTTTCAAACCTCTTCACTGCATTTTAGTTCTCTGTTTTGCTTGAGGGCAAGCAAAGGCTAAGTGTGGGGGAGTTGATATATCATGGTTTTTACCCATTTTATGCCATGATATAGATGTGTTTTTAGTGTCTTTTGTGTTATTTTAGAGTCTTTTACAGGTTTAATCAGGTTTGAAGCTAATTGGAGATAATTGGAGTATTTTGGGACTTTTGGAGCATTTTGGCCGAGAGTTTAACTCACTGCCCGATTTGATGATCATGCATAGATCGACACACCTTTGGTGTCGATCGACACACTAGCGAGATGGGCCGTACGCGGCGGTTTAACAAAGTTATGAAGATTTGCAGAGAAGCCCAGAATAGTTCCAGTATTTACACAGAAGCCCCAGCCGAGATTATGCCTATATATTTAGAGTTTTGGCTTTTATTTTATATACGCTTTCATACTTAGAGCTAAGAGATTTTTAGAGCTTTTGGGGGGGCTGATCTAATCCTATACTTCATCTATTTTGGAGAAGACTTCGAACCCCTTTATCTATTTAATTTCTTATATGCAATCTATTAATTCTATGATTTCTGTTTCATTAATCATGTCTGAGTAGATTCATAGTTAGGTTTAGGGTTTCTCATTAAGGATTTGATGACTTGCTAGACTTGTTTAATTCAGTTAAGGATTCACATGATTAGAATGTTCTTCGATCTAAATTGTGCTTAATGCTAGTTTTAACTTGATCAATTAGAATCTAGACTTTAGGTTACTAAATACGACACGAGAGTGTGGTTTAGAATCTGAACTATTTAGGTTGAGCAATTAAATTATTCGCAAAGAGATTTGGCTTAGTTTAATTGTGAACATATCGAACTTGAAATTAATGCTGGTTTAATCTGTTAGTAATTGCAAAGAGATTTGGATTACTGCACTTAGACTTAGAGGATTTTCGCAAAGAGATTTGGTTAATTCTAATTCCGTGATTTGAGTTCTAGAACTGAGTTAAATTTGATCCTGACTGATTAACTTGTCTGCTTGTCTGATTTCCTGAGAATTCCCTAGACTTAGCGCTTTTAGTTTATTGCTTTCACAACCAATTCCTGCTACTGATTTACTTTCTCGCCTTGCTTTTATTTAATTCACTACCTGCTTTTATTCCTATTATTAATCTCTACTGTTCTGATCTATCGAGACCAGTGTCCCTGTGGATTCGATAACCCTATATACTACATTGATATTGCTGTGCACTTGCAGTTAGTATAGGGAATAAAACCTGACCTATCAAGTTTGTCATTATTTTGCGACTGATCAGATTTCAACAAGTTGACAATAGCTGACCAGGTCTCCTTACTTACGCCTGGAAGGTCTGGAGAATCCTCATTAGTAGCTACTTAAGAGTTGTTAGCTCGGAAAGAGGAGTAGCGACCACGACCTCGACCACAGGTGGATCCACGTCCTCTGCCTTTAGGTGTATTTTACCGAGAACCTCCGCGAGAGTCACCGTGCTTCTCAATGTACCATTCTGATAGACCGTAAAGTTGAAAGAACGTATCTACCGAATTATTTGTCTGCCCACAGTGAGTACACGGCCCTTGGTTGAGGCGTGTTACTGAAGCAATCGCGTTAAACCCTGTTTTGACTGCAAATCCAACTGCGTCAATTCGCTCTTCTTTGTTTCTAGCAACTGTCTGATGACGTTCTTCAACGATGATTTCAGAGTAAATATGGTCAAGACTCATATCATTTTCACGATTTAGACGACTCAAGATGTTAGTTCGAGTAGTTCCAAACAGTGATGCATCGAGTCCCATTAATAATTGATGAATGCGTTCGAGCTCGCGCTGTTGCACATGCTTGATTTGTTGAGGACAAGTTGGAATGTTGCAGCAGTACTCAATGAGAGGTTCAAAGTCATCAAGATTATCCCACATCACTTTCAGCTTCCCAAAATAATTTTCAACCTCTTGTCCATCCTGGTTACATCCAATGATAGATGCTTTTATATGATGAACTCGTGAAGCGTTTAACAAATTTTCAAGTTTTCCCACAAAGCTTTCACATTGTCGACGAAAAAGATATGTTTCTGAACTTTTGGCCCAAGGCTCGCGTAAAGCCAACCAACAAGCATTGAATTAGTTTGGAACCAACGTTGATGGTCCGGAGAATCGACAGACGGTTTGGGTAGAGAACCATCAATAAATCCAAGTTTGTGTTTCGCCTGCAGATTGTTTCAGGCTATTTTCGCCCACTTCTCATAATTTTCGGCAGTGAGAAGAATTGGAGTTAGACCATGATGTGGATGATCAAAAGATGATATGTAGTATGGAGACGAGGATATCGACTCCGCAATGGTAGTAACAACTCCTGCTTGTGTAGCCATGGAGTAGGTAGAAGACGATAGGTAGTAGAGAGACGAAAGGTGTCTTTCGTGAGTAGGAAGAGTAGATAGAAGACGATATAGAATTATGTTTTTTTTAGGTTTTCCCTAGCTCTGATACCATGTGAAACTCATGTGAAACTTAGGGAAAAGTGTTGCTTTCTTATTGATATGTGAATCGTATATATAGTTACATAGGGAGAATATACGAGAATATACAACGAAGATTACACAATATATTCTTAACAACCAAATCGGAAAATATCCTTTTCCGTAACATAGCCATTTTGGTTCAACGGATGTGCTAACATCGTCGTTTCCGGTTCTCCAGGAACGGGGCGTTACATTTTGCATCTCCTCTCTGTCTCTCTGCAAATCCAAAGCTTTTCGTTTCGATTTGAATTCTAAATCTTCGGATCTAGATGTTTCGATCCATTGTTTTCGCGGCTAGGCTTGGTTTCTTAAGTTTAGTCCATATTTGGTTGGTTCCCCGATTCATTGTGGATGAATCAATCTAACCCTGAATTGGTTCTAGTGTTTTGTTTATCTAGTCTTTGTCTCAGCAACGGCTAAGGCGGTGATGTGGTGATGTGTTAGCCGAACATGTTAAACATTTATTTTGAGAAGAATTAGGTTTTAAGTCACCTCTCCATCTCCATGTGACAGTCTTTCTTACGTCCTTTGAATAAGTGTTTCTTCCAAGTAGTTTATGTCCTCGTAGTTCCTCTGTGGTTTCTTCTTTTTTGTTGAAGCAATATAAAAAGGTTGTGGTTTTGTGATTTTCCGTTGAAGGTGCGATTGATTAGGGGGATTTATTCCTTTTTCTCTGTTTGGTATTTCGGTTATGTTTCTTGGTGATTTTCTACGTGTTCTGCCTTTATCATCGTGGATGGAGCAGTTCAGGTGAAACATGAGTGCATGTTAAAACTATGTCAACCATGTAAATTAATATCTCTGACCATTGCGATGATAGAACATTCGAGAGATAAATTGGATTGTAGAAAACCTAACTTAGTAATAACATATTTATCTTTCCAGATCATCAAATATATATCTTAAACTTAATAATTCACATAAAGCAGTTAATAAAACTAAAAACTTTTAATAAACTTTAAATTAAAATCACACAATCCATATAAACTAGAAAATAAAACTAAAAACCAATAACAAATTTTGATTCTCATCGTGTGTTCTTCTCTTATGATTATAACTCCCTTTTGATATGAATCTCCAAAAATCCAGCTCTTTTTTTTCTTAATTTATTTATCACCTCTTCACATGTTTTTCTCGCTATTTTTCTCTGTTTTGTGAGCTTTTCTCACTTTTCCACGAGCTGCATCTGCATCCAGCTTCTGCTCCCTCTGTTGGTGAGCTGCAACTCCAACAAAAACGTCCTTTAACAAAAAAAAAACAAAGGAGAACAACTAAAAATAAACACTAGAAAGACTAAGATTACTATTGGCGTTAAAGGAGTCGCGAACGCCTGTCACCGGAGCAAACCTAATCGAATGCGTAAGAGAAGAGAGTGTGAAAGCGTATATTGAATTGATACTTATTTTGAAAATACACTCACTAATTTATACACATTTTGTAACCACAAGATATATTATAAAAACAAAAGCTAAACATAATCATAAAAGTAAACACTATAATTTGCCTAAAGAGAGAAGATGAGTTGGGTGGAGTTGGTGTGATGATGATGGTGATGTGAGCAATGATGTCAAGGGATGTGGTTAATACGCCCCCTCAAGATGGAGGTCTTGACATTCCAATCTTGTCTGTGAATGTGGTGAAGCTGATGCGACTCAGTGGTTTCGTTAACGTATCAGCGAACTGATCCTTTGTCAAGATATGAACAACTCTTAGAACTCCTGTTTGAACTTGATTCCGCACAAAGTGATAATCGAGAGTGATATATCATGGTTTTTACCCGTTTTAGACCATGATATAGATGTGTTTTTAGTGTCTTTTGTCTTTGTTTAGAGTCTTTTACAGGTTTAATCAGGTTTGAAGCTAATTGGAGATATTTGGAGCATTTTGGGACTTTTGGGACGTTTTGGCCGAGAGCTTAACTCACTGTCCGATTTATTGATCATGCATCGACCGACACACCTTGTGCATCGGTCGAAACACTAGCGAGATGGGCCGTACGCGTCGGTTTAATGAAGATATGAAGATTTGCAAAGAAGCCCAAGATAGTTCCAGTATTTACACAGAAGCCCCAGCCGAGATTAGGCCTATATATAGAGGATTTTGGTGTTTATTTTACTTACGCTTTCATAATTAAGAGCAGAGGATTTTTAGAGCTTTTGGGGCTGATCTGAACCTATTACTTCATCTGTATTTGGAGAAGATTTCGAACCCCTTTTACTCTTATTCTTTTATGCAATTTATTCATTCTATGATTATGTTTTCATTATCTATGTCTGAGTAGATTCCTAGTTAGGTTTAGGGTTTCTCACATAGGATTTCATGACTTGCTAGACTTGTTCAAATTCAGTTAAGGATTCAAACTATATATGTTCTTCAATTTAATTGTGCTTAAAGCTAGTTCTAACCTGATCAATTAGAATCTAGATCTTAGGTTGCTAAATACGTCACGGAAGTGGGGTTTAGGAATCTGAACTAATTAAATTGGGCAATTAAACTTCGCGCAAACGGAAGTTTGGTTTAGGATAATTGTGAACATATCAAACTTGGGATTAATGCTAGTTTAATCTGTTAGTTCTCGCAAACGAAAGTTTGGTTTGCTGCACTTAGACTTAGAGAATTATCGCAAAGGAATTTGGTTAATTCTATAT
Source organism: Orychophragmus violaceus (assembly GCA_030180135.1). Classification (NCBI taxonomy): domain Eukaryota; kingdom Viridiplantae; phylum Streptophyta; class Magnoliopsida; order Brassicales; family Brassicaceae; genus Orychophragmus; species Orychophragmus violaceus. Next base: position 68,022,437 of record CM058232.1, on the reverse strand, counting down.
CTGTGTTTTGAGTTCTAGAACTGTGCTTAATTAGATCCTTGCTGAATGAACTGTCTGCTTGTCTGATTTCCTGAGAATACCCTAGGCTTGACGCTTTTAATTACTTGCTTCCACAACCGTTAATCTCTGCTACTGATTTACTTTCTCGCACCGCTTTTTATTCAATTATATTGCTTTCTTTCTAGTATTAGTCTCTACTGTTCTGATCTATTGAGACCAAGTGTCCCTGTGGATTCGATAACCCTATATACTACTTTGACATTGTTGTTCACTTGCAGTTTAGAATAGGGATTAATTCTTGACCTATCAAGTTTTTGGCGCCGTTGTCGGGGACTCTTAGAGTCTTCGATAGTACCGAACTTAGGGTTTTTACTAGAAATTTTTCTTTTTGTTTTTGCTTTTTTTTTTCGTTTTGTTTTTATTTTACTAACTTTTTCTCTGTTTCTTTCTGTCGCAGGTACGAATTTCGCCTTGCGTCGATCGTTGCATCCCTTGCGTCGATCGTCACTAGGCGATTCTGAGATTGAATCGATCGTTGCACTGATAGCATCGATCGTTGCTGGACGATTACAGACAGTTTATGCCAACGCAGAAAAATCAAAGTAATCCGAACTCGAGCTTGCTTAATCTCGGACTAGAGGAACTTGGACGTCTAGAAAGGACTATCAGAAGAGAAAAGAGAGAGAGAATGGTTCGAGAACGTCTGATCTTGATACCAGATGCTGAAGGTACCCTGAGGGACCAAGATAACAACCCGTACAATGCTGCTGGGCATCGGGTTGATGCTGAAGGGAATGTCATCCCTGATCCTCCTGAGCAACAGCAACAGGAGCTGAACCGAAACCAGGGTCAAGGACAGGTCCAAGGTAGAGAGATGGTGGTTCATGAGAGGACACTAGCTGATTACAACATACCTGACGAGTTTCATGCAAACCGAGCAGCTCTAGTGCTTCCTGCTTTTGAGAGGAATGATTTTGAGGTAAAGACCATCTACTACCAGCTGATGAGACAGATTGCTTTTCATGGTCTTCAAGCAGAGCAGCCTATGGATCACATTGACAAGTTTGAGGACATAGTCACTGGCATGAAGTATGAAGGAGTATGCCCGGACTATCTGTTCCTTAAGCTATTTCCGCACAGTCTTGCTGGAGACGCTAGTGCATGGCTGAGACAACTGGCACCTGGTCAGTATACTACTTGGGCAGCCTTAAAGAGTGAGTTCCTGCGTCACTTTTATGATGATGCGCGCACGGATCAGTCCAGACAGGACATACTCACCTTTTCCCAAGGAGCTGTGGAGCCCTTGAAGACTGCCTGGATGAGATTTAAGCAGTATCAGCGTGACTGTCCACACCATGGATTCACAGAAGTACAGCTGATTGGTATTTTCTTCAGAGGCATAGATCTCCCTTATCAGACTGCGCTGGATAATTCCAGTAATGCTAATTTCAACACCAGGACTCCTGCACAAGCTAAGCAGTTGATTGAGAACCTGATTGGCAGCAACAGTTGCAAGACAATGGATGAAAGGAGGAAGAAATCTGGTGGAACTGTAGAGAATTCTGATATGGCTAATATAAGATCCAGATTGGACACAGTCTACAATCTCCTGACAAGTAAGAAAGCTGTCCACTTTGCCCAAGATGTAGAGGTGATTCAGACTGAGGAAGAAACTCAGGAAGAAGATGTGAATTTCATAGGAGGTTCTGGTTTCCAAGGTAATAGATTTGGTAATCAACAGGGGAACAGGTTCTCCAATGGAGGACAGACTGGTGGTTTTCAGAAGACCTATGGACAAGGTACTCAGAGAACCTATGGATCTACATCCTATCAGACTCCTCCTGCACCTACAGCCCATGAGAGAAAAATGGAGGCTATGATGGAACAACTGATTGAGAGTCAGACCAAGATTTCTGTGGACTGCAACAAGAAGTTGGACGCTGTCTATGAAGACCTCAATGGGAAATTTGAGTCTATGAGCACTCACTTGAAGCAGTTGGACACTCAGGTAAACCAGATGTCCAGCTCACTGAAGGGAAAAGGAGTGGCAGACACTCATGTTAAAGCCTGGTCTGTGTACATTAATGATGGATCTCACCTAGGTGAAAGATTTGAGCTAAGTACAGCTGAGTTGGTGACAGAACAGGAATTTTCGGATATTTGTGAAAAACTCTCGGGTGAAATCTGCTGCAGTGCGTCGATCGATGCAACATCTGAGACGATCGATGCACCCGTCGGGATGGTAACGATCGACACACCCTTAGTGTCGGTCATTGCAGGGCGAGAACAGACAGAGCTGTCGGATGGTAATGGCATAGATGCTGACTTGGAGCTTGATCGCATGTTCAATGGAGCCTCTGAAATTACTCAACAGGAGATCTACGAACAGATTTTTAAACAACACTCCTCGGTGTCTGAAGTGATTAGGCAAGAGATTGAAGAGCTGAAGAAATTAGAAGGGATTGGTGAAGAATTGGAAGAAATTCCAACTTCTGATGATCCACCTTATCATCCATGTGTGCAAAGGTACCTGAACAAGATGTTGCCCCTGGATGATGATCTGAAAGACTGGGTAATAATAGTTCCTCAGCATATTAGTGATGTTCTGCTAACTAAGGTCCCGAAGAAGCTATCTGATCCTGGAGTCTTTGTGCTGGATTGTTCTATCTTTGAGGATAGCTTTAGGCGTTCTCTGTGTGATTTAGGAGCTGCTGGAAGTTTGATGCCTTACTCTGTGGCAGACAAGCTGGGTATGCTGGATTTTACTCCTACTAGGACTTCTCTTGTCCTAGCTGATCAGTCCATACGAGTTCCTGAAGGACTCCTTATGGACATTCCGGTGAGAGTTGGAAACTACTTAGTTCCAACGGACTTCCTTGTGCTGAGATATGACTGTGATCCGGATGAAGCATTATTGCTTGGGAACCCTTTCTGGCTACAGCAGGAGCGTTGATTGATGTTAGGAACAGCTTGATAGACCTCCATCTGGGAGATGAACTACTGCACTATGAGATGGATAAGCTGCGAAAGCCACTGATAGATGGGCAGACATTCACCATAAGGGACGCAGATTTTGAGCAGCCTGATCATACCATGGTTATAGATCCTGGAGCACATTTCACTCCATCTTTTCTTGGACATGAACATTCCGCAACAGCCTACTCACCACCTTGGATGAGGAGACTTGAACAGAGACAGAAAAAGTCTCTGTCAGGACCTCCTGGTACCTGAAAATTCCCATCCGTCCGGTCAAGCTATTGACCTTAAACAAGCGCTGGGTGGGAGGCAACCCACCATTAGGTACTGGTGTTTTTCTACTTAATTTTTGGTGTTTTGTTAGGATTTTACGTTTGTTTTTGTTTCTGGTGAGATTATGTTTGCAGGTCTCGGTTAAATCGCAGTGCAACGATCGACACACTTCTGTGTCGATCGTCACAACACGAAAGAATCGCATTGCAGCGATCGTTGCGGTCCTGAGCAACGATCGACCATACACGAAAATCGCCAAGTAACGGTCGATGCACTTAGTGCATCGGTCGATGCCTGAGCGACAGAGGTAACCCGACAGACATAATTTCACCTTTTCAATTTTTTATTTTCTTTCTACCGATCCTTCGCTGGACACTACTGGGGACAGTGTGTCTTAAGTGTGGGGGAGGTGCTACTGACTTTTGTTTTCTGTTTTCTTAAGAGTCAGTCTGTTTTTCAAAAAAAATTTGTTTTATTGAGTCAAAATTGTTTAAGTAAGAAACTATGATTTTCTGAGAAGATTTACAAGACTTGCAGGAACTTAAGTAACCATTGGGATGAAGTTGCAGGATCTATCTATGACTATTAGAAAACCCCATCACAGATCAACCTACTGGGAACACCCACATCACTTCAGGTATCAGAGGATCCTTTACTGACTTCAATTTAATACTGACTTAGATTTCTCACCTAAGGGCTTGGTATACTTTGTGTCGGATTCCCTGTTAGTTCTGGCACAGCCTGTCAACCTATCCTATTTAGTTCCCTTCTCCCCTTCTATAAAGTAAAAAAAAAAAAAATAATAATAATAATAAACTGAGGATGAGTTAGTAACTCCGAAGTGGTCATGAGAATGGTAGCAAACACTATTTTCTCTCATGTGTTCCATGGAATGTGTCCAAAGTACACCCCATAACAAGAAGAACACTGATAAAATTAAATAAAATGATACCCAGTGGGGAAAAATCAGTTGTTAAAGAAGGGAAAGAGAAGAAAGGGACTAGAGAAAGATAGTATGGTGGTCTAGAGCTGATAAGGTAAGAATCCATGTGCCCTTTGATCGATACTCCTTAGGTGAGACCGCACTTAAATACTTGCAGAAGTCAGTAGGGAGAATTTGAATGCTTGAATGTGATTGTGGAGTTTACCTAGGACAGTTGCTAAGTGTGGGGGAAGTACATTGTGGTCTTGATATCCTGTGATTGATTTTTGCAGTGGTTTACTAAGGGGAATCTGAGTATTGTAGCTTCTAGGATGAAATGAGTTTCTGAAGAGTTTTCAAACCTCTTCACCATGTTTTAGTTCTATGTTTTGCTTGAGGGCAAGCAAAGGCTAAGTGTGGGGGAGTTGATATATCATGGTTTTTACCCGTTTTAGACCATGATATAGATGTGTTTTTAGTGTCTTTTGTCTTTGTTTAGAGTCTTTTACAGGTTTAATCAGGTTTGGAGCTAATTGGAGATATTTGGAGCATTTTGGGACTTTTGGGACGTTTTGGCCGAGAGCTTAACTCACTGTCCGATTTATTGATCATGCATCGACCGACACACCTTGTGCATCGGTCGACACACTAGCGAGATGGGCCGTACGCGTCGGTTTAATGAAGATATGAAGATTTGCAAAGAAGCCCAAGATAGTTCCAGTATTTACACAGAAGCCCCAGCCGAGATTAGGCCTATATATAGAGGATTTTGGTGTTTATTTTACTTACGCTTTCATAATTAAGAGCAGAGGATTTTTAGAGCTTTTGGGGCTGATCTGAACCTATTACTTCATCTGTATTTGGAGAAGATTTCGAACCCCTTTTACTCTTATTCTTTTATGCAATTTATTCATTCTATGATTATGTTTTCATTATCTATGTCTGAGTAGATTCCTAGTTAGGTTTAGGGTTTCTCACATAGGATTTCATGACTTGCTAGACTTGTTCAAATTCAGTTAAGGATTCAAACTATATCTGTTCTTCAATTTAATTGTGCTTAAAGCTAGTTCTAACCTGATCAATTAGAATCTAGATCTTAGGTTGCTAAATACGTCACGGAAGTGGGGTTTAGGAATCTGAACTAATTAAATTGGGCAATTAAACTTCGCGCAAACGGAAGTTTGGTTTAGGATAATTGTGAACATATCAAACTTGGGATTAATGCTAGTTTAATCTGTTAGTTCTCGCAAACGAAAGTTTGGTTTGCTGCACTTAGACTTAGAGAATTATCGCAAAGGAATTTGGTTAATTCTATATCTGTGTTTTGAGTTCTAGAACTGTGCTTAATTAGATCCTTGCTGAATGAACTGTCTGCTTGTCTGATTTCCTGAGAATACCCTAGGCTTGACGCTTTTAATTACTTGCTTCCACAACCGTTAATCTCTGCTACTGATTTACTTTCTCGCACCGCTTTTTATTCAATTATATTGCTTTCTTTCTAGTATTAGTCTCTACTGTTCTGATCTATTGAGACCAAGTGTCCCTGTGGATTCGATAACCCTATATACTACTCTGACATTGCTGTTCACTTGCAGTTTAGAATAGGGATTAATTCTTGACCTATCAGAGAGCAATGTGCTTCATCCGAGAATGGAAAACTGGATTGGCACACAAGTACGTTGCCCCCACGTTATCGCAATAGATTACTGGAACTGAGGTGATCTTGATGCCGAGCTCATGAAGCAAAGAACATATCCAACGTAGTTCAGATGTTGTATTGGTGACTGACCTATATTCTGCTTCTGTCGATGATCGTGCAATACCCCATTGTTTCTTGGATGACCAAGACAGCGGATGTTGGCCAAGATAACATATGTAACCATTTGTTGAAACGAAATCAATGGAATCCCCTTCCCAGTAAGCATCCGAGTATGCATGTAAAACAGAACTATTTCCACGAGTTAGGAAGATACCATGATCAGGAGTAGCTACAATGTAACGAAGAACACGCTTAGCAGCAACAAGATGTTCTGTCATTGGAGCATGCATGAATTGAGATAATCGATTAACTGCATAGGACAGATCTGGGAGAGTGAAAGACTGGTATTGTAAACTTCCAACAAGTGTCGGTACTCAGTCGGATATGCAAGTCGAGTGCCCGAGTGGATATATAGTTTTGGAGTTGTGACCATTTGCGTGGAGACAAGATTAGCATGAATCATGTTAGTCTGGCTTAGAAGATCCAAGGTGTAGCGACACTAACACAGGTGAAGACCCCTTGCTGAACGCTTAGCTTCAACTCCCATAAAGTAATGAAGTTCTTCATGATCCTTTACTGAAAATCTTGTTGCCAAAGCATGGAGGGTTTACTGTAAGAGAATGTTGTCGTTGCCCGTAACAAGTATATCAACCACATAGATGAGCATGTAGACAATAGAGCTTCCCTGGCGAAGGATAAACAGATATGAATCTGAAACAGAGTTACAAAAACCCACAACTAGAAGGTAAGAGCGTAATTCCATGTACCACGCCCGTGGTGCTTGTTTGAGACCGTATAAAGCCTTACGAAGACGACACACACAATCAGGGTGATCTGTATCAAGGAAGCCGGGTGGTTGAATCATGTAAACTTCTTCTGTCAACGTACCTTGAAGAAAAGCATTATTGACATCTAACTGACGAATTGGCCAATTTTGATCAACTGCTACCCCAAGTACGAGACGAATTGTTGTTGTTTTGATGACTGGACTGAAGGTTTCTTTGTGATCGAGACCTGGGCGTTTATTGTAACCCTTTGCGACCAGACGAGCTTTGTAGCGATTTATGGTTCCATCCGGATTCTGTTTTGTCGTGAATATCCAGCGACATCCTACAATCGTTGTCGACGGAGATGGTCTGGGAACTAGATCCCACGTGTCATTGAAGAGCTGGGCGTTGATTTCAGTGCTCATTACTTTACGATATCTTTCGTCTTTAAGTGCCTGGTTTGTTGTTCATGGTTCTTCTGCTACAAGGTTAGAGGCTAACGCATATTTAGGGTTGTGTTTGACAATACCTTTCTTGGCTCGGGTGGACATGGTGTGTGAGTTTGCTGGGTTAAGAGGAGTCTTTGGTGGAGGTCGAGTAGCAGCAGATGTAGATGTCGAAGTTTGGGAGATCGCAGAAATTGTTTCTGGAATAAGTTGGGTTTCTGGTATTGTACCGAGCGATGTTGGTACATTGGTTTCGGTTTGTTGGTTTTGATTTGTTGGTGAATTTGGGCTGGTTTGATTTTGTGGTTCAGGAGATGGGCTTGGATTGATTTGAGGAATGTGTGGTATGACTGGTTCGAGATTTTGGGAAGATGGAAAAATGTTTGGGTTGGTTGGTTGCTGGGCCGTGGGTTGCGACCAATTTTCATTTGGAGCAGTGGGCTCAAAATTCTGGGGGAGAGAAGAAGATGAGTTAGGGATTAGAGGCGATACATGAGCCGTGAGAGGAATGGCCGGAGCTGACGACGGAGCACGGTGAAGGTCCGAGCTTGGGGTCATCCGCGGCAGAGTCGATTATGGGAGTGGTATCAGCGAGTGACTCAGCCAAGTTCCGTCGTTAACGTCGTTATCAGGTTTAAAGGAAGAAGGGTCAGATTGAGAAGCGAAGGGAAAACTGAGTTCATCAAATTGGACGTGTCGGGGTATATACATGCGACCAGAAGAGGCTTGGTAGCAGAGGTAATCACTTTGAGATGTGGAGTAACCCAAGAAGATGCAAAGTGAAGAACGGTCTTCCAATTTATGTCGATTGTAAGGTCGCAACCAAGGGAAACATGCGCAGCCAAAAACACGTAATTTCTCATAATTAGGATCATGTGCAAATAGCTTCTGGTATGGAGATTGCATTGACAGTACATGAGTAGGAAGGCGGTTTATTAGATAGACCGCAGTTTGAAAAGCGAATGGCCAGTACACCTTCGGAATCGACGCTTTGGAGAGCAACGATAGACCAGTCTCAACCACATGGCGATGCTTACGTTCCGAGATGCCATTATGTTCCGGAGTGTGTGGAGGAGACGTTAGATGAGAGATACCATTCTCTACTAAGAAATCGCGCAGTGCGATGAATTCACCACCATTATTCGAGTAAAGAGTGCCAATCCTTGTTTGGAATTGATTTTCCACAAGGCTTTTGAATGCTATGAATGTCTGTTTGACTTGATATTTCTGGCGAAGAGGATAAAGCCATGAGTATCTGGTGTAATGATCAATGATTATCAAGTAGTCTTTGAAGTTTTCTGTGGATAAAATGGGAGAGCTCCAGACATCGGAGAAGAGATATTGTAAAGGACGAGAGGAGACAATAGTGGACTGAGAAAAAGGAAGTTTATGTGTTTTATTGATAAAGCAATCATGACTATACAATGGAATTTTAGATGAAGAAGAAGAATAGGGAAGATTGAAATTTGAAACAACGGATTTTAAAATGGAGAGAGAGGGATGGCCCAAGCAAAAATGCCATGAAGAAATGGGTGTTTTTGAACTCGGAGATGCAAACAAGGTTCGGAAAGTTGGTGTAGAGAGAGGCCACTCATAAAGCTCATCCTTAGTGTTGCCGCGGAATAACGGGACCCCCGTGCTCAGATCCTTCACCCGAAAGGAAGACGGAAAGAATTCAACCGAAACACGATTAGCATTGCATAATCGATAGACAGAGAGTAAATTCTTGTGTAACTGTGGGTTACATAAAACATTATGTAATGGTAATGCACTAGTGTTGGTAAGAAGAGAGGTAGAACCAATGTGAGTAAGCAGAATTGTCGATCCGTCTGCGATCATTACATTGATATATCATGGTTTTTCTAGGTTTTCAACCTTGATATAAGTGTATATATTGAGTCTTTAACCTTGCTTTTCGAGTCTATCGAGTCTTTTACAGGTAAGCTTGCGTTTGGAGCAAAGCTAGGAGTTTTGGGACATTTCTGGAGCATTCTACAGGAAGCTGAAGTTGGAGTCGTGACCACGAGTAGATGTGGACCGACACTGCTCTTAGTGTCGGTCGACACTGAGTTCCAGCAAAAGCTATTGCGCCAGTATTGCATCTTTTGAAGATTTGCAAGAAAGTCCAGAAGTTTTCCTTATTTTTAATTTGCCCCAAAACGTGTTTAGACTTTTAATAGGGTTTTGGAGAGTTGTTTTCTCCTATCTTTTGTTCTTGCTTTGTTTTGGCTTTTGCATTTTGGAGATTGAGAGATTTTGGCTTGGGGCTGATCCTGCTACTTGTAACCTTTGAGAGAAGGATTTCGCTTTATATCTATTTGGTCTTGTTTTCTATTCAAACATGTTTTGTCTCATTGATTCCATGTCTGAATAGTAACCTTAGTTAGATTTAGGAATTCTCATAGGGATTTTATGCTTCGTTAGATCACTAGACAGTTAGGATTCTAAATCTATCCGTTCATCACCTAGTTGAGACTAATACTGAATTCTGGATTGATCACCTAGAGTTTAGATCTTAGATAACTGATTTGGCACGAAAGTGTGAATTATAATCTGATAGAACTAGTGTGAGCAATTTGTTTAGATGCAAAGAGATTTGATCTAGAGAATTGTGAACCAAAGAAATTGCTATTAATGCTTGTCTAAAACTCTAAGATTGCAAAGAGATTTGAATCATTAGGTTGCTAGACATAGATAATAATCGCAGCGAGAGTTGGGTTATTTACATTTGCGATTCTAGTTCCTGAACCTGTGTTTAATCTGAATCCTGATTTGTTGAACTGTCTGACATTGCATGATTTCCTGAGAACTTCCTAAGTCTAGCGTGTTTCTCCTATTGAAAGCACCTTTTAAATTGATTTGCTTGTTTACTGCTTTCACCTGATTGATTTAGCTAAGTCTGAAAACATATAATCTGTCGTGTGACCTCGAGTCTCTGTGGATTCGATTTCCTTTGTGCTACAGTTGCGTTTCTGTGCACTTGCAGTTAGAATAGGGATAATTCTTGACCTATCAAGTTTTTGGCGCCGTTGCCGGGGACTCTTTGAGTTCGCCGATAGATTTTGTTCTAGAATTTAGACTAAGTTGTTTTTCTTTTTGTTTTGGTTACTGATTCTTCTCTGTCTTGCCTGTTTTTGTTGCTGCAGAATCAACAGACGCATTTAGTGTCGACCGACATCCATCAGTGTCGACCGACATCCATCAGTGTCGATCAACATCGAGCTCGAGACCAGTTTTTGAGTTCAGTTTATGCCAAGTCGTCACACCAGAAGCAACCCGGACAATAATCTTTTGAACCTCAGACTTGAGGAGCTTGCTAGACTTGAGAGGACAAACAAAAAAGCTCAGAAATTTCCAAGGATGATGAATCGGTTGATTTTGATTCAAGATGCTAAAGGTGTTCTGAGAGATCCACAGAACAATCCCTACAATGCTCAGGGACAAAGAATTGATGCTCAAGGAAATGTGATCCCTGAGCCTGAGCAACAGCTTGTTAACCCACCTGTTAGGAGGACACTAGCTGACTACAACAGGCCTGACGATTTCTACGCCAACAGGTGCAATTGTACCTCCTGATTTTGAGAGGAACGAGTTTGAGTTAAAGACTTCCTACAACACTCTTGTGGGACAGCACTTGTTTCATGGACACCCACATGAGCACCCTATGCAGAGCCGGCCCTGACCTAAAGCACAACAAGCATGTGCTTTAGGCGCCAAACTATTTTCAATATTTAGGGGCAGATATATTGCAAAATTATCTCGTGGTCCAGTGGTAAAGCGCCTATTCCAAGTTATTTGTACCGGGTTCGAACCTTGTCAGAGGGCAGCATATTTTTTGTTTGCTTTAGGAGTTAAAACTCATTGGGCCGGGCCTGACCCTATGGACCACATAGAAGACTTCGAGTCTCTAGTGACTGGATGAAGTACAATGGAGTAAGCTATGAATACATGCACTGCAAGCTTTTTCCTCACTCTTTTGGAGGAGAAGCTGCTAACTGGCTGAAGCAGATTCCACCTGGGATTCTGACTACTTGGAATGCCGTGAAGGAGAAGTTTCTGTGACACTTCTATGATGATGCTCGATCTGACCAGCTTAGACAAGATCTCTTGACCTTCAAGCAAGGATCTACAGAGCCTTTTAAGGCAGCCTGGGTGAGATTCAAGAGGTACCTGTGAGATTGCCCTCATCATGGTTTCTCTGAGGTGCGGCTGTTGGGTATCTTATTCAGAGGAGTTGACTTGTGGTATCAGATGGCTTTAGATGCTGCAAGTACTGGGAACTTCTACACTAAATCTCCATAAGAAGCTAAGGAGCTTATTGAAAACTTGGTGACTAGTAATAGTGTCAAGAATGCTGATATGGAGAGGATGAAGTCTGGAGGTAAACCTGACAGTTCCCAGATAGCTGAGATGAACAAGAAGATAGACACTGTTCACAGCTTGTTGGTTGGGAAGAAGGCTGTCCATTTTGCTCAGGAGACTGAGGTGATTGAGGATGAAGGTTGTGAAGAAGAAGATGTGAACTACATTGGTGGATCTGGATTTTAGGGAAACAGGTTTGGAAATCAGCAAGGTAACAAGTTCTACAATGCTAACACTGGTTATGGTCAGTAGAGTGCTTTCACAAGCAATCAAAACTCTTCTAGATATGGTCAGTGTTCTGGTTTCCAAAAACCTTTTCAGCAGAACAACTCCTACCAGAGGACCTATGGAGCTTCTTCTTATCAGACACCTCCTGTTACTAATGCTCATGAGAGTAAGCTGAAGCTATGATGGAGCAGATACTTGAGGGACAAACAAAGACTACTGTGGACTTCAACAAGAAGATGGATGCCATCTACACCGATATGAATGGGAAGTTTGAGTCTTTGAGCACACATATGAAGCAATTGGATACTCAAGTTGCTCAAGCTGCTGGAGCTGTCAGGAGACAAGATGGATTCCTTCCTGCAAGGACAGATACCAATCCGAAGCATCAATGCAATGCCATAACACTGAGAAGTGGGACAGAGCTGCAAATTGTCCCCAAAAGGCGGTTGAATGCTAAGGAACTCTTGGACTTAGAAGAATTGGAGGAAGAAGAGGTTGAATCCGAGAGGCTAGTGTCGACTGACACTACCAATGGATGTTGATCGACACCCAAATCTTCGAGTCCTCATGACGAACAAAAATCGACCGAGATCGATTACGCAGTCGACCTGCAAGGAAAATCCCCCAGTGTCGATCGACACCCACCCAACGTCGACCGACACCAATCGCGTACAGGGTCTGATGCTGAGATTAATACCCCTATTGCTGATGGGAAGGTGTATAAACCAAAAGTACCTTTCCCGAGGAACCAGAAGCAGTCTAAATTCGATAGGTTCAAGGCTAATTACACGGCTATGTTGAGCAAGCTCATTCTTCCAATGCCATTCTTGGATGCTATCAACAACAACCCAGTGATGAAGAGGTGTTTAAAAAAGATGCTGACATCGGACATGGGAGATCAAGAGTGTGTGATGATGATTATTGAAGTCTGTAGTGCTGTCATCCAGAACAGAGTTCCACAGAAGCAGAAGGATCCAGGAAGTTTTATCTTAGATTGCACCATTTTCAGAGACAGATTTGAGAGATCTTTGTGTGATCTAGGGTCGAGTGTTAACCTGTTGCCATACTCGGTTGCTAAGCAGATGGGAATGACAGACTTCACACCTACTAGGATCTCTTAAATCATAGCCGATCGTTCTATGAGGATTCCTGAAGGTCTTTTGGAAGATGTACTGGTGAAGATTGGTGAATGTGTAATTCCCACAGACTTTGTTGTCTTGCAGTACAATGAACAGCCTAAGGATCCTATTATCTTGGGCAGACCGTTCCTTGCTACAGCTGGTGCAATCATTGATTTTAAGCTAGGGAAGATTGGACTGAATGTGGGTGATTTGGTGATGGATGTCGACATGAACAAGCTGATGAGACATCCTACTATTGATGGGCAGACCTTCTATGTGGATACATTGGATAATTTAGCTGCAGAATTTTTCCATCAGATGCATCCTGCTGATTCTTTAGAGAGAGCTTTGATGAGTGTTGAGCAAGATTTAGAGCTGGAGGATGATGCTACTGATGGTTATTTGAGACTAATGGATGCTAGTGAGCATGTGATGCAGTTAGTAACTCAAGAGGAGCTGGTTGGTACTTTACAGAAAGCTGCCATACTTGGAGATTGGAGCGAGGAAAAGGCTCCAACGATTGAGCTGAAGCAGCTGCCTGCAGGCCTCATATATGCATTTCTTGGTCAGAATTCCACTTACCCTGTTATTCTTAATGCTTGTTTGAATAACGCAGAACTCACTTTATTTCTAAGCAAGCTGCGCAAGTTTCACAAGGCTCTTGGCTATTCTCTTGATGACATTTCAGGAATCTCTCCAGACTTGTGCATGCATAGTATACACCTTGAGGATGAGAGAATGTCATCAATTGAGAATCAGAGGCGTTTGAATCCTAACCTGAAAGAGGTTGTGAAGAAGGAGATCATGAAGCTATTGCAAGCTGGGATTATTTATCCGATCTCAGACAATGTCTGGGTCAGCCCAGTTCATGTGGTTCCTAAGAAATGAGGAGTCACAGTGGAGAAGAATGACATGAACGAGCTGATCCCTACACGGACAATCACTGGTTACAGGATATGCATAGACTACAGGAAGTTGAATGCAGCTACCAGGAAAGACCACTTCCCACTACCTTTCATTGACCAGATGTTGGAGAGGTTGGCAAATCATCCATACTACTGCTTTTTGGATGGTTATTCTGGTTTCTTTCAGATACCTATTCACCCAGAGGATCAGGAGAAGACCACCTTTAATTCTCCTTATGGCACTTTTGCATACCACATAATGCCATTTGGACTGTGTAACGCTCCTGCGACATTTCAGAGATGCATGATGTCTATCTTCACAGACATAATATAGGATTTTATGGAGGTCTTCATGGATGATTTCTCTGTCTATGAATCATCTTACCATGCTTGTCTGGATAATCTGTGTAAGGTGCTGGCTAGATGTGAAGAGAAGCACCTGGTTTTGAACTGGGAGAAGTGTCATTTCATGGTTAGGAATGGCATTGTACTTGGACATAGAGTATTTGAGGCTGGGATTGAGGTCGATCGAGCTAATATTGAGGTGATGACAGAACTGCAGGCGCCGGATTTAGTCAAAGGAGTGAGGATTTTTCTTGGTTATGCTGGATTTTACAGGAGATTCATTAAGGATTTCAGCAAGATAGCTATACCACTCAGTGCACTTCTCTGCAAAGATGTGAAGTTTGAGTTCACAGACGAGTGTCATTCTGCATTCAAGGGGCTGAAGCAAGCTTTGATTTCTGCTCCAATTGTGCAACCTCCTGACTGGTACCTGCCTTTTGAGGTGATGTGTGATGCTAGTGACTATGTTGAGGAGTTGTACTTGGTCAGAAGAAGGACAAGAAGCTTCATGCTATCTACTATGCTAGTAGGACTCTTGATGATGCGCAGAGGAACTATGCAACAACTAAGAAGGAGCTGCTAGCAATTGTTTTTGCCTTTGAAAAGTTTCGTCAGTACCTGATTGTATCCAAAGTAGTAGTACACACTGACCATTCTGCACTCAAGTACTTGATGCAGAAGAAGGATTATAAGCCAAGGTTGCTTAGATGGATCTTGCTACTTCAGGAATTTGACATAGAGGTGAGAGACAAGAAGGGAGTAGAAAATGGTGTTGCTGATCATCTGTCACGGATCAGGATCGAGGAGGATGCTCCTATTGATGAGTTTCTACCTGAAGAGAAAATCTATAAGGTTGAGACAAGTTTTCAGATGGATTGTGCAACTTCTCAGCATTCTGCACGAGTTACAGCACAGGTGTCAGTCGACACTCTATCGATGTCGATCGACACTGGACTCGAAAACACGGACAATAATCGATTTGGAACGACATGGATTGGCCGATTGGGATCGATGTCAATCGACACCAACCTTAGTGTCAATTGACATCAGTCGTGGATACAGGACAGCATTTTCGATGATCAAGCTGACATGTTCATAGCTGCAATTTCCCAAGGTTCTCTCTCCACCAGACCTTGGTATGCCAATATAGCCAATTACCTAGCTGCAAAGGACGAGCCTGAGGTGTTTAAAGGCTATGCTAAGAATAAATTTCTTAGGAAAACCAGACGTTATTATTGGGATGAGCCATATTTTTACAAGCATTGCTCTGACAGTATCTACAGACGTTGCATCGCAGAGTCTGAAGTTGATGATGTGATGTACCACTGCCATGGTTTTGGGTATGTTGGGCACTTCGCCACTTTCAAGACAGTGTCCAAGGTTCTACAAGCAGGTTTCTGGTGGCCTACAATGTTCAAGGATGCTCAGTTGTTTGTCTCGCAGTGCGATGTATGTCAGAGGAGGGGGAAGATAAGTAAAAGACATGAGATGCCACAAAACTTCATCCTGGAGGTTGAAGTCTTTGACTGCTGGGGCATCTATTTCATGGGACCGTTCCCATCTTCTTATGGGAACAAGTATATCTTGGTTGTTGTGGACTATGTGTCTAAATGGGTTGAAGCCATTGCTAGTCCGACCAACGACTCTTCAGTAGTTCTTAAGTTGTTTAAGACTATCATCGTCCCCAAATTTGGAGTGCCTAGGATTGTGATAAGTGATGGTGGTTCTCACTTTATCAACAAGGTTTTTGAGAAGTTTCTCAAGAAGCATGGTGTAAACCATCGTGTGGCTACTCCATATCACCCTCAGACTAGTGGACAGGTTGAGGTTTCAAACCGATAGATCAAGGAGATTCTGGAGAAGACAGTGGGAAAGATTAGGAAGGACTGGTCTGCTAAGCTGGATGATGCGTTATGGGCCTATAGGACTGCGTTTAAGACGCCACTTGGGACTACACCGTTTCAACTCCTTTATGGGAAGGCTTGTCACCTTCCAGTTGAGTTAGAGCACAAGGCTAGATGGGTTGTCAAACAGATGAACTTCGATCTCAAGCCTGCAGCAGAGAGGCGTCTGATACAGCTTAATGAGCTAGATGAAATTCGCCACCATGCTTATGAGAACCCAAAGTTGTACAAGGAGAGTATCTCGCGTGACTTTGAACCCAGTGACCAGGTACTTCTCTATAACTCTCGCTTACAACTGTTTCCTGGCAAGTTGCTTTCTCGTTGGTCAGGTCCATTCACTGTCAAGGAAGCTAGACCACACAGAGCTCTTGTCTTAATGAATTCCAAAGGCGAGGAGTTCACAGTCAACAAGCAAAGTATGAAACACTATTGGGCGCAAGCCAAGATCCCAGAAGGCGATATTGTCCATCTGGATGATCCACCCACCGCCTAATCGCAGTACAGTCAAGCTATTGACGTTAAACAAGCGCTGAGTGGGAGGCAACCCACTGGTAAGTTGTGAATATTAGGATCTTTTCTTTTTCTTTTGTGTCTTGAGTCATTTTTATGTTTCTTTTTGAGTCGGTTTGTCAGTCCAATTTGTCTGAAACTTGGATGATTTGAGTTTATTGCATGCTAATGTTGCTTCTGACATGATTTTTGAGTGATATAACGCAGTAAACAGGTGAGATTTTGAGTGCCAAACAGCCTAACCTGACCATGACACTTAGAACTGTCCTGCCCATGATCATACGAGCTTAATGTCGGCCGATACCAAGTCAGTGTCGGTCGACACCAACCGTGTTCAGGTTCGGATTTTTGACTCAATCTTTCTATGGTTCCCGATCGATTTATACCGATCCCAAGCTGTGATTGCACTGAGGACAATGCAGTTTAAGTGTGGGGGAGGTGGTTACTGACAACGTGTTCTGTTTTCTTAGTGTCAGTCCTTTGTTTTTTTTTTTAATTTTCAAAACTGTTTTATTGAGTCAAAATCAGTATGCAACTATGATTTTTCGAGGAAATTTTTTGCTGAAATGGGAAGTAAGTGACCATTGGACAGACCTGCAGTAGCTATATGACTGTTAGAAAACCACACACTGATCGACCTACCAAGAACACCCATATCTATCAGGTATTCAGAGGATGCACTACTAACTTCACCTCTAATATTGACTAAATATTCTCATTTAGGGGCTTTGTATCTCTGGTTCGGATTCCTCTGATGTGCTAGACACAGCCTATAATCCTGTCTGAGTATGGTTCCATCTTTTCCCTCCCTTGAAAAAAAAAGAGATAAAAACTGCGGATAAGCTAGTAGCTTCGAAGTGGTCACGAGAGTGGTAGAGACCCCTATTACCTCCTGTGCATCCATGGAAACATGTTCAAAGTTACACCCCGAATAAAAAGGGAAGAGCACTGATAAAAAAAAAATGATACCCAGTGGGGAAAAATCAGTTGCTAAGGGAGAAAGGGAAAAGAAAGGAACCAGAAACCGATAGTTTGGTGGTCAAGTACTGACTGGGTTGAGTCCATGTGTCCTCTAATCGACACTCCCATTGTGAGACTGCACCTAATTGTATACAAAGGTTAGTGTGGTGATCTTGAATGTCTTGACTGGATTGTGGAGTTTACTTGGGACAGTTGCTAAGTGTGGGGGAAGTACATTGTGGTCTTGATCTCTGTAAGAATGTTTTCATGTGTGTTACAAAGTGAATGTGAATGCGATGTTCTTAAGACAAAATGAGTTTCTGAGTTTTCAAACCTCTTTTCTATACTTTGGTTCTTTGTTTGCTTGAGGGCAAGCAAGAGCTAAGTGTGGAGGAGTTGATATATCATGGTTTTTCTAGGTTTTTCTAGGGTTTCAACCATGATATAAGTGTATATATTGAGTCTTTAACCTTGCTTTTCGAGTCTGTCGAGTCTTTTACAGGTAAGGTTGCGTTTAGAGCAAAGCTAGGAGTTTGGGACATTTCTGGAGCATTCAGCAGGAAGCTGAAGTTGAACTCGTGACCACGAGTAGATGTCGACCGACACTTCTGTTAGTGTCGGTCGACACTGAGTTCCAGCAAAAGCTATTGCGCCAGTATTGCATCTTTTGAAGATTTGCAAGAAAGTCCACAAGTTTCCCTTATTTCTAATTTTCCCCAAAACGTGTTTAGACTTTTAATAGGGTTTTGGAGAGTTGTTTTCTCCTATATTTTGTTCTTGCTTTGTTTTGGCTTTTGCATTTTGGAGATTGAGAGATTTTGGCTTGGGGCTGATCCTGCTACTTGTAACCACTGAGAGAAGGATTTCGAACCCCATTCTTTATATCTATTCAGTTTTGTTTTCTATTCAAACATGTTTGTCTCATTGATTCCATGTCTAAGTAGTAAGCTTAGTTAGATTTAGGAATTCTCATAGGGATTTCATGCTTTGTTAGATCACTAGACAATTAGGATTCAAAATCTATCCGTTCATCACCTAGTTGAGACTAATACTGAATTCTGGATTGATCACCTAGAGTTTAGATCTTAGATAACTGATTTGGCATGAGAGTGTGAATTATAATCTGATAGAACTAGTGTGAGCAATTTGTTTAGATGCAAAGAGATTTGATCTAGAGAATTGTGAACCAAAGAACTTGCTATTAATGCTTGTCTAGAACTCTAAGATTGCAAAGAGATTTGAATCATTAGGTTGCTAGATATAGATAATAATCGCAGCGAGAGTTGGGTTATTTACATTTGCGATTCTAGTTCCTGAACCTGTGTTTAATCTGAATCCTGATTTGTTGAACTGTCTGACATTGCATGATTTCCTGAGAACTTTCTATGTCTAGCGTCTTTCTCCTATTAAATTGGTTTGCTTGTTTACTTCTTTCACCTGATTGATTTAGCTAAGTTTGAAAACATATAAACTTGCGTGTTACCTCGAGTCTCTGTGGATTCGACAGGTTATGAGTATCAGAAGTAAGAAGATATGTGGCACCGATATCAAGCAACCAGTTGTTGGAAGAATGAGGAGAACCCATCGCAAGGTTTGCTTGAGGAGTCCAAAGAGTGGATGGGTTGGACTGTTTTTGAGACATAGCCTGAAACGTTTGAAGCTGTGAACATCTTCTTGCATTGTGCCCATGAATCCCACAGATTTGACACTTGCCGTTGTATGGTCTTGGACCACGATACTCAGACTTCGATTGCACCAGAGAAGTCTGACCATAGGAACTGTTGTGATGCTGATGTTTCCAATGATTGTTGTTGTTTCTTCCACGGTAGTTGTTATTGTTGCAGTATTGGTTCGTGCGGTTCTGTGCTAAATTGGTTGTCACCGAAGTTGGGAGAATAGCAGTATTATCCGCAGCAGCAAGGAGTTTTGCTTCGTAATTCAGAAGCTTCTCATGAAGTTCAGTAATTGACGGAGGAGTGTCACGGCCATCAATTTGATCCACCATTGTTTTGTATTCTTCAGGGAGGCCTTCAAGAATCATATCAATTTGGTCTTAATGATCTATAGGTTTCCCTAGTATGGCAAACTGGTCGAGACGAGTAGTGATGCCTTGAACATAAACATTGATGGTCTTGGTTTCTTTCTTCCAATGTTTCAGTTGGGTTTTCAGCTGTTGGAGGTGACCGCGATTGGGTTTGGCATATGTTGCAGCAAGAGTGGTCCAAATATCAGCAGTGGTGGTAGCGCGAGAGACGAGTGGCTGTAACGACAAAGTCATTGTGCCAATAAGAGCACTGAAGATTAATCTGTCCTGACGCTGCCAGAGAGTAAAGCTGGGATTCGGCGACATTACGTCATCGGTGGTGATGGTGAGTGGTGGAGCCGGTATAGAAACATCAAAATGACTAGAAAGAGCATAACCATCAAGGAGAGATTGAACTTGAAGCTTCAACATGAGGTAATTAGATGCGGAAAGCTTTGTTACGTTGGACATATTAACGGTTAACAAAGTGTTATTATTAGCGTCAATGGTGTCTGTGATGGTTGTGGGTGTTGAACTGTTTGTAGAAGCCATGGGACTTGGTTTAAACAGAGGAAGAGAGACGAAGAGCAGGAGAATGAATGAAGAAGCAATAAGAAAGAGAAGGGAGGATATAAAAAAAAAATTATAGAATCACGGCTCTTGCTCTTGATACCATGTGAAAGTGTATATTGAATTGATACTTATTTTGAAAACACACACTAATTTATACACATCTTGCAACCACAAGATATATTATAAAAACAAAAGCTAAACATAATCATAAAAATAAACACTATGATTTGCCTAAAGAGAGAAGATGAGTTGGGTGGAATTGGTGTGACGATGATAGTGATGTGAGCAATGATGTCAAGGGATGTGGTTAATAGAGAGAAGGTAGAATTAGGTTTTTAAGCTTTATTATCTCATTTGTGTGGATTACTAATTTTAAGCTTTATTAAAATATATTATTACTCGCTTGCAATATCTCCACAAAAATTTGTGACGTCACAATGTTGCATGTGAATTCTAAACTCAATTTTATCAAAAAGATATTGAATAAAAACTATAAGAAAAACCGAACATTTTTCAATACATAAAGATGGACAACAAACGGCCCAATCTATGTAGCGGCATTTGCTATATCTATATCTATATCCAAACACCTGAAGTAACAGTTATCTAACAATTCCCGCTCTTCGTTTCCCGCCTTTGTTTTCCACTCTTCTTTTCCCACTCTTGGTTTCACAGAAAATTTGGGTCCATATATGAGCCACGAGGGCCGATAGTAATTGGCCCAAAAGGGGCTTTGTATTATCTAATATGTAGTTCCATAGATTCGAAATGAATTTCATACAAAACGAAATAAAGATAAGATAATCTAATACATACTGAGGTTTGTTTTCATATCAGTTCAAGAATAGTTCAACAGTGTAAATAATTTTCTTGCCTTTACATACAACGATCAATAATCGCTAAATGCATTATTTCATTTGCTACAAAAGAATTTCCATCACTCCAGTCACAAGGCTATAAATTCAAATTGCCTTAATATGTTTAAATTTTTGTTGATCAAGCAATCGATTCAGAAAAATTGAGAGAGAGATATATTTATCATAAGTCTATGTTTTCATTGTTGAGAGAGAAGATATTTTGAATCATCTGACTATGAACATTTTGAAGATGCATTCGATGTACCAGTCGCAGAGTAGTACACGGAGTACAAGACGTGATACAAGACGTGACATAGACATAGGACGTAGAGTTATGTGATTTATGAGATATGAATGAATCTAGCTGATATGATTCGGTCTAAGAGTTGTTTGCTGAGCTGGATGAAGATATTACAGAGAATATAGCAGCTTTGGAGTGTTTACTATTCTTATGAGAAGATAAAAAAAAAAGAATATGTCCTAAAAGATTTGGAAATATCCTAACAAAGAGGAAACATTTTATTTGGGTGATTGGATAGGCTTATAGGTCAAGATTCAAGCTAATATATATAGAGGCTGTGGCCTTAGGAGAAAGGTGTCTTCATAACCATAAAAGACCTAAAAGACTGTTTTATCAAGGTGATTGAGTGCGACAGTGTTTCGCGTGTTTATGTTGTTCAAGCGTTTTGATCAAGGAATCTGCATTGTTGGAAGACATTGTTGCTGGTGCTGTTGGTGGTGTTAAAGCATATTGTGCTTGATACTGTTTCCTTAGTCATGTTGGTGCGTTGGTGTTGACGTACATGAGAGAATGCTTTGGTGCGTTGGGTGTGAACGTGGTCCAAAGATCCTGAAGAAATTCAAATCTAGGCTCAGTGGGAGTTTAGCTAAGGTTAGTTTATCCTGAAGAGTTCATGGTACTGAACAGAGCGGTAGTTCAATAGGGTTTGATCTATACGTTTGCGATTGGTGTACAACTAAGAGTTCTCTATTTAGGATAAGTTCAAATAATTATTGTTAGAAGGAAATTGCAAAAACTATATGTAATAATGATGAATTTTTTATTACTGAGATACACAACAATTGTTTAGGAAAACATAAATATATGATTAAGATAATTGAAAACAAAATTTTGGGAATTTCAATATTCTGATGGGCAATCCATGCATCTCGGAATGTGTCATAAACAACATTGTTAATCGTTCTTAGATCCAAATAGCCAAATGGTCCCCTTATTACACCTAATAGACGACGTAAATAATACAGCTCTCCAATTTCTTTTGCATAAACTGATAAAACACATAAACCCGGTATACCTTTCATGCGGGGTTTCCATTGACAGTTTTTTTTATCCCAAACAAATTTGGTTGTTATCTGTGAATATAGAAGACGTCTTGCTTGGAAATGAACTTGATTGCATTTCATCCATGCCGTAAATTTATTGTCTTTTTCTTGATATTCAAAATAGTCATCTTCCTGGAAAACAATTTGTGGAGAAGGAAGAACAATTGGTAAAACTTTGATAGAGTCAACTGAATTTAGATTCGTGAATGAAAACAAAATAAGTCATCTATTTCATATCAAAATATATGAAATATAAAAAGCGAAAGTTTGAAAGATTTATCAAATTTACCTATAGCCTCCATTAGCAATCCGAGATAGAAATGATACTAACAATTGGAGGATGTGAAATATATAGTACTGTGATATTAGGGTTTGGTTAGATATCATATCTCTTGTTATGATTTGGTGTACTACTATCAACCACATAATTATACACTAAAAACCACTGTTTAGGAATTGTATTCAAGAATATCTTTTCTGTTATCCAAATATATTGTTCATTCCATAAAATAATTTTTACTTTCGGTAAGTAGTCCCTGATTTAAATTGGATCAGTTTTGCATATCTTGTTTAGTGAAAATATGTTTCAAATTTGGTCAAGATATTCCATAAAAATCAGTATTATATTCTATAAGCAAACATAATTATTTCGGTATGGTAGTGTTATAACTGTAAGTAAAAAAAAAAGGGTAATTGTCTATAATCCTTCAAATGCAATCTATTGTAAAATGAATATACGGCTTCTACACCTAAGATATTGTATGTTTGTCATTCAAGCTTGTTTTCTATATCAAACTTCATTCGAATATTCGTATCAATCATCTTAAATTTTTGATTGGGTTGTATTTAACTTGGTATGTTTTTCAAATATATTACAATTTCAAAATGATTTATTACGAAATCAACATCAGTAGCATGAATTAGGGTACATTATATTTATTTTTTGAAGAAAAATAAATAAAAACCATAACTACCAAAAATATCTAATATAACGTAATCTTCGTTCATAATATGTTATATAGGAAGTTTAACATCCACATCTTACAATTACAAAAAAATATCAACGACGTTTTTAAAACAAACATATATAGGATCATAATAATCCTCTAACCCCAAAAAACAAAATTTTTTATCAACCGAAATCTATCATTTAAAAGATAAAATGCGAGAGGTCGATTTCTTCAGAATATTGAGCAAGCACTGGATTTGGAAACCTACATAATAAAAATAATATATTAATAACTACTCAAAATATTTCTTAAATAAATTAAACAATTTAAATATATGGAAGCATAAAACAGTAAAACATGAATCAAATATATGAACACAACTTGTTAAGGAGACTATTGAAGTCTGCATTCTCAGTTTGATCGTACATAATTGCTGAAATAGGCTCCTGTCCTCTTAGCCAAGTTACATATATATTATAAAACAAAGAAATTTCAAGATTAGATCAAACATAAACCACAATATGGTAATAAACATACGATCACATTAATCATTGTTCTATCTCATATCAAATCTTACTGGATTCGTGCTTAATGTAGAAGCACCGGAGGATCACAGAGAGATGCCTATCGGCATCCTTCCAAAACCTTCTTATCAGCTCGTGGGCAGCTTGTCCGATGATCAAACACTTAAGACTCCGAAGGCTATTACGAAAAATTATTTCCAAGTTATATTATTCAACACAAACAAATTCATTACTCAGATATCCAATATATTATATTTTTATGAGACTTGCATATTAACTAACCTTGCATCACGAATGGTAAACTGCAGCTTTGGTCCTGCCCAATAAGGCTGTACGTTTCCAACGCGCGTAACAACACCAAGAACATCTACACAGGAAAATACACGGATCTAAACAACTATATATTAATTTTAGAACAATATCAAAATTTCTATATTCACGTTACCTTTAGGATATTCATCAGCATGAAATGATGGAAATTGCATGAAATGACCATCAGGAATATTATCGTAAGCCAGGCAGAAAGTTGTGTTTTCACCGAAAATGAGTTTGAAGTCGTGAGGAGTTAACGAACCATATTCTGGTGACTGAACAACCCGAGCATTCGCAAGATTAAACCAACGGCCTTCACACCAGGTAGTGAAACGAAATTTTGGAACATATGATACAGGAACAGTAGCCTCTATTTTCACACCCTAAATCGGTTTACAAAAAAATCTTAGTTAAAACATGCAATAAGCGTAAGCATTGAAAAAATGAAATTGTAATAACGAAATTACTTCTCCATCGACCAAGATCATCTGGACACATGGATCTCCCAACTCGTGTGTTAGACACATCCAAACTCGCAACAGAAGAACTTTTAGTTCCCAGATGCAAGGAACAAAGTTGTTTATCTGGGAATTGTTTTAAAAAATCTGTGGAGCCATGTCGAGATTCTTTGAAATTTCGTTGAAATCACTGAGAAAAAGTTATTATTTGGTTAGAGGTAAGAAACTGAAGCGGCTAGGGTTCAAGTCACTTAAATAGTTTCCAAAAGTGGCGAGTAAAAAGTGTAATTCACCAAATGAAAACCCTTGGCTCAGTAAAAACGTTTGGGCCATAAACGCTTATATCCGAATGGGTTATTGTCTTTGCCCAATATCATAATCGATCTAATGTTTGGGCCATAACCGCTACAATAAACATAAATAATGTCTCTAAAACCACTACAATAGATATAACTCAAAACGTTTGGGCCAATCCTTAATGTCTGGAAAATATGCATTAAGGATTGAACGCGGTATTGTAAATTTATATGGTAATATTTCTTTGAAGACATCATATAAAACAAAAACAAAAATTATCATTATATGAATCAATACAAAACTCACAAAATAAACAATGCATCAATTGTAAATCATGACAACATAATACTCAAAACGTTTGGGCTATTACTGATGAAAAGTATTTAACTTATATAGCACAACCCTTAATCTTTGTAAAACATTCAGTAAGGATTGACCATCAAAGTATTGTATTTTTATATGGTGTTCTTTGTTTGGAGACATCATATAAAACAAAAACCAATAAACAAAAACAAAAACAAAGAATTTAAAACACGAATAACTTTTCACGCAATGATGTAAATAAATAATGACTATGAAGTTTTTTAGTGATCGTTACTATATTTATAGATTATTTTCTAGGTCGAGATTTTTTTTATTAGAATATTATTAGCACATTCGAATAATTTCGAATTTGAATGTGGATGTCTTTGATTGAGATCTTTAATTGATATCGTAAATTAAGGCAGCAATAATAATTTTGTTCCTAAATTTATACAAATTAGTATACAAAGACTTACAACATTCCATAATTTGTAAAAACTATATATTAGTAATCATATTAGTGGTTTTAATATTTCAAAAATTACATTGACTTGAATTAACTCACAATATTGTAAAAAACAGGATACAATATAGCTAATCAAATTTATTCAAACATACGGGATAAATAATAATCAGCCCATTCGTGACATAAAGTCCAAATTTTATTAAAATAAAATTAACCGGGTCAATCCGTTCATGAACCCGGATAATCTGTTTGTTATGATTAATAATAATGCTTAATTTATTTAAAAATACTCCGAAACCGAGTCAGGATACAAGTTTAAATCAACGATCAAGTTAATAACATGTATAAATTAATGGTGAGGATTTTAAAATTGTACCCGCGTGTTTATCCATCTATGGACCCGGTCTTGGTTTAAAATGTAATCGAAATGGGTCGCAATACAGGTTAAAACAAACGATCGAGATCATAATGTCTGAAAATCGATGGCAAGAATTTTAATATTATGACCCGCGCGTTTATCCGATTTTGAACCCGGATAACCCGCTTCTTTTCACCTGATAGAAAGACAATAATACCCTTAATGAATCGACATACTTACAGTTGATTTCCAATGGCATGCCCTGTAAATAACACGGTGGACAAATGTTATTTTCAAAAAACCTTCCTGTTTTAATAGTATAGATGTTATTATTTGATTATGCAAGTCTTGAATTATGATGCATCTAGGTTGTACAGATCGTGAAGCAGTTTTCTACTAACAAGTCGTACGAGCCGTCAAATGCGACCCACTTCTTATTATCCCCATCCTTCAGAGTTTGAGTACAATCTCTGAATTCTTGTCGCTACCAATAACTCCTCTAATCTTTTTTTTTTTAAGTCTAGACCATTGAGCTTAAGAAAGTCGATTGATTTCTAATTATATGCATCTTTTGTTTCGTAAAATCCGAGAAATTCACTTCCTAGGTATCCGTGATTCTTCAATTGAATGTTTGATTCCGTCAATGCTAAACCTCATGTTTTCGTATCCAGTTTTATCCCTAGCCTCCATCTGTTCTTATAATACATAAGTGTAGGCCAAGAAATCCGGTTAACTGCAAATATAGAAAAATAAAGATTAATATGCCTCTTCCATTTGAGTTTTTCTATTGAGAATATTTTATGTTTTTTTTAGTAGCATTTAGAGAAATGACTTGAGAAAAATCTCATGCATGGTTGATGACCTAAGCTTTGTCATAAAGTCTTGAAATTTTGAGTGGTGAGTTAGAGATATTTTTGTTTTTAGATTTTATTTATCTTTTCTTATTTTATAATACTTAATTTCTGTTTTTTTAAAAGAAAATGGCATAGACGTAAATAGTTTGATGTTATCAAGTTTATATGTCTTTTTATACTTTTTTGATTAAGTGAATTTTGATGGGAGTTAGTCTAGTAATTATTCAATAAATTAGAATCATTTTGAGTAAATTTCTCTAATTTCTATGTAAATTTTTGATGGTAGTCCTTTATAAAGATTTTATTTTGGATATTGATTTCTTACGTAATTTTTTTTAAAAGGCTAAACTTTATTAATATTGAAATTTGTCCAAATGTATCCTTTTGGTTAAGAAAGGAGGACACTAATCATATAAACACCAATTCAAATGAACAGCAATAGCTTTTCGAGCTAATAAGTCAGCACATTGATTACATTCTCGCTTTTGAAAAAGGAAATGTTGCTGAATCTCTCTTGCCAACTTCGGATTGTATGTGTAAGGTGGAGGAGTCGTAGATTGGGGTTCCATGATTCATAATGTTGTTTAGGATCAAATTATCTCCTTCAAATATCATGTGACGATAGCCAAGAGACCAGGTTGATTGTAACGCCCACAACAGAGCAGAGCATTCTGATTCATCTGGAGACATTCTACATTCAAATATCCCCATTCCAGCTCGTATAAAATCATCATTCGAGTCTCGGATAATCTAACCCATTCCCAAATTCCAGTATCCGTCATGATGTGAAGCGTCATAGTTACATTTCAAGGTCCCATGCGGCGGTTTAGTCCAATGATGTTCTCGTGTGGGATTCACTACAAGAAAACTACCGGATATCTACGACTTAACTACGGATTTTCCGTAGCTATTTTTTTTCAAGCTACAGATAGCTATGAATTAGCGACGACTGAAAAAAACAAAATCTATAGCTATTTCGTAACTATTCGTAGCTATATAGCTACAAAATAAATTTGTGGTTGTTCGTAGCAAAATATCTACAGATAGCTACGACACATTCGTGGAAACAGATAGCCACCAATAGCTACGACACAAAACGTGGAAAAATAGCCACGACATACTTTCATGGATATCCGTAGCTATATCTATTGAATATATATATATATATATGATATAGCTACGATTTTATTCGTGGTTATCAGTGGCTTTATGAGATAGTTACAGATATCTGTAACTATTCAAAATCCTAAACTCCAAACAAACCCTAAAACTCTAAACTATAAAAATCTCTAATTAATAAAATTCCAATTACTATAACATATCCAAAATTACGATTCAATACTTAAAAAAAAAATATTTTCCAAATCTATTATTTTCAAACATTAACTTTTAACCCTAAAGTCCTAAACACAACATTTAAAACCCTATATCCTAAACCATAATCATATTTTCAACCTTACTCTTACTTAGACAATATAAAATCAAAATATAAAAATTAACTATATATGCATAAAACCAGTGTTCGAAAACGCGCCGCCTAGGGCCGCATAATCGCCGGATAGGCGCTGGTCGGTGGGAGACCGCCGCGATTTGGCCTTCCTCGGCCAGAAAATCGTTGCTTTGTATTTTTTTTTGTTTTTTTCTTAGTTTTTGGTTCGAAATCACAAATTTTACGTTAGATCTACTATATTAGAGTAATAGCAACAACAAAAACTAGTTAAAACTGCGAAAATCCGTCAGAAAAACGAGAAAACGAAGATTTGATGAGAAATATCAATGGCGCCTACTGTTTTTAGTGTTCAGAATCACAAGGAGGAAGAAGATAGTAAAATTACCGATTCGCCCTTAATGAAAAAAAAAAGAAAAGAAAGGAGAAAAACGGTGGATGCTGCTACTCGAACCAGGGGTAATCTACGAATTTACCAGACATTATCCAAATGAGCTAGTGTAAATATTTGTTATATTTACACAAAATTCATATTTATAGATGTACATGAATAAAAACCCTAAAATTCCGCCTCGATTAATCTCCGCTTAATCCCCGATTTTCCCGTTAGGCGCTAGACCCAATCTTACCGCCCGACTAGCGCCTAACGATTTTTCGAACATTGCATAAAACTAATATTTAAACCATTTAAATATATACTTGACATAAAATTAATGTAAACTATTATAAAACAATAATAAATTAAAAGTCTAATGAAATTTCTTGAAATATACTAATATTTTATTAATAATACATTAAAATTTTAAACAGAAAGTTATGTATTATATATACCCACAAATAAATTTTAATACTTTTATAGTTAAAAATAATGTAAAACAAATAAATTTAATCATTTTAATCATTATATATATATATATATATATTCATTTTTATTATTTTAAATTATTAACTATAAAATCAAAATATAACCATTAGTTATATATACATAAAAAAATGTTTAAATCATTTACATATATACTTTACATATAATTAATTAAAATGTTTTTACTTATGATTTTTTGAAATATACTAATTTTAATACTAATCATAAATTAAAATCCTTAAACAATAATCTTTTTAATTATTATATATACTCATAATAAATAAAACTTAATAATTTAAAATTAATAAATTCATGTAAAATAAAAATGAAAATCAGATTTAATCATTTTGTTATTTTAAATTATTTTAAGTATTATATATGCTCATTTTTATTACTATTAAATCACTTTAAAATTTATCACTTTAAAAAAAAGTTTTTATCTATTATACTTTTAAATTAATAACTAAAAAATTTGTTTTAACAACTTCTTTTATTTCTTTTATATCATTTTTATTATTATATATTAATTAAACCATAAAACATTATGATTGGATGAGAGAGCATCACGCGGATCGCAAACTGAACTGTTAGATCTATGTTTATATTACATACTGGCTGTTACATTAGTTTCTCCTATTTCTTCTACTTTTGGAAAACCCTAAAAATAATTAAACCCCTTTTGTAGCCACCACCTTCGATTTCCAATTTCATCTCATCTCTCTCTTGACCGCCAAACCCAGTGTTTTGAAACCCGATCCGGACCCGCGGTCAAACCGGTAAACCCGGTGACCCGGTAAACATTCCGGATCGGGTTATGTGCAAAAACCGCTTAGTTGAAAACCCGGAAAAAATCATAAAAACCCACGGTTTATTGGCGACCCGATAGACCGGTCGGACCGATCAATCCGGATAATGAATTTTTTTAAAACCTTTTAAAGCAGAGAGAAGATTTTATTATAATAAAATATAGGGTTTTAGATTTATTAATTGAAAACCTGAAACAATAAGACGTTACTAGTTATAACTATGTTAAGAAACTTTTTTTCTATTTTCTTTTTCCAAATTTATTGGAATGTGATGTTTTTATTTTTCATTAAGACGTTATCATATTGAAAATTTTTAAGTATGGTTTTTACATTTTTAATAAAATGGTGTATTGTATGATTAATAAAACTATATATATATATATATATATATATATATATATATCTCATTAGTTTTGGACATGGGGTTGACCCGCGGTTGACCCACGGTTGACCCGGTGACCCGGTGATCCGGTAGACAGTCCGGTTCGTTATCCGGATCGGGTTTAAAAACATTGGCCAAACCTCTTCGTCTTCATGCTTCACTTCAACCCCTTTGTTTCCCCTTTAACTTCTCTCTCAACGACTCACGTAATTTGCTTCATCTTCTTTCTTTTTTCCCTTGACTCTCAGTTTCCTTGCTTCATCTTCTTTCTTTTTTTCACAGAATTTGCGGATCCGACGACGGAGGAAGAATACGACGACGGCGGACCGAGTAGATCCAGCGCTGGCGAGGATGATTACCGGCGCCGGCGAGGATGATACAACATCAGATCTTCAAATCTCCCGCCTTCCTCCGTTCCAGCCTCATTCTTCGTTGAGACGAAGAAAGCGCAGGTGAAGAGCGAGCGCATGCCTAGGCGTGTTATCGTCACCGGAGCCGCCGTGTGAGTCACCGTTGAAGATGGCAGTAGTCGTCAGAGCTATATATACGATTTTTTTTTTTTGTTGCGATTTTTGTATTTTTATTGTTGATTAATTATTTAATAATTTATTGTAATTTTATTTTTAATAAAATATTAATTAAATAAAATAACTTTTTGGCTTTTTTTAATTTTGTTTAGAAAATGGTACAAAATAGTTAAGAAAATAATCATGGATATTCATAGCTAAAGCTACGATCCGTTGTCGTAGCCAATCGTAGTTATCATAGCTACGAATGAGTCTCGTCGATATTCGTAGCTACTTGCTATGGATTTCGTTATATCTACTCTTAGTTATATCCAAAATAGCTACGGAAAAATGGTCATAGGTACGACCAAATCCGTAGCTATCAGACAGTTTTCTTGTAGTGATTACATCTGTTTATGGTGTTTGGGATACATGTGCCAGTTGAAGAAGGATAGGTAATCGTGATCCATTCTTGTGCATCGTTGGCTGACCTCAAGTGAATTTCCTCCTCGGCAATAAGTTTCCTTGAATAAATTAAGTCATTCCGACTCTTCCATAATCTCCACAAAATCCAGTAACTTATGATTCTTTTTTCATCCGGGAGACGGTGATCTTGCTGTAGAGAGATAATAAATCTTAGCTTGTCCTCAATAGATGTCAGCGGG
The DNA here is from genome assembly GCA_030180135.1 of Orychophragmus violaceus. NCBI lineage: Eukaryota > Viridiplantae > Streptophyta > Magnoliopsida > Brassicales > Brassicaceae > Orychophragmus > Orychophragmus violaceus. The sequence continues at coordinate 67,990,972 of CM058232.1, read as the reverse complement.
TCTGTAAGAAGAGCAAAAGGAAGTCCAGAACTTCTCCAAATACCCTGTGCATACGGACATGTAAAGAAATATGATTGCTAGTTTCCTCTTCCGAACAACATTGAGGGCATAAGGGATCAACATTAATATTACGCCTTCTATGATTATCATTAACCGCCACTACATTGGAAGCAACTGTGCAGAGAAAGTGTTTGATCTTCGGCATTGTGTCCGCTTTCCATACTGCTTTAGCTAAGTCCGGGTGAGAGGCTAGATGTGGTTGATGGCTGTTTCCTTGGTTAGCAAGTCACATAGCCAAATGGTACCCCGTTTTAACATAATACAATCCAGAATTAGTATATGCCCACATGTACGTATCTGGATATTGCAGTGGAGCATATAAGATTTAGAGAACTTGAATATTATTGATGTATGTCGTTGTGCTTATATACACAATACAACGAGATCTTTGTGAGATCTTTGGAGTTTATCTTCTCTTAAAGATAATTACAAGAGTTTAAAGAGATAACTCTAACTTATACTAATATGCTCCCTCAAGATGGACTGCCGTTAGAAAGACCAATCTTGGTTGCGATTGCATGAAACTGAGCTCTTGGAAGTGGTTTAGTGAGAGTGTCTGCGAGTTGATCCGCCGAGCTAACATGACAAACACGCAGACTCTTGTTCTGGACGCGTTCTCGAACAAAATGATAAGCCAAGGCCACATGTTTCATGCGTGAGTTAAATATTGGGTTAGCACACAGATAAGTGGCTCCAACATTGTCACAATATATTGTCGGAATGACAGACGAGTGTAGGTGAAGCTCCGACATTAAGGACATAAGCCATTGGACCTCGGAAGCAGCTGTGAATACGGCTCTGTACTCGGCCTCCGTAGAGGACCGAGCTACACCTTTCTGCTTCTTTGATGACCACGAGATAGGCTGTTTGCCTAAGAACACAATGTAGCCTTCAATGGAGGTGTAATCATCCTTATCTCCTGCCCAGTCCGCATCAGAGTATGCGTGAAGAGTAAACGGTGTGGAGGCTGAGAAAAATATGCCTTTGTTTGCGGTTCCGGCTAAGTACCGAAGCACACATTTCATAGCTTCTTCATGAACATCCGTTGGTTGATGAATATATTGCGACAATCGATTGACTGCAAAGGCAATATCCGGTCTTGTCAAAGCCAGATATTGAAGACTTCCAACGACCGCTCGGTAGGAAGTTGGATCTTTCAAGGCAATGCCGGATGTCAAAGTAAGCTCTTTTGATTAGGACATCGGTGTTGCAACGGGCTTCGTGTGCCTCATGTGAGTAGAGTGCAGGAGATCGGGGATGTACTTCATCTGAGTTAAAAGAAGCCCATGGTGTGTTAGTGTGGCTTCCATGCCCAGGAAATACGAAAGATTTCCCAGATCTTTTAGCAAGAAGCGATCAGATAGGAGCTTCAGAATGCGTGAGAGTTCTGCAGTGCTGTTTCCAGTGACAATAATGTCATCGACATAGATAAGAATGTAGAGTAATGTGTTCTTGTGACACAGAACGAAGAGAGAAGCATCTGCGAGAGAGTTAAAGTAGCCAATACTAAGAAGAAAATTTCGCAATTCATTGTACCCTGCACGAGGAGCCTGACGTAGTCCATATATTGCCTTTCGAAGTCTGCATACGTGATCTGGTTTATCTTTATCAATAAAACTGGGTGGCTGAAGCATATATACCTCTTCTTTGAGATTGCCTTGGATAAAGGCATTATTAACATCGATTTGACGAAGAGGCCAGCCATAACCAATCGCAGCTGCAAGAACCAGTCGAATGGTCGCATGTTTGATGAGAGAACGTGTCGCGGAAGTCGACACCGGGTCTCTGATGAAAACCCTTCGCCACAAGGCGAGACTTGTACCTGTCAACTATGCCATCAGGTAAGCGCTTTATACGATACACCCACTTGCAGCCAACAATGTTTTTGGCTTGAGATCTGTTGACAAGCTCCCATGTTCGATGATTACTATGCGCATCATACTCCAAGCTCATTGACTTTCGCCATTTTTCATCCTTAAGCGCCTGAGTGTGAGTTGGTGGCTCGATCTCTTGAAGCACATCAGTCAGGCCATACTTCGGATTAGGTTTTCGGATGTCATTCTTTCCTCGCGTGGTCATGTCATGGTCGTTGCGTGTTGGTGGTTTGCTTGCGACATGAGGTTTTGACGGCGATGATACCACTGGTTGAGGAGCTGGATCAGCAACGATTGTTACAGGAATGTCCTGAGTTGGCTCAGATAGAGTTGCAGGGATATCCTGAGTTTGCTCAGGTATCTCAGTGATAACAAGTGTTTCATCGTGTTGCGGAGGTGATGGATCAGAGCTGGGCGAAGCATCATCGGAGTGAGGTGTATGAGTGTGATGTTGATAAACCGGCACAAGAGAAGCTGTGACATTGTCAGAAGATGAAAGAACAGAGACAGTAGTGTTTTGAGCATTAGATGAAAGACGATGAAAGGAAAGATGGACTAATGAAAGATTACATGTCGAGAAACAAAAACACGAGATGAGGCGACATCTAGACACAGAAAAGCACTTTGTGAGAGAGAATAACCAAGAAAGACACAGGGTGTGGACCTTGCACTGAACTTATTTGGATCCTAAGGTCGTATCCATGGTAGCAAAGGCATCCGAAGGTCTTAAGCTTACCATAATTTGGTTCTTGCTTGAATAGCTGTGCATATGGTGATGATTTGTGGAGAATAGGTGTTGTCATGCGATTGATAAGGTAGACAGCAGCATTGAAGGCGTACGGCCAGTAGGTATTTGTAATACCGACATTCGATAACAGAGCAAGCCCTGTTTCCACGATATGTTGATGTCTCCGCTCCGCTATACCGTTGTGTTCTTGTGTATGAGGAGGTGTGGTAAGATGTTCAATGCCGTTTGAGGCCAGAAATGACCGTAATGCTATGTATTCTCCTCCGTTATCAGAGTACAGTGATCTGATTTTGGATTGGAATCTGTTTTCGACCAACGCCTTGAATGTAGGAAAGACAGAAGCCACATGCGATTTATGTTTGAGAGGATAGATCCACGAGTATCTGGTGTAGTGATCTACAAACAGACAGAAATTGTTTTCTGATAAGGTAATGTTCTTCGTCTTCAATAAGGTCTTTGAGTTCTTCATCATTCCACGTTCTATGTGTTGTGTCAAGGAGAATACTAACCAGTGGTGTTGGATTAGTGTATTGTAGTAATTTTGGAGCTCTTGGTTCAGGGTCTATGATCCAGTTATCTGCTAGTGTTGCATCACTTTCGTCTCCAATGTTTATTTGTAGACCTTTTCGTAGTAGGTCTCATCCATGGAGTAGCGATTGCCATCCGTATGATGGTTAATTCCCTTTCTTCGCAGAAGTCATATTACCATCCTTAAAGTAACGACCCTTTAAAATACGTTGAATTGGAGACAATTAGGGTGATGCGATAGTTTCAAAACTTGACCACCTAATAGATCCTGGTTGAATTTTTGTAAATCCTTGAATTCTAGACCTCCACTTTGTTTTGAGCAACCCATTTTTTCCCATGAGACCGAAGACATCTTCCGCTTTCCATTCTTTGTCCCCCACCAGAAGCTTGAGAGAAGACTATCAAGCTCAGCACAAATCTCAGCCGAAAGTTGGAAGCAGTTCATAGAATAGACCGTCATTGCAAATACAACTGTTTTAATCAAAATTTCCTTGCCCGCATACGATAAGAACTGATTTTGCCATCCGCTAGTCTTACCTTTACACTACAAGAAAACAGGCCTTAACACCGTCGCTATTTCGTCGCTAATAAGGCTTAGCATCGAACTTGCGATGAAACACAAATCATCGTTAATCGTTCATCGTTATTCAAATTTCGTCGTTGTGTCGCTTCGTAACGACTGTTCTAATTCGTCGTTAATCCGTCGTTAATATTTCATCATTAATTCGTAGCTAAAAATGGAACGAAATAACGACGAAATAGGATGGTCGAAAGGCGTCGTTAATTCGTAGCTAAATTAGCATCGAATTAAAATCGGATAAATGATGAAGAGAAAAATATATATTAAATAAATAAAAGCCGTTAAACCATCGGTAAATGTTTAGACGTTAAATCGTCGAATTCGTCGTTAATTCGTCGTAAAGATATTCATCGCACTTTCATCGTTATTATATTTCGTCACTATTACGTCGTAAATATAATATTCGTACGTTCGTCGTTAACATACGTCGAATAACGACGAACCGTAAATATACATTTATATATATATATTAAAAATGTATATATATTTATACATAATTAATTTTGGAAATTAAAATTAGTTTAATAATAATATAAAAACAAAACAATATATATTAATATTATAAAAATATTTTACAAACCGAAATAAAAACCGTAACTAAACTATCCTACTAGTTCAGCTCCAAATCGATACCGGCCAAAAAGTCTGCGGCCTCGGTTAAGTCTCCGGTCTACGGTACGAATGTCCCCTGTGCGGACGAAAACGTCTGAGACGGTCCCGTCTGGCTCGGTCCTCCTGCTGCTGCAGCCGCCTCCGCACGTTTTCTCCTCATGTCCTCCAAACCCCGTGCAAACCGAGGGTTATCGTCGGCGAAAAGATCGAACAAGCTATCCTGCGCTCGTATAGACTCAAATATGTCCCTTCTTCCTAGGAGCGACCTACAAATAAAAGCGATAACAAATATGTAAATTATCCAAATAATTATAAAAATAGTTAAACTGAGCAAAAGGAAAAGAATATTTACCTCCGTGAAAATCTCATCGATCTCCTTAATGGTCAACCTATCGCGGTTCGGAGTACCGCCCGGTGAGAGCTCATGTGATAGATGTGTCTCTCGCTGTGTGAAAGACTCACAAAAAGATCATTCTTCTTTTTTTTTGTGAGTTGATGCGTAGAGGTCAGGCAGCGATGGAAGCTCTCCGTCCTTAGCCTACATAAAAATTAAAAAAATACTTATATATATTTGAATAGTTATAAAAACGAAAGATAAGAAATACTAATTTCTTACCATATCTAAACATATGCCAGCAAAAGACTTTTGCCCAACAGTATGGGGCGTCGGTGGCTGATCGATCATCAGACCCTAGTGTCAACCGAGACGAGGATCACTTCGCAGACATGTTCCCGAGTGCTCATCGACCCAAAAGCGCTTCAAGCCGTCCCAAACGGCTTTCGATAAGTAAGGCGGCTGCGCCTTGTCGCCTTTCACCTTCCGTCCCTTGTTCTTCCAGTCAGATACGGTGCTGTTGAGGCGAAGCCCCACCATTTTATTGAACACTGCCGTGACAAGCTCGTGGTGTGTATCATAATCCCAATGCCACTTTTGCTGAAATTTGAAAAATATAAGTTATTAGAAAATAAAGATTATAAACTAAAAATGATTAAAAATATATATATGAAAAACATGAGAGATTACCGCAAAACACTTGAACCACGTGTTTCGGGATGGCTCTCGGTCTGACTCCAGTTCGCGTGAGGCTCTCTGAAATAGCTTTTAGTTGTATCGGCGATACTTCGACCGATACAATTATCTATCGGAAACCTAATAAATAATATTAACATATACAATTATAAAATAATAAAACTTATTAAAAAGAAATAATTTATTTTATTACCAAAGTCTTGTCTGGACGATCGGGATGTAGGATCGGTAGAGAGTCCCGGCCCGGATGCGCAAGGAGCTGTTCCACCACCATGTGCGCATATGGAGCAGGCGCATCATCGGGATATGGACTGGCCGACTCTAGGGGAGGAGGCGGATGTGCAATAGGCGCTGACGGAGCAGGTGGTGTCCGGGATAGGGACTCTGTCGCTGAGGATGACTGACCTCAACTCGATCCTGGGGGCGGGTCGTAAGTCTCCATAAAATTAATATAGTGCATCTTATTATTATGCGCCATCTACAAAAACAAATACGGATTAATTAACAACTATAAATTCCGAACGTAATTCGGAGTCTAATCTAATAATTCCGAACATAATTAATCTAATTCCGAACCTAAATTATTTTTATTTAATTTAATAAATATTAATATATATATATTATAAACTATGTAATATATTTATATACATTATATATATGTATATATATACATATATATATATGTACCTAGCTCGATGGAGGAGACGCCAGTGGAGAGAGACGGCGGCGGAAGAGAAACGGCGGCGGTGGAGAGACGCCGACGGAGGAGATGAAGCCGTGGAGAGAGATGCACGTGGAAGAGACGAAGCCACAGAGGAGATGAAGCCGTGGTGGGAGAGCGGCGCCGGAGAAGAAGAAGAGCTGCGTCGGAGAAGGAGGAATCGCCGGAGGAGAAGAAGCCGCACGGAGGAGACGAAGCCACGGAGAGAGAGCAGCGTCGGAGAAGAATAATAGCCACGGAGAGAGAAGAAGCCACACGGAGGAGAAGAAGCCGGACAAGAGGAGAAGACGCCGAGACCGATTTCGCCAGTGGAGGAGACGTCGCCGAGAATCGTGAAAAAGGAAAGAAGAATGGGGGAAGAAGAAATGGGGAAGAATAAGAGTTTCTTTTTTTATTATGTATTAGGATCTGTCGCTAATACGTTATTATTTAGCGATGAATTAGCGACGGACCATGGTTAATTCATGGCCACAAATTCTAAAATTTTTAGTTTCCCCTAAGTGGAAAATAAATTTTCACTAAGCGACGAATTAGCGACGGGTTCATCGTTACCCTGTCGCTTACTACCAACAAATTAATGACGAATATCTGATCTTTAAAGTACATGTGTACACCAGGATCCACTTGAATATAAGAGTATTTGGTTTAGCTCCAAAGTATATGAATTTCGAAATTATTATATTGAAATATAATTAATTAAGCATACTTTGTCTTTTATCCATATTGCGAAATGTTGGCCTTTCCGTCTGTTGATTTCATTGTGAAAAACCCCCTCGATCGCTTCCCAAACTTGAGTCTCAAACATGTTGCAACACCGAACATTTAGATATAACAACATAGTTAAGTAAAAGTACTTGACTATTAATATACCATTATGTATATATACCTCTAAAAAGGCCGAGCTTCTTCACAGTTTAAAAGGATGTATGTATGTTCGTTATGGCTGTCTTCCGCACTACTCCACCATACTGATTTCAATCTACCGCTTTGACGACCAACATGTGAAAATATGTCTGGAACATCATCATTAGGATATGCTAGTCCGACACCACCATCATCGTACCGCTGCGGTCTTCTCTTACGTATGCGGACTTTTGTAGCGAAATAGTATAATGTAAAGTAAGACGTTTCTTCTATTAGACTTCCAGCTACAATACTTCCCGGTACCCTTGCTGGATTTTTTGCCTTCCCCTTCAGATTTTTAATGAAACACTCGAAAGAATACATCCATCAAAATTGAACAGGTCCACCTAGTTCGGCTTCATGTGGGAGATGGATAGGGAGATTCTCCATGACATCAAAAAAAAGACAGCGGAAAGATCTTCTTTAAATTGCATAGCAGTATAGGAATATTAGCATGCAATTGTGAAATGATATCTTCTGATAGAGTGCGTGTGCTGAGATCTCAGAAAAATGATTCTACACCTGGCAAGAAAATCATATAATAATATACATTAGCTTTCATAACTTGAACAGTTACTCGAAAGTTAAAAATATTATCTAGTTCACGTACCAGCAAGTGCTTCGCTTACTTTCTCGAGAAGGAGTTCGGCAAAAGCAAAGGGAAGTAGTCGTTTAATGAACACATGACAATCAAGACTCTTCATTCCTGTGAATTTTTTCCCTTGTTCAATACAACTAGAGAGATTAGAAAATACCCATATGGGAAGCAAACATCTGTTTTCACCCAGCCGAATAAGGCCGATTTAGCTTATGCAGTCAACCGATATATATGAACTGGTGCAACTCCGCCTGATGTGATATGCAACTCGTTTCGTGCGCAAATATCATGTAAGTCTAACCTTGATTTCAAGTTATATTTAGTTCCTCCTGGCACATTTAACAGTGTATGCATGATGTTATCAAATAAGTTTTTCTCGATATGCATCACATCAATATTGTGTCACAGCAGATGATATTTCCAGTAAGGTAGTTCCCAAAATGCTTTTTATGCCAATAATGGTTTTCACCATATACATCGGGCATATTAGCTGGTGTGTGTCAATTTCCTCCACGCCTAACTGCTTATTGTGCCCCGTAATGATCAATTTGCTCCTCCAGTTGTTCCCCATATATATAAACTAGCAGTAGCGGACGGACGACTCTGTTTTTCTGAAACAATTTCTTGTTTCTCCTATACGGATGGTTGATTGGTAGAAACCGGCGGTGACAGTCAAACCAACATGCTTTCCGACCATGTTTTAACTGAAACACTTATGTCCTATTCATGCAATATGGACACGCTAATCTCTCGTGAGTAGTCCAACCTGATAACATTCCATATGTGGGAAAGTCGCTTATCGTCCACTTAAGAACCACCTGCATTGTGAAATTCATTTTACTCGAGCAGTCATACGTTCAAACACCGGTGGACCACAACTGATTTAACTCATGTATCAGGGGCTGTAGAAATATGTAGAGCGACCGCTTTGGATGCTTAGGACATCAGACCAAAAACTCAAAAAAAAAAAAATCTCTTTACATGCACATAGTTGGGGGGAGGTTGTAAGGAGTCAATATTACCAGCCACAAAGAATATTGTCTACAAGATATACCAAATGAACTAAATCCATCCGTGCAAAGATGATATATAATGGTTTTTACCGGTTTTAGACCATGATATAAGTGTGTTTTAGAGTCTTTTGGTGTTTGTTTAGAGTCTTTTACAGGTGTTATTAGGAATATGCACGTTTGGAGCAGAATTGGAGTTATTGGAGAATTTTGGTGCTTTGACCCGAGAGATAGAGCTCACTGTCCGAAACAGAGCAATGCATCGATCGACATACTATGTGCATCGATCGACACACGAGCGAGATGCGCCAAACTCGGCGGTTAATGAAGAATGAAGTATTCGCAGTTTTGCCCAGAAGTTCCCGATAATTACACAGAAGCCCCAAGACGTGATTAGCTTATATAATTAGGTTTTTACATCAGTTTTTAGATACACTTTCATACTTAGAGCATAGAGTTTTTAAAGCTTGGGGCTGATCTAATCCTGTACTGCTTTCTGCTTTTTGGAGAAGATTTCGAACCCCTTTACTTCTTTATTCTCTTTTATGCAATCTATTAATTCATTGATTATGTTTTTATATTCTATGTCTGAGTAGATTCATAGTTAGGTTTAGGGATTCTCATTAAGGATTTTATGACTTGCTAGATATAATTAATTCAGTTAAGGATTCATATCAATAAGTGTTCTTCGATCTAAATTGTGCTTAACACTAGTTTCTAACCTGATCACTTAGAATCTAGATCTTAGGTTGTTAAATTGACACGAAAGTGTGGTTTAGAATCTGAACTATTTAGGTTGAGCAATTGAATTACTCGCAAAGAAATTTGGTTTAATTGAATTGTGAACATATTGAACTTAATCTTAAAGCTAGTTTAATCTGTTAGGAATTACAAAGACATTTGGATTTCTGCAATTAGGCTTAGAGAATTCTCACAACGAAAGTTGGTTAATTCTATATCTGTGTTTGAGTTCTAGAACTGTGCTTAATTTGATCCTGACTGAATGATTTATATGCTTGCCTGATTTCCTGAGAACTCCCTAGACTTAGCGCTTTTAGTTAATTGCTTACAACAAACCTTGCTACTGATTTACTTTCCTGCCTTGTTTTTAGTTTCTCATTACATTTGCTTTCTCCTAGTTTAATCTTGACTGTTCTAAATCTATCGTTGCCCAGAGTCCTTGTGGATTCGATACCCTAAGTACTACATTGACATTATTGTGAACTTGCAATTAGTATAGGGATAAAACTAGAACCAATCAAGTTTTTGGCGCCGTTGCCGGGAACTCTTTAGAGTCTTCGATAGATTCGAACTTAGGGTTTAGACTAGGATTTTTAATTTTTGTTTTTAGTTACTGATTTTTCTGTTTCTTCTCTGTCGCAGGTTTGACAATCGCCTAGCATCGATCGTTGCATCCATTTGTGTCGATCGTTACTAAGCTACTGGAGTTGAGTCGATCGTTGCACCTTAGAATCGATCGTTGCACTGCGATTACAGAAGGTTTATGCAGACGCGTGATACCAGAAGTAATCCGAATACTAACCTCGTTAATCTCCAAATTGAAGAGCTTGCTAGACTAGAGAGAACTAATAGGAAAGTTGAAAGAGCAAGGATGGTTCAAGAACGTGTGATTATAATGCCCGATGCTCAAGGTACCCTGAGGGACCGACAAAACAATCCGTACAATGCTGCTGGGCAACAGATTGATGCTGAAGGGAATGTGATCCCTGAGCCTGAACAGGAGCAAGGCCAAGGCCAAGGACAAGGACAAGGCCAAGAGGAGAGGCGGATGATTAACCCTCCTGTTGCTAATGAGAGGACCTTAGCTGACTACAACCGTCCAGATGAGTTTCATGCTAACCGGTCAGCTCTTGTACCTCCTGGTTTTGAGAGGAATGACTTCGAGATCAAGACCATCTACTACTCTCTTCTGAGGAAGAATGCCTTCCATGGTTTCCCTAATGAGCAGCCAATGGATTATATAGATGATTTTAAGGACATAGTCACTGGGACGAAGTATGATGGAGTGAACTATGACTATCTGTTTCTCAAACTTTTCCCCTACTCTCTCGCTGGAGATGCTGCTGCCTGGCTGAAACAACTTCCACCTGGGAAGTTTACTACTTGGGACGCTGTTAAGAGTGAGTTTCTGAGACACTTCTATGATGATGCTCGCTCTGATCAGTCGAGACAGGACATTCTCACTTTCTCCCAATGTCCTATAGAGCCTCTTAAGACTGCATGGATGAGGTTTAAGAAGTACCAACGTGACTGCCCGCATCATGGATTCACTGAGGTAACATTGCTGGGAATTTTCTTTAGAGGTATAGATCTCCCTTATCAGACTGCGTTGGAAAATTCCAGCAATGAAAATTTCAACACTAGGACTCCTGAGCAAGCTAAGCAACTGATAGATAACTTAGTAAGCAGTATTAGCTGCAAGACTACTGATAAGAGAAGGAAAGAGTCTGGTGGGAAGATAGAGAATCTGGAGATTGCTGATATTAGGAGTAAGTTGGACACTGGTTGCAATCTTCTAGCTGGGAAGAAAGCTGTCCATTTTTCTCAAGATGTTGAAGTGATCAATGCTGAAGAAGATGGTCAGGAAGAGGATGTGAACTACATCGGAGGATCTGGTTTCCAAGGAAACAGGTTTGGAGGACAACAAGGTAATAGATTCTTCAGTGGACAGAAGAGTGCTTTCACAAGCAATCAAAACTCTTTTGGCTTTGGACAGAATGCTGGTTTCCAGAAGCGTTTTCAACAAGGTAATCAGAGAACTTATGGATCTTCCTCTTACCAAGCACCTCCTGTTGCTAATGCTAATGGAGCAGTTGCTGGAAGGACAGACTAAGATTGCTGTGGACTGCAACAGGAAGTTAGATACTGTTTATGAGGATCTCAATGGGAAGTTTGAGTCTCTAAGTAATCATGTGAAGCAATTGGACACCCAGGTGAGCCAAATTTCAACCTCTATTAAGGGAAAGAGTGTCGTGGACACCCATATTAAGGCCTGGTCAGTGTACATTGATGATGGATCACACCTAGGTGAAAGATTTGAGCTAAATACAGCTGAACTGGGGGAAGAGGCTGTGAAGTCTGAATTTGAGGAAAATCTCTCGGGTGGAATCTGTGAAAACTTATCTGCATCGATCGATGCACCTCTAGCGTCGATCGTTGCATGTCGTGGACAGACAAATTCACATGATTTTTATGGCATTGATGCAGAGGCAGATCAAGAGCTTAATCGTTTATTCCCTGGAGTGTCTGAGATAACTCAACATGATATTGATGATGTCCGACAGATAGGAGAGATTGGTGAAGAGTTGGAAGAAATTTCACCATCTGATGATCCACCTTATCACCCTTGTGCGCAAAGGTACTTGGAGAAGATGCTGCCAATGGATGAAATGCTGAAGGATTGGGTTATAGTGGTTCCTCAACAGATAAGTAATGTGCTGCTAACTAAGATCCCGAAGAAGCTACCTGATCCTGGGATATTTGTGCTGAGTTGTTCTATTTTTGAGGATGGTTTCAAGCGCTCTCTGTGTGATTTAGGAGCTGCTGGAAGTCTCATGCCATACTCTGTGGCAGAGAAGCTGGGGATGATGGATTTTTCACCCACTAGGACCTCTCTTGTCCTAGCTGATCAGTCAATAAGGATTCTGGAAGGAGTTCTAGAGGACGTCCCAGTAAGAGTTGGAAACTACTTGGTTCCGACGGACTTCTTGGTGCTTAAGTACGACAGTGAGCAGGATGATGCTTTGATACTTGGAAGACCATTCTTGGCGACAGCTGGAGCAGTAATAGATGTGAGACATAGTCTTGTTGATCTCTATCTGGGAGATGAACCTCTGCACTTTGAGATGGATAAGCTGCGCAAGCCGCTGATTGATGGGAAAACCTTCACTATTGAGGATGGATATGGAGCGCAGACGAGTAACACTTTGATTTCAGATCCTGGAGATTATTTCACTCCTTCTTTTCTTGGACTAGCTCATAGTGAGACAGCTTACTCTCCGCCTTGGATGAGGAGACTTTCGCTGAGGCAATCAAAGTCTCTGTTGAAACCTCCAGGAGCTTGATCTTGTTCGTCCGGTTAAGCTAATGACCTTAAACAAGCGCTGAGTGGGAGACAACGCACTGTTAGGTTTTAGTGTTTTTCTTATTTATTTTTGGTGTTTTTCTTAGGATTTTACGTTTTTATTTTGTTTTTGCTAAGTTTTTAATACAGAACACTGTCTGGAGTTGTGTGACGATCGTTGCTAAATGTGCAACGGTCGTTGCATGGAGTATGACGAAGAGATGAAATCGCATTGTGACGATCAATGCACTTGTGCAACGGTCGTTGCAAGTGGTTCAATTGCAAAATTAAGGTATGCGTGCTAAACCGGAATCAATTCGGTTCACCAGCGATGATCGTTGCATTAATGCATCGATCGTTGCATCCACGATCCAGGTAAGTGCCTTAAACCCTTTCTCTCTTCTCTTCTTCCCCATTTCGCCGTCCGTACAACCGCGACTCCCCTACCCTAAATCACTCATTTCCTCATCATTTTCTCTGATTCAAAGCTTGTTCTTCGTATTTTTACACTCTCTATTTGTTTCTATAACCCATTTGAAGTGATTCCAGGGTAAGAGCTCTCATTTTCATCATTTTTGGATTCGGTTCTAGGGTTTTGAAATTAAGAGATTTTGGCTTGAAACTGATGATTCCGTACTGTATTAGACTTGATTAGGGTTGATTGGTGATGGTATTAGGCTGTTTGTGAGACACTGGAACGAATTTAGAAACGTTTTTGAGATTGTTTGTCGGCTGTGAAATCGCCCTGCAACGATCGTCTCACTTGTGCAACAGTCGTTGCATTGCGATTCCACAGGGATTTTCTGCCGAGACTTATATGCTTTATTTTCTTAATTGCAGATGCCTCCTCGACAACCTCGCAAACGTAGAGCTACTACATCTGCAGCTACAGCTCATCATCCTCCACCAGTTGAGTGGTTCCCTCGAGACTCGCCACATCCTGAGCCTTATCAGAGAGATAGGGAAGTTATACAGTTGCCTTGGCCTAAGGCGGATAAGGTTGAGATTCCGACAGATAAGGTCTGGGGTATGGAGATTGATCAGCTGCTCAAGACCGACACTTTCACAGAGCGGCCACTACTTGACCATTGAGACGAGTTCGATACATTGCTCTACAATGGTTGGTGTGGCATGACGCTTAAGCCGACCAAGTTTGCGGACTATTTGATAGGTTTCTAAGTTTTACCCTATTCTAAACTGCAAGTGAACAGCAATGTCAAGTAGTATATAGGGTTATCGAATCCACAGGGACACTTGGTCTCAATAGAAACAGAAACGTAGAGATTAAACTAGAAATAAAGCAAGTAGTGAAGTAAATAAATTGCGTTGCAAGAAAGTAAACAGTAGCAGGAATCGGTTTTGTAAGCAATAAACTAAAAGCGTCAAGCCTAGGGTATTCTCAGGAAATCAGACAAGCAGACAAGCTAATCAGTCAGGATCAAATTAAACTCAGTTCTAGAACTCAAATCACGGAAATAGAGTTAACCAAATCTCTTTGCGAAAACTCTCTAAGCCTAAGTGCAGTAACCCAAATCTCTTTGCAATTACTAACAGATTAAACTAGCATTAAGTTCAAGTTCGATATGTTCACAATTAAACTAAGCCAAATCTCTTTGCGAATAATTTAATTGCTCAACCTAAATAGTTCAGATTCCTAAACCCCACTCTCGTGACGTATTTAGCAACCTAAGATCTAGATTCTAATTGATCAGGTTAGAACTAGCTTTAAGCACAATTTAGTTTGAAGAACATTCTAATCATGTGAATCCTAACTGAATTAAACAAGTCCAGCAAGTCATCAAACCCTAATGAGAAACCCTAAAATCAACTATGGATCTACTCAGACATGGTTAATGAAAACATAATCAAAGAAATAATAGATTGCATATAAGAAATTAAATAGATAAAGGGGTTCGAAATCTTCTCCAAAATAAGTGAATACAGGAAATAGATCAGCCCCAAAAGCTCTAGAAATCTCCTAGCTCTAAGTATCAAAACGTAACTAAATAAAACACCAAAAACTAGTATATATAGGCATAATCTCGGATGGGGCTTCTGTGTAAATACTGGAACCATCTTGGGCTTCTTTGCAAATCTTCATAACTTCATTAAACCGACGTGTACGGCCCATCTCGGTAGTGTGTCGACCGATGCACAAGGTGTGTCGGTCGATGCATGATCAATAAATCAGGCAGTGACTTCAGCTCTCGGCCAAAACGTCCCAAAAGTCCCAAAATGCTCCAAATATCTCCAATTAGCTCCAAACTTGATTAAACCTGTAAAAGACTCTAAACGAATACAAAAGACACTAAAAACACATCTATATCATGGTCTAAACTGGGTAAAAACCATGATATATCAACTCCCCCACACTTAGCCTTTGCTTGCCCTCAAGCAAAACAGAGAACTAAAATGTAGTGAAGAGGTTTGAAAACTCTTCAGAAACTCATTTTGTCCTAGAAGCAGCAGCATTCAGATTCCCCTTAGTAATCCACATGAAAGAATCAATCTACAGACATCAAGACCAACATATACTTCCCCCACACTTAGCAACTGTCCTAAGTAAACTCCACAATCACATTCAAGCATTCAAATTCTCCCTACTGACTTCTGCAAGTATTAAAGTGCGGTCTCACCTAAGGAGTATCGATCAAAGGGCACATGGGTTCTTACTTTGCCAGCTCTAGACCACCATACTATCTTTCTCTAGTCCCTTTCTTCTCTTTCCCTTCCTTAACAACTGATTTTTCCCCATTGGGTATCATTTTATTTTTTTTTATCAGTGTTCTTCCCGTTATGGGGTGTACTTTGGACACATTCCATGGATACACAGGATATGAGAGTTTTAGCTACCATTCCCATGACCACTTCGGAGTTACTAACTCATCCTCAGTTTATTATCTTTTTTTTTTTTTTTTTTTTACTTTATGGAAGGGGAGAAGGGAACTAGATAGGACAGGTTTACAAGCTGTGTCAGAACTAGCAAAGGAACCCGACACAAAGTATACCAAGCCCTTAGGTGAGAAAAATCTAAGTCAGTATTAGGGGTGAAGTCAGTAAAAGGATCCTCTGATACCTGAAGTGATGTGGGTGTCCTCAGTAGGTTGATCCGTGATGGGGTTTTTTAATAGTCATAGATTAATCTGCAGCTTCATCTCAATGGTCACTTAAGTTCCTGCAAATGCTGCTAATCTTCTCAAAAAATCATTGTTTCCTACTTAAACAAATTTTGACTCGAAAAACAAATTTTTTTTTTTTTTTTTTTTTAAATTTAACTGACTCTTAAGAAAACAAAAGAAAGTAATTAGTAGAACCTCCCCCACACTTAAGACACACTGTCCCCAGTAGTGTCAAGCAAGGGATTGGTTAAAAGAAAGAAAACAAAAATTAGTGAATTGAATGGTTAGTTCTCTCGGGTTTTACCTCTGTCGCAGTCAGGCATCGATCGTTGCACTAGGTGCACCGACCGTTGCTGTGCGATTTTCGTTGGGGATCGATCGTTGCTCAGGACCGCAACGATCGCTGCAATGCGATTCTTTCGTATTGTGACGATCGACACAATGGTGTGTCGATCGACGCACTGCGATTTTCACGAACAGTCAGCAAGTTAGCAGGTTAATCCGTCGGTTTATGTCAATTTTCAATCCTGCAAGCTGAAAACACTAGAAACAGAGTAAAACTGAAACAACAAATGTATCAAATCATGCCAAACCATCCAAACATAGTAGAATCCTAAGAAAATAAGAAAAGTGCAAAAGAAAGGAAAAAGTCAGAATACAGAACCGAAAGTATGGAGACTACTCTCACTCGCTCACATCGTCTATCCCACCATACAGTGCATCGTCATCGGCTGCCTCGGGTGCGGGATCAGTATCAGTCGGAGATCGCTGTCGATGACGTCGGTCAGGTACGGGCTGATGGATCTGTGGTGGCCTCCTGCAGCTGCAAGTACGCACGAAGTTCCAAAGAACTCGAAACATACCATCGGATCTCTCTCTCCACTCTGCCTCAGAATATGCACCGTAAGCCATCGCAGGCTCAGGAAAGGGACCCACAATGTCGACTGGGGCTGGCGCGGGCGCAGGAGCAGGGGCAGAAGAAGTCGAAGCTCGTGAGGAAGGCTCTCCCAGCGGATGAGCCATAGAAGGAATCCCACGCTGCGCAGACTCAGGAGGCAGAAATCTCAGTGCCTCTAATGTGTCAATCTGTGTCCATCTGGCAGCAGGAAGCTCTATACCAGTCCTCCCAGTGGTCGAATCGGTGTAAACCCAAATACGCCCCTCCTTGAGCCAAGTAGCGCTCTGCAAATGGCTCAGATCCAGGAACTCCCGGGATGTATCACGCTCTGTACCATGAAGAGGAATCCCACAGTACTCAAAAATGGGAGTAAGCAAACTCCCTACCGTCTCAGTACCAGCTCCATCGAAAGGCTTCGTCTGCAGATCAACTAAATGCTGTGCGAAGATAGCTCCCAAATTGAGACCCGTAGTAGGATCTCTCACACCAGAAAGTCTAAACTGATCTCTCAGTCCCATAAACAGCAGCTCCATCTCATATTTGCGCATCTTGTTTGCTTCGAACTTGCAAAGCAAGCTCCAGCACAAGATACGCGAGACATATCGCAGCACCGGATGCTCATCTGCACTACGGGAGTGATCCTGGAGTTGTACCGACCACTGCCAATACACTCCCAGAACAGTCTGGCCTCATCTGCGTCCCACTCTAGTGGTATGGCAATGCGCCTCGGCCCAGTACTGAACCCGTAGATCCTGCAAAGATCAAGTAGAGGAATCCGATACCTGACTCCCCAACTCATGAATGTAAATGTCCCAACTGTAGCGCTCCGGTTGTTGGGATCCGAGTAAACCACTCTGCAAGTGGCCATCAGCTGCCTGACCAGCTCAGGGTAGAGATCATGAGGTTGCATCGGCATTGTCCCTAGACCAATGCCTCTGCACACAGCGAGCACCTGCTCATCAATCCCAAGAGTCCTGCAGGTGGAGTAGTCAGCGAACTTGGTCGGCTTGAAGATCATCCCACACCAACCACTGTAGAGAAACGAGTCATACTCGTCCCATGAACTGAGCAATGGCCGCTCTGTGAACTCGGCAGACCTGAAGAAGGTTTTAAGATCCTCCGGCCACTGTCTAGTAGTCTGAAATGGCGTGTTATCTGCTCTGGGCCAAGGCAAAGCAACCGGTGGCCCATATCTCTGGTATGGTGCGGGTGGCTCTGACTCTCTGCTAAGCCACTCTGGTGGTGGGATGTGTTGTCTCGTAGCTGTAGAAGCTGTGGCTCGTCTCTTGCGGGATTGCCTTTGAGTTGCCATCTGCAAAACAAACAAAGTTCAAACAATTATAAGTCTCGGCAATTCTCTGTGAAATTGCGAAGCAACGACCGTTGCATCTAAGGCATCGATCGTTGCAAGGCGATTTCAGCTCGTCGAACATTTCCCAAAATCGCAAAGCAACGACCGTTGCTCAAGAGCAACGACCGTTGCAAGGCGATTTTGCCGCAAACAAATCATCAAAATAAGTTCAAATCCAAGCCACATTGCCTCTAATCTGTTCAAATTCATAATCCATCACCCTAAATCGTCCTAATTTAGCATGCATCATCAATTTTTTAGTTCCAAAAATCTCAAACCCTAAAACCCTAGAATTCAATCCGAAAATTTGAGAAATAGAAGTCCATTACCTCGGATTCTTGAGATATGAGTGATAGACAAAGGTTTAGAGTGTTGAAGTAGGAAGATTAAACAATTGAAACAAAGAAAAACGATGAGGAAATTTGAATTTTTGGTGTGGAACCGTCGGTGTACGGAAAATCAGAAATGAGGAAGAAAAGAGAAGAGAAAGGGTTTAAGGCACTAACCTGGTCGTGGGTGCAACGACCGTTGCATAGGGGCAGCGATCGTTGCTTAGTAAACCGAAATCGATTTCGCGGTTTAAGCACGTACCTTAATTTTAGCAATTGAACCAATTGCAACGACCGTTGCTTAGAAGCAACGATCGTCACAATGCGATTACCCCTCTTCGTCGAATTCACCTTGCAACGACCGGTGCACAAGTGCATCGATCGTCACACATCTCCAGACTCAAGCTCTGTATCTGAACTTAGCAAAAACAAAAACGAAAACGTGAAATCCTAACAAAAACACCAAAAATAAGAAATTAAAATAACTAAACCTAACAGTGGGTTGCCTCCCACTCAGCGCTTGTTTAAGGTCAATAGCTTGACCGGACGCACAAGATTTTTCAGGCTCTAAGAGATCCTGACAGAGACTTGTTCTGTCTCTGTTCAAGTCTCCTCATCCATGGTGGAGAATAGGCTGTTGCAGAATGCTTCAGTCCAAGAAAGGTGGGAGTAAAATGTGCTCCAGGGTCTAGAATCACTGTATCATCCGGCTGCCCATCATCTGCTTCCATGATTGTGAATGTCTGCCCTTCTACCAGTGGCTTCCGCAGCTTCTCCATTTCATACCGCAGCGGTTCATCTCCCAGATGGAGGTCTATTAGACTCTGTCTAACATCAATCACAGCTCCTGCTGTCGCCAAGAATGGTCTTCCAAGCAGCAATGCTTCATCAGGATCGCAGTCATATTTCAGCACAAGGAAATCTGTCGGAACTAAATAGTTTCCAACTCTCACTGGGATGTCCTTTAAGAGTCCTTCCGGAACTCGTATAGACTGATCAGCTAGGACAAGACGGGTCCCAGTAGGAGAAAAATCCAGCAATCCCAGCTGTTCCGCTACAGAATAAGGCATCATGCTTCCAGCAGCTCCTAAATCACACAGAGAGTGTCTAAAACTGTCTTCAAAGATAGAGCAATCTAGTATAAAGACTCCGGGATCAGGTAACTTCTTTGGAATCTTGTTTAGCAGAACATCACTGATATGTTGGGGAACTATAATCACCCATTCTCGCAGCTCATCATCCAAAGGCAGCATCTTGTTCAAGTACCTCTGTACACAGGGATGATAAGGTGGATCATCAGACGGTGGAAGTTCTTCCAAGTCTTCACCACTTTCTTCTAGCTTCTTCAGCTCTTCAATCTCCTGTTTAATTACCCCAGACACCTTGGGATATTGCCTAGTTGCTTGTGCATAAATCTCCTCCCGAGTTATTTCAGATATACCGGGGAATAGGCGGGCCAGTTCCGCATCAGTCTCATTATCATCCGACAATACTGTCTGCTCACGACCTGCATCGACCGACACAAGGTGTGTGTCGATCGTTGCAATGCGATTTTCACAATTTCCACCCGAGAGTTTTTCACTCAAATCCGAAAATTCTTCTTCATCCACCAACTCAGCTGTACTTAGCTCAAATTTCTCACCTAGATGAGATCCATCATTAATGAGTACAGACCAGGCCTTAATATGAGTATCTGTGACTCCTTTTCCCTTCATGGAACCTGAAATCTGATTTACCTGAGTGTCCAGTTGCTTCATATGAGTGTTCATAGACTCAATCTTTCCATTGAGATCCCCATACATAGCATCAATTTTCTTGTTGCAGTCCACAGAAGTCTTGACTTGGCTTTCCAGCAACTGTTCCATCATTGTCTCCATCTTAGTCTCGAAAGCAGTGGGTGTAGGAGGTGTCTGATAAGATGAAGATCCGTAGGTCCTCTGAGCATTCTGTCCATAAGGCTTCTGAAAATTACTGGTCTGTCCATAGCTCGATGAGTTCTGATTGCCTGTGTAGGCACTTTTCTGTCCTCCACCGGAAAATCTGTTTCCAGATTGATATCCAAATCTGTTTCCTTGGAAACCAGATCGTCCGATGTAATTCACATCCTCTTCCTGAGTGTCCTCCTCAGTCTGAATTACCTCTACCTCTTGAGCAAAGTGGACAGCCTTCTTTTCACCTAGAAGAGTGCAGATTTTGTCCATCCTGGATCTCAGTTCAGCCATCTCTGAGTTATCAACATTTCCACTAGGTTTCTTCCTCCTTTCATCCATAGTCTTGCAGCTGTTGCTGCCAATTAGATTCTCAATCAACTGCTTAGCCTGTGTAGGAGTCCTGGTGTTGAAGTTGGCATTACTAGAATTGTCCAGCGCAGACTGATATGGAAGATCTATTCCTCTGAAGAAAATACCAATCAGCTGAACTTCAGTGAATCCATGGTGTGGGCAGTCACGCTGATACTGCTTAAATCTTATCCAGGCAGTCTTTAAAGGCTCCACAGCTCCTTGGGAGAAAGTGAGTATGTCCTGTCTGGACTGGTCTGAACGCGCATCATCATAGAAGTGACGCAGGAACTCACTCTTTAAAGCTGCCCAAGTGGTATATTGGCCAGGTGCCAGCTGCCTCAGCCATACACTAGCGTCTCCAGCAAGACTGTGTGGAAATAACTTAAGGAACAGATAGTCCGGGCACACTCCCTCATACTTCATGCCAGTAACTATGTCCTCAAACCGATCAATGTGATCCATAGGCTGCTCCGCTTGGTGACCATGAAAAGCAATCTGTCTCATCAGCTGGTAGTAGATGGTCTTGACCTCAAAGTCGTTCCTCTCAAAGGCAGGAAGCACTAAAGCTGCTCGGTTTGCATGAAACTCATCAGGTCTGTTGTAGTCAGCTAGTGTCCTCTCATGAACCACCATCCGTCTATCTAGAGCTTGTCTTTGACCCTGGTTTTGTTCCTGTTGCAGTTGCTCAGGAGGGTCAGGGATGACATTCCCTTCAGCATCAACCCTTTGCCCAGCAGCATTGTAAGGATTGTTCTCCGGATCCCTCAGGGTACCCTCAGCATCTGGTATCATGATCAAACGTTCTCGTACCATTCTCTCTCTTCTTTCTCTTCTGTTAGCTCTTTCTAAACGTCCAAGTTCCTCTAGATTGAGACTAACCAAGCTCGAGTTCGGATTACTTCGAGTTTTCTGCGTTGGCATAAACTGTCTGTAATCGTCCAGCAACGATCGATGCTATCAGTGCAACGATTGATTCAATCTCAGAATCGCCTAGTGACGATCGACGCAAGGGATGCAACGATCGACGCAAGGCGAAAGTCGTACCTGCGACAGAAAGAAACAGAGAAAAAGTTAGCAAAATATAAAAACAAAACGAAAAAGCAAAAACAAAAAGAAAAATTTCTAGTAAAAACCCTAAGTTCGGTCCTATCGAAGACTCTAAGAGTCCCCGGCAACGGCGCCAAAAACTTGATAGGTTTCTAAGTTTTACCCTATTCTAAACTGCAAGTGAACAGCAATGTCAAGTAGTATATAGGGTTATCGAATCCACAGGGACACTTGGTCTCAATAAAAACAGAAACGTAGAGATTAAACTAGAAATAAAGCAAGTAGTGAAGTAAATAAATTGCGTTGCAAGAAAGTAAACAGTAGCAGGAATCAGTTTTGTAAGCAATAAACTAAAAGCGTCAAGCCTAGGGCATTCTCAGGAAATCAGACAAGCAGACAAGCTAATCAGTCAGGATCAAATTAAACTCAGTTCTAGAACTCAAATCACGGAAATAGAGTTAACCAAATCTCTTTGCGAAAACTCTCTAAGCCTAAGTGCAGTAACCCAAATCTCTTTGCAATTACTAACAGATTAAACTAGCATTAAGTTCAAGTTCGATATATTCACAATTAAACTAAGCCAAATCTCTTTGCGAATAATTTAATTGCTCAACCTAAATAGTTCAGATTCCTAAACCCCACTCTCGTGACGTATTTAGCAACCTAAGATCTAGATTCTAATTGATCAGGTTAGAACTAGCTTTAAGCACAATTTAGTTTGAAGAACATTCTAATCATGTGAATCCTAACTGAATTAAACAAGTCTAGCAAGTCATCAAACCCTAATGAGAAACCCTAAACTCAACTATGGATCTACTCAGACATGGTTAATGAAAACATAATCAAAGAAATAATAGATTGCATATAAGAAATTAAATAGATAAAGGGGTTCGAAATCTTCTCCAAAATAAGTGAATACAGGAAATAGATCAGCCCCAAAAGCTCTAGAAATCTCCTAGCTCTAAGTATCAAAGCGTAACTAAATAAAACACCAAAAACTAGTATATATAGGCATAATCTCGGATGGGGCTTCTGTGTAAATACTGGAACTATCTTGGGCTTCTTTGCAAATCTTCATAACTTCATTAAACCGACGTGTACGGCCCATCTCGGTAGTGTTTCGACCGATGCACAAGGTGTGTCGGTCGATGCATGATCAATAAATCAGGCAGTGACTTCAGCTCTCGGCCAAAACGTCCCAAAAGTCCCAAATTGCTCCAAATATCTCCAATTAGCTCCAAACTTGATTAAACCTGTAAAAGACTCTAAACGAATACAAAAGACACTAAAAACACATCTATATCATGGTCTAAACTGGGTAAAAACCATGATATATCACTATTCGACTTGTAGGAGTCTAGGCATCGATGAGCAGGTGCTGACATTATGTAAGGGCATTGGTCTAGGGACAATGCATATGCAGCATTACGAGTTGTATCCTGATCTAGTGAGACAGCTGCTGGCCACCTGCAGAGTGATTTACCCTGACCCAGAGAGCAGGAAAGCTTCAAGAGGTTTCTTTACCTTCAAGTGCTTAGGAGCCAGGTATCAGATTCCCCTTCTTGATATCTGTCGGATTTATGGATTCAGCACTGAGCATGCGCGTATTGGTATGTCTCTTGAGTGGGATGTGCCAGAAGCTCAGTATTTCTGGGAGTGTGTTGGCAATGGTCGATATTGCTCGAGGACGATGAAGCTGATACAGGTTAGGCATCCTGTTCTTAGATATGTCTTGCGCATCTTGGGATGTACTCTGTTGTGCAAAGCTGAAGCCAACAAGATGCGTAAGAACGAGCTGGAGATGCTTTTCATTGGGTTGAGGGACAAGTTTGCTGAGACTGATTTGAGAGATCCCACCAGAGGACTCAACTTAGGAGCTATCTTTGCTCATCACTTGTGCGGTCTGCAGAAGAAGCCATTCGATGGGAAGGGCACTGAGACAGTAGGGAGTCTGCTTACTCCCATTTTCAGGAACTGCAGGATTCCCTTAGAGGGTACGGAGTGTGACGACAGCAAGGAGTTCCTTGATTTTACCCACCTGCAGAGTGCTACATGGCTGAAGGAGGGACGTATTCGGGTCTATTATGACTCCGCTATGAAGCCCGGTATAGATCTTCCTGCTGCTGGTCTGACACAGATTGATACACTGGATGCCTTGAGATTCCAGCCTCCTACGCGAGATCAGCGCAGTGTGCCTACGATGGCTCATCCGCTGGGAGAGCCTTCTACACGCCCTTCTACTTCATCTGCGCCTGCACCTGCTGCTCCTGCTGATGATATTGGTCCTTATCCCGAGCCTTCGATGCCTTTTGGTGATATGTCTGAGGGAGAGTGGAGAGAGCGTGAGGATGGTATTCTACGGAGAATCTGGAACTTCATGCGCACTTGCATTTGCAGGAGACAGCCGCAGATTCACCATCCCGGACCTTCTCGTCGATGTAGACAGCGCTCTCCGACTCTCGAGGTTTCCAGCGACACTGATCCATATACTGGCATATATGACGAGTGAGAGTAGTGGCTTCTCTAGACATCGGTTCTGTATTTCTTTTTCACTTTCTTTTGCATTTTTCTTTTGATTTTCTTAGGATTCTTGTGTTTGGATGATGTTTTCACATTGAGACTATCTGTTGCTTTGATTCTACTTGTTTGCATTGATCTTCAGCTTGCAGGTTTGAAATTTGATGATTTCTCATGGACTAACCTTCTAACTTGCTGACTGTTCTCGGATATCGCAATGCAACGATCGACACGGTCCTGTGTGTCGATCGTCACAACACGAAAATCGCATTGCAGCGATCGTTGCGGTCCTGAGCAACGATCGACACAGATGCAATCGCCTTGAAACGGTCGTTACATTTATGTATCGATCGATGCATGAGCGACAGAGGTAAAAATCAGACAGAACTTAACTCATCCATTAACATTTTCTTTCTTTTACCGATCCTTCGCTTGACACTACTGGGGACAGTGTATTTCAAGTGTGGGGGAGGTGGTACTGACTATTATCTTTCTGTTTTCTTAGAGTCAGTCCGTTTTTCAAAACAAATTTTGTTTTATTGAGTCAAAACAAGTTTAAGTAAGAAACAGTGAATTTTGGAGAAGTAAACAACATCTTGCAGGAACTTAAGTAACCATTGGGATGAAGCTGCAAGATCTATCTATGACTATTAGAAAACCCAACACGGATCAACCTACTGAGGACACCCATATCAATTCAGGTTTTCAGAGGATCCTTTACTGACTTCACCCTTAATTTGACTTAATTTTCTCACCTAAGGGCTTGGTATACCTTGAGTCGGATTCCTTTGTTAGTTCTGACATAGCTTGTAAACCTGTCCGAGTATGGTTCCCTTCTCCCCTTCCATAAAGTAAAAAAAAATAATAATAATAAACTGAGGATGAGCTAGTAGCTCCGAAGTGGTCACAGGAGTAGTAGCAAACACTATTACCTCCTGTGCATTCATGGAATGTGTCCAAAGTACAACCCTTAACGGGAAGAGCACTGATAAAAAAAAAATGATACCCAATGGGGAAAAATCAGAATGCTAAGGAAGGGAAAAGAGAAGAAAAAGAACCAGAAAAAGATAGTATGGTGGTCTAGAACTGACAAAGTAAGAATCCATGTGCCCTTTGATCGATAATCCTTAGGTGAGACCGCACTTAATAGCTTATAGAAGTCAGTAGGGTGAATTTGAATTGTTTGGATTGATTGTGGAGTTTACTTAGGACAGCTGCTAAGTGTGGGGGAAGTACATGTTGGTCTTGATGTCTTGCAGGTGATTCTTTCAGTGGTTTACTAAGGGGAATCTGAGTGTTTTTGCTTCTAAGATAAAAAGAGTTTCTGAAAGTTTTCAAACCTCTTCACCATGTTTTAGTTCTCTGTTTTCTTGAGGGCAAGCAAAGGCTACGTGTGGGGGAGTTGATATATCATGGTTTTTACCGGTTTTAGACCATGATATAAGTGTGTTTTAGAGTCTTTTGGTGTTTCTTTAGAGTGTTTTATAGGTGTTATTAGGAATATGCACGTTTGGAGCAGAATTGGAGTTATTGGAGCATTTTGGAGCATTTTGGTGCTTTGACCCGAGAGATAGAGCTCACTGTCCGAAACAGAGTAATGCATCTATCGACACACTATGTGCATCGATCGACACACGAGCGAGATGGGCCAAACTCGGCGGTTAATGAAGAATGAAGTATTCACAGTTTTGCCCAGAAGTTCCCGATAATTACACAGAAGCCCCAAGACGTAATTAGCTTATATAATTTGGTTTTTACATCAGTTTTCAAATACACTTTCATACTTAGAGAATAGAGTTTTTAGAGCTTGGAGCTGATCTAATCCTGTATTGCTTTCTGCTTTTTGGAGAAGATTTCGAACCCCTTTACTTCTTTATTCTCTTTTATGCAATCTATTAATTCATTGATTATGTTTTCATATTTTATGTCTGAGTAGATTCATAGTTAGGTTTAGGGATTCTCATTAAGGATTTTATGACTTGCTAGATATAAGTAATTCAGTTAAGGATTCATATCAATAAGTGTTCTTCGATCTAAATTGTGCTTAACACTAGTTTCTAACCTGATCACTTAGAATCTAGATCTTAGGTTGTTAAATTGACACGAAAGTGTGGTTTAGAATCTGAACTATTTAGGTTGAGCAATTGAATTACTCGCAAAGAAATTTGGTTTAATTGAATTGTGAACATATCGAACTTAATCTTAAAGCTAGTTTAATCTGTTAGGAATTACAAAGCATTTGGATTTCTGCAATTAGGCTTAGAGAATTCTCACAACGAAAGTTGGTTAATTCTATATCTGTGTTTGAGTTCTAGAACTGTGCTTAATTTGATCCTGGCTGAATGATTTATCTGCTTGCCTGATTTCCTGAGAACTCCCTAGACTTAGCGCTTTTAGTTAATTGCTTACAACAAACCTTGCTACTGATTTACTTTCCTGCCTTGTTTTTAGTCTCTCATTACATTTGCTTTCTCCTAGTTTAATCTTGACTGTTCTAAATCTATCGTTGCCCAGAGTCCTTGTGGATTCGATACCCTAAGTACTACATTGACATTACTGTGCACTTATGATATTCATACATTTTCATGCATTTAGGCTTGTATATAGTTCTTGTTTGTCTTCTTTTCTCCATCATTCATACCATTTTGTCGAGTCATTGTTGCATCTAGAGTTTAGAGTTGTTTAGGACTAGGAGTAGGCCCTTTAGGCTTGCATTTGGAGTGTTTCTTGTGTTTTGCAGGTGATAGGAGGTGTCTAGGAGAGATGGTGAACTTGGAAGTGGAGTCTAGAGCTCAAGGAACTAAGGAGGAAGCGGATACAAGCCGTACCGGTGTACATATCGGCCAAGCAAGCCGATACAGCCCCTCGACCGAAGACCATGAGTCCATACCGGTTGGCGTATCGGCTGGCCCAACCGATATGACCTCTCGGATTAAATTTCGAACACCCATATCAGTTGGCGTATCGGCTGGCCAGGCCGATACGACCTTTCCCAGAAAAAATCCGAGAGTCCATATCGGTTGGCGTATCGGCTGGCCAGGCCCATACGACCCTTCCCAGAAAAAACCCGAGAGTCCATATCGGCTGGCGTATCGGCAGGCCAGACCGATACGCGTCCCAGAAATTGTTTCGGATCCGGGTCAACACCCGGTTTGTTCCGGGTTGACCCGGCTCGCACCCTATTGACTATTTAAGGCAAAAACCTATTTTTTTTATTGTTTCTTAAGCTTTTTTTGATGTTCTAAACGCTTTTGTAAGAACAAGTTGGATTCCTTTGATTTATCTAGTACTTCTTTTGTGATTCCTTCAACAAATCTCTCAATCCATCACTAATCTCCCATGATCAACTCTATTTCTATGAGTTTTGTTGATCTAATGATGATTAGTGAGTAGTTCTTCATAGGCTTATGGGTTAGGTAGGATTAGGTTGATTAGGGGTGATCAATGGATTTCTAGTGATTGATTGTTTGAAGTCTCATCTATCAAAGTGTGCTTAGTGCCTAATTAATCTTGATCACATTGATTAGGATGTTTAGAATTTCTTGTTCACAACATGTTCGATAAAATTCCAGTTTCTAGCTTTGTTAGGACTTCCACATTCTAGCACATGAAAATGTATGTCTAGAGTGATTGTTTGCTGTTCGGATTGAGTTAGGACTCCTTGATCATCCCGAGTCACCTATCCGTTGACCTCAACCTTTAGGCCTTATCTTTGTCATTGATTGAATTCATTTGTTATTTGCTTTTAAATTATTTCTGCTTGAATTGTTTACTGTTAGGATTGTTAGAAACAAAACCAAACTGTTTGATTTGACTCTGAAGGTTTAGTGCTTGCTTATTGGTCTTATCCATCCCAAAAAGGTTCGATACCTCAAAGCTACATCGATAAGCTTGAGGAATTGGTACCTCAAAGGATTGCAAAATCCTAGTTATCAATTTGGCGCCGTTGCCATTTTGGGATTCTGGATATATCAATTCGTTTTCTATTCCTTTTTAGTTCAAATTTTTGTCACTAATTTGCTACTTTCTCTCCTTTTGATGTTAGGTGTATGAACTTGCGCAGCAAAGGGACTACAAACTTAGTTGCAAGAGTTGAGGACATCAAAGCACACGAGAGGAGATTAGCAAAGGAACGACGAGCACAAGAAAGAGCTGTTCACGTTGAGAGACTTGGGTTGGAACCAATTCTTGAAGATCTACAAGACTTTAAGAGTGTTGAGCAGCCAGTTATGGATAACCATCAGGATCAACAGCAGCAGCAAGAGCAACAAAGGCCAGCTAGGGCCATTGGTGATGGAGATGCACCGGATACAAATGAAAACCGGCAAGGAATCATTCCACCACCGGTCAACAATAACAACTTTGAGATCCGGGCTATGGTGATGAACATGGTGCAAAACAACCAGTTCCATGGGCTTGCATCTGAGGATCCATTGCAGCACTTGGACAGATTTGACAAGATTTGTGCTACTACAAGGCTCAATGGTGTGACTGACGATGGTTTGAAGATGCGTCTATTCTTCTTCTCATTGGCGGATAAAGCTAAGGATTGGGAAAGCACCATCCCTCCGGGGACCATCACCACTTGGGGAGAACTCAAGAAGGCTTTCTTGAAGAAGTTCTTCTCAGCTACTACGACTGCTCGTTTTCGCAGTGAACTTTTCGGGTTTGTACAACACAACAATGAGAGCTTTGCTGAAGCTTGGGAGAGGTTTAACAAGCTCACTACTCAGTGCCCCCACCATGGTTTCACTAAGGAGACACTACTCAGCAACCTCTATCGCGGCGTGCTTCCAAGAATGAGGGCGATGCTAGACTCTTCTAGCAATGGATACTTCCTAGGAAAGGGAGTAGATGCAGCTATGGAGTTGATTGAAAACCTTGCAACAAGCGAAGGTAACTACAATGAGGATTATGAGAGGACTAATAGAGGATCATCTTCTTCAGATGAGAAGTATGAGAAATAAATCAAAGCTTTGAATGAGAAGATGGACAAGATGATCTCCTCTAGCCAAAAGAACATCAGCTTTGTGGGCAACTATGAGGATTCTCAGCCACTCCTCTACAGTTTGGATGAGGATATTGTTGGATCCTCCTAGGATCTAGGGTTTGATATATTGAATTTACCAACCTCGTTCTTACCTTGAACTGGCAGCGGAATTGGTGAACGAGATCAGTGAGCAACGCAGATGCCTTGCCTCTACCAGATACACACGCACACAAGCTGGAAACGGGATGCTAGTGCCGGATCTGTGGGATCTAAGAGTTTCTGGTGTTTCTGCTTTTCTGTCAGAGAGAAGAGAAGACGGCTAGGGTTCAGGTCGACCATATAAGACCATATATATCGACCTGGAATTGACATCACCAAACCGTCGGACAATCCTGGCTCGGTTACGTCATTAATCCGAAACATCAGTTTCGGAACCCGATGTGCAACGATCGACACACTCACTGTGTCGATCGACACACCTCTACGAAAAGCCTGCATCGATCAACACACTCATGCATCGATCGACCTACACATTGTAAAACTCTATGTAAATGTGTATCCAATACACATAAGTATGATCATTACCATAATGATCATTCCCACTTTCATGCTTCCAGTTTGCTTAGGTGTGTGACCCTATAGGATCATATAATACTGGCAGTAAGTCTACAACTTACAGACTGCAAGAGGCTTCTAGCAAAACATTGCAACCACCCAGTATTATACGAATGTCTGATCTCGACACACAACTATCATCAGGAGTGAGTACAAGTGTGATTTCAGGACACCTTCCCAAGAATCTCCCACTTGCACTGGAATCATCAATTCCTATAATCCTTTTGTCTCTATATCTCGATTTGGCATAAGGCAAGATTGGTGTCATCCTTATTAAGCCAACATCGTGTTTATCGAACTCCTGATCTCATACTGAACATTACAAACAACTGAACTACAGTTCGTTTGAGTGCGGCCACACTTTTTCTCAGTATTAAATCTTCGATAGGCCCTGAGATATTTATCTCCCGTTATTCAAGAGGGACAAATTCCATCATGTTCCATCCCTGTTTCAACGCACATTTCATGATATACTTGAACAGTGCCGTTATAGTCGCCAGTTACGGGTCGACGTTTGACAAAGTCAAAATATACCAATTCATATGCAAGAAAGCATGATGAACTCAGGTCTAAGGACTATACTCTATAGTCGTAATGAGAACCTCTTATGACACAGATATAACTATCTTGTAGACTTCTCATTAGCGGGTCATGTCCGATCATATGTTCACTAACATATATCTATGTGACTGACTGCGATAATCATATCATTGGCTCCATGAAACTTGGCCAACATTCACCTCACAATCTAGTCTCTAACGGTTGTCAATGTCCCAATTCTACAACCTCGACTAGGGACAAAATAATTTATTAGCTTATAGGGTTTCATGATCAAGTCCTCAACTTGATGACCTATAACATGTCATAAACTTATTTTGGGACCATTATTTAGATCACAATAAATAATGCTGAAATCAAATTTCATTAAACATTTCCAAAAGAATGTTTACAAGAGCATCTTATTATAGCTAAAATAAAACCAAAAACTCCCACTAGAATCAAGATTACATCTTAAGATCTCTAATGCCTACAGCGGTCGTATGACTCTCATGCTTAGGCCTTGGGAGTGACTTAGTCAAAGGATCAGCGACATTCTCGTCTGTCGGAACTCGGCTGATCTTCACATCACCTCTATTGACGATATCTCGAATCAGGTGATATCTCCTCTCCACATGTTTGGACTTCTGGTGTTACCTTGGTTCTTTTGCCTGAGAAATGGCTCCGTTGTTATCACAAAACAAAGCCACTAGCTCCAAGATACTAGGAACCACACCAAGTTCAGTCATGAACTTCTTGATCCAAACAGCTTCCTTTGCCGCTTCTGAAGCAGCAACATATTCAGCTTCCGTTGTGGAATCAGCTACGGTATTCTGCTTAGAGCTCTTCCAGCTCACTGCACCGCCATTTAGACAGAAGACATATCCAGATTGTGATCGGAAATCGTCTCTGTCTGTCTGAAAGCTCGCATCGGTGAATCCATTCACCACAAGTTCTTCACTTCCTCCATACACAAGGAATTTATCCTTAGTATGTCTCAAATACTTGAGAATATTCTTGACAGCTGTCCAGTGAACTTCACCTGGATCAGATTGGTATCTACTCGTCATGCTTAACGCGTAAGCTACATCTGGACGAGTGCAGAGCATGGCATACATAATAGATCCTATTGCAGAAGCATAAGGAATCCTATTCATGCGTTCTCACTCAGCAAGTGTCGCCGGACACTGCTTCTTGCTGAGACTCATGCCATGAGACATCGGTATGAAGCCCTTCTTGGAATCTTGCATCCTGAATCTGTGCAACACCTTATCAATATAAGTGTCCTGGCACAATCCAATCAGCCTATTCAATCTATCTCTGTAGATTCTGATTCCAAGAATGTATGCGGCTTCTCCCATGTCTTTCATGGAAAAACAACTTCCGAGCCAAGTCTTGACAGACTGAAGCAACGGAATGTCATTACCGAGGAGGAGTATGTCATCGACATACAGTACAAGAAACGCAATTTTGCTCCCACTAGTCTTCTTGTAAACACATGGTTACTCTTCGTTCTTGATGAAACCAAATTGTTTTACTGCTTCATAAAAACGAAGATTCCAACTCCGTGATGCTTGCTTCAATCCATAAATGGATTTATGAAGCTTGCATACCTTCCCAGCGTTCTTAGGATCGACAAAACCTTCAGGCTGTGTCATATACACATCCTCTTCCAGAATACCATTCAGGAATGCGGTTTTGACATCCATTTGCCAAATCTCATAATCATAATGAGCGGCAATCGCTAGAAGAATCCGAATGGATTTAAGCATAGCGACTGGGGAATAGGTTTCATCATAGTCAATACCATGAATTTGCTTGAAACCTTTAGCCACCAACCTCGCTTTGTAAATCTGTACATTGCCATCCACGTCAATCTTCTTCTTGAAGATCCATTTACACTCAATGGCTTTTGCACCATTAGGTAAATCGACCAAGGACCATACTTGGTTTTCTGACATGGATCCCATTTCGGACTTAGAGGCTCCAAGCCACTTTTCGGAGTCCGGGTCCATCATTGCTTCCGCGAAGGTCGCTGGTTCGTCACTTTCAATGATCATCAAATCATTGGAATCTGTTACGAGAAATCCATAGTATCTCTCGGGTTCGTGACGGATCCTTCCGGACCTGCGAACTTCAGGCTCCACAGGCGCCGGTTCCATAGAACTTTGTGGATCCAGCTGCTGCTCTTCCTCAATAGGATGAGTAGCTTCCTGTGCATCTTGAATTTCTTCAAGATGTACTTTACTCCCACTGTTTTTCTTAGAGAGAAACTCCCTCTCAAGAAAAGAACAGTCCCGAGCAACAAATACTTTGTTCTCAGATTGGTTGTAAAAGTAGTATGCTTTGGTTTCCCTAGGATAACCAACGAAGTAGCATTTTTCTGATTTGGGTGCAAGCTTGTCAGAGATTAATCGTTTGACATAAGCCTCACATCCCCAAATCCTCAGGAAAGACAGACTAGGAACATTCCCAGTCCACAGTTCATGTGGTGTCTTTTCCACTGATTTAGATGGCACCCTATTTAGTGTAAACGCAGACGTTTCTAGAGTGTATCCCCAAAAGGATAATGGAAGATTAGAATGACTCATCATAGACCGAACCATATCCAATAAGGTTCGATTCCTCCTCTCTGACACTCCATTCCATTGGGGTGTACCAGGAGGAGTGAGTTGTGAAATAATTCCACACTCGCTCAGATAGTCGCTGAATTCTTGACTCAAGTATTCTCCTCCGCGATCCGATCGCAGGACTTTGATACTTTTGCCAAGTTGATTCTGTACTTCATTCTTGAATTCCTTGAATCTATCAAAGGATTCTGACTTGTGTCTCATCAAATAGACATAGCCATACCTACTGAAGTCATCAGTGAAGGTAATGAAGTACTTGTAATTTCCTCTGGCAACAGTACTCATCGGCCCACATACATCAGTATGAATAAGGCCCAATAAGTCACTGGCCCTTTCATTTGGTTTGTTGAAAGGGGCTCTAGCCATTTTGCCCACCAAGAAAGATTCACATTTCTCACATGATTCAAAATCAAATGAGCCCAGAAGCCCATTTCGATGGAGCCTTTGGATGCGTTTCTCATTGATATGGCCCAAACGACAATGCCATAAGAAAGTCGGGTTTTCGTCATTGGACTTAAACCGCTTTGTATTTATGTTAAAGACAGGCATTTCTTGGTTTAAAACATATAACCCATTATCTAATGGGGCGCTACCATAAAACGTACCATCACGATTAAAAGAACAAACTTTATTCTTAACAGCAAAATCAAAACCTTCCAAATCCAAAACGGAAACTGAAATTATGTTTCTGCTTATCGCAGGTACAAAGTAGCAATTATTTAAAATTAAAACCATGCCCGATGGTAAGGACAACTCGTAGGTGCCTATGGCCAGTGCAGCAACCTTAGCTCCATTCCCGACCCGTAGCTCCACTTGTCCTTTCTTCAGCGTCCTACTGTTTCTTAGTGCCTGCACATCAGTACAAATATGAGCACCGCAGCCGGTATCCAATACCCACGAAGTAGAACTAGAAGACATAACATTAAGTTCGATAACATAAATACCTGAGTCAGATGCATCATACGTCTTCTTCAGCTTCTTGTAATCTTCCATGAACTTCTTGCAGTCTCTTTTCCAATGCCCTAACTGCTTGCAGTAGTTGCATTTATCCTCAGGAGAAGGCCCAGATTTGGGCTTCGGCTTGGGCTTGTCCTGACTTTCAGTCTGGACAACTTGGGCCTTTCCCTAATCCTTCTTAGGTTTCTTAAACCTTTTGCCCCCTTGTACCATAAGTACACTGGGAGTTGCCTTCTTGAGATTCGGCTCTGCTGTCTTTAGCATGCCGTGCAACTCAGTCAATGTCTTAGTCATGTTTTGCATGTTGTAGTTCATGATGAACTGATCAAAACACGACGGCAAAGACTGCAGAATCATGTCAGTGGCTAGCTCCTGGCTAATAGCACAGTCCAGTTTCCCCAGGTTATCAATGTAACCCATCATTTTAAGGACATGAGGACTTACTGGACTGTCTTTAGCCAGCTTGCAATCCATGAGAGATTTAACCGTCTGGTATCTCTCTGTGCGAGCTTGCTCCTGAAACAAAGCTTTCAGGCTGTTAATCATCTCAATGGGTGACATCACGTTCTCATATTGCTTCTGCAGCTCAGAGTTCATAGTCACCAGCATTAGACAATTAACATCTTTGACATCAGCTGAATGCTTATCCCAAGCATTCTTTTCTGTCTGCGGGGCATTGGAACGTGGCCTCTCGGTGAGAACTCTTTCAAGGACATATTCCTTGTTCTCCTGCCTGAGAACTATTCTCAGGTTCCGATACCATTCCAAGAAATTAGATCCATTTAACTTGTCCTTCTCAAGGACGGATCTTAGTGAGAAAGTGTTGATGTGATTTGAGACAGACATAGCTGTAATTCAAAAGAGGTAGATTTTAGTTATAATGCTCAAGGAATGAGAATTCTTATCTAATAAGAAAAACTCGCATTGTATTCAAAACTATGTTTCCTCAGATGAATACAATGAGCCAAGACCCTCAGATGACTAAAATTCGAGTGGGCGACTCGCCGTTACTCAAATTTTAGCTATCTAGGTAAGCAAATCATTGCTAATTGTACTCAGTACAACTCTTGGTCGTGTATAAGACAAAATATGTCCAATCCACTCTGATGTCTCTGGGCCCAAAACTTCTGACAGCCCAGTCAAGTAAAACCAATCCATTTTCTGTCTCGTGATCACTGACAGTTGCACTGCAAGTCTGTCAATGATCACCTGCCTTACTCACGTTGCAGTGGATATCGAGGACTCCAAGATTATCCAACAAACGACACGAGTCTTGACAGTAGACAAGATCGGGCAAGACATCAAGATCACTTGATATTTAGTTGAGGAAAGGAACTATTTTTATCTTGATGTATATCCAATACACATCCAAGAAGTTATTAATTCAATTAAAACATTCAGTTTTATTAAGTTAAGGTTTATTTTGCTTTGGTATTCGCAACTAGAAGTCCAACCCCTGAGTCTGCGAGTCGTGTGTTGATCGACACAGCCTTTGCATCGATCGACACATCTTAACCACAATCAAATTGGTTTCCGGTTCAATCCAATTGAACCGAAACCAACTAACTGAATCGATCGATCCACCCAGTGCGTCGATCGATACAGTGCGAGTTTTCACGGTGCATCGATCGACACAAGCTTTGTGTCGGTCGACGCTATGCAAACAACCCAAATATTTTACGAGTTTTCGCTCTGCGTCGATCGATGCACGCTTTGCACCGATCGACACTCTGCGATAAACCCTAAGATTATTTTATGAGTTTTCGCTCTGTGTCGATCGATGCACGCTTTGCACCTATCGACACTCTGCGACAAACCCTAAAAGGTTTACGTGTTTTCGCTTTGCATCGATCGATGCACGCTTTGCACCGATCGACACGCTGCGACAAACACATGAATCGATTTTCAGCAGAAGCTTTTAATCCATTTAAACCGTGATTAACACTTGAAAAACGATTTTAGCAGGCAATAATCAATTCAACAAACCCAGTTTTCGAATTAATTTCATCAGATTCAATAGCTAAACCCTAACATGGCTCTGATACCACTGTTGGATCCTCCTAGGATCTAGGGTTTGATATATTGAATTTACCAACCTCGTTCTTACCTTGAACTGGCAGCGGAATTGGTGAACAAGATCAGTGAGCAACGCAGATGCCTTTGTTGGAATTGTGTCCAGTAATCTCGGTACTGTCTCTAGAAAGTAAGAGTATGTCAATGATCAGACATAAGTCATATAATACTGGGGGTCATGATGGCTTGCTAGAGTCCGCTCATGATCTATAAGTCTTGGACTTATTGCCTTTATTATATGATCCCATATGGGTCACACGCCTAAGCTAACAGGAAAAATGTGTAGGAACGGTTTAGCAGAAGTACAGTAAAAGTGCTAGGCATTTACTGTACTTAGAGAGAATAAAAGGTTTGGCCACTGTGCATCGATCGATGCATAAGGTGCAACGATCGATGCAGTGCGCAAACACCGACGAGTTAATTGGTATTTGGGCCAAATGGCCCAAACGGAACAGGACGAGTTTTGTGTCATAAAACTCGAGTTTCAGACTGATTAACCCTAACACTTGAGCCGTAAACTCTCTATCTCTGCGCCGAGTTCCCCTTGTGGTCTAGCAGCTGTTTCCTGTGAAAGCGTGTGTGAACCTTTGGAGGATTCATCCCTCGGTGTTTCTCTGATCTCAGACATACCATCTTCTTCCGCTGCAATAACAGGTATAAGGTGAGATCATCATTTGTTTCTATTCTGAGAAGAACCTAGATCGCATGTTTAGGATAATCTGAATCTGGAATTGAATCAGGATTGATCTAAACGTTCCAACAGTGGTATCAGAGCTTTAGGTTCTGGTTTTTCTTGTTTAGATTCATGTTTAGGATTGTTTAAAGAGGTGTTTTTGAATCAATCTACTGATAAGATTAAAACACTTAAGAAACAAGAATTGAATCCTAAACAAACTGTTTAAAAATCGCATGACCAAACTATATTGATTTGGTATGTGATCTAAACTGATTTTGCATCGACTGAGATCGCATTGCATCGATCGATGCAATGCAAGGATCGATCGTTGCAGTCGCGAGAGATTGACCGCGATCGCATGGATCGTTCAAACGATCGCATGGATCTCGCGAGAATCTCTCGGCCAAACCTGATAACCGTTCGTGCACGCGTGAGAGCATCGATCGATGCAGGATCGATGAACGATCGTTGCAGGATCGATGCTGTGAGCATCGATCGATGCGGTTAGGGTTTTGGCTCGGTTTAATTTAATTAAATTAAACGTCTCGGTTTAATAAACAGATTTGATAATTTTATCATGTCTGGTTAAACCGGGATAAGAAATCCAATGTCGAAAGAAATATTGGATTTAGTGCCTAAACCAGGAATTTCTAATTTGATTTGGTTGGACCAAATAAATTGAGAAATTCCGGTTTAGTAAATAACCGGTTGACAATTGTGGTCATCGTAGTAATTGAAACTTGGTTAGACCAGTTTTAATGAACCAGACCGGTTATGTCAAATAATTGGACAATTGGGTCATGTCTTGGACATGGACCAATTCTTGGGCCTCGGGCCAAGAAGTTAAAACAATTGGGCCAATTATTTGAGTCTTTCTTCAGATTAATTTAAAATTTATTTTATAATATATAAAGTCGATTTTAAATTAAAGTTTCCGAAATTTTGAAATTAGAAAGTTTCTTAAAATAGAAGTTTCTGAATTTGCGGGTTTTGGATTTTAAGAAATTTCAAAAGTTAGAAAATTTCCGGTTTTAGAAAGTTTCCAATTTTAGAAAGTTTCCGAAAATAGTAGGTTTAAAAAAAAATAGAAAGTTTCCCGAAATAGTAATCTTCTATTTTGGGAATGAAATTTTAATAAACCTACGAACCTCAAATAATATCAAGCGTTGGATGTCTTGTCCAGGCTATGTCAGCTGTCAAAGCCCATTCAATTGTATTCATGGCCTTACAGTGTGAGGGTGTCTGCTTTTGCGTGGGTAAGACGGTTTGTGATTCATAAATGTCATTGGGAGTCCCAGACATTAATGATTACATGACTGTATAGTCGGGTTTTCTTGACTAGGCCATCGGGAGTCCCGGGCCTTGAGACATCAGAGTGGATTGGGCCTCGGGCCCAGATTCACAACCAAGAGTTATACCACGGATATAATTAGCCAATATAGGGCTTACCGATATAAGCTAAGGTTTGGTGACGGCCAGTGGCCCACTTTAATCTTAGTTATATGTGGATCTTGGAATCATTATATTCTATTGAGGGTAACTTATGTTATTGAATATAATGCGTGATTAATCATATTAAATTTTTAATACGAGATTAGTCATTTTGAACATTTAACTAATAACCTTTTTATTAATATATTTCAGATATGACTACTACAAGCACACAAAACACATTCTCGATCCGGTCTGTTCTCGAGAAGGAGAAGCTGACTGGAACGAACTTCCTGACGTGGTCAAGGAACTTGAGGCTGGTCCTCAAGCAGGAGAAGAAGGACTATGTCCTTCGTGATCCCCTCCCCGAGAGGCCTCTTGCCAATGCCGCCAGGACTCTGCACAATGCTTGGGAAAAGCATTCGTCAGATGAAAATGATGTCTATTGCCTGATGTTGGTGACAATGACTCCTGAGCTGCAAAAACAGTTCGAAAGTGTATTGTCTCCCATCGAGATAATGGCAAGCCTGAAATCGCTTTTTCAGGAGCAGGCTAGGACTGAGAGGTTTCAAACAGTTAAGAACCTCTTGGACTGCAAGTTGGCTGCGAATGCGGCAGTGAGTCCTCATGTCTTGAAGATGATGGGTTATCTCGATCATCTTCAGAAACTCGACTGCCCAATCAGCCAGGAACTTGCCTGCGACATCATTCTGCAGTCTTTACCTGCAAGCTATGATCAGTTCATTCTGAACTTTAACATGCATGGCTTGAGTAAGACACTACCTGAGCTTCACGGAATGCTCAAGACTGCAGAGCCCAACTTGAGGAAAACCGCCAAGGACCCCAATGTGCTTATGGTGCAGAAGGGCAAGGGGTTTAAGAAATCCTCTGCTAAGGATAAGGGAAAGGCCAAGGCTGTCCAAGTCACGGACAAGGACACGCCAAAGCCCAAGCCCAAGTCCAAGGCTGGGCCTACTGACATGTGCAGGTTCTGCAAAGAACTGGGGCATTGGAGAAGAGATTGTAAGAAATTCCAGGAAGGTCTAAAGGAATTGAAGAAGAAGACTTTCGAGACTTCTTCATCAGGTATTTTTGTTATAGAAGTTAATACAACTACTTCTGATAATACCTCATGGGTCATGGATACTGGTTGTGGGGCTCATATTTGTACTAATATGCAGGCACTCAGCAACAGTAGAAGGCTGAAGCAAGGACAAGTGGAGCTACGAGTTGGGAATGGAGCGAAAGTTTCAGCACTAGCTGTAGGCACATACTTGTTGTCTTTACCTTCGGGATTGATTTTAGAACTGAATAATTGTTATTTTGTACCTGCTATAAGCAGAAATATTATTTCAATTTCTTTGTTGGATTTGGAAGGTTATGATTTTTCAGTTAAGAATAAATTATGTTCCTTCAATCGCAACAATTTGTTCTATGGTTCTGCCCCTCTTTCGAATGGGCTTTACATACTCGATCAATCTGCGCCAATTTATAACATTAATACAAAACGGTTTAAACCTAATGAGGAAAACCGAACGTTTCTATGGCATTGTCGTTTAGGGCACATCAGCGAGAAACGCATCAAGAGGCTCCATTCGAATGGACTTCTTGGCTCATTTGACTTTGAGTCATGTGAGAAATGCGAATCATGCATGATGGGCAAAATGACACGGGCCCCCTTTAATAAACCTAACGAGAGGGCCAGTGACTTATTGGGCCTGATACACACTGATGTGTGTGGCCCAATGTCCACAAATGCAAGAGGAAACTATCAGTACTTCATTACCTTCACTGATGATTTCAGTAGGTATGGATATGTTTATTTGATGAAACATAAGTCTGAATCTTTTGAAAAGTTCAGAGAATTCCAAAATGAAGTACAGAACCAACTTGGCAAAAGCATTAAGGCTCTTCGGTCCGACCGAGGGGGAGAATACTTGAGCCAGGAATTCAGTGATCATCTGAGAGAGTGTGGGATCGTATCCCAACTCACTCCTCCTGGAACACCTCAATGGAATGGTGTGTCTGAGAGGAGAAATCGGACCTTATTGGATATGGTTCGATCTATGATGAGTCACACAGACCTTCCAATATCCCTTTGGGGATATGCTCTGCTAACAGCAATGTTCACTCTAAATAGAGCGCCATCAAAAGCAGTAGCAAAGACACCATATGAATTATGGACTGGAGAAGCTCCAGTGCTGTCTTATCTCAGAATTTGGGGTTGTGAAGCTTATGTCAAGAGATTAATCTCAGACAAGCTTACACCAAAATCTGATAAATGCTATTTCATTGGTTATCCACGGGAAACCAAGGCTTATTACTTCTATCTACGTTCCGAGAACAAGATTTTTGTTGCCCGGGATTGTAACTTTCTTGAGAGGGAGTTTCTCTCTAAGAAAGACAGTGGGAGTAAGGTACTGCTTGAAGAAATTCAAGATGAACAGGATACTGCCCAACCTAATGAGGAAGAGCAGCAGGAGGACCTACAAGAAATTGTAGAGCCTGAACCTGTAGTACCTGAAGTTCGAAGATCCGGGAGGATCCGTCACGAACCCGAGAGATATCAAGGATTCCTCGTGACTAACTGTCATGATCTTTTGATCATTGATGGTGATGAACCATCGAACTTCAATCAAGCCATGATGGGCCCAGATTCCTCTAAGTGGCGCAAGGCCACTGATTCCGAAATGGACTCCATGTCGGTCAACCAAGTTTTTTCGTTGGTTGACTTACCCGCTGGTGTAAAAGCCATCGAGTGCAAATGGATCTTCAAGAAGAAGATTGACGTGGATGGAAATGTCCAGATTTATAAAGCCAGGTTGGTGGCAAAAGGTTTCAGACAAGTTCACGGTGTGGACTACGATGAAACCTATTCACCAGTGGCTATGATGAAATCTATTCGGATTCTACTAGCAACTGCAGCTTTTCATGATTATGAAATTTGGCAGATGGACGTGAAAACCGCCTTCCTGAATGGTATTCTGGAAGAGGATGTGTATATGACACAACCTGACGGTTACATAGATCCGAAGAATGCTGGGAAAGTATGCAAGCTTCATAAATCCATTTATGGATTGAAGCAAGCATCGAGGAGCTGGAATCTTCGTTTTGATGAAGCGATCAAGCAATTTGACTTCATCAGAAACGAAGAAGAACAATGCGTGTATAAGAAATCTAGTGGGAGCAAGATTGTATTTCTTATTCTGTATGTCGATGACATACTGCTTCTCGGAAACGACGTTCCAATGCTAAAGTCCGTAAAAGACTGGCTTGGAAGTTGTTTTTCCATGAAAGACATGGGTGAAGCCGCATACGTTCTTGGAATTAGGATCTATCGGGATAGACCTAAGAGGCTGATAGGCTTGTGTCAAGACTCATACATTGACAAAGTCCTACAAAGATTCAGCATGAAAGATTCCAAGAAGGGCTTCACGCCAATGGTACATGGCACAACGCTAAGCAAGAAGCAGAGCCCTACGTCGGCTGCTGAGCTTGAGCGCATGAAGAATATTCCTTATGCATCTGCAATAGGATCTGTCATGTATGCCATGATCTGTACTCGTCCTGATGTTGCTTATGCATTGAGCATGACGAGTAGATACCAGTCAAATCCAGGTGAAAACCATTGGATTGCCGTAAAGAATATCTTGAAGTATCTAAGACATACTAAGGATAAATTCTTGGTGTACGGTGGAAGTGATGTGCTTAAAGTCAGTGGATTCACGGACGCAAGTTTCCAGACAGACACAGATGATTTCCGGTCACAGTCCGGTTATGTCTTTTGTCTGAATGGCGGTGCAGTAAGTTGGAGAAGCTCCAAGCAGGACACCGTTGCTGATTCCACTACAGAAGCTGAATATATCGCCGCCTCAGAAGCAGCGAAGGAAGCTGTTTGGATACGAAAGTTCATTATGGAACTAGGTGTGATACCAGATGCGGCTGAGCCTCTGGCGCTATTTTGTGACAACAATGGTGCTATAGCTCAGGCAAAGGAACCAAGATCACACCAGAAATCCAAGCATGTTCAAAGAAGATATCACTTGATACGTGACATCGTTAATAGAAAGGAAGTCAAGATCAGCCGAGTTCAGACAGATGATAATGTCGCTGATCCGTTGACAAAGCCACTCCCAAGACCTAAGCTCGAGTTCCTGACTGAAGCTGTAGGCATTAGAAACATTGAAATGTAATCTAAATTTGAGTGGGAGTTTTGTGAGCTTTATTTTAGTTATTTGATATGTTCTTGTAAAACATTATTTTATGTTTAATGAAATTATTATTTCAAGATTATTTTAACTGTGATGAAATAATCGTTCCAAAATGATATGAAGCATTTTATAGGTCATCAAAGTAAGTGACTTGATCTTGAGTCATCAAAGTCATTTAGCTTGATCATGAGACCCTATATTTGATAAATGTTTTATATCATCCTGTCCCTAGTCGAAGGTTGTTGAAACTGGAACACCAACAACCGTGTGAGACTGGATTGGTACGTGACTTATGACAAAGTCTCAGTGTGTCATAGATGCGCGGCATCAAAGTCAGTACATAGGTGCATGTTGGGAACATACGACCGGACAAGACCCGCTTATAAGAACTCTTCAGGATATTTATATCTGTGTCATAAGAGATTCTTACTACGACTATAGAGTATAGTCCTTAGACCTGAGTTCACATGCATGTGATTGCACATGGACTGGTGTACTTTGATCATTGTCTAACGCTATCGTTATGCGATAGCTATAAGGACCTTGTTTGGGTACATCATGAAATGAGTAGTTTACAGTGATGGAACAAGATGGGATTTGTCCCTCCAATATAAATGGAGTGAATATCTCTAGGCCAATCGGAGATTTGAATACTGGAAAACGCATGGCCATGCTCAAACGGACTTTCCCGAGTCGTTTGGATTGTCAGTATCAAATCAGAGTCCGATGAACAAGATTAGGCTTTATAAGGATGACACTGATCTTGCCTTATGACTAATCGAGATATTGTGACAAAAGGATTATGAATACAGAGATTCCAGTACAAGTGGGAGATTGTTGGAATTGTGTCCAGTAATCTCGGTACTGTCTCTAGAAAGTAAGAGTATGTCAATGATCAGACATAAGTCATATAATACTGGGGGTCATGATGGCTTGCTAGAGTCCGCTCATGATCTATAAGTCTTGGACTTATTGCCTTTATTATATGATCCCATATGGGTCACACGCCTAAGCTAACAGGAAAAATGTGTAGGAACGGTTTAGCAGAAGTACAGTAAAAGTGCTAGGCATTTACTGTACTTAGAGAGAATAAAAGGTTTGGCCACTGTGCATCGATCGATGCATAAGGTGCAACGATCGATGCAGTGCGCAAACACCGACGAGTTAATTGGTATTTGGGCCAAATGGCCCAAACGGAACAGGACGAGTTTTGTGTCATAAAACTCGAGTTTCAGACTGATTAACCCTAACACTTGAGCCGTAAACTCTCTATCTCTGCGCCGAGTTCCCCTTGTGGTCTAGCAGCTGTTTCCTGTGAAAGCGTGTGTGAACCTTTGGAGGATTCATCCCTCGGTGTTTCTCTGATCTCAGACATACCATCTTCTTCCGCTGCAATAACAGGTATAAGGTGAGATCATCATTTGTTTCTATTCTGAGAAGAACCTAGATCGCATGTTTAGGATAATCTGAATCTGGAATTGAATCAGGATTGATCTAAACGTTCCAACAGCCTTGCCTCTACCAGATACACACGCACACAAGCTGGAAACGGGATGCTAGTGCCGGATCTGTGGGATCTAAGAGTTTCTGGTGTTTCTGCTTTTCTGTCAGAGAGAAGAGAAGACGGCTAGGGTTCAGGTCGACCATATAAGACCTTATATATCGACCTGGAATTGACATCACCAAACCGTCGGACAATCCTGGCTCGGTTACGTCATTAATCCGAAACATCAGTTTCGGAACCCGATGTGCAACGATCGACACACTCACTGTGTCGATCGACACACCTCTACGAAAAGCCTGCATCGATCGACACACTCATGCATCGATCGACCTACACATTGTAAAACTCTATGTAAATGTGTATCCAATA
This sequence comes from Orychophragmus violaceus, assembly GCA_030180135.1. NCBI lineage: Eukaryota > Viridiplantae > Streptophyta > Magnoliopsida > Brassicales > Brassicaceae > Orychophragmus > Orychophragmus violaceus. Next base: position 67,946,688 of record CM058232.1, on the reverse strand, counting down.
CACATAAGTATGATCATTACCATAATGATCATTCCCACTTTCATGCTTCCAGTTTGCTTAGGTGTGTGACCCTATAGGATCATATAATACTGGCAGTAAGTCTACAACTTACAGACTGCAAGAGGCTTCTAGCAAAACATTGCAACCACCCAGTATTATACGAATGTCTGATCTCGACACACAACTATCATCAGGAGTGAGTACAAGTGTGATTTCAGGACACCTTCCCAACAGATATGACACAAGAGGAGATTAACTTCATTGCGGGACAAGGTGGTTTCAACAAGGGCTTCAACCAAAACTATAGAAACCACCCAAACTTCTCATACCGCAACCCCAATGTAGCCAATCCTCAAGACCAAGTCTATCCTCAAGCTCCATCTCAAGGACAAACTCAACAACGAGGGCAACAAGGCTTTCAACAACCTCAACAGCAAAAGCCATTTGTCCCTTACGCCAACCAACAAGGGTTTGGAAATAAGCCTCAATTTCAAGGCCAACAAGGCTATGCTCCCAAGCAACAATACCCACCCGGTTTTGGACAACAACCACAACAGACTTCTTCTTCCTCGGGAGCTGAGAATGAGCTGAAAAGTATGATGCAGCAACTCCTTCAAGGGCAAGCCTCAGGAGCTATGGAAGTACGGGATCTTAAGATTGAGCTTCAGAACTTGACTTCGAGGGTCACAAACATGGAAAACAAGAATGCCTCTACATCCCGCACTCAAGGTACTTTACCTGGAAAATCTGAGCAAAACCCAATGGAATACATCAGCGCTATCACCTTGAGAAGTGGTAAGGAGTTGCAACAACGTCAAGTGCCCACGCCTAAGCTGATACCTTCACTCAATGAGGACATTGAAGTTTAAGAAGGGGAGGAGAATTCTGAAAATTCTGCTCTCATCTGGGCTTATATGAGAGCGCTTGATTCGCACAAGCCTTTGTTAGGAGAGGTTGAATTCATTGAGCTGGGATCAGATTCAGTGGGTAAGGAGCTGTAGTTGTTTGCTGTGGACATAGGTGCTGATGGCGCCAAAGGAGTCGAGCCGTGCAAGGAGCAGTTTGTAGCTGATGATTGGAGCGAGCTTAAGGCGCCAAAGATTGAGTTAAAGCCCCTTACGCGGGGGCTTCGGTATGCATTTCTAGGCCCTAACTCTACTTATCCTGTCATTGTGAATGAGTTGCTGAATGATGATGAATTGATTGCTTTGACCACTGAATTGAAAAAGTTTAGAAAAGCAATAGGATACTCACTTGATGATATAAAAGGATTGTCACCTAGCTTGTGTACTCATAGGATCCACCTTGAAAATGAATCCATGTCTTCTATTGAGCATCAAAGAAGATTGAATCCTAATCTTAAGGAGGTAGTCAAGAAAGAGATTCTTAAATTGCTTGATGCAGGGATAATCTACCCTATCTCGGACAGCACTTGGGTTTCTCCCATGCACTATGTTCCGAAGAAAGGGGGGGGATTACTGTGGTTAAAAATGACAATAATGAATTGATTCCTACTAGAACTATCACCGGGCATAGGATGTGTATTGATTATAGAAAGCTAAATGCCGCATCTAGGAAGGATCATTTTCCATTACCGTTCATTGATCAAATGCTAGAACGCCTTGCTAACCATCCTTTTTATTGCTTTCTTGATGGATACAGTGGGTTCTTTCAGATCCTGATACATCCTAATGATCAGGAGAAAACGACATTCACTTGTCCTTATGGTACCTTTTCTTATCGAAGGATGCCATTTGGCTTGTGCAATGCACCGGCTACCTTTCAGCGGTGCATGATGTCTATTTTCTCAGATCTTATCGAGGATATCGTGGAAGTTTTCATGGATGATTTCTCTGTGTATGGTTCTTCTTTCTCTTCCTGTTTGCTGAACTTGTGCAGGGTCTTAAGGAGATGTGAAGAGACGAACCTCGTGCTCAATTGGGAAAAATGCCACTTCATGGTAATAGAGGGGATTGTGTTGGGACACAAGATTTCAGAGAATGGTATTGAAGTGGATAAGGCTAAGATAGAGGTGATGACAATTCTTCAGCCACCGAACTCAGTGAAAGAAATCCGAAGCTTTTTGGGTCATGCAGGGTTCTACAGACGGTTTATCAAGGACTTCTCCAAGATCGCTAGACCACTTACACGTCTGCTGTTTAAGGAGACAGATTTTGTGTTTGATAATTAGTGTTTGACAGCGTTTCACAAGATTAAGGAAGCTTTGATTAGTGCCCCGATTGTCCAAGCTCCCGACTGGGAATTGCCTTTTGAGATCATGTGTGATGCAAGTGACTACGCAGTGGGAGCAGTCCTTGGACAGAGGAAAGACAAGAAACTCCATGTCATATACTATGCTAGTAGGACATTGGATGATGCTCAAGTGAGGTATGTAACAACTGAGAAAGAGCTTCTAGCTGTGGTGTTTGCCTTTGAGAAGTTCAGATCCTACTTGGTTGGGTCTAAGATTGTGGTGTACACGGATCATGCTGCGTTGAGGTACTTGGCAATGCCAAGCCAAGGCTTCTGAGGTGGATCCTGCTGCTACAAGAGTTTGATTTGGAGATCAAGGATAAGAAAGGCATTGAGAATGGAGTAGCAGATCACTTGTCAAGACTGAGAATTGAGGATGGTGTTCCTCTGGATGACTCTCTCCCTGAAGAACAGCTAATGGCTTGCAAGGTTGTCAAAGATGCTCATGATACAAGAATGATGATTGAAGAGGTCAGTTCTATTGAAGACGAGGAACCGTGGTATGCTGATATATTCAATTTCCTAGCTGTTGGGAAGGAACCACCAAGCCTCGATAGCTACTAAAGAAAGAAGTTCTTTAGAGATGTCAACATGTACTATATGGACGAGCCTTACCTCTACACTTTGTGCAAGGATCAACTCTATAGAAGGTGCATAGCTGATGAAGAAGTGGGAGGCATTCTCCTACATTGTCATGGGTCAGTTTATGGTGGTCACTTTGCTACCTTCAAAACGGTTCAAAAGGCTCTACAAGCTGGGTTTTGGTGGCCTACAATGTTCAGAGATGCCCAAGAGTTCATCACTAAGTGTGATCCTTGTCAAAGAAAGGGGAACATCAGTAGAATGAATGAGATGACTCAAAACCCCATCCTTGATTTTGAAGTGTTTGATGTGTGGGGCATTGACTTCATGGGACCTTTCCCATCCTCTTAGGGGAATAGCTACATCTTAGTGGCTGTGGATTATGTTTCCAAATGGGTAGAAGCAGTGGCGAGTCCAACGAATGACGCCAAGGTTGTGATAAAGCTATTCAAGAGCATCATCTTCCCAAGATTTGGAGTCCCGAGGATTGTGAAGGAATGTTTAGATGAATCCTGATTCAATTCTCTGATTCAGATTATCCTAAACATGCGGATCTAGGTTCTCTTGAGTAGAAACAATTGTTGATCTCACCTTATACCTGTTTATGCAGCGGAAAGGGATGGTATGGTCAGAGATCAGAGAGCCACCGAGGGATAACTCCTCCAAAGGTTCACACACGCACACCAAGCAGGAAGAGAGGCTGCTAGACCGAGCTGAGGAGGCGTCGCAGGAGAGAGAGAGTTGGCGGCTGGGTTAGGGTTGAAGAGGAAAACAGACTCGAGTTTTATTTATAAAACTCGTCCGGTTCCTCTTGGGCCATTTGGCCCAAATACCAAATAACTCGAAGGCGTTCGCGCACTGTGTCGATCGACACACCATGTGCATCGATCGACACACAGTGGCTAAACCCTTTTATTCTCTCTAAGTACAGTAAATGCCTGGCACTTTTACCGTACTTCTGCTAAGCCTTTCCTACACATTTTCCTGTTAGCTTAGGCGTGTGACCCATATGGGATCATATAATAGAGGCAATAAGTCCAAGACTTATAGATCATGAGCGGACTCTAGCAAGCCATCATGACCCCCAGTATTATATGACTTATGTCTGATCATTGACATACTCTTACTTTCTAGAGACAGTACCGAGATTACTGGACACAATTCCAACAATCTCCCACTTGTACTGGAATCTCTATATTCATAATCCTTTTGTCTCAATATCTCGATTAGTCATAAGGCAAGATTAGTGTCATCCTTATAAAGCCTAATCTTGTTCATCGGACTCTGATTCGATACTGACAATCCAAACGACTCGGGACAGTCCGTTTGAGCATGGCCATGCATTTTCCAGTATTCAAATCTCCGATTGGCCTAGAGATATTCACTCCATTTATATTGGAGGGACAAATTCCGTCTTATTCCATCACTGTAAACTACTCATTTCATAATGTACCCAAACAAGGTCCTTATAACTATCGCAGAACGATAGCGTTAGACAATGATCAAAGTGCATCAGTCCATGTGCAGTCACATGCATGCGAACTCAGGTCTAAGGACTATACTCTATAGTCGTAGTGAGAATCTCTTATGACACAGATATAAATATCCTGAAGAGTTCTCATAATCGGGTCTTGTCCGGTCGTATGTTCCCAACATACACCTATGTATTGACTTTGATGCCGCGCATCTATGACACACTGAGACTTTGTCATAAGTCACATACCAATCCAGTCTCTCACGGTTGTTGGTGTTCCAATTTCAACAACCTTCGACTAGGGACATGATGATTTAATCCATCTATCAAATATAGGGTCTGATGATCAAGCTAAATGACTTCGATGACTCAAGATCAAGTCACTTACTTCGATGACCTATAAAATGGTTTATATCACTTTGGAACGATTATTTCATCACAGTTAAAATAATCTTGAAATAATAATTTCATTAAACATAAGAATGTTTTACTAGAACATATCAAATAACTAAATAAAAGCCCTCAAACTCCCACTCAAATTTAGATTACATTTCAATGTCTCTAATGCCTACAGCTTCAGTCAGAAACTCGAGCTTAGGCCTTGGGAGTGGCTTTGTCAACGGATCAGCGACGTTATCATCTGTCTGAACTCGGCTGATCTTGACTTCCTTTCTATTAATGATGTCACGTATCAAGTTAAATCTTCTTAGAACATGCTTGGATTTCTGGTGTGATCTTGGTTCCTTTGCCTGAGCAATAGCACCATTGTTATCACAAAACAGTGCTAGAGGCTCAGCCGCATCTGGTATCACACCTAGTTCAATAATGAACTTTCGTATCCAAACAGCTTCCTTCGCAGCTTCTGAAGCGGCGATATATTCAGCTTCTGTAGTGGAATCAGCAACGGTGTCTTGCTTGGAGCTTCTCCAACTGATTGCACCGCCATTCAGACAAAAGATATAACCGGACTGTGACCGGAAATCATCTTGGTCTGTCTGGAAACTTGCGTCCGTGAATCCACTGACTTTAAGCACATCACTTCCACCGTACACCAAGAACTTATCCTTAGTATGTCTTAGATACTTCAGGATATTCTTTACGGCAATCCAATGGTTTTCACCTGGATTTGACTGGTATCTACTCGTCATGCTCAATGCATAAGCAACATCAGGACGAGTACAGATCATGGCATACATGACAGATCCTATTGCAGATGCATAAGGAATATTCTTCATGCGCTCAAGCTCAGCAGCCGTCGTAGGGCTTTGCTTCTTGCTTAGCGTTGTGCCATGTACCATTGGCGTGAAGCCCTTCTTGGAATCCTTCATGCTGAATCTTTGTAGGACTTTGTCAATGTATGAATCTTGACACAAGCCTATCAGCCTTCTAGATCTATCCCGGTAGATCCTGATTCCAAGAACGTATGCGGCTTCACCCATGTCTTTCATGGAAAAACAACTTCCAAGCCAGTCCTTTACGGACTTCAGCATTGGAATGTCGTTTCCGAGAAGCAGTATGTCATCGACATACAGAATAAGAAATACTATCTTGCTCCCACTAGTTTTCTTATACACGCATTGTTCTTCTTCGTTTCTGATGAAGTCAAATTGCTTGATCGCTTCATCAAAACGAAGATTCCAGCTCCTCGATGCTTGCTTCAATCCATAAATGGATTTATGAAGCTTGCATACTTTCCCAGCATTCTTTGGATCTATGTAACCGTCAGGTTGTGTCATATACACATCCTCTTCCAGAATACCATTCAGGAAGGCGGTTTTCACGTCCATCTGCCAAATTTCATAATCATGAAAAGCTGCAGTTGCTAGTAGAATCCGAATAGATTTCATCATAGCCACTGGTGAATAGGTTTCATCGTAATCCACACCGTGAACTTGTCTGAAACCTTTTGCCACCAACCTGGCTTTATAAATCTGGACATTTCCATCCACGTCAATCTTCTTCTTGAAGATCCATTTGCACTCGATGGCTTTTACACCAGCGGGTAAGTCAACCAACGAAAACACTTGGTTGACCGACATGGAGTCCATTTCGGAATCAGTGGCCTTGCGCCACTTTGAGGAATCTGGGCCCATCATGGCTTGATTGAAGTTCGATGGTTCATCACCATCAATGATCAGAAGATCATGACAGTCAGTCACGAGGAATCCTTGATATCTCTCGGGTTCGTGACGGATCCTCCCGGATCTTCGAACTTCAGGTACTACAGGTTCAGGCTCTACAATTTCTTGTAGGTCCTCCTGCTGCTCTTCCTCATTAGGTTGAGCAGTATCCTGTTCATCTTGAATTTCTTCAAGCAGTACCTTACTCCCACTGTCTTTCTTAGAGAGAAACTCCCTCTCAAGAAAGTTACAATCCCGGGCAACAAAGATCTTGTTCTCGGAACGTAGATAGAAGTAATAAGCCTTGGTTTCCCGTGGATAACCAATGAAGTAGCATTTGTCAGATTTTGGTGTAAGCTTGTCTGAGATCAATCTCTTGACATAGGCTTCACAACCCCAAATTCTGAGATAAGACAGCACTGGAGCTTCTCCAGTCCATAATTCATATGGTGTCTTTGCTACTGCTTTCGATGGCGCTCTATTTAGAGTGAACACTGCTGTTAGCAGAGCATATCCCCAAAGGGATATTGGAAGGTCTGTATGACTCATCATAGATCGAACCATATCCAATAAGGTCCGATTTCTCCTCTCAGACACACCATTCCATTGAGGTGTTCCGGGAGGAGTGAGTTGGGATACGATCCCACACTCTCTTAGATGATCACTGAATTCTTGGCTCAAGTATTCTCCTCCTCGGTCGGACCGAAGAGCCTTAATGCTTTTACCAAGTTGGTTCTGTACTTCATTTTGGAATTCTCTGAACTTCTCAAAAGATTCAGACTTATGTTTCATTAAATAAACATATCCATACCTACTGAAATCATCAGTGAAGGTAATGAAGTACTGATAGTTTCCTCTTGCATTTGTGGACATTGGGCCACACACGTCAGTGTGTATCAGGCCCAATAAGTCACTGGCCCTCTCGTTAGGTTTATTAAAGGGGGCCCGCGTCATTTTGCCCATTATGCAGGATTCGCATTTCTCACATGACTCAAAGTCAAATGAGCCAAGAAGTCCATTCGAATGGAGCCTCTTGATGCGTTTCTCGCTGATGTGCCCTAAACGACAATGCCATAGAAACGTTCGGTTCTCCTCATTAGGTTTGAACCGTTTGGTATTAATGTTATAAACTGGCGCGGATTGATCGAGTATGTAAAGCCCATTCGTAAGAGGGGCAGAACCATAGAACAAATTGTTGCGATTGAAGGAACATAATTTATTCTTAACTGAAAAATCATAACCTTCCAAATCCAACAAAGAAATTGAAATAATATTCCTGCTTATAGCAGGTACAAAATAACAATTATTGAGTTCTAAAATCAATCCCGAAGGTAAAGACAACAAGTATGTGCCTACAGCTAGTGCTGGAACTTTCGCTCCATTCCCAACTCGTAGCTCCACTTGTCCTTGCTTCAGCCTTCTACTGTTGCTGAGTGCCTGCATATTAGTACAAATATGAGCCCCACAACCAGTATCCATAACCCATGAGGTATTATCAGAAGTAGTTGTATTAACTTCTATAACAAAAATACCTGTCGAAGAAGTCTCGAGAGTCTTCTTCTTCAATTCCTTTAGACCTTCTTGGAATTTCTTACATTCTCTCCTCCAATGCCCTGGTTCTTTACAGAACCTGCATATGTCAGTTGGCCCAGCCTTGGACTTGGGATTGGGCTTTGGCGTGTCCTTGTCCGCGACTTGGACAGCCTTGGCCTTTCCCTTATCCTTAGCAGAGGATTTCTTAAACCCCTTGCCCTTTTGCACCATAAGCACATTGGGGTCCTTGGCGGTTTTCCTCAAGTTGGGCTCTGCAGTCTTGAGCATTCCGTGAAGCTCAGGCAATGTCTTACTCAAGCCATGCATGTTAAAGTTCAGAATGAACTGATCATAGCTTGCAGGTAATGACTGCAGAATGATGTCGCAGGCAAGTTCTTGGCTGATAGGACAGTCGAGTTTCTGAAGATGATCGAGATAACCCATCATCTTCAAGACATGAGGACTCACTGCCGCATTCGCAGCCAACTTACAGTCTAAGAGGTTCTTAACAGTCTGAAACCTCTCAGTCCTTGCTTGCTCCTGAAAAAGCGATTTCAGGCTTGCCATTATCTCAATTGGTGACAACACACTCTCGAACTGCATTTGCAGCTCACCAGTCATTGTCGCCAACATAAGGCAATACACATCATTTTCATCTGACGAATGCTTTTCCCAAGCATTATGCAGAGTCCTGGCGGCATTGTTAGCAGGCCTCTCGGGGAGAGGATCACGAAGGACATAATCCTTCTTCTCCTGCTTGAGGACCAGCCTCAAGTTCCTTGACCACGTCAGGAAGTTCGTTCCAGTCAGCTTCTCCTTCTCGAGAACAGACCGGATTGAGAATGTGTTTTGTGTGCTTGTAGTAGTCATAGCTGAAATATATAAGATAAAAAGGTTATTAGTTATTATGTTCAATATGATTAATCTCGTATTATATTTAATATGATTAATCACGCATTATATTCAATAACATAAGTTACCCTCAATAGAATATAATGATTCCAAGATCCACATATAACTAAGATTAAAGTGGGCCACTGGCCGTCACCAAACCTCAGCTTATATCGGTAAGCCCTATGTCGGCTAATTATATCCGTGATATAACTCTTGGTTGTGAATCTGGGCCCGAGGACCAATCCACTCTGATGTCTCAAGGCCCGGGACTCCCGATGGCCTAGTCAAGAAAACCAGACTATACAGTCATGTAATCATTAATGTCTGGGACTCCCAATGACATTTATGAATCACAAACCGTCTTATCCACGCAAAAGTAGACACCCTCACACTGTAAGGCCATGAATACAATTGAATGGGCTTCGACAGCTGACATAGACTGGGCAAGACATCCAACGCTTGATATTATTTGAGGTTCGTAGGTTTATTAAAATTTCATTCCCAAAATAGAAGATTACTATTTCGGGAAACTTTCTATTTTGGAAACCTACTATTTTAGGAAACTTTCTAAAATTGGAAACTTTCTAAAACCGGAAACTTTCTAACTTTAGAAATTTCTTTAAAATCCAAAACCCGCAAATCTAGAAACTTCTATTTTAAGAAACTTTCTAATTTCAAAATTTCGGAAACTTTAATTTAAAATCGACTTTATAATTTTATAAAATAAATTTTAAATTAATCTGAAGAAAGACTCAAATAATTGGCCCAATTGTTTTAACTTCTTGGCCCGAGGCCCAAGAATTGGTCCATGTCCAAGTCATGGCCCAATTGTCCAATTAAATGACATAACCGGTCTGGTTCATTAAAATTGGTCTAACCTTATTTTAATTACTACGATGACCACAATTGTCAACCGGTTATTTACTAAACCGGATTTTCTCAATTTATTTGGTCCAACCAAATCAAATTAGAAAATCCTGGTTTAGGCACAAAATCCAATTTTCGACTTTGGATTTCTTATCCCGGTTTAACCAGAACTTAATAAATTTATTAAGTCTGTTTATTAAACCGTGACGTTTTTAAGTTTTAATTAAATTAAACCGAGCCAAAACCCTAACCGCATCGATCGACGCACTCAGCATCGATCCTGCATCGATCGATGCTCTCACGCGTGCACGAACGGTTAACAGATTTGGCCGAGAGATTCTCGCGAGATCCATGCGATCGTTTGATCGATCCATGCGATCGTGGTCAATCTCTCGCGGTTGCAACGATCGATCCATGCATTGCATCGATCGATGCAATGCGATCTCAGTCGATGCAAAAATCAGTTTAGGTCGCATACCAAATCAATATAGCTTGGTCATGCGATTTTTCAACTGTTTGTTTAGGATTCAATTCTTGTTTCTTAAGTGTTTTAATCTTATCAGTAGATTGATTCAAAAACACCTCTTTAAACAATCCTAAACATGAATCTAAACAAGAAAAACCAGAACCAATAGCTCTGATACCACTGAAGGAATGTTTAGATGAATCCTGATTCAATTCTCTGATTCAGATTATCCTAAACATGCGGATCTAGGTTCTCTTGAGTAGAAACAATTGTTGATCTCACCTTATACCTGTTTATGCAGCGGAAAGGGATGGTATGGTCAGAGATCAGAGAGCCACCGAGGGATAACTCCTCCAAAGGTTCACACACGCACACCAAGCAGGAAGAGAGGCTGCTAGACCGAGCTGAGGAGGCGTCGCAGGAGAGAGAGAGTTGGCGGCTGGGTTAGGGTTGAAGAGGAAAACAGACTCGAGTTTTATTTATAAAACTCGTCCGGTTCCTCTTGGGCCATTTGGCCCAAATACCAAATAACTCGAAGGCGTTCGCGCACTGTGTCGATCGACACACCATGTGCATCGATCGACACACAGTGGCTAAACCCTTTTATTCTCTCTAAGTACAGTAAATGCCTGGCACTTTTACCGTACTTCTGCTAAGCCGTTCCTACACATTTTCCTGTTAGCTTAGGCGTGTGACCCATATGGGATCATATAATAGAGGCAATAAGTCCAAGACTTATAGATCATGAGCGGACTCTAGCAAGCCATCATGACCCCCAGTATTATATGACTTATGTTTGATCATTGACATACTCTTACTTTCTAGAGACAGTACCGAGATTACTGGACACAATTCCAACAGATTGTGATTAGTGATGGAGGCTCACACTTCATCAACAAACTATTTGAGAGTCTTTTGAAGAAGTATGGAGTGAAGCATAAGGTTGCAACACCATATCATCCTCAAACAAGCGAGCAAGTTGAAGTGTCCAATAGGCAAATCAAGGCTATCTTGGAGAAGACTGTTGGAGAATCAAGGAAAGATTGGTCTAGGAAACTTGATGACGCACTGTGGGTGTATAGGACTGCTTTCAAGACCCCACTGGGCACTACACCATTCACCATGCTGTATGGTAAGTCATGTTACTTACCGGTGGAGGTGGAATACAAGGCCATGTGGGCTGTCAAGTTGCTGAACTTTGACATCAAGACCGCGACTGAGAAAAGATTGATTCAGCTGAACGAACTTGACGAGATACGGCTTGAGGCTTTTGAGAGCTCAAAGATCTATAAAGAGAGGACCAAGCTTTTTCATGATAAGCTGATCCAGAAGAAGGAGTTCAAAGAAGGAGATCTTGTGTTGCTCTTTAACTCTCGGTTGAAACTCTTTCCCGGGAAGCTCAAGTCTAGATGGTCGGGACCGTTTAGAGTGAAGGAGGTGAGACCATATGGAGCAGTGGTACTTTTGGGAAAATCCGATGAAGAGTTCACGGTCAATGGCCAAAGACTCAAGCATTACTCCGTCTCAGAAGCTATAGAGGAAGGGACTTCGATTCCACTCTCTAGCCCTCCCTCCGCTTAAGATCACGGTTTGCAAAATTCGAGCTTAACGACTCTAAACAAAAGCGCACTTGGGAGACATTCCCATGTTTATCCCTGTACATACGTCTTTTGCTTGTTATTTTTGATGTTTTGCCTTGAGTTTTATCAGGTTCTGGTCTTTAGGTGAGGTTGTAGGCCAGTTGGTGTTGAGTAAAGGCCACGGGAATGAAGAAAAATGATACAGGAGTCAGTATCGGGTGCCGTATCGGGTGGCCAGGCCGATACGGTTCTGGAAAAATTAATCTGAGACTCAGTATCGGTGTCCGTATCGGTTGGCCAAGCCGATACGGAATCTCGGGAGGAAGTTGATATCGGGCACCGTATCGGCTGGCCGGGCCGATACGGACTTACACAGAAAAATCCGAGAGTCTGTACCGGCTGGCGTATCGGTTGGCCAGGCCGATACGCCCCTTTCGCCCAGGTAAGTATTTTCGACTCTAAACCGATTTCAAACCGGATTTTGACTAAAAATTGATTTAATGAACCAGATTAAACCGGTTTGGACCGATTTTTCCCTTGTTTTCTCCTCCCCCATCGATTTCTTCATGCTTTCAAGCTCTCAAATCCATTTTTTCTCCTCAAGAACACAAAAGCTTTGAAACTCTTTTTCTCTCTCAATTCAACTCGGTTTTAAGTGATTCCAAGCTCTAAACTCACGATTCCACTAGCTTTTTCACTTGCTCTCTCTCTCTACTACCATCCTTCACCACAAACCAAGGTAAAGCTCTCAAACTTTCTCAAGATTTTCGGATTGAAAAACCCGGAAATTTTGAACTTGAATATTTCGGTTGTTGATGGTTGATATTGCTTGAAATCCTCCCCAATATGTGTTTGTGTGAATGTCCATAACCAATTTCGCCCTAGGATTGAATGAATTTGATCTTTGGTGAATTAGGGTTCTTGAGAAATTTGGATTCCAAAAATTTTGGGGGTTTTCTAATTGGATGGTTTCTAATGATGCATTGAGTTATTAAAGGCTTAAGTTTGTGATACTACTCGATTTGATTGAGTTTCGTTTCAAAAATTTTTTAAAAATGCATGTTGCAGCCTTTGTTTGATGAGAATGTGAATTGCTTAAGATTGTGATCGACTTGTTGGTACATGATGCCTATGGTGAGCTTGAATTGAGAATGGTTGAGATGCTTTAGCTTGTTTGCTCCATTGGAATTGAAAAATTATGCAATTGTTAAGCTTTTACAATTGTTGATCATGGATGTCTTAAGCTATTATTCATTGTGTCGTTGGATTGTGCTATGTGCTGATTCGTTCTTTGAGTTGTCTTTTGTAGGACAATGACTAAAACACGAGCCAACGCGAAACCGAAAGCGAGTGCACCAAGACAAGATGCGGGTACTTCTTCGAAAGGGAAAGGAGTCGCTGTGGAGGAAGAAGCACCAGTGGTCTCGGGGAAGGTGATTCATGCGTCACCACTGCAATACACTCCTTCTCAAATCAATGACAAGCTGGAGAAGATTCAGTTTTGGCCAACCCGATACCCTCACGTCCCAACCCTTACAGCCCTTGGTCTTTTAGAAGACTACGATCAGATTGTGGAGTATATGGGGCTCAAGACCTTTTTCAGTGTCTCCAGTGATGGTTATCAGAGCTCAGCCTGTCAGTTCCTTGCAACAATGATAGCAACTTTCAACATGAGAAAGGCAGCTTTGAGAGGAGAAGTGAGTCGAGGAAAGATAGACTTTGCGATAGGCAGGAAGAAGTACTCCGTGACTTTTGAGGAGATCAGTTCCATCTTCGGTTTTGAGGAGGATGGTGCTCCTTCTATTCCCATTGAAAAGGAATACCTCGAGGGATTGTGGCACATGATAGCCGATGGACCATTCAAGTTGGGAGCTATGAAATCTGCAAGGATCAGACACCCGGCTATTAGGTACGTGCACAAGACATTAGCCCACACTCTGTTTGCTAGGAAGGAGGCCAACCAAGTCACTGAATTGGAGATGAAGCTTCTGTACATCGGTTTACAGCCACTACTTCGCACGTCTCCCAACGGAAGTACGATACCGCCCGTTGAGCGGCCACCGAGCTACACCGCCATTCTAGTAGAGCAGTTGGGGGTTCACAGAGATTGGGGAACTTCTGTCAGGGATGCTGAACCCAAGTTCACCATGGGTGGTTTAATCACGCCCTTACTTAGGGCAAAGAAGATTAAACTGGAGGGCAGTGTGGAGGATAATACATTTGGACAGCCTACACCGGTAGCATGGCTGGACGAACCTCAGCTGATCAGGACTCACTTCCTAGCCTCCAAGCCACCTCCGGGGCGTCATGTATACCGGATGTGTTCAGATACACCGATGGAAGAAAAGTACCTCCTTCCAAACCCCACGATTATAAGCTTTTCAGCTAATTCAGCCAATGTCAGGTTTCTACCGGGGATGGAGCACCAATTCGAACCCCGTGGACCGCGAAGGGCGAGAGCTGCAGCCGAATCTGATTCTTCCGATGCACCTGCTGGGGTGTATGGGCTGCACAGGTACTACATCGAGCCTCTTGATGATCCTATCGCAAACCGGACGATGAGTGCACTAAGGGACCAGAACAGGGACCTTCAAAGGCAGAGCAAATGGCACTAAGGGACGATCGAGGAAACACAACAAACGCCGTTCACAGATCGGATCGCGTTTGCAAGGATCCGAGAGATCAAGAAAACTAAGTTTCCAGAATTCTCTGGGAATTCAGACCCGAAAGCCCACATCAGGGCATTCCGACTAGCGATGGCAAGGGTATACCTTACCGATGAGGAGAGGGAGCCAGCCTTCTGCAGGCTCTTCGCAGAAAACCTATCGGGCTCTGCCCTAGAATGGTTTGCCGGACTGGAAGAAAGGTCCATCGACAACTTCACCCAGTTCATGACGGCTTTCCTCAAGCAATACTCAGTTTTCATCGAGGAAAAGACTACTGAGGCAGCCCTATTTGGTGTCTCTCAAAAACCCGACGAAACACTTCGCTTGTACATCGACCGATTTAAGGAAATAAAATCCAAAATCGCGAACCCACGAGACGAGGTAGCTATAGAAGCATTGAGACGAGGACTATGGTTCTCAACCAGATTCCGCGAGGAATTAACAGTCCGCGAACCTCAAACGCTCAATGACGCCCTCCATCGCGCATCGGCCTTTGCTCGCCTCGAGGACGAAACCACGGCCCTCAGGGAAAAACACCGGAAAGAAAGGAACCCGTCGGGCTCGCAGAATTCGAACTCGAAAAAGGATTCCCGTAAATCAGGGAACGTCAACGCGGTCGAGAGCCCAAAGAACTCGAAAAAATTCGAGTTCGACAAGGAAAAATTCTGTGATTTCCACAATAAAAGAGGACACTCGACCAAAGATTGCTATACTCGAGCTAAAGCAGAGGCTCAAAAACAAGAGTCCGAAGGCAAAAAAGACTCCGAAGTCGAGGAGGAAACTCTGTCCGACAAAAAGGAAAACAAACAGACCAAGGAGTCGAACTCCAAAAAGCACTTTTAGAACAAACGGGAACGGTCAAAAGAGCCGGAATCTCCCGAAACACTCCCTCAAGGGTCGCGGAAGCGAGTCGAGTTCATCCTCGGCGAGCATAACCTGAGCGGCACTCCGGGAGGTTCGGCGCTATCCCCGCCTCCGGCTCCTGCCAAAAGTTTATGCTCAAGAATCAATCCCCCTCGTCTCTGCAGGGGGGAGTGTACGGGCTATACCCCCTAAACGAATCGACTTCATCTTCGGTGGCTCGAAGCTTTGCCGCGACTCGGTCAATTCGATCAAAGCTCTTCAAAGAAGAGTCGAGACCGACAGAGGGGGGAAAACCCCAATGTTGGGTCCAGACCACGAAATCATTTTCTACGAGAGCGAGACAAGTAATCTCGACAAACCACATGACGACGCCCTCCTCGTTTGTCTAGTAGTGGGAGATGTCGAACTCTCAAGGATAATGATTGACACAGGAAGTTCGGTAGATGTCCTCTTTTACGACGCGTTCAAAAAGATGGACTTCAACGACTCCGAGATTGTGGAAGAAAAGACACCACTAGTAGGTTTCGCTGGCGAGACGACATACTCGATGGGCTCTGTCTTCGCCCCAGTAATTGCTGGAGGAGTTCGGAGAATGACGGAGTTCGTCATAGTAGATCGGCCAGCTCCCTATAACGCAATCCTAGGTCGACCATGGATATACGACATGAAAGCGGTACCATCGACCTACCACCAATGCGTAAAGTTCCCGACTCCCAAAGGGATCAAAACCATTTACGGAAGTCAAAAGATTTCCCGTCATTGCTACATGAACGGATACAAGCAGATCGAGAAATCCCCTGCGTAGCAATTACAGAAAGAGGAGGAGCTCGCCACCATGCAGACCAAAAGGTCGAACAACCCCAGTCAAATAGGACCCCCAAAGGACCTCACGACTCAGGTCTGCATAGACGATGCTCATCCCGAAAGACTCGTTGGCATCGGAATCGACCTATCAGAGCCGGTTAAGAACGAACTGGTCTCTTTTCTCAAACAGAACGTTGACTCCTTCGCCTGGTCTTCAGCAGACATGAAAGGGATAAACATCGACGTAACCAGCCACGAGCTGAATGTCGACCCAACCTACAAACCGGTAAGACAGAAACGTCGAAATCTAGGTTCTGAGCGGGACAAAGCCGTCAACGACGAGGTCGATCGGTTATTAAAAATCGGATCGATCAGAGAGGTCAAGTACCCCGATTGGCTCGCGAACCCCGTGGTGGTTAAGAAAAAGAACGGAAAGTGGAGGGTCTGTGTAGACTTCACTGGTCTCAACAAAGCATGTCCAAAGGACAGCTTCCCACTTCCGCACATCGACCGACTGGTCGAGGCCACCGCTGGACATCAGTTGCTATCCTTTATGGACGCGTTCTCAGGGTACAATCAAATATTGATGAACCCTGAAGACCAAGAAAAGACTTCGTTCATAACGGACCAAGAAAAGACTTCACCGAGTGGATTGAAGCAGAGTCATACCAGAAAATTAAGGACGTTCACGTTAAGGAGTTCGTCTGGCGAAACATCGTTTGCCGACATGGACTACCCCACGAGATCGTCACCGATAACGGATCTCAGTTCATATCAAACACGTTCAAAGAGTTCTGCAGAACTTGGAACATAAAGCTGACTTACTCAACGCCACGCTACCCCCAAGGGAATGGGCTAGCAGAAGCAGCTAACAAAGCGATTATGAACGGTCTCAAGAAAAGGCTCAACGAATGCAAAACAACCTGGAGTGACGAACTCCCAGCCGTACTCTGGGCCTACCGGACTACCCCCCGCAAATCCACTGGCGAGACTCCCTTCTCGCTGGCTTACGGAATCGAGGAGGTAGTACCAGCTGAAATTCTCGTGTCAAGCATTCGCAAGGAAGAATGCCCACGACAAGAGGAACTTAATAAAAAGATGATAACTGACGAGCTCGACCTCGTCGACGAAAGAAGGAACCTCGCATTAGCTCGACTCCAGAATTACCAACAAGCCGCAGCTCGCTACTATGATTCCCGAATCAAAACTCGAAGGTTTCAAGTAGGAGAGCTCGTCTTGCGGAAAGTGTTCGACCATAAAAAGGAAGAACACGCTGGAAAATTAGGAGCAAAGTGGGAAGGTCCTTACCAGGTTACCGACGTCGTGAAGGACGGGGTCTACCGACTTAAATCGATAGAAACCCAGAAACCTGAGCTACGACCTTGGAACATCATCCACCTCAAAAAGTATTTCCACTAGGAGTACATCAACATAATCGAACTACGAAATGGCTTGATCCCCTTAAAAAGGGTAC
The DNA here is from genome assembly GCA_030180135.1 of Orychophragmus violaceus. Classification (NCBI taxonomy): domain Eukaryota; kingdom Viridiplantae; phylum Streptophyta; class Magnoliopsida; order Brassicales; family Brassicaceae; genus Orychophragmus; species Orychophragmus violaceus. The sequence continues at coordinate 67,929,111 of CM058232.1, read as the reverse complement.
GTAGGCAGCTCGACTTCGAGCGCAGCCGCCCCCCCAAAAAACAAAGCTCACGCCGAGCTCAACAGCTTCTGACGAAGTTACACCGACTTATCTTTGTAAATCAAAACAAGTCCCTTAATCCAATGCTTCTTTCTGTCGTAAAAGTTAGAATCATTGCGAAATACCTTGCCGTAACATTCCCAAATCAAAGCGATATGAAAATATCCCTTCCAAGTGACCTGAAACGGCCTCTTCCAAAACCAAGCGATATGAAATTATCCCTTCCAAGCGACCTGAAATGGCCTCTCTAAAAGCTAAAGTGATATGAAATTATCTCTCCCAAAATCAAGCGACATGAAAGTATCCCTTCAGAGCGACCTGAAACGGCCTCTCCAAAAGCTAAAGTGATATGAAATTATCTCTCCCAAAATCAAGCGATATGAAATTATCCTTTCCAAGAGACCTCAAATGGTCTCCCCCAAAATCAAAGTGATATGAAATTATCCCTTCAAACAAAGCAGCCTAAAACGGTCCCTCCAAACCGAACGAACTGAAATGATCGTCCCAAAAGCAAGCGACCTAGAACGGTCCTCCCGCTTCGAACGAACTGAAATGATCGTCCCAAAAACAAGCGACCTAGAACGGTCCTCCCGCTTCGAACGAACTGAAATGATCGTCCCAAAGAAAGAGATCCAGAATGATCTCTCCAAAAAAAATACAATTCTTCTAAACCTTATACGGATTAAAAGAATCGGGGGGCTGCCCCACCCCTCAAGCAAAATTACGAGGACAAGACGGCTACTCAAGCATGCAACCTCTACACACACTCCAAATCGGATCTTTGTAAGTTTACTACGATTCGTTTTCATACTTAATGCTTCTCTTTTCAGTTCAGCAATCAAGCCTGAATCTTGCATTACTAAGTAGCCGCACCTGAGACTATTCCTGGAGAGGAGCTCGAGCTCAAACGCAATTAACTTAAAAGAGAAGCCGAAAGAACTACCTAAGGCGATTTAAGATAAGTTATCTGCTCGGCTCCCCCGGAAAAGTTCGAACCGCCACAACGGCTCGAATTTTGTGTTAAAGCACGAAAACAATAAAATATATGCTAAGGCATGAAAGATTTTAAAGAAAAAAAAGCAATTCATAAAAAAGAAAGGACATTATGTCCTCGAGTTCGAACAAAAATTAAAGCCCCCTTGGGCAACCAAAGTTTGAAAAAGAAATTAAAAACCCTCTCGGGCAACAACAACAACAGTTATTAAAACGGCGCATAGGAGGGGTCGCCGACCTGGCCCTCCGCTCCATCGCCCGTCTCTCCTCTCGGCCGGGATTCGGCCTCGTCGATCGCCCTCGGGTCGGTCTCGTCTGGGGGAGCAGGTGGAGAACCTGCCATGGCCACGGAATCCTCTGACATCACCGGCAAGGTAAGCTTGCCGACGCTAAAATCGGAAACCGCAGCGGCCTCCATCTCCGCTAGAGCAACTCGTTTTTGCTCAGCCAGCTTAAGCACTTCTCGGGTCATGTCCAGTTCTCCAGCTGCGATCTCGGCGATGAGCTCAATGTTAGCCAAAGTCTCTTGAAGACGGATCTCGGCGCTAGTCTGGATTTTCCTCTTCCCGGCTCTCGTTTTGACCCCGGCCAGAATCATCCGGTACTGGCCATGAAGCTCTTTTCGAGCCTTACGAAGCTCGACCCTGCTCGATTCCTCCACAGTCCGAATTCGAGCCTCGGCGATGCTAAGCTGACAAGACAGCTCCGCCTCTCTCCTCTCGAGATGCGCAATCCTGGCCTCCGCAGCGGTATGATCTGCGACCCTCCTCTTCAAGCGCTCCTCCCTAGCCAAGGCCTCCTGGAGCTCGACATTCATTTGGGTAGCAGCCTCTCGGGCAGATTCGAGCTCATAAGTCTGAGCATCCAACACCTCGTTCTCAGACCGGACCGCGTACGCATTCACGGCCTCAACAGCCTGTACAAAAAGACGTCGGTTGTTTAAATAAAAAAGGGAAAGGGAAGAATAAAGGGAAGAATAAAAGGAAGAAAGAAGATCAAAGCCAAAAACGTCTCACCTTCCCGACAGCCGCCATCATCTCGGAGTACTCACTACCGAGGACCGTCTCCCCAGAAACCGGGAGCTCGGAACCAACAGGCCTAATGCGCCTCAGCAGACGAACCACGCCTTCCGGATCGTCCACAACCGAACACTCCTCTCCCTCCGACCCCTCCGGATCCCTTCCGGCGTCGACTTTACGACGCTTCAGCGAAGGGGGAAGAGAACCTCCTCGACTCCGACGATCCTCCCCGGACAAGTCCGGTCGAGAGTCGCAGAGAGCAACACCTCCAGACTGAGGTAATATCGCCGCTCGGTCGACCAAGGGGAGAATCGCGCCGGCCTCTTCCACAGTCGTTCCTTCTGGGACCGGAAGGAGAGGGGTCTGAGCAGGAGGAGGAGGGAAGGCCGGAGGCGGAGGAGGGGCCCGGTCAAGGGCAAGGAGAATGGTATTGCCGAGCTCGCCCGCCCCTATCTTGTCGACCAGGTCGATCGGGTCCTTCCCATTCCGGCGGCCGCTCACTCTGCGAGATGGCACCTCGCGAGGAGAGGAATTGACAGCCGAGCTGCTGCCCGGGATGGTTCGAGCTGTAAATAAAATAAAAAGTTAGACAAGTCGAAGCGATGACACAAAATGAAAACTCGAATTCAAACGACTTACTCTCTTCCGCTCGCTCGGTAATACGGATCGGAGGCTGAGCACTTCGGATCGGAGCAGCCCGAGAAGGCTCGGAGGGAAGTACTGGATTTTGAGGGACCAGCGCGAGACCCGGCAGACCCCGTTCAGGGTTGGTTCGCAGAGCGGCTTGCACGCGCCGAACTGTGAAACTACCCCAATTAACAGCGCCCCTTCTCAGGCGAGCTAGCAGAGCCTCTGTGACCGGATTAGTGGCAAGTGACTCCGGGGCTTCTGCGATAAAAACCGGATCTAGTAAGGGACGGTCTAAAAAAAAAAAAGAGAAAACACTGAAACCAAGGCCTTACCAACGCTGGACGACCATCGAGACGGGATGACCGAATAGTCAAAATCCCCGACCGAATGATGGGTTATCCTGAAAAAGAAGTATCGGTCCTTCCACACATCTTTCGTCGGAACGTCCTCAAGGACCTTCCCGAAGCGAGGCGAAAGATAGTAAGTCCCCTGGAACTTAGTGTTATGCTTTACCGAGCAGACACGCATGAGTTCCTCAGGACCGAACTCGATTCCTTCTTCTGCGGCCCTATCTCCGAGTCCGATGACATACCGAACGAAGTTCGGCGTCATCTGATGAAACGCCAATTGGAGATGGGCCAGCACTAGAGAGATTAAGCGGGGAATAGGAAAGAAAAGCCCGCATTTATCGAAGTAGGCGTACGAGGCACAGCAATAACCCTCTACCTCAGTCTCCGGCGATATCGCCGGCGACGGAATCACTATTTCCACCTCAGGTGGAATCCTGCACTCTCTCCGCAACCGTTCGATTTGGTCTACGGATAGGGAAGACGGCGGATGTGGGCCAAACGAGCCCGCCGCTGAGCTAACGCTAGCCACCGTCGCGTCTCTAAGAGCCATGAACAACGGTTTATCGGAACAAAGAGAGTGAAAAGTCTTGGAAAGAAATTTTTCGAGAAGTAAAAAAAAAAAATAGAGCAAAAGTAAGAGAAGAAGCGAGAGTAGGAAGGGAAGAAACCACCCTCGGTAAAATACGAGAAAATTATATAGTGGGAATCGTGCAAAATCTTAACCGCACGATCCCGAACTCGTAATAATTACGAGAAAATCGATGTGGTTCGGACCCCTCGCTTCCTCCTCGTCAGCCGCTGACCTGAGATCAAAGGTTACAAATGCGCAGTAATTAGGTCACTTCACCAAAAAGAACGAGCCCGAGAAGACGCTTCGCGATCTTCGAATCTGAGCCGTTGACGATCGACCAGATCTATGGTGAAAGGTGAGACTCTCAAAACCTATACACGCAACGACTGCAGACGCGCTGATAAGCAGTTCAGCCCGTCTCACGTGCTCGCTCCGCACCATTGGATCGAAACAAGATCAACGGATGGGGCGAAAATAATCATTAGATCTGTCACCTCCGAGGCACGCACCTCTTCCCAAGAACGTCCACCGCCCATTAACCTCGACTTCTCGAATTCAATGGGCTGGGGGCTATTGTTGGTACTGGATTTCCCTATAGGAAATCCGGCCCATTGACAGACAAGACAGAGGCCCATAATTACGAGCCCATTCCAGAATCAAAGACAGACAAAAGAGCCGACTCGTTCGATGGGCCCAAGCGAAACAAACACCCCGGCAAGGCCCGGACGATGCCGAAGCCGGAGACGATTGAGCTCGAGCTCGGCAGAAGATGACGTGGAGATAGAGCGACTCGGTCTTCGCCAGTTCAACTGATCCGCATAAATCTCGGAGATCGTTACGATGACGAGGCCGAAATATTGGGACGAAGAGATCAGAGTCGAGACTATTTAAGAAGAGAAGTGGCGACTCATTAAAGATATTCCAACCTAGGCTAAGAACACTTCGATTAGATAGCTCGATTTTATACTTTGTACTCTCTTCTCGACTGTGTTTGTTCTATCTGACGATCAATCTCAATAAAGTCTTTGATTCATAGGAAACTATACCATTTCTATATCCTAAATTCCAAATCCACGAATACAAATTCTTAGTTTGAATCCCGGATCTCACAGACGCAAGCTTGACCACCTTTAGCTTGTACTAGGCTAGGATTGAAGTTTGGGGGAAGGGTTTTGAAAGGGAAAGAACAAAAGGGAATTTGATTTGGGATCCTATGTTGTTGGCAATAGTGTTTTAAAAGAAAAGCTCTTAAGTGTTTTAAAAGAAAAGTGCCTCTTGTTTTGAAATGAAAAGAAGCCAAAGTGCTCACCTTACAGAAAAAGAAAGTTTGTGAAAAGAGGCCATTGATAAAGAAAGAAGTATTTGAGCTAAGTCTGAAGAAGAAATTGCCATTGTTTTGAAAAGTTTCGAAAGATCCTTGGGAGTATTCTTGGGAGGTGTTTTGGTTGAGAAAGAGGGATGAGGCAAAAATAGCCTTGGAAAAGGGTAGACTCAAACTAGGTGGGCTAGAGTAAGAGCAGAAGCCATTAGGAAATGGGTAGACGGAAATCGATTCTAGTATGCACAAATTGCTTCTATACTCTTAGTCTTTTACTATGTGCTCATTCATTTCTTCTTGAGAGAACCTAAATGCTTATGGAGAAGCCCCTCTATTTGATTGAGATCATCTTTATCTCAAAACCTTAACCCTTGCCAAATGAGTTTGAACACTTTGTCGCGAGTAAGAACGACTTGAAATGTTTAATCAATGTTAAAGAGCTAGTTGATTTGAATGCTTGTGAAGGTTGAAGGTTAAGCTAGAATTTTTGTCTTGATGAGTATGGCTATATCCTTGGAGTAGGCATTTTCTCGGTTGCACTTTAGTTGTATAGACTTGAAATTTTGAAACTTGATTGAACCTTTGGATATGAGTTCCCCCCTTCAAACCTTTTCCCCAACACATTTTGATTGACTTATGCTTGCTTGTGGACAACAAGATTCAAGTTTGGGGGAACATTTTCATGCATTTAGGCTTGTATATAGTTCTTGTTGTCTTCTTTTCTCCATCATTCATACCATTTTGTCGAGTCATTGTTGCATCTAGAGTTTAGAGTTGTTTAGGACTAGGAGTAGGCACTTTAGGCTTGCATTTGGAGTGTTTCTTGTGTTTTGCAGGTGATAGGAGGTGTCTAGGAGCGATGGTGAACTTGGAAGTGGAGTCTAGAGCTCAAGGAACTAAGGAGGAAGAGGATACAAGCCGTACCGGTGTACATATCGGCCAAGCAAGCCGATACAGCCCCTCGACCGAAGACCAGGAGTCCATACCGGTTGGCGTATCGGCTGGCCCAACCGATATGACCTCTCGGATTAAATTTCAAACACCCATATCGGTTGGCGTATCGGCTGGCCAGGCCGATACGACCTTTCCCAGAAAAAATCCGAGAGTCCATATCGGTTGGCGTATCGGCTGGCCAGGCCGATACGACCCTTCCCAGAAAAAACCCGAGAGTCCATATCGGCTGGCGTATCGGCTGGCCAGACCGATACGCGTCCCAGAAAATTGTTTCGGATCCGGGTCAACACCCGGTTTGTTCCGGGTTGACCCAGCTCGCACCCTATTGACTATTTAAGCCAAAAACCTATTTTTTTATTGTTTCTTAAGCTATTTTTGATATTCTAAACTCTTTTCTAAGAACAAGTTGGATTCCTTTGATTTATCTAGTACTTCTTTTGTGATTCCTTCAACAAATCTCTCAATCCATCACTAATCTCCCATGATCAACTCTATTTCTATGAGTTTTGTTGATCTAATGATGATTAGTGAGTAGTTCTTCATAGGCTTATGTGTTAGCTAGGATTAGGTTGATTAGGGGTGATCAATGGATTTCTAGTGATTGATTATTTGAAATCTCATCTATCAAAGTGTGCTTAGTGCCTAATTAATCTTGATCACATTGATTAGGATGTTTAGAATTTCTTGTTCACAACATGTTCGATGAAATTCCAGTTTCTAGCTTTGTTAGGACTTCCACATTCTAGCACATGAAAATGTATGTCTAGAGTGATTGTTTGCTGTTCGGAACCTGTTTGAATGCTCATTTGATTCTAATTCACAAGTGATAATTTGTTCTTGAGTTAGGATTAAGTGAAGAATTGGTATTAAGAGATTAAACTGATGTTCTTGGTGTGTTCCATGCTAGGAGATTAGCTTCTATGAAGTTTGAGTTAGGACTCCTTGATCATCCCGAGTCACCTATCCGTTGACCTCAACCTTTAGGCCTTATCTTTGTCATTGATTGAATTCATTTGTTATTTGCTTTTAAATTATTTTTGCTTGAATTGTTTACTGTGAGGATTGTTAGAAACAAAACCAAACTGTTTGATTTGACTCTGAAGGTTTAGTGCTTGCTTATTGGTCTTATCCATCCCAAAAAGGTTCGATACCTCAAAGCTACATCGATAAGCTTGAGGAATTGGTACCTCAGAGGATTGCAAAATCCTAGTTATCAACTTACAGTTAGTATAGGGATAAAACTAGAACCTATCAAAAGACCAAGGTATACATTTCCAACCTGTTTGGCAAAGTGGGGATGTACCGTCTTAAAGTGTTTCCACGCCTTTGCATTTTAAGGATGAGTCACCGCCCCATCTGTCTGTGAATGCTCAACATGCCATCTCATAGAAGAAGTTGTTCTTTCAGGCTGAAACATCTGTTGCAACCTATTCGATATAGGAAGGTACCACATCCTTTGGTTTGGTATCGAGTTCCGTCCGGTTCCTTGCAGCTTATGTCTTGGTTTTCCACGAAAACGACACTCCTACAGCTTATCATCATCTTTCCAAAAAAGCATGCAGTTATCAACATATACATCAATCATCTCAAAAGGCAAACCATGGCTATAAAGTATTTTATGAATCTCATAATAACTTTCGGAAGCCAAATTATCCTCCGGTAAATATTCTTTAAAAAGATCTGCTCAATCATCCATGCAAACCTCAGATAAGTTATGATCAGTTTTAATGTTCATCATTCTAGCTGCCAACGATAATTTTGACAACCCTTCTCTATATCCATCGTAGAGTGGCTGATTTGCTTCGTCTAGCATATCATAAAATTGTTTGGCGTCTAAGTTGGGTTCCTCAACATCATTCTGATTATTACTTATTGTTTGATGAAATGCATTTGTACCATTACAAGCAACCTATCATGCTCATGATAATTATGCTCTCCGTGATAACCGAATTGATCATGATTAACAGGCATTTCATTTTCATACTGAACATTGGTACTACTAATTCCTGCATCATATCCACTACTATAACCTTCTTTGTGTTGATACCATATATAATAATGCGGTGTAAATTCTCTATTCAATAAGTCACGTCAAACCGTCTTAACAAGAATAAACTTTTGATTCATGCATTTGGGACAAGGACATAACATCTTACCGCTTTATATAGTTAATGATGTCTGGCCTGCTTGATACATGAATATCTGAAGCCCATCTCGAAACTCCTTTGTCACCGCTCCTTCCGCATCCTTACGTTGATACATCCAACTCCGTAATTTGTATCTTGACATCTTTTTGGAAAGAAATTTTTTCTTGAGAGAGTTGTAGTTTTTGGCGTTTTGAGCTGTGATTTTCGTTTTGAAGTAAGAAGTATTTATAGAAATTTTAACGAGTTAGCAACGAAATACTAACAATGATTTAGCTACGCAATGAGATAACAACGATTTAACGACGATTTTCGGTCGAAAAACAACAGATACACATGTCATAACAAAACCGATATAAGTTATTAAAACGTGTCTATATACCAAATAACTACGTTACATTTCTATGTTAATTCGTCGCTTTGTACTACAAAAATGTTTCGACGCTTAATCGTAGCAATTATACTTCAAGTTTTCGTCGTTAATTTGTCGTAATGTGCTACGATTTAGCGACGAAATTATTTCATCGTTATGTAACTGCGATTTTACGACGAATCTTAGATTCATCGTAAATACGTCGCAACACGATTGCTAACTAGCGACAATGATATTTTATCACTAAATTTCGATTTTAAAGGACTGTTTTCTTGTAGTGTTAACATTGTATGTGATGTAATGAAGCATGTCTTTTTTCTTCCGTCCAAATTGCTTAGGGAGTCCAAGATATTCCCCCTTCCCCCAACATTGAAGATGCCTAAAATCCTCTGAACATTCGACTTTGTATGCTGGAAAACCTTCTCACCAAAAGTGATTGTTTATTTATCGAAATTAATAAATTGACCGGACTCTTTCCTATACAAGTCAAATATCTTCACCAAAACTATGGTTGTTTTTCAGTTCGGCCTTGACGAAGAATAAGGAATCGACCGTAAACAGTAGATGAGATATCGGGGGGGGGGGGAGGGGGCTCCGGTTCTGAGCCGTATTGGATTAAATTTGATGTGTATGTTCCACATGTGTGAATAGGGAACTTAGGATATCAGTACATAGTATGAACAAATATTGAGAAAGGGGGTCGCCCTGCCTGATACTTATACTCGGTTGGATTCTTTCATATGGGCTACCATTGATGAGGACTGAGAAGGAGACACTTTGTACACAAACCATAATTGATTTGATCAGAACTTTGCTAAAACCTTTCTTCGACAAGACCTCCTCAAGAAAGTTCCATTCAATACGATCATAGGCCTTTCTAATAAATGTTTTAACAGCCATGAAGGAAGTTGAGCATCTATGTCTAACTTTGAGAGAGTGAAATGCCTCATGGGCAATAAAGACATTTTCTGTTATTTGGCGACCATGAATAAAGGCTTCATATTGTTCTGAATCAATCTTTTCAAGGATGCCGTTGAGACGTTTGACTAGGAATTTCTATATAATCTTATATATGACATTACATAAGGCTATTGGTCGAAAGTCCTTCATGGTGGCCGGTGGTGTGATTTTTGGTATTAAACAGAGATTGGTGTGATTGAGAGACCTTGACATTTCACATGTGTCAAAGAAACGCTTAACTTCTTCCATTAAGGCGGGCTGAACAATATCCCAATATTGATGATAGAATGTGCGGTAAACCCATCCGGTCCTGGTGCTTTTGATGCTCCAATAGATTACAACGCCTTTTTCACTTTATCTATAGGGATCTCATGTGTAAGTAATATATTCATCTCCTCAGTTACCACCAGAGTAATATGAGCGAGGGCAGCTTCCATCTCAGTCGGGTTGGAGCTCGTAAATAAATGCGAGAAGTATGGCTCTGTTTCTTCCCCAATTTTCCATGAGCCATAAAATCAACACCATCTGCGTTTTTTTATCTAAGTTATCTTGTTTCGAGCTCTTATGTTCTTTTTCGATGCAAAATAATATCTTGTGTTTATGTCCCCTTTAGTCAGATATTGGACTCGACTTTTGGTCTTCGAATATGTTTCCTCATCTTGATAGGCCTTGGTTAATTCTCTGGGTAGCCCATAAATTTCCTCCAACGGTATGTATTGGTTTGAGTGGGCCTTATCAATCTCTTTTGTAAGCTGTTTGATGCTGATCAAAGCATTTGTTGGGGAGGTTCTTCTCCATTCCGAGATAATGTGGTGACACCTTTGTACCCGCACATTAATAGGGTCACCGAGAGCTGAAGGCCATTAAGCCATCCTTCCTTGACCATATCCGTAAACTCAGGGTTTTGACACAAGCGACTATCAAAAAAGAAGTATTTTCTCCATGTTTATGCTACTCTATTATGGTAATAATTACCGGTCGATTATCAGAATCCACCAGTTCTAGATAGAGTGTGCATGATGTTGGGAATGTCGCCAACAATTCATCATTTGCCATCGCCCTATCTAACCAACTCTCAATCGTATGATCTCTTCTTTTAGCCATCCATGTCATATTGTTTCCTGAATAAGGAAGATCTTTAAGGAAACAATGTTCACCATATTATTGAAATCCACTAAAGACCAAGGCTCGCGAGCCCGCTCTCCACGCTTTTCATTTGGTTTCAAATTTTCTTTGAAATCGCCACAAAGCAGCCATGGACCTCTCCGGTTTATAGCAATTGTCTCTAATCTTTCCCATAATAAGTGTTTCAGACTACGAATAGGATTACTGTAACCAAAGGAATAATATAAAGAAAGCTCTTTATTACTGCTCTCACAGTCAAGCATTCTACCATCAACTGAAAAAAACTCAATGTCAACGTCTTTGTTCCAAAACAAGGCTAAAGCACCTCCTATCCCTAAAGGCGTTACACATTTTACATAATCATAGCCAAGTTGTGCACCAACATCACGAACTACATCATCCGGGTTCTTATTGTCAATCAGAAAGAGTATGTAGTGGGGAATAAGCAGCCTTAATCCCTTTGAGGCGTCAACTGTCGTGGACCCTTTCAAGCCACGGCGGTTTCAAAAGGCTGTATTCATTGCGGCCCCCAGTGGCTTCTAGCCCACTGTGCCTTCTCTGTTTGGTTGATGTTGGTTGTGTTGTGTTTCATTGTAGTGTGAAGTACTTGCATCATTGTCATTTTGCTTCTCAAACCACTGTCTAACTTCTCTCGCATCAGTCTGTATATGTCTCCACTTTTTCGTTTCGACATAGTCATCAACATAGACGATTCGTTTCATCTCAGTATCCGAAGGGAAAGGTGGAAGTTCCATGATTGATGTGTGTATGTATTCTCTTCTGTCCTTCTCTTTTCCGATGCAATCACAGGAGGCATTTCTTCTTCATTCATATGTTTGGGTAATGATTATCTCTGTTGCACCTCTTAATGTCTTTTCGGAGATGGAAAACCTGGCGGTGTGTCATCTTCCTCATCCTCATCATCGTCTGTCGGTGGAACTGGTGGATCAGAAGATGTATTCAGCAGCCCCTCATTAGCATCATGTGTCACCATTCCACACCGGCTGCAAAAACCGCAGAGCTTTTCACAACGGAATTTGAGCACGGCTGTCTGACCTCCAAAATTGAATAGCCTCTGAAAGCGTAAGGGATCATCTACATTCCATAGTATACGAACCCGAACATATTCAACATGGAAAGACCCCTCTTGCTAAAAATCTGTCTCCAAAAAGCAACACATCATGTGTCCAAGCCTGACGACCATTGGTTGTGTAAGGAACTGTACAAAGAAGGGATGAACTTCACGTCCACATCAGAGAGTAGAGAAGACTGATATATAATGTTTTTCGGGTTTTTGACCATGATAAATGTTTGTATATAGAGTCTTTTCATTGGTTTTTCGAGTCTATCGAGTCTTTTATAGGTTAGCACATGATTGGAGCTGAATTGGAGATTTTGGAGCTTTTCTGGAGCAAGTTGCAAGAAGTTGAAGTCAGAGTCGAGATATGGGATTGGTGTTGCCCGGTCGACACCGATGGCGGACCAGAATTCTACGCGAGTTTTAATAGAAGTTTTGAAGAATTCCGAAATTGCCATAAGTTTTATTATTTGTAATTAAGCCCAAATCGTGTTTAGAATTATAATTTGGTTTTTTGCCACTTTTGGCTATCTTGTTCTTTGTTTTAGAGATTGAGAGCTCTGGGGGCTGATTTTCTACTCTATACTCCTCGATAGAAGATTTCAAACCCCTTTTTATATCTATTCAATCCTTTTGGTTTTATATTCATTATATGTTGTTTCAATATCAATATGTCTGAATAGTTAACCTTGTTAGAGTTAGGGATTTCATGATCTGTTAGACTATCTGGTTAATTAGGATTCACCATATAATTAGTTCATGACTTAAGTTGATCTAAAGCTAATTCTATATTGATCACCTAGAACTTAGATCTTAGGTTAATTGATTGGCATGAGATTGTGATTAATAATCTGAAAATAACTTAGAGTGAACAATTTTTCTAATCGCAAAAATATTTGGTTTATGAAATTGTGAACGAACGAACTTGAGTTTATTGCATGTTTCGAACTTTAGAATCGCAAAGAAATTTGGATTTCTAGGTTGCTAGACATAGTTAATAATCCCAACGAGTTGGTTTTTTATACATTTGTGTTTCGAGTTCTTGAACCTGCTATTAATCTGAATTCTAATTGATCAGTGCCTAACTTTGTATGTTTTCCTGAGAAATTCTTCAAGTCTGACACCTTCACCTATCGAATTTATAGTCTAATTACTCGCATTGTTTCCTTGCTTTCCACCATTTGCTCTGCTTAGTTTTGATTGAAAACAAATAATCTATTAATAATCTGAGGTTCTTTGTTTGATACCCTAAGTACTACCATTACATTGATGTAAACTTGCAGTTAGTAATAGGGATAAAAATTTGACCTATCAAAGACCATTTCTGAAAAGAGATCTTCCATACATTGAAGAACCAAGGTCCTCGTCGCAGAACATAGATCAAACTTTCTTCTGATTTCTTGATATGGAAGATAAGTTGTTGATTTTGTAGGATTGATCGATTTTCATAGGGTGGCCTTTGAGGTTCTTGGTTTGAATGGATTGTAGTGCTTGAACGGGTGGTTGAAAGGAATGACAACATAACCAAGAACCTAAATCTCTATTATTCTCAGAGATGTAATGAATCTTGTTGTCGACAAATCCCAATTGATGGTGTATATTGTCATACATGTTGATCTTCGCCAAAATTGAAAGTCAATATTAGAAGAGACGAGACGACGAACCGTCACGGCTTGTAATCTAGCTTAATATGGAATGTTTATAAATTAAGGATTCTCATAATGATATGTGATGTGTGAATGATCGTTTCCATTCAACAAGGAATGAAGAAGGAATCGAAATTAGGTTAGATCAAATTAATTTACGAAGAAATCAATAAAATCAAGAGACTAAGAAAGGAACTCACCAAAAAATAAATTCTGAGTTGATCGACAGAAACATAAATAAAACAAAATTAGTTCAAACAACGAATGAAATAAAGATCAAAGTATCATGAGAACGACAGAACAATAGATGAATACAACAATGGAGAGAACTTGAATGAGAAACAAATCAAAAGAACAAGCACTCATTGTAAGATCGTAACTCGGTCTATCCAAAGATAGCAAGAGTTTTAGGTTTGAAATTAGGGATTCTAAAAGAAGAATTAGTGAATACGATGAGAATTGGGAAATTAGGGTTTATAAGCCGGTTTTCCGAGATGGAAGCCGGTAAAAGAGAGTTCTAAAGTCGCCGAATAGATTTTAGGTTAAATTCGCTCTAAAGTCTCTCAGGCTCAAAGATAATAAGAAAAGCGTGTTTCTTGAATGATTATTGGGTTCCCTTATATAGGGTTACAAGTCGGTTTAACACATAAGGAAATATAAGATAAATACGAATATTTCCTAAAATCCCGACTTTATCGTCATATGGTATTTCCGTATTTGTCGTCGTCGCGCGGCGCCTTTACTTTAACTCCTTCCAAACCCTAATGCAAGCCGGTTATCCCGAGTTCGGTTTAACCTAAGTTTTACCACCTTAGGCTTTAATTCCGACTTTCCATTCTGGGCCGACCTAAACTCATGAATAGGCCTTTTTAGGAAGGTGCTAATCTTGACTCCAACAATAAGCCCCCCCAGTGTGGCGACTTGAATTCAAGTCGTCATTACGAGGAGTTAACCTATGGTTTAAGAAATGATTTGTGATAGGCCCTTTTTGTCGTCTGGCGAGCTCTATTTTCGTCCAGGCCCATATTCTTATTGGGTCGATCCGGCCTAACGCTGACCGGTGGTAAATCGAGCAATCGATTCTAAACCGATGGTGATCCAACGAAACCGGAATTGATTCTCGGTCCAATTGTCGGGTAGATGCGAAATACGAAGCGTCGTCTAGGTAAGGATGTGCCTCGATCGCTGCGCCGTCATTTTCACTATAAGTAGTCCTTCCTTACTTCTTACTTCCTCATTTCGCTCGAGTGAAGAAATTCTGAAAGGTAATTCTCTCTCTCTCGATATTTATTTTCCGGTCATCCTTCCGCCGCTGCTCCACCTTAGGTTTTATAGATTTTTAGATCAAATCTTCGTTTTTCTCTCGCGTTCTTCACTTGTTCTTCAACTAGCCATGTCTTTGATCCGTTGTTCATCGAGCAAAGATAAGGAAGTTGTTTCTGTTTCGTCTGCGGAAGATTCTTCAAGTCGTCAGTCTATTTCCTCTGCTTCCTCGTCTTCGAGTACTTCATCTGACTTGAGGGATCATTCTGCTCGTTTTGAAATCGAATACCTCCGACGTCGTCGCGAGACATCCCGTCAGACCGATGCTACCGAGAGTTCTGGCCGGGAGGATTTAATCGTACCTCGGTTACGGGATTCTGATGATGGCGAGGACGACATCGGCGTTGGTCAAGTCGGCTCTGAGGATAACGTTCCTCCTTCATTGCCGGTTGATCCTTACGAAAGTTTTAGTAACATTCTAGGTACCAAATCGACTGCATCTTCGGTGAGATCCATGCTTCAAGACTGCGGAGCAGATCCAAGGATCAAAGTCATCATCCCCTTTTCGCTTGACCGTCCCTGGAGTCCTCCTTCGGGATATATGACTCTTTATGAGTCGTACTTCATCAACACTGATACTGGGGGCAGTCGTTGTTGGTTTCCTCTACCCGACCTGCTGATTTCGTACTGCCATCGTCGCGAAATCGCCATCTCCCAACTCTCAGCCGTTGCAGTTCGCCATATGGTCGGTCTTCTAGTGTTGGGGGCTGAAGCCGGTATTACGATAACTGCACAGATTTTCGAGGAAATGACGTCGGTCAATCGTATGAAAGCCACCAATCCAGGGTGTTTCGCGGTTCGGTTCAAGAGTGGCAACCGCGTTCTGACAGATGCGCCCAACAAGATTAATAATTGGCAACGATCCTATTTCTTTGTTGAAATGTCCTCATTAGTCGTTCCTGACGAACACAAGGAACTCATCAGGACGTCTTGGAATACGGATTATGGTAGATGTCGTCCCAAATTTGCCATCTTTCGAACATGACAATTTACTTAATTCTTTTTTGTCTTTGCAGTGCAACATCCTTTCCTGAAGCCGTATCCCGACAATTACTTCCCCATTCTCGAGCAGATTCAAGCTCTCGGTTTACGCAAGTGGTCAGACCTAACTCGCGAGCGTATCAACAAGTTCCTCCCGCGGATCTCCGAAGGTTCGTATATAGTTTTTACGATATCCTTTTCCTTGTTTCATTCTGATTTTTTGTCCGTCAATGCAGTCAAGTGGGATACTAGGGCGAAAGTTACCGCTGAAGAACTCGTCAAGCCAAAGAGGATGGGTAAAGTTAAGAGAATCGACTCCGTGGACTATTCCAAGGAGATTTCATCCAAACCCCCGTCTTCCTCCAAGTCGTCAAAAGATAAGGAAAAACTTCTTTCTTCTCAAGGCGGCAGTCATTCCGATGTTGGTGCGAAGTCGACTGCCCCAGTGGAAAATCCTTCTAATCTTCCGCCCAAGGTTCCCACGAAGAAAAGGCCTGCAGAGGATAAGCTGGCTCAGGAGAGGTCGGCAAAGAAGGCGTCCCAGACGAGCAAGCCGGCTGAGGGCGCTTCTGCTGTGGTGGCGGCTTCTGGAGAACCCGCTAAGCAAAAAGATCCGTGGAAGCGTTTCTACAAGTTTAAGGGGACCGTCTCTGATTCGTCTGGTAGCTCGAAACCCTTTGAATCCAACAAGGAGCTCGTCCTGGTTCGCCCTTCTATTCATAACTTCGCTTATCAGTACGCAAGCGAGGTCCCTTTCATCAATAATCCCCGGGCCTGTTTCGACATGCTAACATGTGTGAGGGGAAATGAGTCGGACTGGCCGGTCTTGGAGGAATTGCCTCACTCGGATGCCATCGTCCGGTTGAAGCACGCCGAGGCTACAGTAAGTTTTAAGCTTTTTTGTATTGATTTTTGCATTGCTTGCCGAGATAACGTTCTTCTCGCTATTTTCAGATGATCGCGGCCTCTAACCGTGTGGCCTTGGAAAGTTCATGGGCCCAAAAGAAGCTGGCTGACGCGGTCACCAAGCGGGACGACCTTCTTAAGAAGATTAAAGAGGAGAAGAAGGTACTGGAAGGGAATAACCTCGTTCTTGAGGGTAAGCTTAAACAAGCTGAAGAGAAGTCGAGGTCCGACTCCCTCAAGTTTAAGTCGGAGACAAAGAAGCTGCAGAAATCTTGTCTCGACTTGGTATGCAAGGAAAGGGAGAGAGTCGAGGCCGCTATCAGGACAAAGGCGCAGACCCATTTTGACCTTATCCAGCGTTACATCAAGGACCAGGAGGATGCCGTTGCTCTTCAAGTTAAGCAGGCTCAGATTTCTGGGCTCAAGAAATGTCTGATCAAACTTAGCGAGCAGGGCGTGCTGATTCCTCAGGCCGTCTTGGATAAAGTCGCTGCGGACGAGGTTGCGGCTGATGCGGAGTTGGACGACATGAATGTCGTGACGAAGGAGGAGCTCACATTTGTGCTCTCTCCATTATATCATCCTCTTCTCGACCGTTCCCATGACTCCCCTCCTCCTGTTCCGTCGGATGTCGACCAATTCGGAACAAACCATGGGATAATTCCGGAGGCGGTTCCTGCTGACCTTATCAAGTCTGTCCGTTCAGAGGTTGCGGCTTTGGAAGGAGCTCCTAAGGCACAAGATCAGAACCTTGAGAAGAGCGGAGCCGGAGAGTCCGGCGAACCTGAGAAGTCGTCGGCTGGGGCTGTCTGAAGAAGCCCTATTTCTTTTGTTTCCGCTTTGTAATAAAGTTTATCTCATTTCTGTAAACCTTTTTGCTTTTGTTTAATTTAATCGAAATTTATCCTAAGTTTGTTTTGAGCTTTGATAGTGATTTTTTTTAATCAGTCTACCTTTCTAAAGCTCACTCGTTAAACTTAATCAAATTGATTTTGACGAACCAAATGTAGATTTTCGTCATGTGTCCAAGTCTTGCTATCGCATTTAAGCTTGTAGCGACTTTTATCACGAAGTCGTGCTACTATTTAAACGAGTAGCGACTTATTCATTTAGTGATTTTAACTGAGTCGGACTATTCTTGTTTTAAACTTGTCTTTGACAATTTTAATCAGATAGCGGCTCCAGTTAGTTTTAAGTCGTACTAATCTTGTATTAAGCTTGTTTTCAGCGAGTCTAGTTGGTTTTGTGACTTGGAATACGTGCTCGTAACCAGATCGAAACTCTTTCGTGTTTAGACTCGTTGTCAAGCTCAATCAATTTAGCGACTTTTGCCATAAGGCGGTTTGCGAGACTTATGGATGCTCGGCTTTATTCTAAGGGTGGGAGAATGTGCGAGTCCTTTGTGCTCGACTTATTTGTTATCTCCTACCGCGAAGAATTTGCGGGAAGGATCCCGGCTTTTCCCTACCACGATGTGCACCTCGTGCGCAAGGAAGACCATACCCCTGGCCAGGAGGCATGATGCTAATGCGAGTATTTGCTCGACTTTTGCGAACTGAGGAGCTCGGCTTTCTGCGAGTTACTTAGACTCGGCTTTTGCGAACTAAGGAGCTCGGCTTTCTGCGAGTTAAAGCTCGGCTTTCTGCGAGTTACTTAGACTCGACTTTTGCGAACTAAGGAGCTCGGCTTTCTGCGAGTTACTTAGACTCGGCTTTTGCGAACTAAGGAGCTCGGCTTTCTGCGAGTTACTTAGACTCGACTTTTGCGAACTAAGGAGCTCGGCTTGTGTTGGCGAGTTAGAACTCGGCTTTGTTAGTATTAAGAGTATTTAGACGCTTAACGAAAGGACTTACCTGCTTTAGAGGGGCTTTCAAGGCGGTAAATGAACTGAAAAATAGAATTTTTATTAGATTTATGATTGTGCCGGTAAAGGCTTCCTACGTATCTCCCGAGGAAGAATCAAGTCACTCGTAGTTCATAATTTTTTTTTTTTTTTTTTTTTTTTTTTTTTTGTCGTCTTAGAAGTATTCTTTCAGACTCGCCGAATTCCAAGATCGCGGTAAAGCTTTGCCTTTCATTGACTCAAGCTCGTAGACTCCCGGCTTGACGACTTTCGTGACTTTGTCCTTCCCAATTTGCCCCGAGTTTGCCTGCTCTCCACTCTTTGGTATTTTCGTAAACTTTGCGGAGGACGTAGTCACCGACTTGAAAGTGTCGCTCCTTGACTTTCTGGTTGTAATACCGTGCTGCGAGCTGTTGGTAATTTTGAATTCTGAGTAGGGCTCGATCCCGCTCCTCTTCTAGTGTATCGAGAGCTTGGATTAGCATCTTTTCATTGATCTCGGTATGGTGTGGCATGAGAGACCAGCGGAGAGTGTAAATGTTAGCTTCTGCTGGTACCATTGCTTCTACGCCAAAAGCTAAGGAGAATGGGGTGGCTCCTGTTGCGCTGCGGGGTGTCGTTCTATGCGACCAGAGGACGCCGTCTAACTCGTCTGCCCAAAGTCATTTTTTGCTCTCAAGGCGCTTTTTGATGCCGGCGATGATGGTTTTATTTGTAGCCTCGGCTTGGCCGTTTCCCTGAGGATACCTTGGTGTCGACTTGCTAAGACGTATATCCCACTTCTTGCAAAATCCTTCGAACACTTTCGAGGTGAATTGTGATCCATTATCTGTGACGATCTCGTAAGGTAGCCCAAAACGGCATATGATGTATTTCCAAACAAAGTTCTGGACCTGGACATCGTGGATTGCGACGTAAGCTTTGGCCTCTACCCACTTTGTGAAGTAGTCGGTCATAATAAGCAGGAAACGCCTTTGATTAGATAGTGGTAATGGTCCAACGATATCCATCGCCCATCTCATGAATGGGTAAGCCGCGGTTGATGTTGTAAGCAGTTCCGTAGGCCGGTGTATGAATGGTGCATGACGCTGACACTTTTCACACTTGTTGGAGTAGGTCTCGCAATCGGCTATCATAGTTGGCCAATAGTGACCGTTCAGCTTGATTTTGAGGGCGAGAGACCTGCCTCCGGAGTGGTTGCCGCATTCTCCAGAGTGCGTCTCTTCGAGAACTCGACTTACTTCGTCCCCGTGTATGCATCTGAGGAGAATTTTATTAGCCGAGTATTTATAAAGGATGCCGTTATGTATAGTGTATCGTGCACTCTTGACTTTAAGTCGTCGCGCTTCCCATTTATCTTCTGGAAGCTTTCTTTCTGTCAGATATGCTCTTATTGGAAGTCGCCAATCCTCATTGTCGTCAGTTAGGAAAGCAATGAGGTCGGTGTTCTTCGCATGAATGTTACAGCACATATCGTCCCTGCCACTTTGGATCGTTTCGTCAGGTTCCTCTTGATCACTTTCGGGGGGCGGGATGCTTGGTTCGTGGATCGTTTCTACCGGGATCCGTCGACAGAGATCGGGATTTGATGCCAGCGACGCGAGTGCGTCTGCCGGGGCATTCTCTTTCCTTGGTATCTGGACGATGTCGAAGAATTCGAAGGAACTGGTGAGCTCTAATGCCGTCTTTCGGTATGCCTCCATCCACTCGTTTTTAGCTTCGTAGTCTCCATTGATCTGGTTTGCTACAAGCATGGAGTCGCAATGGGCCAATAGATGTCGTACTCCGATTTCTCTGGCTAGTCTGAGGCCGGCTAACAGAGCTTCATACTCGGCTGTGTTGTTAGATGCCGTGAAACCCAACTTGAACGACTGTTCTAGTATTTCTCCGGTTGGTGATATGAGGCGTATCCCTATCCCGGCTCCTTTTTTCGATGAAGCCCCGTCGACGAACAACTTCCAATTTTTGTCTTCTATCTCGGTACCGACATCCAATTCAGGTGATAATTCGACAAGGAAATCAGCTATTACCTGCGACTTGGCGGTTGTCCTGTTTCTGTATTCGATGTCGTACTCGCTTAACTCTATCGCCCATTTGGCCAGGCGACCGGACTGTCCTGGGCTATGAAGGATCGTTCGAAGAGGTTGACTACTTAACACGGCGATCGGATGTGATTGAAAATACGGTCGTAGCTTTCGTGCAGAGACGACGACTGCGAAGGCCAGTTTTTCCATTGCGGGATATCTGGTTTCGGCTCCGTTCATTGTTTTGGTTACGTAGAAGATCGGCTTCTGTTCCCCTCAATCTTCTCGAACTAGTACGCCACTGACTGCCGTTGTTGAGACGGCGATGTAAAGCCATAATGTCTCACCGTTTTCTTGTTTAGACAGTATCGGCGGGTTCGACAAGTAGTCCTTGAGCTGAATGAATGCTTCTTGACACTTATCGTCCCACACAAACCTTTTGTTCCCCCGTAGGAGCTCATAAAAAGGCAGACATTTATCCGTTGACCGGGATATGAATCTGTTCAAGGCGGCTATGCGGCCGGTGAGGCGTTGTACCTCTCGAGTGTTCCTGGGAGATGGCAAGTCAATTATGGCTGTGATATGCTTTGGATTAGCTTCTATTCCTCTCTGAGTTACCACGTACCCGAGGAACTCTCCTGATGTTAATCCGAACGTACACTTAGTTGGATTGAGCTTCATTCCGTACCGGTTAAGGATGTTGAAACATTCCTTTAAATGGCCGACATGCTGAGAGGCAATCAAAGACTTGACTAGCATGTCGTCGATGTAAACCTCCATTGTTGTGCCGAGTTGTCCTGCGAACATCCGATTGACCAGCCGATGGTAGGTGGCGCCGGCGTTTTTGAGGCCAAAGGGCATAACCTTATAGCAGTACGTACCTCGTTCAGTGATGAATGCCGTCTTCTCTCTGTCGTCAGGGTTCACGAGGATTTGATTATATCCTGAGAACGCATCCATGAATGATAGCAATTTGTTTCCGGTTGTTGCTTCAACGAGGCGGTCGATATGCGGCAGAGGGAAACTATCCTTTGGGCAGCCTTTATTGAGATCTGTGAAATCAACACATATTCTCCACTTCCCGTTTTTCTTTTTCACGACCACTGGATTGGCCAACCAATCGGGGTATTTCACTTCTTGGATTGAACCGGCTTCAAGTAACTTTTCTACTTCATCGTTGACAGCTTTAGCCCTTTCAGGGCCGAGCTTTCGCCTCTTCTGCTTAACTGGTTTGTAAGTCGGGTCGACATTCAGCTCGTGAGTTGTGATGGTTGGTGGATACCCTTCATGTCCTTCATTGTCCACGCAAACGTTGTAACGTTTTGCTGTAGGAAGGCGATCAGTTCCCTTTTGATGCCTTCTGGCAGTTCTGCACCAATCCCTACACATTTGCTTGCGTCGGAGTCGTCGATGATGACTTGTTGGATTAGTTCTTTCTCAGGTCCTTTTCTTCCGTGTTCCGTGTTGATCATGCACGAGGGCACTCTGATCCTATGTTCTCTTGCAAAACACGACCGGCTCGCGCTTTGGCACCCCTTGACTGTTTGAATCCCCTTAGGTGTCGGGAATTTCAGACATTGATGATATGTCTAGGATACCGCCTTCATACTATATAACCATGGAGTACCGAGGATGACGTTATAGATGGTTGGTTTGTCAATGACGTGAATGTTGGAATATGTTATCTCCTGGTTTAATTCTTCCAGATTAAACATATAACATAATCATCTAGGATCTAGGTGATTTGCAGTTGAATCATAAACCAGATCAGAATCATTACCTTGTTATTAGCGCATCGGATTGGTAATGAAGAGATCAATGAGAGCACATGAGAACCGGCTCCTCCTCAGGTATCCACCCTCTTACAAGCTTCTGGATCAGGCTGCTAGACCAAGCTGGAATCTCAGAGAGAACAGAGAGAGGGACGGCCAGACCTAAAGAAATCGCAGAACTAATCTATTATCTGCGTCCCCTCTCCTTTATATAGGCCCAAGGATTAACCTAATGGCCTATTGGGCTTTTGGGCCCAAGGCCCAAATCAGACAAAAGACTGTATTTTGTCTGGCCCAATTCTCTGTACAAATACAGTAAATGCCTTGCATCTTACTGTATTAATTCCTTTTAACTTTCTCGTAAGCTATGGGGTGTGACCCTTAGGGATCATACAATACTGGCAATAAGTACTAAACTTATAGATCAAGAGCGGGCTCTAGCAAGTCATCATGACCACCCAGTATTTATGACTTATGTCTGATCTCGACATTTAACATACTTTCTAGAGATAGTACAGTAGATTTCAGGACATTCCCAACAATCTCCCACTTGTACTGGAATCCTACATTCCCTAATCCTTTTGTCTCAATATCTCGATCTGGCATAAGGCAAGATACGTGTCATCCTTATATAGCCAGACCATGTTCATCGGACCAGATTTGATACTGACAATGCAAACGACTTGGGCAAGTCCGTTTGGGAGTGGCCACTCTCTTACCAGCTATCAAGTCTCCGATTGGCCTAGAGATATTACCTCCGTTAAACGGCAGGGACAAATTCCATCTTGTTCCATCACTATGAACTACACACTTCATAATACACCCAACCAAGGTCCTTATAGCTCCCAGTTACGAAACAGCGTTAGACAATGATCAAAGCGCATCAATCCATGTGCAGCCACATGCATGCGAACTCAGGTCTAAGGACTATACTCTATAGTCGTATATGAGAACCTCTCATGACACAGATATTAATATCTTGTAGAGTTCTCATCAGCGGGCCATGTCCGGTCATATGCTCCCCTACATATACCTATGTGTCGACTTTGATGCCGCGCATCTATGACCCCTCGAAACTTGGTCATAAGTCTCAACACAATCTAGTCTCAAGTGGTTGTTGGTGTTCCAATTTCAACAACCTTCGACTATGGACACTATGATTTATGTCATTTCGTTAAATATGGGGTTTCAGGATCAAGTCTACTCATGTACTTCGATGGCCCATTTATAATGACATGAATCATTTTGGAACGATTATTTTATATCACAGTTAAAAATAATCCAGAAATAAAAATTTCATTAACATTTAAAAATGTTTACATGAACCAATCAAAATAACTAAATAAAGCCCTTTACTAACTCCCACTGAAATTAAGACTACATCTTAATTTCACTTATCCTACAGCTACAGTCCGCGACTCGTGCTTAGGCCTAAGGAGTGGCTTTGTTAATAGATTAGCAACGTTCTCATTTGTTGAAACTTGCTGATCTACTTAACACCTCTATCATTTATCTCTCGGAATAGGTAATACCTACCCTCAATGTGTTTGGATCTCAGATGTGCAGCTAGCCACATCAAGTTCAGTGATGAACTTTTCTATCCAAACAACCTCTTTTGCCGCTTCCCAAGCTGCGAAATGTTCAGCTTAAGCCATGGAGTCAGCAACAGTGCCTTGCACCGCCACACAGACACAAGATATAACCGGACTGTGACCAGAAATCATCTTTGTCTGTTGGAAACTTGCCTTTCAGACTCTACCGACTTCTAGCACCTCACTTTCTCATCCATGTGATCTCACTCAGCATGTGTCCATGACACATCATCTTATGAGACACATACCATAAGACTTTGGTATAAAGCCATTCTTGGAATTGCACTCTCTGGATTCGTGTAATTTCACACAATCCACTCAGCACATATAATCTCTATAGATTATTGCTCCAAGAATTATCAGGTCTTTTCTCCAAATCTTCTATTCTTAAAGTAACCTCCATGTTCAAGTCAATATAGACTGCAACAACAGAGCGTTATTTCCGAGATCTTGTATGTCATCTATGCACACTACAAGACTTGCAACTACGCTACCACTAGTCTCTTACAACTTACAGTTCCTTCTGTTTCTGACAAAATCAAATCCTTGATTTCTTCGTCAAAACCAAGATTCCAACTCCCAGATGATTGCACAAAACCATTCATGGATCTGTTAAACCAGCATTCATTCCTGGTAGTTTCTTAAAACTACTTTCAGAGTTGGAGCCCAAACACTGCTTCTTCATTTATTCGCATCTTTGTCACAATCATTGATCAACGGATCATGACTTTCATTTATGATAGACCCATATCTTAAGGGTTTGTGTCAAATCCTTTCGGATCTTGCGAAAAACAGACTCCACAAGTGTCAGACTCTACAGTTTCTTGTAGATCTAACTTCTGCTCTTTCAAAAGATTGAGCAGACTTTTGTGTCTCTCGAATTTCTTCGAGTTCTACTTTACTCCCACTATTTTCTTAGAAAGTATATCTCTCTACAGAAAACATAATTCCAAGCGACACTGATACTGTCCTCAGAATGGTTGTAACAGTAGTGAGTCTTGGTTTCCCTTGGACAACCAATGAATTAGCACTTGTGTTTTAATTGGCTGAAATCTTATCAGTGTCAATTACATGACACAATTCCCAAACATCCAGAAAAGACTAGTTGGCTCAATGCCAGTTCACATTTAATGTGATGTCTTTTATCTGATTTTGGTGGAACTTAATTTATTGTTTCACTGAGACTATTAGAACGTTTATTTTCAGGGTATTATTGGAAGATCTTACTGTGATTCATCTTTTAATCAAACTATGTCTTACATATTTGATCTCTCCAGTCACAAAAACCATTCCAATGGAGTTTCCAGGAGATTTGAGTCGCGAATTTACTTCGCACTCATAAAGATAATCACATTTTACTTGACTCAAGTGATCTGCTTATTCGACCATTCGAAAAGCCATATTTCAACTAGTCCTTGTACTTCATTTTGGAACTTCTTTAATTTCATCAAGAATTCCAGTTCATGTCTTCATGACATAACCATCATCTACTGATTCGAATCAGCCAGATTATGAAGTACTGACCACTTTTCTTTGCAGCAATTATGCTCGTTGGGCTTTCATAATTCAAATGAATTAGGCCCAATAAGCCCCTTCCCTATGTTTAAAACGTCAAGGTGAGAACAATAATTTGGCCCATTCAAACAAAATTCATACTCATCACTTGACTTTAGTCAACTGATCTCAAAAGCCTATTAAAGTAGGCCTTCTGAGAAAATCCTTTAGGATGGAGTTTTCGAATTTGTTTCTCAGCAATGCGGCCCAAACAATATTGCCAGAGAATGTTGATTTGATATTTATGTTATTGGTTTATTCGTTTAGTTTAATTTCATAAAACCAATTCTTTAATGGAATGCTACTATTAAACAATCATTAAGATTCAAAAACTCAAAATATGTTTTAATCAAAATGATAAATATCCAAATCCATAACTGAAATGAATAATGTAGATCTGCTCAAAGCAGTTACACAAATAGTAATTCCCAAAAGAAAACCAAATTTGAAGGCAACAATCAAATAAAATTCCACTCGGAATGCAGAGACATCAGCTCCATTCACGACTTGAACTTCCACTTGTTCCTTCTTCATTCTTCATCTACCATCAACGACCTGCACATTTATACAAATGTCAGCATTGAATTCGGTATTGAATACCTCAATGTAGAGATGAATGAAACATCATAAATACCTGAAGATGAAGGCTTGTAATCCATCTTCAACCTTTCAAAATCTTCCAAGAATTTGTTGCACTCATTTGTCAAGTGCCCTTGCTCCTTACAGTAGCTACATGTCACAAGTGGGTCGGACTTGGGCTTCCAATAAGACTTGGGCCCATTCTGATCCGAGATCTTCATGGCCTTAATCTTACCCTTGTCCTTTGCGGGTTTCTTAAAACCCTTATCCTTCTGCACCCTAAGTGCCTTTCGGGAACCCTTTCTCATGTTCAGCTCAGCTGTTTTAAGCATTTCATGCAGCTCAGTCAATGTCTTAGACATCCCGCTCATATTGTAGTTCGTAATGAACTGTTTATAGCTCGGCGGCAAAGACTGAAAGATGAGGTAAACGGCTTGCTCAGCACTTATGGGACAGTCTAGTCTTTCCAAGTTTTCCAAGTAACTAATCATTTTACTGACATGAAAACTAACTGGACTTCCCTCAGGGAGGTTACACTCAACGTGACGCCTCAAAGTCTGGCATCTCTCAACTCGTGTAAGTCCCTTGTACTTTGCCTTGAGGCCTGCGACAATCTCCATGGGTGACTCCAAGTTCTCATATTGATGCTTCAACTCAGAACTCATGGTAGTCAACATAAGATTTCGCACATCAACCGCATCAGTGTAATGCTTGTTCCAAGCATCACACTCTGCATGTGTGGCACTTGATCTCAATTTCTCGGGGAAAGCAATTTCGAGGACATAGTCCTTGCTCTCATGCTTGAGAATATTTCTCAAGTTCCGGTACCAAGTACAGAATTTTGATCCGTTCAGTTTGTCCATCTCAAGGACAGACCGGATCGAGAAAGTGTTTTGATTTGTTGTGCTAGTCATAACTGAAATTTAGAGATAAATAGAGTTTTAGTTATTCAGTTCATAAAAGAGTAATCTTAATAACTTATAAGAAAACTCGCATTGCATTCAAAATTTCTTTGTTTAACCTCATAAGAATGCAATGATTCCGAGACCCATGTTCAGCTAAATCCAAAGTGGGCCACTGGCCGTCACCCAGAAGTAGCTTTACTTGGTAAGCATACACACAGCTAGTTATATCCAATAACTCTCGGTTGTGAATTGGGCCCAAGGCCCAATACACCAGATGTCTCAAGGCCCGGGACTCCCGATGGCCCAGTCAAGGAAACCAATCTCTTACAGCCAAATAATCACTAAAGTCTGGGACTCCCAATGAAATTAGTGACTATATACTACTTTAATTACGCAAAAACAGACATCTCACACTGTAAGCCATATCTGTAATTGAATAAGCGTTAAGTAGCTGACAAGATTGGGCAAGACATCCAAGCTTGATATTGTTTTTGAGGATTTTAGGTTTCAATAGATTTCCTCCCAAAAATAGAAGATTACTATTTTGGGAAACTTTCCATTTCAGGTAACTTACTAAATATGGAAACTTTCTATTTAGGGAAACCTACATAAACCAGATCAGAATCATTACCTTGTTATTAGCGCAGCGGATTGGTAATGAAGAGATCAATGAGAGCAGATGAGAACCGGCTCCTCCTCAGGTATCCACCCTCTTACAAGCTTCTGGATCAGGCTGCTAGACCAAGCTGGAATCTCAGAGAGAACAGAGAGAGGGACAGCCAGACCTAAAGAAATCACAGAACTAATCTATTATCTGCGTCCCCTCTCCTTTATATAGGCCCAAGGATTAACCTAATGGCCTATTGGGCTTTTGGGCCCAAGGCCCAAATCAGACAAAAGACTGTATTTTGTCTGGCCCAATTCTCTGTACAAATACAGTAAATGCCTTGCATCTTACTGTATTAATTCCTTTTAACTTTCCCGTAAGCTATGGGGTGTGACCCTTAGGGATCATACAATACTGGCAATAAGTACTAAACTTATAGATCAAGAGCGGGCTCTAGCAAGTCATCATGACCACCCAGTATTTATGACTTATGTCTGATCTCGACACTTAACATACTTTCTAGAGATAGTACAGTAGATTTCAGGACATTCCCAACAGTGAAACCTCACCAATCTGTTAACCCCTCCTGCGCAAACTGGCAACTTGATCGTTCCGATTGTGTATGTCATCTCGCTTGTGAACCCGGTGAGCGGCTTGGCTTTCTGCTTAATATCCTCCTCCTTAATTTCCATCTTTTTGAGTGTATCCAGGAAAATTAAGTCTATTGAGCTTCCGGTGTCCACCAGTATTCGAGATACTTGGCAGCTTCCGATTAACAGCTCTACTACTAGTGGGTCGTTATGGGGGTAGTGAGTCACATAGAGGTCTTGGTCGGTAAACGTGACGGGGGGATCGTCTGACATGATTGGCTGAGGTGCCTTTTGTGCAGCTAACGCAAGGCGCTCGTAGACTTTTATTGACCGGACCGAATCGTTTACGGAGATTAGACCGCCCATGATCATGTTGATTCTTCGGACGGTTTTGGGGGTTTCCTCTTCGTCTTCTCCCTCCTCTTCTTCTCGGTTGCGTTTCAAAGCTATGCTTTTGATACGCCGTGGTGGCTTATCCTGTTTTGGAGCTTGCTCGTCGGCTTTGTCTTCCTTCTGTTGCGCCGACTCTTCCTTTTTCAACCTCTCAATGGCCGCCTTGATCTCTTCATCCGAAAGTCGGGAATAGAGCGCATTTCTGAGGTTCTGACATTCAGCCGTGTTGTGCGACGTAGCTTGATGGTACTCGCAGTACTTATCCCCTGTAGCGGAAGTTGCTTGTTGTGGTTTCCCCTTTGCTTCTTTATTCCTTTTATTCCACGGTTTGTTTGCTCGATGGAGTGCATCTTCGATGGTCAGTGGCGGGTTGACGACTAGATCCTGATAAAAGGGCGACTCGTGCCAGACGGCATTTGTCAAGGCGGCTATAGTGAACTTATCCGGTGCCTCCGCTCTCGTCATCACTGCTCTGAACCTTTCTACGAAGTCCTTTAGAGTTTCCTTCTTTTCTTGTGTCATGGACATCAGTGCGCTTAGCGAAGTGTCTTTGCGTATGTAGGTGAAGTGATGCCTTACAAATGCTCATGTGAGGTCGGAGAAATTGTCAATTGATTTGGACGGGAGTCGGGAGAACCAGTTTAACGCGTCCCCTTCCAGGGTTTCGGTGAACAGTTGGCAGAAACCGATGTCACGCTCCTCGCTTGATGAAAACCGCGCCTTTGCCGCCATGATTTTGAACGTTGTAAGATGGGTCGCTGGATCTTTTGTGCCGTCGTACATCGGCAACCTGAGCTTCTCCCTTTGCCTGATGTACGTGTTTGTGATGCGCGAGGTGAAGGGTGTCCTCCGAGTCTCCTCGATGATTCGGTCGATCTCGGGTGCAGACCCCTTGACGCCATGGACTTCCCCTTTTAGTTATTTTAGGGTGTCTCTGAGCTCAGTCAGCTGTTTCTCGACGTGGTTGCGACTTGCTCCGCGAATAGAGGCTCCATGAGTTTTCTCGTGTGACATACTTCGCTCGTGGCGATAGTTGTCACGGCGTGAGTAATTCTCATATCGCGAATTTCGTCTGTGATGCACGTCCCGCGTCTGGTGATTGATGCGCTCATCCTTATCGGGTGAATACCTCTCGTCGCTCCAGTCGTCCTGCTTCCGACTTCCGCTCTGTTTGGGTTCTTCCGACCCTTCTTTCCGATGTGAGCTTCGTCCGTGAGTATCCTCTTTATTGCGTTCCTTGCGCGAGTTGCTTCTGGATTCGCTGCTTCGGCTTTGCTCATGGTGGCTCTCCTCGGATGTGTCATAGACAAGTCGTCTGGCGACTTTGTCTTTCACCTTTGGAGGCACTTCTCTCTTGGACTTTCTAGACTGCTGGTCCGAACGGATCTTTGCTTGTTCTGTTTGCAGTAGATCGATTCTTTCAGAGAACGTTTTGATCAAGTCGTTCTGCGACTCGATCTTGGCCATCAGAGTAGCTAAGACTTTGTCTTGCTCGATTTGAGCTGCTGTTTCGCTGAGTGACGGGGCATGTTTGCCGTCATCCCGAGCTTTCTTTGGCTTAGCGGCGTCGCGCGGCTGCTGGCCGTCTTTCGCTGTATCGTCTTCGCGATCACTTTGGTCGTAATCACTTGCTTCATGATCGCTTAGGTCAATCCTAGGGTTATCCGGATCGATTTCCTTACGGTTTCCCGACATCTCGTTCAGAAATTTCTCTTAGAAATCCCCACATTCGGCGCCAATTGTAAGATCGTAACTCGGTCTATCCAAAGATAGCAAGAGTTTTAGGTTTGAAATTAGGGATTCTAAAAGAAGAATTAGTGAATACGATGAGAATTGGGAAATTAGGGTTTATAAGCCGGTTTTCCGAGATGGAAGCCGATAAAAGAGAGTTCTAAAGTCGCCGGAGAGATTTTAGGTTAAATTCGCTCTAAAGTCTCTCAGGCTCAAAGATAATAAGAAAAGCGTGTTTCTTGAATGATTATTGGGTTCCCTTATATAGGGTTACAAGTCGGTTTAACACATAAGGAAATATAAGATAAATACGAATATTTCCTAAAATCCCGACTTTATCGTCATATGGTATTTCCGTATTTGTCGTCGTCGCGCGGCGCCTTTACTTTAACTCCTTCCAAACCCTAATGCAAGCTGGTTATCCCGAGTTCGGTTTAACCTAAGTTTTACCGCCTTGGGCTTTAATTCCGACTTTCCATTCTGGGCCGACCTAAACTCATGAATAGGCCTTTTTAGGAAGGTGCTAATCTTGACTCCAACACTCATGATATATGGATTGTGAGGCTCTGACACCATAATATACTCATAACAAAGTCATATATGAGAGCGAGAGGAGCTGAAAGATGACCAGCCTATCGTATGTGGTTAGCAACTTGTAAAATCTATAACTATTAATTTTATTTAAAAGTTAACATTTGATTGACCCAAGGACAAAGACATGAATATTCAATTGGTACAAGCGATTATTGAGCCTAAAAATGTGGCATTTATTTTAAGTGTGTCAATTAGTTGGTTTTTAAAACCATATACATATAGATGACATTTAACAAAATCTGGAAAATATACGATAAAATAAGGATATCATACATAAATTCCAATAAATACAGGATGAGTCTTTTTAGGAGGGACATATGTCAAGACTTGCATGCTTTTTCATGGAAATTAAAATGCCTCCCCAAATTAAACATTGTATTCGGCAAGTTATATTGGTTTTTTTAGAAGTGATGTGCAATGTGCCCCATGTGGGAGAGAGGAAGAAATAATTAACCATATACTATTTATGTGCTCTTTAGCTATACAAAAATGGGCTCTTTCACAAATTATATCCAATTTGGAAGTGTTTCTTGTTGATGTGTACCAGATTTTATCCCTAAAACCTACTGCAAGTACTCTTAACTTCTATTAAATTTTAACTTTCTCTAGACTAATAAAAGGCAGTTTGAGAGTTTCATCACAAAATAATTAAAATCAGTAATCAGAAGACAAACAACGGTTTAAAACCATAAAAACGAACGTGGAACCTTCAAGAATTTCTTAGGAGATCATGGGTTTGAGTACTACTTTTAATTATACCTAGGGTTTCTGAGACTTAGTCAACTATGGTTTTAAAAATCAAAATACGAAATTATGCCTAACCTATTGTCATAGCATTAAACACCTAATCTCTTTAACTAGACCAATCAACTCTCGCAGCTGGCCGCGAGGAAGATCATGCGTTAATATCTAGTTAATCAACTGATATATCATTGTTTTATGGGGTTTTAACCATGATATGTGTCTTGTATATAAAGTATTTTTAGTGTTTTTGGAGTCTTTTAGAGTCGTTTATAGGTTATTGCACGTTTGGAGCTCAATTGGATATATTATAGCATCCTGGAGCATGGGAGAAGGTATTGCTGATGAGATCAACTTCTGAGACGATCATGGTCACTGGTGTCGATCGACACTGCCCATAGATGTCGGTCGACTCCGACTTCGTTACCAGATTCTCACGAGCAATTAAAAGAAGTTTACAGAATTTCACAATGATACGATCAGAGTTTTAATCCCTAGATCTACACTGCAAGTGCACAGACGTGACAGTAGTATATAGGGTATCGAAATCCACAGAGACTCTAGACCTTACAATAGATTGTAGAATTGTTAAGTTAAGCTAGGTGAATTAATGAGAAACTAAATAGCAAAGCAGAAAGTAAATCAATAGCAGAAGTGGTTTTGTAAGCAGGTACTAAAAGCGCTAAGTCTAGGGAGTTCTCGGGAAATCAGACAAGCAGATTAACTATCAGTCATGATCAAATTAAGTCCGGTTCTAGAACTCAAACACATATCTAGAATTAATCAACTTTCGTTGCGAGAATTCTCTAAGTCTAATAGCAGAAATCCAAATTTCTTTGCAATTCCTAACAGATTAAACTAGCCTTAAGTGCAGGTTCGATATGTTCACAATTCAATTAAACCAAATTTCTTTGCGGATAATTAAATTACTCAACCTAAATAGTTCAGGTTCTAAATTACACTTTCATGTCAATTTAATAACCTAAAGTCTAGACTCTAAGTGATCAGGTTAGAAACTAGTATTAAGCACAATTCAGGTTGAAGAACAATTAAGTTATGAATCCTAAACTGATGAATTAATCTAACAAGTCATGAAAACCTTTAAGAGAATCCATAAACCTAACTATGAATCTACTCAGACATGATCAATGAAACACAAATCAATGAATAAGTAAATTGCATAAATAGAGAGTAAAGAATAAAAAGGGGTTCAAAATCTTCTCCAAAAGCAGAAAGCAGTACAGGTTCAGATCAGCCCCAAAAGCTCTAAAATCTCTATGCCCAAAATATGAAAGCGTAAGTAAGCGTATCTAAAGCGTCGCCTAAACAATGGCTTAAAAACCCTAATATAATGATCTAATCATGGCTGGGGCATCTTTGTAATTATGAGAAACTTCTGAGCCAAAGTGCAATTTCCAAACTCTTCATTAAACCGCCGAGAATAAGTCTGATTCGCATGTGTGTCGATCGATGCACGAGATGTGTCGATCGATGCAAATCTCTGTTTTGGACAGTGAACTTATCCTCTCGGGTTAAATCTCCAAAATGCTCCAGAATGCGCCATAATGTCCAATTCCGCTCCAAACGTACTTAGACCTGATAAACACCTGTAATGACTCTAAAACATAATAAAAGACTCGATAAATAAGACATATACCATGGTTAAAAACCCTAAAATCCATGGTATATCAACTCCCCCACACTTAGCCTTTGCTTGCCCTCAAGCAAAACAGAGAACTAGAACATGGTGAAGAGGTTTGAAAACTTTCAGAAACTCTTTTCATCTTAGAAGCAACAACACTCAGATTCCCCTTAGTAAGCCACTGAAAGATTCGCCTGCAAGACATCAAGACCAACATGTACTTCCCCTACACTTAGCAACTGTCCTGAGTAAACTCCACAATCAATCCAAAGCATTCAAATTCACCATGTTGACTTCTATTAGCTATTAAGTGCGGTCTCACCTAAGGATTATCGATCAAAGGGCACATGGATTCTTACTCTTTTAGCTCTAGACCACCATACTATCTTTTTCTGGTTCCTTTCTTCTCTTTTCCCTTCCTTAGCAACTGATTTTTTCCCCATTGGGTATCATTTTATTTTTTTTATCAGTGCTCTTCCCGTTATGGGGTGTACTTTGGACACATTCCATGGATGCACATGAGGTAATAGGGGTCTCTACCACTCCCGCGACCACTTCGGAGCTACTAGCTCATCCTCAGTTTATTATTCTTTTTTTTTACTTTAAGAGAAGGGGAGAAGGGAACCTTACTTGGACAGGTTTACAAGCTGTGTCAGAACTAACAGAGGAATCCGACTCAAGGTATACCAAGCCCTTAGGTGAGAGAATTAAGTCAAAATTAAGGGTGAAGTCAGTAAAGGATCCTCTGAATACCTGACTTGATATGGGTGTCCTCAGTAGGCTGATCCGCATTGGATTTTCTAATAGTCATAGATTGATCCTGCAAGCTCATCCCAATGGTTACTTAAGTTCCTGCAAGTGTTGTTAACTTCTCAAAAATTCATTGTTTCTTACTTAGACTGTTTTGACTCGATAAAACAAATTTTTGGACTGACTCTAAGAAAACAAAAGCGTGCGTCAGTAGCTACCTCCCCCACACTTGAAACACACTGTCCCCAGTGGTGTCAAGGCTAGGATTGGTGAGAAGAGAAAATGTTAAGGGATGTGTTAGGTTCTGTCGTATTTTTACCTCTCTCGCACCTGCATCGATCGTTACGCATAAATGCGACGATCGTTGCAAGGGGATTGCGATTATGAGTCGATCGTTGCACAGGTCCGCAACGATCGCTGCAATGCGATTTTCGTGCTGTTACGATCGACACACAGGACCGTGTCGATCGTTGCATTGCAATTTCGTCGGATCAGTTAGCAGTCAGCAAGTTAGTCCGTGATAAATCTCAAATCTTAAACCTGAAAGCTGGAAAACATCGCAAAAAAAGCAAAATCAAAGCAACAGATAGTCTAAAATCAAGTACAGCATCCCAAACATAAGTATCAAGTAGAAAAATCAAAAGAAAAGTGAAAAAGAAAAACAGAACCGATAGTCTGAAAATGGGACTCTGATCTCACTCGCTCTCATCTTCATCTCCATCGAGGGGATCAGTACTGCTCGAGAGAACAGGAGTCAGAGAGCGCTGTCGACGTCGACTGGCAGAAACGGGCTGATGAACCTGTGGTTGTCTCCTGCAAGTGCAGCCACGCATGAAATCCCAAATGCTCTGTAGAATACCATCCTGACGCTCTCTCCACTCGCCCTCAGTCATCTCACTCACTGGTACCGACGAAGCTGGATAAGGACCAATGTGATATGTAGCAGCAGCAGACTCGGGCGCAGGTGCAGAGGAAGCGGAAGGCCGTGTAGAAGGCTCTCCCAGCGGATGGGCCATCGTAGGTACACTGCGCTGATCGCGTGTAGGAGGCTAGAAACTCAAAGCAGCCAATGTATCAATCTTGGTCAGATCAGCAACAGGAAGATCTACACCACGTTTCATAGCTTTCGTGTCATAGTAGACCCAGATGCGTCTCTCCTTCAGCCAAGTAGCACTCTGCAGGTGGGTCAAATCCATGAATACCTCCTTGTCATCACGCTCCATACCCTGCAAAGGGATCCTACAGTGCTGAAAGATGGGAGTAAGCAAACTCCCTACTATCTCAGTGCCCTTCCCATTTAATGCCTTCTTCGTCAATGAGCATAAGTGATGAGCAAACACAGCTCCTAAGTTTAGATCCCTAGCAGGATCTCTGAAGTCAGTACCAGCAAACTGCTCTCTAAACCCAATGAAAAGTATCTCCAGCTCATTCTTGCGCATCTTGTTTGCCTCGGCCTTGCATAGCAGCGTGTAACCCAAGATGCGTATCACATATCTAAGAACAGGATGCCTGACCTGAATCTGCTTCGTGGTCCTCGAGTCATATGGTCCATTACCAAAATGGTCCCAAAAATGTTGTGCCTCCTGTCTATCCCACTCAAGAGCTATACCGCAACGTGGGGGCTCCAGACTAAATCCATAGATACGGCAGATATCGAGAAATGAAATCCGATACCTGGCTCCCAGACACATGAAAGTAAAGATACCTCCTAAAGCTCTACGGCAGTCCGGATCAGGGTAGTAAACTCTGCAAGTAGCCAGCAACTGTCTAACTAGATCAGGATAAAGTGGGTAGTACTGCATAGGCATCGTCCCCAGACCAATGCCCTTTACCAATACAAGCACCTGCTCATCAATGCCTAAGATCTTACAGGTCCGATAATCAACAAATTTGGTTTGCTTGATATCCATATCCAACCAACTGTTGTAGAGCAATGTATCATAGTCGTCCCCGTGCTCTGATATCGGCATGTTAATGAAATCTGCATCCTTAGCCAGATCCTAAGGCACTTTTCCCCAAACTTCATCTGTCGGAATTTTGGCTCCTACTTCCTTAGGCCAAGGCCACTGTATGGCATCACAGTCTCGCTGATACGGATCAGGTAGTGTCGAATCTCGTGTAAACCACTCGTCTGGTGGAGGTGTCTGATCTGCAGCTGCTGTAGTAGCTCTGCGTTTACGAGCTGTCTGCGAGGAGGCATCTGCAATCAAAGAAATAAGGCCTTGTTAGTCACGCAGAAACCCTCTGTGAAATCGCAGTGCAACGACCGTTGCATCAGACGCATCGATCGTTGCAAGACGATTTCACAGATGCCATAGAGTTCATCAAATCGCGTTAAAATCAATCCCATAATCACATAAACAGTATAATCTCATCATCAATCAGCCTAAATCAAGCCTATATCAGCACGGAATTACCATTCTAAAGCTAAAAACTTCCAATTTCAAAACCCTAAAATCGAATCCGAAAATGATGATTTTGAGAGATCTTACCTCGGAATTGCTTCGAATAGGTTATAGAAATGGATAGAGCGTGTAAAATCAAGAAGAATAACGCTTTGAATCAACGAAAATAAAGAAGAATCGAGTGATTTAGGTGAGAGGCGAATCGGGTGTACGGACAGTCGAAATGGGGAAGAAGAGAAGGGAGAAAAGGTCAGTATTTACCTGGTTCGTGACTGCAACGACCGTTGCATAAAAGCAAAGATCATTGCTATTGAACAGATCTGATTACGGTTTAGTGCACGTGTACCTTTAATTTGGAAATTGAACCAGCTGTGTCGACCGTTGCACAGGACCGCAACGATCATCACAGAGCGACTTCATCTCCTCGTCATATCTCCCTGCAACGACCGTTGCACAGGACCGCAACGATCGTCACAAGGTGATTCTTCTTCGTCAAATCACCCTGCATCGATCGTCACAACAAGTGCAACGATCGACACAGATCTCCAGACTCGTATTCTGCAGTGAAAACACACCAAAAACAAAACCAAAACACAAAAATCCTAGGAAAAACATCAAAAATAATATGTACAGACCAAACAGTGGGTTGCCTCCCACTCAGCGCTTGTTTAAGGTCATTAGCTTGACCGGACGAACAAGATCGGGCTCCTGGAGGTTTCGACAGAGACTGTGAGTGTCTCTGCGAAAGTCTCCTCATCCAAGGTGGAGAGTAAGCTGTGTCAGTGTGAGCTCGTCCAAGGAACAAAGGGATGCTATGTTCTCCTGCATTCCCAGTAAAGTTAGTAGAACTGAGCTTAGAAGAAGCATCCCTTTGCTTTTGTGAGTTTATGATATTAGGAGCTTTCTGCTTAGAAGCACTTGCAAGCTCTGAAGACGTTAGAGTGGAATCTGCAGAAACCACCATCTTCTCCTCTCCAGGATCAGAAACTAAAGTCTCACTCTCCTGCCCTTCCTGTCCATCCTCAATGCTAAAGGTCTGACCATCAATCTTTGGCATGCGCAACATGTCCATCTCAAAGTGTAGAGGCTCATCTCCCAGATGGAGATCAATCAGACTATGCCTCACATCAATCTTCGCACCAGTTGTGGCTAAGAAAGGTCTTCCTAGTATCAGAGCATCATCCGGATCACTGTCGTACTTAAGCACCACAAAATCTGTCGGAACTAAGTAGTTTCCAACTCTCACTCGGACATCCTCAAGACACTACAAGAAAAATCTCTATTCTTAGCACACGAAAAACGCCATGGTATGTATATGATGGCGTTTTTGAAAATGCTATGTCTGCCCCAGCTATAATAGGTAGGCCAGATACGATAGCGTTTTTTGTCTGTGCTATAATATTGTTCACTATAATAGCGTTTTTGAAATGGCTATGTCTGCCCCAGCTATAATAGATCAGCCATATATAATAGCGTTTTTTGCTCGTGCTATGATATAAAAAACTTATGATAGTGATGTTGTTCTTTGCTATTGGATCTATCTGTTATAGCTTTTTTTATTTGTCATAATATCTTTTATAATAATTGATAATTATGGCTAATTTATATTTATAATATAATTTTTTCTATTTTGGATTCATACAAAAATAAATATAATTGAACTTTTAAAACTTTCATTAATAACTCAAAAATGTATTACACAAAACATTACAAAATCAAAACTAAAGTAAACTACATTACAAAACTCTAGCTTGAGGCTCAAAATTGAATAAGTCATATACATGTATAAGTCATCACCAGTTATTGTATCTCCCTCGAATGCAACATCATCTTGTAAGTAGCCTGATCAAAAAACATCTCAGGAACCCATTTGTCGTAAGTAGAATGATCTTAACAATATGATTTAAAGTTACAGAAACGAGAATTTCAATATAAACAAAATCACTAACATTTGACTAACTTGTGGAGAATGCATACTGGTGAACAATGTGTTTGTGTATTGTTACCTGAGAGACGTGTGCCTTCTGCTCGGATTATCTCTTGTACAACAAAATGCAAGAGAGTTGTTTTCCCATCAGCACTTTTAATCCGATTATCACTGATGTTGCTCACGTCATTCTTGATTGCAGGCAGGTTCAGGGCTGTTTGAGGAGGAGGGATTTTGGATAAGTCTTTAAGAGCCCCCTGAAATTATCAAAGACAAACTGTTATAATAATATACAATTGGAATAGACAGACTGAACAATGAGACAACAAGTGATAATAGACGAGGTGATCAGTCTGAAAAAAACGAAAGTAATTAGCTTACCTTGTTTGCCCACATTAGTCCACATGCATTACAAAGTGTTCTTGGCCCTTCAGGTCCACGTCGCATCATTGGAGTTGACTTCTCACTGGTTCCACAGTGCAGACATCTTAACATGTTCACAACCATTAGAAGATAAAAAAGGTCAGAGAAGCTTTTGTCAATTAAGTACACCAAGCTATAAATAACTTCACCATCTATAAAGACTTAAAAGGTGATAACATAGTCGCTCTCAAATAAGAATTAGTTCCACATATGAAATGAGGGATGCTTTGATGATAACCTAAATTTCAGAGTTGTAGTCTCTTCACATAGTTACAGAGTTAAAAGAACCTCCTCTTAAAACAGTAACCAAATCAATTATTTTCATAATATAGTAACAATTGTAAGAGTTTAAAAGCAATTTTCAACTTACAAAGCCTCTGGCTTCTGAGTTTCACTCCCTTCCAAGGCCCAGCTCTGGCTTGATCCCCAATCCGATCCTGTGTTTTCAGAATCCTCATTCCTTGACTTGGCAGATGTGAACTGACCTTTCTTACGCTGCATTCTGCAACGATAATCTGCCAGTACAGCAATATCAAACAAGATTCAGACTTACTTGAAGCTTTTCTACATACTTTTGAACCATCCCAAAAGGAGCCAATTTTGTCTGAGCAAATTCAAGAGCTTCATCGCTACACACAGAGAGAACAGTTTAAAGACTCAAGGCACTGAGAAAAACACTGAGATCCTAATGGCAAAAAGATAATAAATTCTCACCGCTTCCCATCACAGACTAGCTCCACAAAATGAAGGGAAAGAAGATAAAATGCAAATCCTTGTGTTTCTCAAGCAAGTCTTGTGCTAGTTGTTCAGTTAGTTCAACAGCCTTCAACGCATTCTTCTCCAGTATAGAATGTATTATTTCTGAAAGTTTAACAATCAATCAAAACAGATAATCACAGACATTTAACAGTAGGGTCAAAAGTATGTTGTACTCACGTTTTCTTCTCTCCATGTTATGACGATCAATTGCGGGTTGCTTTATTTCGTAAGTAGAAGCAAGAGAGTCCGCAGTTTCGTTGAAGCAATTGTGTAGAAGATAAGACATTACTATGCTATGAATATCATTATCACTAACAACCTGTTAAGAGAACAAAAAAATCTCACTTTAAGATATGAAAGCACAACACAGTGGAATAATCATCAAACTCAAAAATGAAGGCACTCTGAAAACGAATTAAAAAAAGCTCAAAACAACGAATCCCTAATTCGCACAAAATATTCCTGTCTTTGAAACAATCCAATTGAATCTGAGAACACAGTGGAATAATCATCAAACTCAAAAATGACGGCAGTCTGAAAACGAATTAAAAAAAGCTCAGAACAACGAATCCCTAATTCTCACAAAATGTTCATGGCTTTGAAACAATCCAATCGAATCTGAGACAAAATGAATCTCAGGATTAATATCTTAAAAAGGGTGCTTATGAATCGCAAAGAAAGAAACTCGTTACCTCTTCGTAAGTAGGTAACTCTCTTAGTCGCTGGCCGGCTCCGTCACCGTCGTCAATAGTAGGACCATTCTCAACCTCGGTCGTCATCGGAAATGATTGTCTGACGTTGCTTGAATAGAGATGCTAGAAACTATGAAATTAGTTGCAAGAAGAGGAAGTTATGAGGACGCAAGCTGATCCACTTTGAAGAGATGGAGTAAGCGCTATGGTTTTGTAGAGTAGGAGGAGGTGGGAAGGAGAAATTAGGGCTTGGTTTAGGAGGAGGACGAAGGACCTTGAGGAGGAAGAGAGGAAATCAGTCGGAGGATCGGTGAGAAACGAAGGAGGGAGGAAGGCGGTGGAGGATCGGTATAGAGGAGGAGAGGAATAAACACGAGATGTAAAAGATTCAATATGTACAAGAAGACCTAACACAAAAATTTTGCCTTTTTGTTTAGTCACCAATTAAGTTTTTACCAAAACAAAGAAAATTAGAGGGAAATTTTTACACCAAAACAAAAAAAATTCTAAGTGTTGGCGCTCATAATAAAATTTGGGCGGTAAAACCATTCTTTTGTTTCTATTTAGTAAAATTTACGTTTAGCATTAATATAATGATATTATATAGTAACCAAATTCAGAAAATCATATGTTATAGCATTTATGAAAACCGTGCTATCGTAATCTGCTATCAATGTCCCTTATTTTTGTAGTGAAGAACTCCTTTTGGAATCCTTCTTGACTGATCAGCTAGAACAAGAGAGGTTCTAGTGGGTGAAAAATCTGTCATTCCCAGCTTCTCTGCCATAGAGTATGGCATGAGATTTCCAGCAGCTCCTAAGTCACACAAGGAGCGCCTGAAGCTATCCTCAAAGATAGAACAACTCAACACAAAAATACCAGGATCAGGTAGCTTCTTGGGAATCTGAGTTAGCAACGCATCACTAATCTGTTTAGGGATCACTATCACCCAATCTTTCAACACTTCGTCCATAGGAAACATCCTCTCCAAGTATCTCTGCACACAAGGGTGATATGGTGGATCAACAGGTTGTGGATCTTCTTCCAACTTCTCATCCATCACTTTTCAGATGTCTGGCTTCATCAAGTTCATGTTGAGATACCTCAAACTCCTCAGGGAAAGGTGTATTAGGCTTGTGAGTCTTCTTGTCCGCGCTACCAGAAGAAACAAATGAGTCTGCCTCACGACATGCAACGATCGACGCAATAGGTGCATCGATCGATGCAGCTAATTCCTCACAGATTCCAGCCGAGAGTTTCGCTTCAGTTTCGGATTTCTCAGCTTCTTCCACGAGTTCAGCTGTATTTAACTCAAATTTTTTCCCTTGGTTTGACCCATCATCAATATAAACTGACCAAGCCTTGCTGTGGGTGTCCATGACATTCTTTCCCTTAACTGAGCTTGAAATTTGGTCTACCTGGGTATCCAACTGCTTCACATGTGTACTCAAGGATTCAAACTTCCCATTAAGATCCTCATACACAGCATCTAACTTCTTGTTGAAGTCCACAGCAGTCTTAGTCTGACCCTCTAGCAACTGCTCCATCATTGCTTCCATCTTGCTCTCATAAGCATTAGCAGCAGGAGGTGTCTGATATGAGGATGATCCATAAGTCCTCTGATTACCTTGCTGAAAAGGTTTCTGAAAACCAGCAGTCTGTCCATATCCAGAAGAGTTCTGGTTGCTTGTGAAAGCACTCTTCTGTCCACCAGTAAAGAACCTTTTACCTTGCTGATTACCAAACATGTTTCCTTGGAATCCAGAGCCACCAATGTAGTTCACATCCTTTTCCTGGTTATCTTCTTCAGCTCCAAACACGTCCACATCCTGAGCAAAGTGGACAGCCTTCTTTGAAGTCAACAAACTATGAACAGTGTCCAGCTTGTTCCTAATATCAGCAATCTCCAGATTATCAATCTTCCCACCAGACTCTTTCCTTCTCCTATCAGCAGTCTTGGTGCTATTACTGCTTATTACCAAGTTATCTATCAATGTCTTAGCCTGCTCAGGAGTCCTTGTATTGAAATTTCCATTGCTAGCATTGTCCAATGCAGACTGATAGTGGAGATCAATACCTCTGAAAAATAAGCCCAGCAGCGTTACTTCAGAGAATCCATGGTGAGGACAGTCGTGTTGGTACTTCTTAAACCTCATCCAAGCAGACTTAAGAGGCTCTGTAGGACCTTGGGTAAAGGTGAGAATATCCTGTCTCGACTGATCAGAGCGAGCATCATCATAAAAGTGCCTCAAGAACTCTCTCTTCACAGCATCCCAAGTAGTAAACTTCCTAGATGGAAGTTGTTTCAGCCAAGCTGCAGCATCTCCAGAGAGAGAGTAAGGGAAAAGATTGAGAAACAAGTAGTCATAGTTTACCCCATTATACTTCATTCCAGTGATGAAGTCCTCAAACTCGTCAATATGGTCCATGGGTTGCTCATGTGGGAGACCATGGAATGGATTCTGTCTCAGCAGAGAGCAGTAGACAGTCTTGATCTCGAAATCATTCCTCTCAAATCCAGGAGGTACAATTGCTGACCGGTTAGCATGGAACTCATCCGGACGGTTGTAGTCAGCTAGAGTCCTCTCATTAGCAGGAGGATTTATC
The DNA here is from genome assembly GCA_030180135.1 of Orychophragmus violaceus. Lineage (NCBI taxonomy): Eukaryota > Viridiplantae > Streptophyta > Magnoliopsida > Brassicales > Brassicaceae > Orychophragmus > Orychophragmus violaceus. The sequence continues at coordinate 67,886,571 of CM058232.1, read as the reverse complement.
ATCTGCCTTTGACCTTCAGGTTCAGGATCAGGGATCACACGTCCCTCAGCATCAATCATTTGCCCAGCAGCGTTGTACGGGTTGTTCTGTTGGTCTCTCAGAATACCCTGAGCATCAGGTATCAGAATCAAGCGATTTTGCACCATCCTTGCTCGTTGACCTTTTTTGTATGTTCTCTCTAGTCTAGCAAGTTCCTCAAGCCTGAGATTCACGAGATTCGAGTTCAAATTACTTCTGGTCTCACGCGTCTGCATAAACCGTCGGTAATCGCAGTGCAACGATCGATGCTAGGATGCAACGATCGATTCAACTCAAATTCGCCTTGTGTCGATCGATTCAAAAGATGCGTCAATTGATGCAGAGCAAAATCAGACCTGCGACAGAGAAAAACAGAGAAATTAGTAACAAAAACAAAAACGAAAAACTTAGTTTAAACTTTAAATTCAAATCTATCGAAGACTCAAAAGAGTCCCCGGCAACGGCGCCAAAAACTTGATATAATCAGAGTTTTAATCCCTAGATCTACACTGCAAGTGCACAGACGTGACAGTAGTATATAGGGTATCGAAATCCACAGAGACTCTAGACCTTACGATAGATTGTAGAATTGTTAAGTTAAGCTAGGTGAATTAATGAGAAACTAAATAGCAAAGCAGAAAGTAAATCAAAAGCATAAGTGGTTTTGTAAGCAGGTACTAAAAGCGCTAAGTCTAGGGAGTTCTCAGGAAATCAGACTAGCAGATTAACTATCAGTCAGGATCAAATTAAGTTCGGTTCTAGAACTCAAACACAGATATATAAGTAACCAACTTTCGTTGCGAGAATTTTCTAAGTCTAATAGCAGAAATCCAAATTTCTTTGCAATTCCTAACAGATTAAACTAGCCTTAAGTGCATGTTCGATATGTTCACAATTCAATTAAACCAAATTTCTTTGCGGATAATTAAATTTCTCAACCTAAATAGTTCAGATTCTAAATTACACTTTCGTGTCAATTTAATAACCTAAAGTCTAGATTCTAAGTGATCAGGTTAGAAACTAGTATTAAGCACAATTCAGGTTGAAGAACAATTAAGTTATGAATCCTAAACTGATGAATTAATCTAACAAGTCATGAAAACCTTTAAGAGAATCCCTAAACCTAACTATGAATCTACTCAGACATGATCAATGAAACACAAATCAATGATTAAGTAAATTGCATAAATAGAGAGTAAAGAATAAAAAGGGTTTTCGAAATTTTCTCCAAAAGCAGAAAGCAGTACAGGTTCAGATCAGCCCCAAAAGCTCTAAAATCTCTATGCCCAAAGTATGAAAGCGTAAGTAAGCGTATCTAAAGCGTCGCCTAAACAATGGCTTAAAAACCCTAATATAATGATCTAATCACGGCTGGGCTTCTTTGTAATTATGAGAAACTTCTGGGCCAAAGTGCAATTTCCAAACTCTTCATTAAAGCGCCGAGAATAAGTCTGATTCGCATGTATGTCGATCGATGCACGAGATGTGTCGATCGATGCAAATCTCTGTTTTGGACAGTGAACTCTTCCTCTCGGGTTAAATCTCCAAAATGCTCCAGAATGCGCCATAATGTCCAATTCCGCTCCAAACGTACTTAGACCTGATAAACACCTGTAATGAATCTAAAACATAATAAAAGACTCGATAAATAAGACATATACCATGGTTAAAAACCCTAAAATCCATGGTATATCACACAACTTCCCAGAATTTGCTCCTATTTGCAAAGGAGCCTCATTCATGTTTAGACTATTTAATTAGGTTTTTAAACCATTGTTAGGCTATGCTTTATTTTATTTCCAAAGAGATTTGTAGAGAATTTTTGGGGCTGATCGATACTCCCTAAGAGAGGATTTCGAACCCTTTTGTTTCTTATTTATTTCTATTATGCAATCTATTTTATCAATGAGTTATGTTTCATTGTTCATGGTTGAGTAGATTGCTAGTTAGGTTTAGATTTTCATTAGGGATTTTAGGGATTGCCAAGTTAATTGATTAGTTAAGGATTCTAGAACTCTAGTTCTTCACCTTAGGTTGTGATTAAAGATTGATATGAATATTCCCACTTAGATTATTGATCATATGTTGATTCTCGCAATGAAATTTGGTTAATAAAATAGAAAGAAATTATGTGAGCAAATTGCCTATTCGTAAAGAAATTTGGTTTAGAGAATTTATGAACAAATCGAACCAGAAATTACTGCATGTTTAGACTTTAGAATTTGCTACAAAATTATTCATAGATAGTTTTCATAGCGACAGCTGGTTCAATTTATCTCTGTGTTTCGAGTTCTATGACATATCAAAATCATGACTAATCGATTACCTTGGATACCTGATTTTCTAAGAATTCTATGAGTCTAGCGTTTTTCCTAATGATTTACACATATTATATACTTGATGATTGCTTTCGTAACTATCATCTCTCTTAGGTTGATTGAAAACGATAATCTATAGTGTGCTCTTGAGTCTCTTTGTTTGATACCCTATATATAACAATTACATTGTTGTGCACTTACAGTGTAGATCTTAGGGATTAAACTTTGACCTATCAAGTTTTTGGTGTCGTTGCTCTGGGACTCTTTGAGTGCCAAAATATTTTAGTAGTAGAGCTTCGACTAAGTTTTTTTCTTTCGTTGCTTACGCATTTCTTCTCTTTTCATTGGTATTTAAGGTGAATTCTTAATCGCAGAATCTAGAACAACAAGGATCAACAGCTAGTACATATCAGCAATCATGAGCTAGCAGAGTTAGAGTGTCTTACCGGAAAACTAAGAAGCCAGCAGAGCTGATGACTCACGACGGAGCTGGTATTCTACGATACCAAGAGGGTCAAATCTTCAAAGCACAAGGGCAGAGAATTGATGATTGAGGAAACCTCATAGCTATACAAGTCATCCCAAGCATAGGAAATAGGCATAATGCCTACGGATTTTTTGGAGAAGGTGGTCTCGGACGGACACTTGCATATTACTACATGTTTGATTAGTTCTACGCTAACAGGTCTGCGATTCGACAGCTAACATTTGAGAGGCATGATTTTGAACTGAAAATTGCCTACTACACTTTGGTTAGCCATCATCAGTCTCATGGACTTCCTCATGAGCATACTATGGACTATATTGAGAGGTTTGAGGACTTGGTTACTAGTATGAAGTACAATGGAGTCTCCAATGACTACTTATTCTGCAAGCTTTTCCCTCATTCTTTTGCAGGGGAAGCAGCCTACTGGCTGAAGCAGTTAGCACCATGATCTCGGACAACCTAGGAAGAGACCAAGAATGCATTCCTCAACAACTTTTATGATGATGCTAGGTCTGAGGATCTATTACCACCCATGAGTTGAGATTCCCTATCTAATATGCACAACTTTCCATTAACCCAACCCAACCATAAGCAACAAATAAAACGGAAAGTTCATCAAGCTATACAAACATAATAGTCGAAGTACAACAAAATGAAATGACAAAATATATGTAGTCTATGGGCCCTGGCAATATATTCCTTCCCTAGGAACACCTATCTCATAACCTTAAAGGTCTACGAATAGTATTCCCATGACTATTACATGTAAACACAAAGTTCTACAAATAAGACACAGTTCTCTATCATTCGATACGCGGTGACTCGGGCTACCGCTTTTTCATTATAGCCAAAGTTTCCATCGTGCTCGTCCCTAGTCCATGATCTCGTCTCTCTGAGCCCTGACACCTACTAGCGTCACCCACGTAGGTTAACACCCGCCAGGACCTGCCCACAAGTGTACGTGAATTGACCGGGTTCTCCCGAAGATCCATCGATAAGGAAGTCGATATACCCACTACACGTCACCATGCTTCTAACATACCATACAATCATCCATTATTAATATAATGTTTCTTTTCTATATATATAACAATTTTATTTTATCACTTAAACACTTATCATCATTCAATCTCAACCTCATAATTACTTTGATGTAAGCTTCGGGGGAAGCTCACACAGAACCGATCTGATAGAGACTCCATGGCTGGACTGAGGTCGCTCTCCTTGGTGCCACGAATGGATAGAGAGGTGGAGCATGAGCAGCTGGACTGTCTGCTGATGCTAGAAGGTGGATTCAATGAGAAGCTGGAACAGGAACTGATTTGGAGGTCTTGAGCTGCAAGGAGAATCCTCAACAAGACAACTCACGGCCGCCAACAATCAAAAGATCTTGGGGATTTCTCTGCATAAACGTAACTGAAAAAAATATAAAGAGTTTGGCTAATAAAATCCTAGTTTTTGAAAACCCTAGGAAAAATAAGATGGATTGCGCCTTAAGGCCTTACAAGAATTAAAACAGAAAAATAAATACAAATAAAGGACCCTTAGGCGTGTAGAAGGGTTTTGTCTTCTTGGGCCGTGCGTTCTGTCTGATGAAACGGGCCTCAGGTTACCTCGTTAAAAACCATACAAGGAAAACCCAGTGGGATAAAACCTTGCAAGGGAAAAAGAGTATAAACGGATGGTCGTGGTCGGAACTAAGTGACGACAGAGACGACACATGCTAAGGATCAACGGCTCCTATGGTGAAGAACACTTCTGCGTCGTTGATCCTAAGTAATGGCCAGACGGACGATCCTAGTGTGAACGGATGGTCGTGGTTGGAATCGGTCATCTCGGACATCCCTGGGCTAGCTGGTTCAGAACGGGATGATCATGGTCCAAATGGTCCAAGTACTCCGTGATATCGTCTATGCTGATCCTAGTGATCATATGCTCCATGTCTCGGTTGAATTACTCTGTGAGTCTCTTCTGTCCGCCTTGGGTTCGAGGCGCGCTCACCATGGTCGGGAATGGTTTGGCTGGATCGGCTCAGTCTGGTTCGGCTGAACCAATGTCCTCATCATTCCCACCCTCTTGAGAAGGTTCTATCTTCAGAACCGCATCACCTACACAAAAAGGAGATAAATCAGAAACATTAAAGCTCGAAGAAATGTTCATCTCACCTAGAAGTTTGAGTTTGTAGGCATTGTCGTTAATCTTCTCCCGGACTCGGAACGGGCTGTCTCCTTGTGGTGCAAGATTTGATTTCCGTTGGTTTGGAAACCTCTCTGGTCGCATGTGTAACCACACCCAATCTCCGGGCTCAAAGATGATATCCTTCCTCTCTTTATCGGCTTGTCATTTGTACTTGGCCAACTTTTTCTCCAGGTTTTCCTTGACCTTCCGATGCAGCTTCTTGATGGTCTCGGCTTTGCGTTCTCCATCTTGGTTGGCGAACTGCAGTGGCGGTAATGGCTTGAGATCTATGGGCTTCTCTGGCCTAAATCCATACACAATCTCAAAAGGTGAAAGCTTAGTAGTAGAGTGGTTAGCATTATTATAAGCAAATTCAATGTACAGAAACTTCGTGTCTCGATCTGAGACAATGGTCCGGGGTAGGCCGTGCAGTCGCACTACTTTTCGGAAGAATAGGTCGGCCATCTGAGTAGCGTCATTTGTCTTGGCGCATGGTATAAAATGGGCCATATTCGAGAATTGGCCGACCACCACGAATATAGAATCCTTGTGCCTGATCTTAGGTAAACCTAACACGAGATCCATAGAAATATCTACCCAAGGCATGTTAGGAATCGGTAAGGGCATATAAAGACCGTAATGATGTGACTTGGACTTTTTTCTCGGCATGTGATGCACTTAGAACAGAAACACTCCACGTCTCGTTTCAAGTGCGGCCAGAAGAAGTGGTCGGATAGAACGCTCATCGTCTTATCCACGCCGAAGTGTCCCATAAAGCCGCCTCTATGGGATTCGCGGATCAGTAGGTCTCGCATCGAGCCCTGCGGAATGCATAGTCGTCGGTCTCGGAACAGGAAGCCGTCGTGCAAGTAGAATGGTCCTTTGGCTCCTTTAGTGATTCCTGAAAAATCGCACCAAAATCTGGGTCAGCGTCATAATGCTCCTTAAGTTGCTCAAATCCCAAAACTTTGGCCTCCATGGTGCTGATCAGGGTGTGTCTCCGGGATAGGGCATCGGCTATGATGTTCTCCTTTCCCTTCTTGTAGTTGATGATGTACGGAAACATCTCCACAAACTCGGGCCATTTCGCGTTCCTACTCTTAAGCGTCGTCTGCCCCCTTAGATGCTTAAACGTCTCATGATCGGTGTGGATCACGAACTCCTTGGACAGGAGATAGTGATGCCACGTCTCTAGTCCTATCCAAGGCATAGAGCTCCTTATCGTAGGTTGGATAGTTGAGTGTGGCTCCATTGAGTTTCTCGCTGAAATAGGCCACGGGTCGTCCTCCCTATGTGAGTACAGCTCCAATACCTAAACCTGAAGCATCATATTCAATCTCGAATTTCTTGTCAAAGATAGGCAAAACAAGTATGGTAACGTTAGTCAAAAGATCCTTGAGCTTCTGGAATGCGTCCTCCTGCGCGGGTCTCCATTTTAACGGAACGTCTTTCTTGATCACGGTTGTGAGCGGCGGTTATGGTGCTGAATGTTGGAATTGTGTCCAGTAATCTCGGTACTGTCTCTAGAAAGTAAGAGTATGTCAATGATCAGACATAAGTCATATAATACTGGGGGTCATGATGGCTTGCTAGAGTCCGCTCATGATCTATAAGTCTTGGACTTATTGCCTTTATTATATGATCCCATATGGGTCACACGCCTAAGCTAACAGGAAAATGTGTAGGAACGGTTTAGCAGAAGTACAGTAAAAGTGCTAGGCATTTACTGTACTTAGAGAGAATAAAAGGTTTAGCCACTGTGCATCGATCGATGCATAAGGTGCAACGATCGATGCAGTGCGCAAACACCGACGAGTTAATTGGTATTTGGGCCAAATGGCCCAAACGGAACAGGACGAGTTTTGTGTCATAAAACTCGAGTTTCAGACTGATTAACCCTAACACTTGAGCCGTAAACTCTCTCTCTCTGCGCCGAGTTCCCCTTGTGGTCTAGCAGCTGTTTCCTGTGAAAGCGTGTGTGAACCTTTGGAGGATTCATCCCTCGGTGTTTCTCTGATCTCAGACATACCATCTTCTTCCGCTGCAATAACAGGTATAAGGTGAGATCATCATTTGTTTCTATTCTGAGAAGAACCTAGATCGCATGTTTAGGATAATCTGAATCTGGAATTGAATCAGGATTCATCTAAACGTTCCAACAGTGGTATCAGAGCTAATGGTTCTGGTTTTTCTTGTTTAGAAGCTTGTTTAGGATTGTTTAAAAGTGTGTTTTTGAATCAATTTACTGATAAGATTAAAACACTTAAGAAACAAGAGTTGAATCCTAAACAAACTGTTTGAAATCGCATGACCAAACTATATTGATTTGGTATGCGATCTAAACTGATTTTGCATCGAATGAGATCGCATTGCATCGATCGATGCAATGCAAGGATCGATCGTTGCAGTCGCGAGAGATTGACCGCGATCGCATGGGTCGTTCGAACGATCGCATGGATCTCACGAGAATCTCTCGGCCAAACCTGATAACCGTTCGTGCACGCGTGAGAGCATCGATCGATGCAGGATCGATGAACGATCGTTGCACGATCGATGCTGTGAGCATCGATCGATGCGGTTAGGGTTTCGGCTCGGTTTAATTTAATTAAAATTAAACGTCTCGGTTTGATAAACAGATTTAATAATTTTATTAAGTCTGGTTAAACCGGGATAAGAAATCCAATGTCGAAAGAATTATTGGATTTAGTGCCTAAACCAGGAATTTCTAATTTGATTTGGTTGGACCAAATAAATTGAGAAAATCCGGTTTAGTAAATAACCGGTTGACAATTGTGGTCATCGTAGTAATTAAAACTTGGTTAGACCAGTTTTAATGAACCAGACCGGTTATGTCAAATAATTGGACAATTGGGTCATGTCTTGGACATGGACAAATTCTTGGGCCTCGGGCCAAGAAGTTAAAACAATTGGGCCAATTATTTGAGTCTTTCTTCAGATCAATTTAAAATTTATTTTATAAAATTATAAAGTCGATTTTAAATTATAGTTTCCGAAATTTTGCAATTAGAAAGTTTCTTAAAATAGAAGTTTCTGAATTTGCGGGTTTTGGATTTTAAAGAAATTTCTAAAGTTAGAAAGTTTCCGATTTTAGAAAGTTTCCAAAAATAGTAGGTTTCCAAAAATAGAAAGTTTCCCGAAATAGTAATCTTCTATTTTGGGAATGAATTTTAATAAACCTACGAACCTCAAATAATATCAAGCGTTGGATGTCTTGTCCAGACTATGTCAGCTGTCAAAGCCCATTCAATTGCATTCATGGCCTTACAGTGTGAGGATGTCTGCTTTTTGCGTGGGTAAGACGGTTTGTGATTCATAAATGTCATTGGGAGTCCCAGACATTAATGATTACATGACTGTATAGTCTGGTTTTCTTGACTAGGCCATCGGGAGTCCCGGGCCTTGAGACATCAGAGTGGATTGGGCCTCGGGCCCAGATTCACAACCAAGAGTTATATCACGGATATAATTAGCCTAAATAGGGCTTACCGATATAAGCTAAGGTTTGGTGACGGCCAGTGGCCCACTTTAATCTTAGTTATATGTGGATCTTGGAATCATTATATTCTATTGAGGGTAACTTATGTTATTGAATATAATGCGTGATTAATCAAATTAAATTTTAATATGAGATTAGTCATTTTGAACATAATAACTAATAACCTTTTTATTTATATATTTCAGATATGACTACTACAAGCACACAAAACACATTCTCGATCCGGTCTGTTCTCGAGAAGGAGAAGCTGACTGGAACGAACTTCCTGACATGGTCAAGGAACTTGAGGCTGGTCCTCAAGCAGGAGAAGAAGGATTATGTCCTTCGAGATCCCCTCCCCGAGAGGCCTCTTGCCAATGCTGCCAGGACTCTGCACAATGCTTGGGAAAAGCATTCGTCAGATGAAAATGATGTCTATTGCCTGATGTTGGTGACAATGACTCCTGAGCTGCAAAAACAGTTCGAAAGTGTATTGTCTCCCATCGAGATAATGGCAAGCCTGAAATCGCTTTTTCAGGAGCAGGCTAGGACCGAGAGGTTCCAGACAGTTAAGAACCTCTTGGACTGTAAGTTGGCTGCGAATGCGGCAGTGAGTCCTCATGTCTTGAAGATGATGGGTTATCTCGATCATCTTCAGAAACTCGACTGCCCAATCAGCCAGGAACTTGCCTGCGACATCATTCTGCAGTCTTTACCTGCAAGCTATGATCAGTTCATTCTGAACTTTAACATGCATGGCTTGAGTAAGACACTACCTGAGCTTCACGGAATGCTCAAGACTGCAGAGCCCAACTTGAGGAAAACCGCCAAGGACCCCAATGTGCTTATGGTGCAGAAGGGCAAGGGGTTTAAGAAATCCTCTGCTAAGGATAAGGGAAAGGCCAAGGCTGTCCAAGTCACGGACAAGGACACGCCAAAGCCCAAGCCCAAGTCCAAGGCTGGGCCTACTGACATGTGCAGGTTCTGCAAAGAACTGGGGCATTGGAGAAGAGATTGTAAGAAATTCCAGGAAGGTCTAAAGGAATTGAAGAAGAAGACTTTCGAGACTTCTTCATCAGGTATTTTTGTTATAGAAGTTAATACAACTACTTCTGATAATACCTCATGGGTCATGGATACTGGTTGTGGGGCTCATATTTGTACTAATATGCAGGCACTCAGCAACAGTAGAAGGCTGAAGCAAGGACAAGTGGAGCTACGAGTTGGGAATGGAGCGAAAGTTTCAGCACTAGCTGTAGGCACATACTTGTTGTCTTTACCTTCGGGATTGATTTTAGAACTGAATAATTGTTATTTTGTACCTGCTATAAGCAGAAATATTATTTCAATTTCTTTGTTGGATTTGGAAGGTTATGATTTTTCAGTTAAGAATAAATTATGTTCCTTCAATCGCAACAATTTGTTCTATGGTTCTGCCCCTCTTACGAATGAGCTTTACATACTCGATCAATCCGCGCCAATTTATAACATTAATACAAAACGGTTTAAACCTAATGAGGAAAACCGAACGTTTCTATGGCATTGTCGTTTAGGGCACATCAGCGAGAAACGCATCAAGAGGCTCCATTCGAATGGACTTCTTGGCTCATTTGACTTTGAGTCATGTGAGAAATGCGAATCATGCATGATGGGCAAAATGACACGGGCCCCCTTTAATAAACCTAACGAGAGGGCCAGTGACTTATTGGGCCTGATACACACTGATGTGTGTGGCCCAATGTCCACAAATGCAAGAGGAAACTATCAGTACTTCATTACCTTCACTGATGATTTCAGTAGGTATGGATATGTTTATTTGATGAAACATAAGTCTGAATCTTTTGAGAAGTTCAGAGAATTCCAAAATGAAGTACAGAACCAACTTGGCAAAAGCATTAAGGCTCTTCGGTCCGACCGAGGAGGAGAATACTTAAGCCAAGAATTCAGTGATCATCTGAGAGAGTGTGGGATTGTATCCCAACTCACTCCTCCTGGAACGCCACAATGGAATGGTGTGTCTGAGAGGAGAAATCGGACCTTATTGGATATGGTTCGGTCTATGATGAGTCACACAGACCTTCCAATATCCCTTTGGGGATATGCTCTGCTAACAGCAGTGTTCACTCTAAATAGAGCGCCATCAAAAACAGTGGCAAAGACACCATATGAATTATGGACTGGAGAAGCTCCAGTGCTGTCTTATCTCAGAATTTGGGGTTGTGAAGCCTATGTCAAGAGATTGATCTCAGACAAGCTTACACCGAAATCTGACAAATGCTACTTCATTGGTTATCCACGGGAAACCAAGGCTTATTACTTCTATCTACGTTCCGAGAACAAGATCTTTGTTGCCCGGGATTGTAACTTTCTTGAGAGGGAGTTTCTCTCTAAGAAAGACAGTGGGAGTAAGGTACTGCTTGAAGAAATTCAAGATGAACAGGATACTGCTCAACCTAATGAGGAAGAGCAGCAGGAGGACCTACAAGAAATTGTAGAGCCTGAACCTGTAGTACCTGAAGTTCGAAGATCCGGGAGGATCCGTCACGAACCCGAGAGATATCAAGGATTCCTCGTGACTAACTGTCATGATCTTTTGATCATTGATGGTGATGAGCCATCGAACTTCAATCAAGCCATGATGGGCCCAGATTCCTCTAAGTGGCGCAAGGCCACTGATTCCGAAATGGACTCCATGTCGGTCAACCAAGTGTTTTCGTTGGTTGACTTACCCGCTGGTGTAAAAGCCATCGAGTGCAAATGGATCTTCAAGAAGAAGATTGACGTGGATGGAAATGTCCAGATTTATAAAGCCAGGTTGGTGGCAAAAGGTTTCAGACAAGTTCACGGTGTGGACTACGATGAAACCTATTCACCAGTGGCTATGATGAAATCTATTCGGATTCTACTAGCAACTGCAGCTTTTCATGATTATGAAATTTGGCAGATGGACGTGAAAACCGCCTTCCTGAATGGAATTCTGGAAGAGGATGTGTATATGACACAACCTGACGGTTACATAGATCCGAAGAATGCTGGGAAAGTATGCAAGCTTCATAAATCCATTTATGGATTAAAGCAAGCATCGAGGAGCTGGAATCTTCGTTTTGATGAAGCGATCAAGCAATTTGACTTCATCAGAAACGAAGAAGAACAATGCGTGTATAAGAAATCTAGTGGGAGCAAGATTGTATTTCTTATTCTGTATGTCGATGACATACTACTTCTCGGAAACGACATTCCAATACTGAAGTCCGTAAAAGACTGGCTTGGAAGTTGTTTTTCCATGAAAGACATGGGTGAAGCCGCATACGTTCTTGGAATTAGGATCTATCGGGATAGACCTAAGAAGCTGATAGGCTTGTGTCAAGACTCATACATTGACAAAGTCCTACAAAGATTCAGCATGAAAGATTCCAAGAAGGGCTTCACGCCAATGGTACATGGCACAACGCTAAGCAAGAAGCAGAGCCCTACGTCGGCTGCTGAGCTTGAGCGCATGAAGAATATTCCTTATGCATCTGCAATAGGATCTGTCATGTATGCCATGATCTGTACTCGTCCTGATGTTGCTTATGCATTGAGCATGACGAGTAGATACCAGTCAAATCCAGGTGAAAACCATTGGATTGCCGTAAAGAATATCTTGAAGTATCTAAGACATACTAAGGATAAATTCTTGGTGTACGGTGGAAGTGATGTGCTTAAAGTCAGTGGATTCACGGACGCAAGTTTCCAGACAGACACAGATGATTTCCGGTCACAGTCCGGTTATGTTTTTTGTCTGAATGGCGGTGCAGTAAGTTGGAGAAGCTCCAAGCAGGACACCGTTGCTGATTCCACTACAGAAGCTGAATATATCGCCGCCTCAGAAGCAGCGAAGGAAGCTGTTTGGATACGAAAGTTCATTATGGAACTAGGTGTGATACCAGATGCGGCTGAGCCTCTGGCGCTATTTTGTGACAACAATGGTGCTATAGCTCAGGCAAAGGAACCAAGATCACACCAGAAATCCAAGCATGTTCAAAGAAGATATCACTTGATACGTGACATCGTTAATAGAAAGGAAGTCAAGATCAGCCGAGTTCCGACAGATGATAATGTCGCTGATCCGTTGACAAAGCCACTCCCAAGGCCTAAGCTCGAGTTCCTGACTGAAGCTGTAGGCATTAGAAACATTGAAATGTAATCTAAATTTGAGTGGGAGTTTTGTGAGCTTTATTTTAGTTATTTGATATGTTCTTGTAAAACATTATTTTATGTTTTAATGAAATTATTATTTCAAGATTATTTTAACTGTGATGAAATAATCGTTCCAAAATGATATAAACCATTTTATAGGTCATCGAAGTAAATGACTTGATCTTGAGTCATCGAAGTCATTTAGCTTGATCATGAGACCCTATATTTGATAGATGTTATATATCATCCCGTCCCCAGTCGAAGGTTGTTGAAATTGGAACATCAACAACCGTGTGAGACTGGATTGGTACGTGACTTATGACAAAGTCTCAGTGTGTCATAGATGCGCGGCATCAAAGTCAGTACATAGGTGTATGTTGGGAACATACGACCGGACAAGACCCGCTTATAAGAACTCTTCAGGATATTTATATCTGTGTCATAAGAGATTCTTACTACGACTATAGAGTATAGTCCTTAGACCTGAGTTCACATGCATGTGACTGCACATGGACTGATGTACTTTGATCATTGTCTAACGCTATCGTTCTGCGATAGCTATAAGGACCTTGTTTGGGTACATCATGAAATGAGTAGTTTACAGTGATGGAACAAGATGGGATTTGTCCCTCCAATATAAATGGAGTGAATATCTCTAGGCCAATCGGAGATTTGAATACTGGAAAACGCATGGCCATGCTCAAACGGACTTTCCCGAGTCGTTTGGATTGTCAGTATCAAATCAGAGTCCGATGAACAAGATTAGGCTTTATAAGGATGACACTAATCTTGCCTTATGACTAATCGAGATATTGAGACAAAAGGATTATGAATACAGAGATTCCAGTACAAGTGGGAGATTGTTGGAATTGTGTCCAGTAATCTCGGTACTGTCTCTAGAAAGTAAGAGTATGTCAATGATCAGACATAAGTCATATAATACTGGGGGTCATGATGGCTTGCTAGAGTCCGCTCATGATCTATAAGTCTTGGACTTATTGCCTTTATTATATGATCCCATATGGGTCACACGCCTAAGCTAACAGGAAAATGTGTAGGAACGGTTTAGCAGAAGTACAGTAAAAGTGCTAGGCATTTACTGTACTTAGAGAGAATAAAAGGTTTAGCCACTGTGCATCGATCGATGCATAAGGTGCAACGATCGATGCAGTGCGCAAACACCGACGAGTTAATTGGTATTTGGGCCAAATGGCCCAAACGGAACAGGACGAGTTTTGTGTCATAAAACTCGAGTTTCAGACTGATTAACCCTAACACTTGAGCCGTAAACTCTCTCTCTCTGCGCCGAGTTCCCCTTGTGGTCTAGCAGCTGTTTCCTGTGAAAGCGTGTGTGAACCTTTGGAGGATTCATCCCTCGGTGTTTCTCTGATCTCAGACATACCATCTTCTTCCGCTGCAATAACAGGTATAAGGTGAGATCATCATTTGTTTCTATTCTGAGAAGAACCTAGATCGCATGTTTAGGATAATCTGAATCTGGAATTGAATCAGGATTCATCTAAACGTTCCAACACTGAAATCCTTGACGAACCTCCTGTAGAAACTAGCCAATTAATGAAAGCTTCAGACATGGCCAATGCTGGTCGATGTTGGCCATTCCTGGATAGCCTTAACCTTCTCTTGATCCACCTGTAGTCCCTGCGAGCTCACAACAAAGCCTAGGAAAACAAGCTGATCAGTGCAGAACGTGCACTTCTTGAGGTTTGCATAAAGGCCTTCTTGACGAAGAGTCTCTATTACTTGCTCAAGGTGCACGAGGTGGTCGGAGAAACACTTATAGTAAATGAGAATATCATCAAATTAAACGACCACAAAGTTACTGATGTAGGCTCGTAAGACTTGGTTCATGAGCCTCATAAAAGTGATGGGAGAATTGGTAAGACCGAACAGCATGACGAGCATTCATATAGTTCCTGATTGGTTTTAAACGCCGTCTTCCATTCGTCTCCTTCTTTTATCCTTACATGATGGTAGCCACTCCGTAGATCGATCTTAGAGAAAACAAATGCTCCGTGCAGCTCGTCCACCATGTCGTCTAGGCGCGGTACCGGGTGCCGATACTTGATGGTAATGTTGTTGATTGCTCGGCAGTCGATAAACATCCTCCATGATCCGTCTTTCTTGGGTACAAACAAGACCGGAACGGCACACGAACTGAGACTCTCGTGGATATAGCTCTTGGACACGAGGTCCTGAATCTGCTTTTCTAACTCCTTGGACTCTGTCGGGTTCATTTTGTACGCCGGTCAGTTTGGTAGAGCGGCTCCTGGTACGAGGTCGATCTGGTGCTCAATTCCTCGGATTGGGGGTAAGCCGGCTAGAATCTCCTCCGGGAACACGACATTAAACCTGTCCAACAAAGAAACCACTTCTCAGGGCAACTCTATGTCATTAGAACATGAGTGTAGTGCCTCCTTAAAGATCATCAGTAGCACCTGCGTACTCTGGCTAATAGCCTTGGATACGTAACTTGAAGTAATAAGCAGGTTGGCCTTACTGATCTTGCTGTCCTTGGCAAGTTTTAACTGCATCTCGTGGACTTCCAGTTGTGTAAGCGGTGCGAGCTGGTACTTGCGCTTGTCGTGGCTGAACGAGTAGTGGTTGGTGAATCCGTTGTGCAACGCCTCTTTATCGAACTGCCATGGCCGGCCTAGAAGTAGATGTCCAACTTGCATGGG
The DNA here is from genome assembly GCA_030180135.1 of Orychophragmus violaceus. NCBI lineage: Eukaryota > Viridiplantae > Streptophyta > Magnoliopsida > Brassicales > Brassicaceae > Orychophragmus > Orychophragmus violaceus. The sequence goes on along the minus strand of CM058232.1, from coordinate 67,871,196 downwards.
CACAACAACGCACACCACTTGGTCTTTGTATTTGCCAATGTTGAACGGAACGGTGACTTGATCGGCGATCCGTATCTCCGTATCGTCATTGAGCCATCTAAGCTGGTACAGTCGCGGGTGCTTCGAGGCTTGAAGACCGAGCTTGTCGACCATATATCTTCTAGCTGCATTGGCACACGATCCTTCGTCGATGATAAGGCTGCAGACCTTGTTGTTCACCGTGCACCGGGCATGAAAGATGTTCTCCCATTGGACCGCCTCGGGATCTACTAGAGCCCTGAGAGCTCTTTGTATCACCAACATCTCTCCAGTGTCTGGATATTCAATGGGTGTTTCCGGGTCGGCCATCTCCTCGTCCTGCTCGTCTTGCGACTCGTACTCGCCAGCCTCTGTATGGATCATGACACGTCGGTTCGGACATTCTCGGGCCATATGTCCTTTTCCTTGACATTTAAAACATGTAATATCCCTAGCTCGATAGGGACTAGGAAACTTACCTGCTTCTAGGCGGTTGAACTTAGGAGCCTCGGTGTTCGGCTTTTTGAACTGCGACTCGTCCTGAATGGCCTTGCCTTTGTCAACGGCTCTAGGTACGGGTGGCGTCCATGTGGAATTTCTCCGATCTCAGCTCATCGTCGCCGCCTTCCATTTGTTGTGTTGCTCGACCTGGATACTCATGTGCAGTATCCCAGACATGTTGTGGTACGGTTGGAGCTCGAACTTCCGGGCAATGCGGTCATGTAACCCGTCAACAAACTGAGCCATGAGGGGTGTCCTCCGAGTCGTCTAACTCGAGCATGTTCCGTAGTTGCTCAAACTCCTCAAAAGTACTCTTCTACGGACCTGCTTCCCTGCACCAACTTACTAAATCTCTTCTGTAAGTCTCTAGGAAAGTGTGGAGGCACGTACCTTCGCCTTAGGTTGTCTTTCATGTCGGCCCACGTGGTGATCTGATCGTGGTTATGCCGCCTACGTTCAGAAATGTCTCTATCCCACCAGGACAAGGCGTGGTTCATGAGATAGGCCGCTGCTAACGCCACCTTTCTTCGATCGTTGTAGGTGTAGTAGTCAAATATATGCTAAATGCTCTGTTCCCACTCGAGATATGCCTCCGGGTTAACCTTGCCTGCAAAAGTAGGAGGATTTAGTTTAACGTCGCTTGGATTTCCTTGATGTACCTCGTCGTCTCGTATGCGTCCGCGATGGAATCGCGTTGTTGGTGGAACGGTCGGTGGTTTCGGTCGTGTGGTTCGTCGTCAAGCCCCAGCATGTCCTCGTCCGTGTCATCGTACTAGTTGACCTAAACCTTCGGACCTATCCGTTCTGGTGCGTTCAAGGGTGCGGTTTGGGGCGCGGCTCGTGGTACGGGAACGGCTGGCTGCTCGAGTCGGGCCAGTCGTTCTCCGATAGCTTGGATCGCTCCAAGTAGCTTAACAAATTCAGCTGGTGCGTTTTGTTGATCACCCATTCCTTTCTTCCTGCACACTTAACAAATACTTAAACGCAAAATGAAATAGAACATGTAATAAGCACAAAAATTGGCAATCCCAAAAATGGTAAGTTGCTGAAATTGCTTAAATCACAAACTTGGCTGGTTGCTTAATGTTAATTAAATTGATAGCTCTACAAAAAAAAAAAACAAGGCTAAATTTCAGACTCGCACAAACAATCACAAGTCGGTTTGCAAGTAAAAATTTTGCAGTCACAATCCAAGACTTATCAAACCGAAACAATAAAACTAACGAGAGTGAGTAAGAAGGCCGGTTATTAAAAACAATAAGGCTAACGATTTTCTTTGGTTTTCTGGCAGGTGCAAGGCTGGCTAATTAATTAAACCAAACCAGAGACGATAACAGGAATCAAACCAATCCAAAAAAATCTCAGCTCAAACGATTATACACAACAAGCACAAACGATTGTTTTTAACCTAGCAAGAACTATATGGTGCATGAAATTTAACAACTTATCTTCTTCTTTTTTTAGCTTAGATGAGGCAAAACAGAATGAAGATCTACCAACCTAAATGCAATATGGAGCAGAGACAGAAACTGAACCAAATAACAAGACAAATCGACAGTAACATAAAAACAGTGCAGCTTCGCAAACTTAGTCGATATGCAGTCGATATATAACACCCTAGAAAACGTTTTGTGTTTTATTTGATGCACATAACACAAATGAAACAAGGTCGCAAGGGTGATATCAGAGACAAGCTCAATACTATCGCAGACAAACAATACTACAAGCACAAGTGAACGTATGCAACCAAAAGAACCCTAGCAGCACTAGTAATGGCCGATTGATTTTCAAGCAAGCTAACACAACATTTTAAAAAAAATAAGAATATGCTGTAGCTATCAATAACAAAAAGAAACATAATGAAACACTATTTTTTCGAATATAATGCTAGAGAAATCAAATCGTAAACAAGACTAATGAAAGAGATGATAGAGTTTAAAATGGACCGGATTGTTTCAAGAGCCTAAGCTCTGATACCAGATGATGTAAGCTTCGGGGGAAGCTCACACAGCACCGATCTGATAGAGACTCCAAGGCTGGACTGAGGTCGCTCTCCTTGGTGCCACGAACAGATAGAGAGGTGGAGCACAAGCAGCTGGACTGAAGTCACTCTCTGCTGATGCTAGAAGGTGAATTCGATGAGAAGCTGGAACAGGAAATGATTTGTCTTGAGCTGAAAGGGGAATCCTCAACAAGACAACTCGCGGCCACCAACAATCAATAGATCTAGGGTATTTCTTTGCATAAAACGTAACTGAAAAAAATACAAGGAGTTTGGCTAATAAAAGCCTAGTTTTCGAAAACCCTAGGAAAAATAAGATGGATTGGGCCTTAAGGCCTTACAAGAATAAAAAAAGAAAAATAAAGCCAAATAAAATCCCCTGAGGCGTTTGGAAGGGTCTTGGCTTCTTGGGCTGTGCGTTCTGTCTGATGAAACGGGCCTCGGGTTACCTCGTTAAAAACCTTACAAGGAAAACCCAATGGGATAAAAGCTTGCAAGGGAAAAGAGTATAACCTTTGGTTCACAGAGACGACACATGCTAAGGATCAACGGCTCTTATGGTGAAGACCACTGCTGCGACGTAGATCCTAAGTAATGGCCAGATGGACGATCCTGGTGTGAACGGATGTTCGTGGTCGGAATCGGTCGTCTCGGACATCCTCCGGGCTAGCTGGTTCAGGACGAGATGATCATGCTCCAAATGGTTAAAGTACTCCGTAATGTTGTCTATGCTTCTCCTTGTGATCAGATGGTCCATGGCTCGGTTGAATTTCTCCGTGAGTCTCTTCTGTGCGCCACGGGTCCGGGGCGCACTCACCATGGTCGGGTATGGTTCGGCTGGATCTGTCTAGTCCGGTTCGGCTGAACCGATGTCCTCATCATACTTGATCAATTTATGTCTTTTATAAAACTTGCTAATTAATCGTTTCATATTAATCAAAAACCGTGCAACACACAATAACTTAACCCAATATCATACAAATAAACATTCATATTAGAAATATAAACAAAGCGACATTTGTTATTACCTAGTTCCTTATATCTCAAGTCTATAACCTAGTGTCAGGAACCGGCGTAAGAATGATATCAATCAAACAATTAACCTCAACTCACAGTTTATCTTTTCTTGGTTGACTCCGGTGACTCCATTGACCTAACTCCGATCTATCCTCGAAATGTACCTCCGGAACCTAACTCCAACGCTTTAATGAATCCTAACTTAAACGGTTAACTGCTAAACCCTAATCTTACTTCTATAAAAGAGAAAGTAGATATCTAATACGAACGTTGGAAATGTCCATTAAGAAATATTCCAACGCTCCTCCGGTATCCCTCCTTCTCTTTTCTCTCTCATTTTATTTTCCTTCTATTCTCTTCTTCTCTCCCTTCACTCTTTGCTCACGTTTTGGTTAGTTGATATATCATGGTATTTAGGGTTTTTAATCATGATATCAGTCTTTGTTATTGAGTATTTTATTATGTGTTTGGAGTCTTTTAGAGTGTTTTACAGGTTTAGGTACATTTGGAGCTTAATTGGATGTTTTGGAAATATTTTGAGCAATTCTGCACTATATAATGATTTCAGAGAGTTCACTGGCTGCATCTTCATAGTGCGTCGATCGACGCAGTATGTGCGTCGGTCGATGCACCCCTGATCCAGAATTCTGCGCACAAAAATCTGCATTCTTGGAAATTACAGTTGTTACCCAGAAGTTTCCCAGATTTACAAAAAGGCTCAAATCGTGTTTAGACTATTATATTAGGTTTTTAAGCCATTGTTTGAGCTAAGTTTTATTCTACATTCAGAGAGTTTTTGAGAGAGAGATTTGTAGCTTTTTGGGGCTGATCAGATACTCGACAGAGAGAAGATTTCGAACCACTTTTATTCTTCTATCTCTTTATGCTATCTATTACATACATGTCTTTTGTTATGATTTCCATGTCTGAGTAGTTTTCCTGTTAGGTTTAGGGATTCTCATTAGGGATTTCAGGGAATATTAGGTTAATTGATTAATTGGGATTCATAACTTCTAGTTCTTCATCTAGGGTGATCTTAATGCTTAATCTGAACTGGTGATATATCATGGTTTTTGCCGGTTTTATGCCATAATATAATTGTGTTTTAGTGTTATTTTGTGTTCTTTTAGAGTCTATTACAGGTATAATCAGGTTTGGAGCAGAATTGGAGATATTTGAGCGTTTTGGGGATTTTTGGAGTGCTTGGCCGAGAGATTGAGCTCACTGCCCGATTTTGAGATCATGCATCGATCGACACACCTTTGGTGTCGATCGACACACTAGCGAGATGGGCCGATCACGGCGGTTTAATGAAGAATCAAGATTTTGCACTTAGGCCCAGAAGTTTCTAGTATTTACAAAGAAGCCCCAGCCGAGATTATGCCTATATAATTAGGATTTTGGTGTTTATTTTAGATACGCTTTCATACTTAGAGCTAAGAGATTTTTAGAGCTTTTGGGGCTGATCTATTCCTGTACTTCATCTATTTTGGAGAAGATTTCGAACCCCTTTATCTATTTAATTTCTTATATGCAATCTATTTATTCTATGATTTCTGTTTCATTAATCATGCCTGAGTATATTCATAGTTAGGTTTAGGGTTTCTCATTAAGGATTTCATGACTTGCTAGACTTGTTTAATTCAGTTAAGGATTCACATGAATAGAATGTTCTTCGATCTAAATTGAGTTTAATGCTAGTTCTAACCTGATCAATTAGAATCTAGATCTTAGGTTTCTAAATACGACACGAGAGTGTGGTTTAGAATCTGGACTATATAGGTTGAGCAATTAAATTATTCGCAAAGAGATTTGGCTTAGTTTAATTGTGAACATATCGAACTTGAAATTAATGCTGGTTTAATCTGTTAGTAATTGCAAAGAGATTTGGATTACTGCATTTAGACTTAGAGAATTCTCGCAAAGAGATTTGGTTAATTCTAATTCCGTGATTTGAGTTCTAGAACTGTGCTTAATTAGATCCTGACTGATTGATTTGTCTGCTTGTCTGATTTCCTGAGAACGCCCTAGACTTAGCGCCTTTAATTAACTGCTTTCACCACCAACAATCTGTTACTTGTTTACTTTCTTGCTTTGCTATTTAGTTTAATACAAATTGCTTTCTTTTTAGTTTAAATTCCTACGGTTCTTTATCTATCGAGACCAGAGTCTCTGTGGATTCGATACCCTATATACTACAATCACTTAACTGTGCACTTGCAGTAGAATAGGATTAAAACTAGACCCTATCAAGTTTTTTGGCGCCGTTGCCGGGGACTCTTAGAGTCTTCGATAGGATCGAACTTAGGGTTTTTACTTGGATTTTTTATTTTCGTTTCGTTTTGTTTTGTTTTTATTCTAAGTTACTGATTTCTCTCTGTTTTCTCTCTGTCGCAGGTACCGATTTCGCTTTGCGTCGATCGTTGCACTTGTGTGTCGATCGTCACCAGGCGATTCTGAGATTAAATCGATCGTTGCACTGATAGCATCGATCGTTGCTTGACGATTACAGACAGTTTATGCAGACGCGTGAAACTCGAAGTAATCAGAACCTGAACCTCGTTAATCTCGGACTTGAAGAACTTGGACGTCTAGAGAGGACTAACAGAAGAGAAAGAAGAGCAAGGATGGTGGTACAGAAGCTAATCATTATGCCTGATGCTCAAGGTACCCTGAGGGACCGAGATAACAATCCGTACAATGCTGCTGGGCAACGGGTGTTGGAATTGTGTCCAGTAATCTCGGTACTGTCTCTAGAAAGTAAGAGTATGTCAATGATCAGACATAAGTCATATAATACTGGGGGTCATGATGGCTTGCTAGAGTCCGCTCATGATCTATAAGTCTTGGACTTATTGCCTTTATTATATGATCCCATATGGGTCACACGCCTAAGCTAACAGGAAAATGTGTAGGAATGGCTTAGCAGAAGTACGGTAAAAGTGCTAGGCATTTACTGTACTTAGAGAGAATAAATGGGTTTAGCCACTATGTGTCGATCGATGCACAAGGCGTATCGATCGACACAGTGCGAGAACGCCGTCGAGTTAATTGGTATTTGGGTCAAAGGCCCAAACGGAACTGAACAAGTTTTATAAATAAAACTTGAGACGAGTTCAGGCAATTAACCCTAGCCAGCCGCCAACTCTCTCTCTTCTGTCGCCTCCCTCCTCGTGGTCTAGCAGCCAGATTCCTTTGCGTGCGTGTGTGAACCTTTGGAGGATCCATCCCTTGGTGGCTCTCTGATCTCTGACCATACCATCCCTTTCCGCTGCATAAACAGGTATAAGGTGAGATCAACAATTGTTTCTAATCAAGAGAACCTAGATCCGCATGTTTAGGATAATCTGAATCAGAGAATTGAATCAGGATCAACTAAACATTCCTTCAGTGGTATCAGAGCTATTGGTTCTGGTTTTTCTTGTTTAGATTCAAGCTTAGGATTGTTTTCTTGTTTAAGAAGTGTTTTGAATCAACTACTGATAAGAGAAATCACTTAAGCAACAAGGAATTGAAACCTAAACACACTTGAAATCGCAAATCCAAGCTATATTGATTTGGAATGCGATTTTCATAAAGAAGTATCGGCTGTGATCGCATGGATCGATCGATACGATCGCATGGATCGGTCGATACAACCGCGAGAGATCGACTGCAATTGCATGGATCGATCTAACGATCGCATGGATTTCGCATATCTCGGCCAAGCCTGCTCAACGCGTGAACGCATCGATCGATGCTGAGAGCATCGACCGATGCGATTGATGAATCGATCGATGCGGTTGATGAATCGATCGATGCGGTTGGTTCATCGATCGATACGGTTGGGTTTAAGGCTCGGTTTAAAATCTTGATTAAAATCAATCGTCACGGTTTAATAAACAGATTTAATAATTTTATTAAAGTCTGGTTAAACCGGGATAAGAAATCCAATGTCGAAAGAAATATTGGATTTTGTGCCTAAACCAGGATATTCTAATTTGATTTGGTTGGACCAAATAAATTGAGAAAATCCGGTTTAGTAAATAACCGGTTGACAATTGTGGTCATCGTAGTAATTAAAATTTGGTTAGACCAATTTTAATGAACCAGACCGGTTATGTCATTTAATTGGACAATTGGGTCATGTCTTGGACATGGACCAATTCTTGGGCCTCGGGCCAAGAAGTTAAAACAATTGGGCCAATTATTTGAGTCTTTCTTCAGATTAATTTATAATTTTATAATAGAAGTTTCTGAATTTGCATGTTTTGGATTTTAAGAAATTTCTAAAGTTAGAAAGTTTCCGGTTTTAGAAAGTTTCCAATTTTAGAAAGTTTCCAAAAATAGTAGGTTTCCAAAATAGAAAGTTTCCCGAAATAGTAATCTTCTATTTTGGGAATGAAATTTTAATAAACCTACGAACCTCATATAATATCAAGCGTTGGATGTCTTGTCCAGTCTATGTCAGCTGTCGAAGCCCATTCAATTGTATTCATGGCCTTACAGTGTGAGGGTGTCTACTTTTGCGTGGATAAGACGGTTTGTGATTCATAAATGTCATTGGGAGTCCCAGACATTAATGATTACATGACTGTATAGTCTGGTTTTCTTGACTAGGCCATCGGGAGTCCCGGGCCTTGAGACATCAGAGTGGATTGGGCCTCGGGCCCAGATTCACAACCAAGAGTTATATCACGGATATGATTAGCCGATATAGGGCTTACCGATATAAGCTAAGGTTGGGTGACGGCCAGTGGCCCACTTTGATCTTAGTTATATGTGGATCTTGGAATCATTATATTCTATTGAGGGTAACTTATGTTATTGAATATAATGCGTGATTAATTATATTAAATTTAATGCGAGATTAATCATATTGAACATATTAACTAAAATCCTTTTATCTTAATTTTCAGTTATGACTAGCACAAACAATCAAAACACTTTCTCGATCCGGTCTGTCCTTAAGATGGACAAGCTGAACGGATCAAATTTCTTGACTTGGTCGCGGAACCTGAGGCTAGTCCTCAGACAGGAGAGAAAGGACTATGTTCTTGAGAGAGCTCTCCCCGTGAGGATCGGGTCCAATGCCTCCCATGCAGTATATGATGCTTGGAATAAGCATTATAATGATGCGGTAGATGTGCGTGGTCTGATGTTGGCTACCATGGACTCAGATTTGCGGAAGCAATATGAGAACATGGAGTCGCCAATAGAGATGATCAGCAGCCTGAAATTGAAATTTCAGGAGCAGGTAAGAGTGGAGAGATACCAGTTGGTTAAGTCTCTCACTAGCTGCAAGCTACCAAATGATCATCCAGTGAGTCCTCATGTCAGTAAAATAATGGGTTACATTGATAACCTGAGGAAACTGGATTATCCAGTTAGCCAAGAATTGGCAACTGAGATCATTCTGCAGTCACTGCCGTCAAGCTATGATAAGTTCAGAAGGAACTATATCAAGAAAGGCTTAACGAAGACGCTGACTGAACTGCATGATATGCTCAAGACAGTTGAGCCAAACGTGAAGAGTACCCTGTACAATCTCATGAATGAGAAGGGTAGGTTTACTAAACCTAATGCTGACAAGGGTGAAGACAAAGTTGTCCAGATTTTGAATCATGGCAAGCGTGTGTCTTCTGAGCCCGAGTCAGATACCTCTTACGTTGGTAAGTGCTGCTACTGTAAGGAGACAGGGCATTGGAAGAGAAATTGCATTAAATTCATGGAAGATGATGAGGAGTTGAAGTTGATGTATGAGACTACTTCCTCAGGTATTCATGTTATTACTTCAAGTTCTACCTTAAAGGTATTGGATACTGGTTGTGGCACTGATATTTGTGATAATATGCAGAGCCTAAGCAACAGTAGAACGTTGAAGGAAGGACAAGTGAAACTACATGTCTGGAAGGAGCTTGGGATGCTGCCTCAGCCGTAGGGTTTTTCACTCATAGATCCCTTTGAGGCTTGGTTTTGTATTAAGTAATTGCTACAATGTACCTGCTTTAAGCAGAGTTGTCTTTCATTTTCTTGTAAGAATTTGAATGTTTTTCATTTTGATAAAAGACAAGTTTTGTTCTTTTGATCTTAATGAAATATTAATTGTAGCACCCTATTCATGGAATGGGTTTTATATCTTAAACCAAAGAGTGCCTAAATGTAACATAAATACCGAATTGGTTTAAATCTGATGAATTAAACCTGATTTTCCTTGGCATAAAAGTCTTGGTCACATAGAGTAAGTCGGATTCAGAAATCCCATAGTCATGGACTGTTGGGCTCATTTGATAAAATATCTTATGAGACTTGAATTCTGTTTACTAGACCAAAAGGTAAAGGGCCTATCTTAGCCGAGCTAGAGAAAGGCCCAAAGGCTTATTGGACCTGGAACATACTCATGTATGTGGCCCAATGAGCAGTAATGCCAGAGAAAATCTCCTGTACTTCATTGTCTCTACTGATTACTTCAGTGAGTGTGACTGTGTTCATTAGATGAGACACAAGTCGGAATTCTTTGACATGGTCGAAAGAGTTCCAGAATGAAGTATAGGATCTGAATGACAAAAGTATTAAGACTCTGGATTAAATCACGAGTGAGAATACTTAAGTCATTGATTGTGTGATCATCTGAATGAGTGTGAAATCGTTTCACAGCTCATTTCTCCTGAAAACCTGAAGGTTTTTCTCTGAGAAAGAATCAGATCTTATTAGAAATGATTAAAGATGAGTCACACGAATCTTCCATGATATTATTTAAGAATAACGCTCTAAATTATCTAAGTTTACGCTGAAATAGTTCCACCAATATCAGTTGAAAGACACCACGTAAATGTGGATTGGAATCGATCCAAATTCGTCTTTACTGAGTATTTGTAGTTGTGCTACTTCGCTGGTTGTCCTAGGGAAACCAAGGCTTGTTACTTTTACGTCCATTCTGTTTTCTAAGAAGGGAAGTTAATTTCCAAGAAGAACAGTGGGAGTAAAAGTATAACTCGAAGAAATTCGAGAAATACAGGAGGCTGCTTAACCTGTTGAGGGAGAGCAGCGGAAGGATTTACAGATTTCTGTAGAATCTACACCTGTGGATCCTGAAGTTCGCAGATATGAATGAATCAGTTACTAATCCGAGAGTGATTTCTCGTCATTAGTTGAACCTGATAATCATTGAAATCTGCACCTCTGGAGCCTGAAGTTCGCAGATATGAATGAATCAGTTACTAATCCGAGAGTGATTTCTCGTCATTAGTTGAACCTGATAATCATTGAAAGTTCGCATGATCTGATGATCATTGAAAGCGACGAATCTGCGAAATTCAAAGAAGCGATAGTGAACCCGAACTCTCCGAAAAATTACATTTTATGTAAGTTAGCTTCATCGATCCATTCATGGATGGAAGCAAACATATCGGAGTTGGAATCTTCGTTCTGTTGAAGTAGTCAAGGTTTTGACTTGAACAGGAACGAATTGGAACTGTGCGTTTACTAATAGATTGGTGGGAGCGATATTGCATTTCTCATATTGTATGTCGATGACATACTGATTCTCGGAAAAGACGTCCCAATGCTGCAGTCGGTTAAGGACTGGCTTGGGAGTTGGTTCTAATGATTGACATGGGTAAAGCCACGTATGTTTTTGGATTTTGGATCTAAAGATAGAGATCTGAAAGAGCTGGTAGGACAAAGTCAGGATTCTTATCCCGACAAAGTCCTACACGTTTTCAGCATTCCAAGAAGGGTTTTATGCCAATGTCACATGGCATTACGTTAAGCAAGACACAGTGTCCTACGATAACTGCTGAGCTTAAATGCATGGATAAGATTCCATATGCGTCGGCAATTGGATCTATCATGTATGCCATGAAACGTACTTGTTTGATGTTGCTTTAATGTTAAGCAAGACAAGTAAAGACCAGTCAAATCCAGCAAAGAATCACTGGATTGCCGTAAAGAATGTCCTAAAGTATTTGAGAAATACTTAGGATAAGTTCTTGATTTACGGAGAAAGTGAGGTGCTACAAGTCGGTAGAGTCTGAAAGGCAAGTTTCCAATAGACAAAGATGATTTCCGATCACAGTCCGGTTATATCTTGTGTCTATCTGGCGGTGCAAGGCACTGTTGCTGACTCCATGACTTAAGCTGAACATTTCGCAGCTTGGGAAGTGGCGAAAGAGGTTGTTTGGAAAGAAGAGTTCGTCACTGAACTTGATGTGATTTCCAGCATAGATGAGACTAGCTGCACATCAGAGGTCCAAACACCTTGAGGATAGGTATAACCTATTCCGTGAGATAAATGACAGAGATGTTAAGTAGATCAGCAAGTTTCAACGAATGAGAACGTTGCTAATCTATTAACGAAGCCACTCCTTAGGCCTAAGCACGAGTCGCGGACTGTTGCTGTAGGATAAGTGAAATTAAGATGTAGTCTTAATTTCAGTGGGAGTTATTAAAGGGCTTTATTTAGTTATTGGATATGTTCTTGAAATAACATTTAAGATGTTTAATGAAATTATTATTTCAAGATTATTTTAACTGTGATGAAATAATCGTTCCAAAGTGATATAAACCATTTTATAGGTCATCGAAGTAAATGACTTGATCTTGAGTTATCAAAGTCATTTAGCTTGATCATGAGACCCTATATTTGATAAATGACTTATATCATTATGTCCCTAGTCGAAGGTTGTTGAAATTGGAACACCAACAACCGTGCGAGACTGGATTGGTACGTGACTTATGACAAAGTCTCAGTGTGTCATAGATGCGCGGCATCAAAGTCAGTACATAGGTGTATGTTGGGGAACATACGACCGGACAAGACCCGCTTATAAGAACTCTTCAGGATATTTATATCTGTGTCATAAGAGATTCTTACTACGACTATAGAGTATAGTCCTTAGACCTGAGTTCGCATGCATGTGACTGCACATGGACTAATGCACTTTGATCATTGTCTAACGCTGTCGTTCTGCGATAGTTATAAGGACCTTGTTTGGGTACATTATGAAATGAGTAGTATACAGTGATGGAACAAGACGGAATTTGTCCCTCCAATATAAATGGAGTGAATATCTCTAGGCCAATCGGAGATTTGAATACTGGAAAATGCATGGCCATGCTCAAACGGACTGTCCCGAGTCGTTTGGATTGTCAGTATCGAATCAGAGTCCGATGAACAAGATTAGGCTTTATAAGGATGACACTAATCTTGCCTTATGACTAATCGAGATATTGAGACAAAAGGATTATGAATACAGAGATTCCAGTACAAGTGGGAGATTGTTGGAATTGTGTCCAGTAATCTCGGTACTGTCTCTAGAAAGTAAGAGTATGTCAATGATCAGACATAAGTCATATAATACTGGGGGTCATGATGGCTTGCTAGAGTCCGCTCATGATCTATAAGTCTTGGACTTATTGCCTTTATTATATGATCCCATATGGGTCACACGCCTAAGCTAACGGGAAAATGTGTAGGAATGGCTTAGCAGAAGTACGGTAAAAGTGCTAGGCATTTACTGTACTTAGAGAGAATAAATGGGTTTAGCCACTGTGTGTCGATCGATGCACAAGGCGTGTCGATCGACACAGTGCGAGAACGCCGTCGAGTTAATTGGTATTTGGGTCAAAGGCCCAAACGGAACTGAACAAGTTTTATAAATAAAACTTGAGACGAGTTCAGGCAATTAACCCTAGCCAGCCGCCAACTCTCTCTCTTCTGTCGCCTCCCTCCTCGTGGTCTAGCAGCCAGATTCCTTTGCGTGCGTGTGTGAACCTTTGGAGGATCCATCCCTTGGTGGCTCTCTGATCTCTGACCATACCATCCCTTTCCGCTGCATAAACAGGTATAAGGTGAGATCAACAATTGTTTCTAATCAAGAGAACCTAGATCCGCATGTTTAGGATAATCTGAATCAGAGAATTGAATCAGGATTAATCTAAACATTCCTTCAACGGGTTGATGCTGAAGGGAATGTAATCCCTGATCCTCCTGAGCAACCGCAACAGGAGCAGAACCAAGGTCAAAAACCGGCCCAAAACAGACAGATGGTTGTCCATGAGAGGACTTTAGCTGACTACAACAGACCGGATGAGTTTCATGCAAACCGGTCAGCTCTTGTGATGCCTGGTTTTAAGAGGAATGATTTTGAGATCAAAACCATCTACTACTCGCTGATGAGAAAGAATGCCTTACATGGTCATCCTACGGAGCAGCCTATGGATCACATTGATGAGTTTGAGGACCTAATCAATGGCATGAAGTATGATGGAGTCTGCCAGGATTATTTGTTCCTTAAGCTCTTTCCATACAGTCTCGCTGGAGACGCTGCTGCATGGCTGAAGCAACTGCCACCTGGGCAGTTTGATACTTGGGCAGCCCTGAAGAGTGAGTTCCTGCGTCACTTCTATGATAATGCGCGTTCCGATCAGTCCAGACAGGACATTCTCACATTTACCCAAGGTCCTACTGAGCCTCTTAAGACTGCTTGGATGAGATTCAGGAAGTACCAGCGTGACTGCCCACACCATGGATTCACTGAGGTCACATTGCTAGGTATTTTCTTCAGAGGCATACATCTGCCATATCAGTGTGCGCTGGATAACTCCAGTAATGCAAACTTCAACACCAGGACTCCTGCACAAGCTAAGCAGTTGATTGAGAACTTAGTAAGCAGCAACAGTTGCAAGACTATGGATGGGAGGAGGAAGAAGTCTGGTGGAAGTGTAGAGAATTCAGAGATGGCTGAATTTAGATCTAAGCTGGACACAATTTGCAATCTCCTGGCTGGTAAGAAGGCAGTCCACTTTGCCCAAGATGTAGAGGTAATTCAGACTGAGGAGGACACTCAGGAAGAAGAAGTGAATTACATTGGAGGATCTGGTTTCCAAGGTAACAGATTTGGTAATCAGCAGGGAAACAGGTTCTTCAATGGAGGACAAAAGAGTGCCTTCACAGGCAATCAGAACTCAGCTGGTTTTGGACAGACTAGTGGTTTTCAGAAGCCTTTTGGATAAGGTACTCAGAGAACCTATGGATCTTCGTCTTATCAGACTCCTCCTGCAGCCACTGCTCATGAGAGTAAGATGGAGACAATGATGGAACAGCTGCTGGAGAGTCAGACCAAGATTTCTTTGGACTGCAATAAGAAGTTGGATGTTGTCTATGAGGATCTCAATGGAAAGTTTGAGTCTCTGAACACTCATATGAAGCAGTTGGATACTCAGGTGAATCAGATTTCCAGTTCTATGAAAATAAAAGGAGTAGCAGACACCCATATTAAGGCATGGTCTGTGTACATTGATGATGGGTCTCACCTAGGTGAAGGATTTGAGTTAAGCACAGCTGAGTTGGTTGAAGAGGTTGAATTTTCGGATTTTGGAGAAAATCTCTCGGGTGAAAACTGTAAAAACAGTGTTGCATCGATCGACACACCCCTGGTGTCGGTCGATGCAGGTCGTGAACAGACAGACTCGCCGAATGTTGACAGCATTGATGCAGATTTGGAGCTTGATCGCTTGTTCCCTGGAGTGTCTGAGATTACTCAACAGGAGATTTATGCACAATTCACTAGACTATATCTCTCAGTATCTGAAGTGATTAAGCAGGAGATTGAAGAGCTTAAGAAGCTAGAGGAGATTGGTAAAGAGTTGGAAGAAATTCCATCATCTGATGATCCACCTTATCACCCATGTGTGCAGAGGTATTTGAACAAGATGTTGCCTTTAGATGAAGAGCTGAAAGATTGGGTGATTATAGTCCCTCGACAGATAAGTGATGTGCTGTTAACCAAGGTTCCCAAGAAGCTGCCTGATCCTGGGATTTTTGTGCTAAGTTGTTCTCTCTTCGAGGACAGTTTTAGGCGCTCTCTTTGTGATTTGGGAGCTGCTGGAAGTCTCATGCCATATTCTGTGGCAGAGAAGCTGGGTATGCTGGATTTTTCTCCTACTATGACCTCTCTTGTCCTAGCTGATCAGTCTATACGAGTTTTAGAAGGACTCCTTGAGGACATCCCGGTGAAAGTTTGAAACTATTTAGTTCCAACGGACTTCCTAGTGCTGAAGTATGACAGTGATCCTGATGATGCGTTGATACTTGGGAGACCGTTCTTGGCTACAGCGGGAGCAGTGATAGATGTCAGACACAGTCTGATAGACCTCCACCTGGGAGATGAGCCGCTGCATTTTGAGATGGACAAGCTGCGCAAACCACTGATAGATGGGCAGACCTTCACCATTATGGATGGAGATGATGAGCAGTCAAGTCACACTACGGTTTTGGATCCTGGAGAACAGTTTACTCCTTCTTTTCTTGGACAAGATCATTCTGATACAGCTTATTCTCCACCATGGATGAGGAGGCTTGCACAGAGACAATCAAAGTCTCTGTCAGGATCTCCAGCAAACTGATTTTGTTAGTCCGGTCAAGCTAATGACCTTAAACAAGCGATGAGTGGGAGGCAACCCACTGTTAGGTTTAGTGTTTTTCTTTCTTATTTTTGGTGTTTTCTTAGGATTTCACGTTTTTGTTTGTTTTTGCTAAGTGTCAGATACAGAATTCGAGTCTGGAGATGTGTGACGATCGATGCACTTGTGCACCGGTCGTTGCAAGGAGATTACGACGAGGAGATAGATCGCATTGTGACGATCGTTGCGGTCTTGTGCAACGGTCGTTGCACTTGGTTCAATTGCAAAATTAAGGTACGCGCGCTAAACCGGAATCGATATGGTTCAACCAGCATCGATCGTTGCTATCTAGCAACGGTCGTTGCACCCACGACCGAGGTAAGTTGCCTTAAACCCTTCTCTCCTCTTTTCTTCTCCATTTCTCGCCATCCGTACGAACCAAAAACCTCAAAACTCTCATTTCTTCATCATTTTCCACGAATTCAAGTGCTATTCTCTCGATTTTACACTGTCAATTCATCCTTATAGCCCATATATCACGAATCCAAGGTAATGTGCCTCTATTTTATGATTTTTGGATTCAATTTTAGGGTTTTAGAAATTGAGAATTTTGGATTGAAATTGATGAATGCATGCTTGAATGGACTAAATATGGGATGGTTGGTGATGATTTTAGCCTGATTAGTGCAAATGTGGAACGAATTTAGAACGATTTATGGATTTTGATTGCGGCTGAAATCGCCTTGCAACGGTCGTTGCACTTGTGAAACGGTCGTTGCTTTGCGATTTTGGAGAAATGTTCGATAATGCGAAATCGCCTTGCAACGATCGATGCCTTAGGCGCAACGGTCGATGCTTCGCGATTTCACAGAGAGATTGCCGAGACTAATTGTTCTAATTTCTTGTTGAATACAGATGGCATCTCACAGACAACCCCGCAAGCGCCGAGCAACAGCAGCAACAGCCACACGACAGTATATTCCACCACCATGGTGGTTTCATAGAGACTCTCAGCCACCTGAGCCTTATGTGAGAGTTGGTCCAGCAGTAGCACTGCCTTGGCCCCGAGCAGACACGACAGATATCCCGACAGCCAAACAGTGGCCACGGAACATTTCTGAATTCCTTAAGACTGCCGATTTTACAGAGAGGCCACTGCTTAACCAGTGGGATGAATTTGACTCACTGCTATACAACGGTTGGTGTGGAATGATTATTAAACCAACCAGGTTCGCAGATTTCTCTACCTGTAAGAGTCTGGGGATCGATGAGCAGGTACTTGCAGTGTGCAAGGGCATTGGTCTAGGGACAATGCCTATGCGTCCTTATGATTTATATCCAGAGCTGGTCAGACAGTTGCTAGCTACTTGCAGAGTGGTTTACCCGGATCCAGATAGCAGGAGCGCTACAGGAGGTATCTTTACCTTCATGAGTTGGGGAGTCAGGTATCGGATTCCTTTACTAGATATCTGTAGGATCTACGGTTTTAGCACTGAGCCGAGGCGCATTGGCATGCCACTTGAGTGGGATCCAGAGGAGGCTCGATCATTTTGGGAGTGTATTGGCAGCGGTCGATACAACTCGAGGACTACACCGGTGAAGCAGGTGAGACATCCTGTGCTGAGATATGTCTTGCGTATCTTTTGTTGGAGCTTGCTGTGCAAGTATGAGGCCAACAAGATGCGCAAGTATGAGATGGAGATGTTGTTTATCGGGCTGCGAGATCAGTTTGAGGGTTCTGGCGTGAGAGATCCTACTCAGGGTCTCAACTTGGGAGCTGTTTTCACTCAGCATTTATGTGACCTGCAGTTGAAGCCATTTGATGGTGTAGACACTGAGACAGTGGGGAGCCTGCTTACTCCTATCTTTATGCACTGCGGGATTCCTCTAGAGGGCACAGAGTGTGACACAGCCAAGGAGTTCCTTGATTTCAGCCACTTACAGAGCTCTACCTGGCTCAAGGAGGGGCGCATTTGGGTTTACCACGATCCGATCTCGGGGAAGTGTGGAGTGGAGCTTCCTGCTTCTGGATTGACACAGATTGATACACTAGAGGCCCTGAGATTCCACCCTCCTGAGACCGCGCAGCGCGGAGTCCCTTCTATGGCTCATCCGCTGGGAGAGCCTTCTACACGAGCTTCATCTTCCTCTGCTCCTGCGCCTGCTGCTGCCCCTACTGACGATATTGGACCCTTTCCCGAGCCTGCGATGCCATATGGAGATATGTCTGAGGCAGAGTGGAGAGAGCGTTCAGATGGTATTCTACGGGTTGTCTGGAACTTCATGCGCACCTGCACCTGCAGGAGACAGCCACAGGTCCATCAGCCCGTCCCTGCTACTCGACGTCGACAGCTTTCTCCTGCGGCAGCCAGTGACACTGAGCGCTATGGTGGGATAGATGATGATGAGAGCGAGAGTGCGTAGTCTGTTGGGAATGTCCTGAAATCTACCGTACTATCTCTAGAAAGTATGATAAGTGTCGAGATCAGACATAAGTCATAAATACTGGGTGATCATGATGACTTGCTAGAGCCCGCTCATGATCTATAAGTTTAGGACTTATTACCAGTATTGTATGATCCCTAAGGGTCACACACCATAGCTAACGGGAAAGTTAAATGGAATTAATACGGTAAGATGCAAAGGCATTTACTGTATTTGTACAGAGAATTGGGCCAGACAAAATACAGGCTTTTGTCAAATTTGTGTCTTGGGCCCAAAATCCCAATAGGCCATTAGGATAATTCCTTGGGCCCATATAAGGGATGAGAGGTGCAGACTAGGGTAAACAGACACCCCCCTGCGATTTCACCTGAGCCGCCTCTCTCTCTCTGATTCATTCCAGCTTGGTCTAGCAGCCTGATCCATAGCTTGTAAGCGTGTGGATACCAAGGAGGAGCCGGTAATCATCTGCTTTAGCCAAAACCGCAAGTTAGGTCAAAATTGGCTAAAACACAAGGTGTTTCTTCCTGATTTTGGACTTAACCGAACCGATCCAATTGAATTGGTGGTTCAAGCGGTTAACCCAAATCGCGGTTTGCTGGAAATTATTTAATACAATTGGTATTATTTAATTTCTGGTTAAACCGGATTTAAATTCAAAAATTGAATTTTAACCTAAACCAAAGGCTGGTCTAAGTTTGATTTGGTTGGACCAAATAATTTAGAGCTGGTCTGGTTTAGTAAATAACCAGTTGGATTTAGTAGTTAATTTGGTCTCGGACCAGAATTAATGAACCGACTTGGTTATGTCAAATTATTGGGCCAATTGGAATTCTGTGGTCTTGGGCCAAGAATTGGGCCTATAATTTGTGACCCAACCGAAAACTTTAATAAAATATTAAATTAGAAATTTATATTTTTAGTATGTTTCTAAATTTAGAAAGTTTCTAAAATAAGTAAGTTTCCAAAAATAGTAATCTTCTATTTTTGGAAAGAAAACCTAAAATCCTCAAAACCAATATCAAGCTTGGATGTCTTGCCCAATCTTGTCAGCTACTTAACGCTTATTCAATTACAGATATGGCTTACAGTGTGAGGTGTCTGTTTTTGCGTAAGTAAAGTAGTATATAGTCACTAATTTCATTGGGAGTCCCAGACTTTAGTGATTATTTGGCTGTAAGAGATTGGTTTCCTTGACTGGGCCATCGGGAGTCCCGGGCCTTGAGACATCTGGTGAATTGGGCCTTGGGCCCAATCCACAACCGAGAGTTATATGGATATAACTAGCTGTGTGTATGCTTACCAAGTAAAGCTAATTCCGGGTGACGGCCAGTGGCCCACTTTGGTTTTAGTTGAACATGGGTCTCGGAATCATTGCATTCTTATGAGGTTAAACAAAGAAATTTTGAATGCAATGCGAGTTTTCTTATAAGTTGTTAAGATTACTCTTTTATGAACTAAATAACTAAAACTCTATTGTCTCATAATTTCAGCTATGTCAAGCACAACAACACAAAACACTTTCTCGATCCGGTCTGCCCTTGAGAAGGACAAACTGAACGGATCAAACTTCCTGAACTGGTCCAGGAACCTGAGACTTGTGCTTAGGCAGGAGAAGAAGGCTTATGTCCTTGAAAGAGTTCTCCCCCCTAGACCTGCGACTAATGCCGCACAAGCTGTGAGGAATGCTTGGGATACGCATTCTTCAGATGCTAATGACGTGGTTTGCCTAATGTTGGCGACAATGGCTCCCGAACTGCAGATGCAGTGGGAAGGCCTGAATTGTCCCATGGAACTGATGGCAAACCTGAAAGCGTTGTTTCAGGAGCAGGCTCGTACAGAGAGATTCCAAACTGTTAAGAATCTCTTGGACTGTAAAATGGCTAAGGATGCAGCAGTGAGTCCACATGTTCTGAAAATGATGGGTTATCTCGATCATTTGACTAGACTCGACTGTCCTATAAGCCAAGAGCTTGCTTGTGATATCGTTCTGCAGTCTCTTACTCCTGCATATGACCAGTTCATCTTGAACTATAATATGCATGGGTTGATAAAGACTTTTCCTGAGCTACATGGTATGCTCAAGACTGCAGAACCTAATCTGAAGAAGGCCAAGGAGCCGTCTGTACTCATGGTGCAGAAGGGCAAGGGTTTCAAGAAATCCGCTGCAGACAAGGGAAAGGGCAAGGCAGTCGAAAAGGCCAAGCCCAAGCCCGTGTCTAAAGCTGGGTCTTCTGATATCTGCCACTTTTGCAAAGAGGCAGGGCATTATCGCAGGGACTGTAAGAAATACCAGGAAAGTCTGAAGAAGAAGAAGAAGTCCTTGGAGACTACTGCTTCAAGTATTTTTGTTATTGAAGTAAATACTACTACTTCTGATAATACCACTTGGGTATTAGATACTGGATGTGGGGCTCATATTTGTACTAATATGCAGGCGCTCAGCAACAGTAGAAGGTTGAAGCAAGGGCAAGTAGAGTTGCGGGTTGGCAATGGAGCGAAGGTTCCAGCACTGGCCATTGGCACTTACTTGTTGTCTTTACCTTCTGGATTGATTTTAGAACTTGAGAATTGTTATTTTGTACCTGCTATAAGCAGAAATATCATTTCAGTTTCATTATTGGATTTGCAAGGATTTGATTTTTCTATTAAGAATAAATTGTGTTCCTTTAATCTCAATAATATGTTCTATGGCTGTGCCCCTCTTATTAATGGGCTGTACATGCTGGATCAATCTGCTCCAGTATATAACATTAATACAAAACGGTTCAAATCTAACGAAGAAAATGAAACGTTTCTCTGGCATTGTCGTTTGGGGCACATTAGTGAGAAACGCGTCAAGAGGCTCCATTCAAATGGACTCTTGGGCTCATTTGACTTTGAGTCCTGTGAGCAATGCGAATCTTGCCTAATGGGCAAAATGACACGGGCTCCTTTCAATAAACCCACAGAAAGGGCCAGTGAACTATTGGGCCTGATACATACTGACGTGTGTGGCCCAATGTCCACAAATGCTAGAGGAAACTATCAGTACTTCATTACATTCACTGATGATTTCAGTAGATATGGATATGTCTACTTGATGAAACATAAGTCGGAAACCTTTGAAAAGTTCAAAGAATTCCAGAATGAAGTACAGAACCAGCTTGGTAAAAGTATTAAGGCTCTTCGGTCGGACCGAGGAGGAGAATACTTGAGCCAGGAATTTCGTGATCATCTGAGTGAGTGTGGGATCATCTCCCAACTCACACCTCCTGGAACACCTCAGTGGAATGGTGTGTCTGAGAGAAGGAATCGGACATTGTTAGATATGGTCCGATCCATGATGAGTCACACAGACCTTCCTATATCCCTTTGGGGATATGCTTTGCTGACCGCAACGTTCACACTGAACAGAGTGCCATCAAAAGCAGTAGCAAAGACACCATATGAGTTATGGACTGGAAAAGCTCCAGCAATGTCTTTTCTCAGAATTTGGGGTTGTGAAGCCTATGTCAAAAGATTAATCTCAGACAAGCTTACACCAAAATCTGACAAATGCTACTTCATTGGTTATCCTAGGGATACCAAGGCTTATTACTTCTATCTGCGATCCGAGAACAAGATCTTTGTTGCTCGGGATTGCACTTTTCATGAGAGGGAATTTCTCTCTAAGAAAGATAGTGGGAGTAAGGTACAACTTGATGAAATTCAAGAAGGACAGGAACCTGTTCAACCTAATGAGGAAGAACAGCAGGATGAATTACATGAAGTTGTAATAGAACCTGAACCTGCAGTACCTGAAGTTCGAAGATCCGGAAGGATCCGTCACGAACCCGATAGATATCAGGGATTCCTCGTGACTAATTGCCATGATCTTTTGATCATTGACGGTGATGAACCCTCGAACTTTGCAGAAGCTATGATGGGCCCTGACTCCTTAAAGTGGCGTGAAGCCACTGAATCCGAGATGGACTCCATGTCTGTCAACCGAGTGTTTTCACTGGTTGATTTACCCGCTGGTGCAAAAGCCATCGAGTGTAAATGGATCTTCAAGAAGAAGATTGACATGGATGGAAATGTCCAGATTTACAAGGCCAGGTTGGTGGCAAAAGGTTTCAAGCAAATTCATGGTATAGACTATGATGAAACCTATTCACCAGTGGCCATGATGAAATCAATTCGGATTCTCCTAGCAACTGCCGCTTATTATGATTATGAGATTTGGCAGATGGATGTGAAAACCGCCTTCCTGAATGGAATCTTGGAGGAGGATGTGTACATGACACAGCCTGACGGTTACATTGATCCTAAGAAAGCTGGGAAAGTATGCAAGCTTCACAAATCCATTTATGGATTGAAGCAAGCATCCAGGAGTTGGAATCTTCGTTTTGATGAGGCAATAAAGAATTTTGACTTCATCAGAAACCAAGAGGAACAATGTGTGTATAAGAAAACTAGTGGGAGCAAAGTGGCGTTTCTTATCCTATATGTCGATGACATATTGCTTCTTGGAAATGATATTCCAATGCTGAAGTCTGTTAAAGACTGGCTGGGAAGTTGTTTTTTCATGAAGGACATGGGTGAAGCCGCGTATGTTCTTGGAATCCGAATCTTTAGAGACAGATCTAAAAAGCTGATTGGACTTTGTCAAGATGCTTATATAGACAAAATCCTGCATCGATTCGGAATGCATAAATCCAAGAAGGGCTTCACGCCAATGATACATGGTGCTACACTAAGCAAGGATCAGTGTCCTAAAACACCTGATGAGCTTAAGCGCATGAGTAGGATTCCTTATGCTTCGGCTATAGGATCTATCATGTATGCCATGATCTGTACTCGTCCTGATGTTGCTTATGCACTAAGCATGACGAGTAGGTACCAGTCTAATCCAGGTGAGAGTCACTGGATTGCCGTAAAGAATATCCTGAAGTATTTGAGGAATACTAAGGATAAGTTCTTGGTTTACGGAGGAAGTGAAGTGCTTGAAATGAGTGGATTCACGGATGCAAGTTTTCAGACAGATAAAGATGATTTCCGGTCACAGTCTGGTTACATCTTCTGTCTGAATGGCGGTGCAGTAAGTTGGAAGAGCTCCAAGCAGAGCACCGTGGCAGATTCCACAACTGAAGCTGAATACATCGCTGCTTCAGAAGCTGCGAAGGAAGGAGTTTGGATAAGGAACTTCTTGATTGAACTCGGTGTATTCCCAAATGCCACTGAGCCTCTAGCACTGTATTGTGACAACAATGGTGCAATTGCTCAAGCCAAGGAACCGAGACATCATCAGAAATCCAAACATATTATGAGAAGGTATCACCTGATTCGTGATATAGTGAATAGAGGTGAAGTGATGGTCAGCAGAGTTCCCACTGATGAGAACGTGGCTGACCCGTTGACAAAGCCACTCCCGAGACCTAAGCACGAGTTGCATACTGCTGCTGTAGGAATTAGAGATATTCAAATGTAATCTCTTTTTGAGTGGGAGTTGTGAGGGCTTTATTTTAGTTATTTTGATTGGTTCATGTAAACATTTTAAATGTTAATGAAATTTTATTTCTGGATTATTTTTAACTGTGATATAAAATAATCGTTCCAAAATGATTCATGTCATTATATATGGGCCATCAAAGTACATGAGTAGACTTGATCCTGAAACCCCATATTTAACGAAATGACATAAATCATAGTGTCCATAGTCGAAGGTTGTTGAAATTGGAACACCAACAACCACTTGAGACTAGAATGTGTTGAGACTTATGACCAAGTTTCGAGGGGTCATAGATGCGCGGCATCAAAGTCGACACATAGGTATATGTAGGGGAGCATATGACCGGACATGGCCCGCTGATGAGAACTCTACAAGATATTAATATCTGTGTCATAAGAGGTTCTCATATACGACTATAGAGTATAGTCCTTAGACCTGAGTTCGCATGCATGTGGCTGCACATGGATTGATGCGCTTTGATCATTGTCTAACGTTGTTTCGTAACTGGGAGCTATAAGGACCTTGGTTGGGTGTATTATGAAGTGTGTAGTTCATAGTGATGGAACAAGATGGGATTTGTCCCTGCCGTATAACGGAGGTAATATCTCTAGGCCAATCAGAGACTTGATAGCTGGTAAGAGAGTGGCCACTCCCAAACAGACTTGCCCAAGTCGTTTGAATTGTCAGTATCAAATCTGGTCCGATTAAAATGGTCTGGCTATATAAGGATGACACGCATCTTGCCTTATGCCAGATCGAGATATTGAGACAAAAGGACTAGGGAATGTAGGATTCCAATACAAGTGGGAGATTGTTGGGAATGTCCTGAAATCTACCGTACTTGAAGGAATGTTTAGATGAATCCTGATTCAATTCTCTGATTCAGATTATCCTAAACATGCTGATCTAGGTTCTTCTCGAATAGAAACATAAGTAGATCTCACCTTATACCTGTTTATGCAGCGGAAAGGGATGGTATGGTCAGAGATCAGAGAGCCACCAAGGGATGGATCCTCCAAAGGTTCACACACGCACGCAAAGGAATCTGGCTGCTAGACCACGAGGAGGGAGGCGACAGAAGAGAGAGAGTTGGCGGCTGGCTAGGGTTTTTAGAAGAAAACAGACTCGAGTTTTATTTATAAAACTCGTCCGGTTCCTCTTGGGCCATTTGGCCATTCGCGCACTGTGTCGATCGATACATCATGTGCATCGATCGACACACAGTGGCTAAAACCTTTTATTCTCTCTAAGTACAGTAAATGCCTGGCACTTTTACCGTACTTCTGCTAAGCCATTCCTACACATTTTCCTGTTAGCTTAGGCGTGTGACCCATATGGGATCATATAATAAAGGCAATAAGTCCAAGACTTATAGATCATGAGCGGACTCTAGCAAGCCATCATGACCCCCAGTATTATATGACTTATGTCTGATCATTGACATACTCTTACTTTCTAGAGACAGTACCGAGATTACTGGACACAATTCCAACAATCTCCCACTTGTACTGGAATCTCTGTATTCATAATCCTTTTGTCTCAATATCTCGATTAGTCATAAGGCAAGATTAGTGTCATCCTTATAAAGCCTAATCTTGTTCATCGGACTCTGATTCGATACTGACAATCCAAACGACTCGGGACAGTCCGTTTGAGCATGGCCATGCATTTTCCAGTATTCAAATCTCCGATTGGCCTAGAGATATTCACTCCATTTATATTGGAGGGACAAATTCCGTCTTGTTCCATCACTGTATACTACTCATTTCATAATGTACCCAAACAAGGTCCTTATAACTATCGCAGAACGACAGCGTTAGACAATGATCAAAGTGCATTAGTCCATGTGCAGTCACATGCATGCGAACTCAGGTCTAAGGACTATACTCTATAGTCGTAGTAAGAATCTCTTATGACACAGATATAAATATCCTGAAGAGTTCTTATAAGCGGGTCTTGTCCGGTCGTATGCTCCCCAACATACACCTATGTACTGACTTTGATGCCGCGCATCTATGACACACTGAGACTTTGTCATAAGTCACGTACCAATCCAGTCTCACACGGTTGTTGGTGTTCCAATTTCAACAACCTTCGACTAGGGACATAATGATATAAGTCATTTATCAAATATAGGGTCTCATGATCAAGCTAAATGACTTTGATAACTCAAGATCAAGTCATTTACTTCGATGACCTATAAAATGGTTTATATCACTTTGGAACGATTATTTCATCACAGTTAAAAATAATCTTGAAATAATAATTTCATTAAACATCTTAAATGTTATTTCAAGAACATATCCAATAACTAAATAAAGCCCTTTAATAACTCCCACTGAAATTAAGACTACATCTTAATTTCACTTATCCTACAGCAACAGTCCGCGACTCGTGCTTAGGCCTAAGGAGTGGCTTCGTTAATAGATTAGCAACGTTCTCATTCGTTGAAACTTGCTGATCTACTTAACATCTCTGTCATTTATCTCACGGAATAGGTTATACCTATCCTCAAGGTGTTTGGACCTCTGATGTGCAGCTAGTCTCATCTATGCTGGAAATCACATCAAGTTCAGTGACGAACTCTTCTTTCCAAACAACCTCTTTCGCCACTTCCCAAGCTGCGAAATGTTCAGCTTAAGTCATGGAGTCAGCAACAGTGCCTTGCACCGCCAGATAGACACAAGATATAACCGGACTGTGATCGGAAATCATCTTTGTCTATTGGAAACTTGCCTTTCAGACTCTACCGACTTGTAGCACCTCACTTTCTCCGTAACTCAAGAATTTATCCTTAGTATTCCTCAAATACTTTAGGATATTCTTTACGGAAATCCAGTGATTCTTTGCTGGATTTGACTGGTCTTTACTTGTCTTGCTTAACATTAAAGCAACATCAAACAAGTACGTTTCATGGCATACATGATAGATCCAATTGCCGACGCATATGGAATCTTATCCATGCATTTAAGCTCAGCAGTTATCGTAGGACACTGTGTCTTGCTTAACGTAATGCCATGTGACATTTGCATAAAACCCTTCTTGGAATGCTGAAAACCTGTAGGACTTTGTCGGGATAAGAATCCTGACTTTGTCTTACCAGCTCTTTCGGATCTCTATCTTTAGATCCAAAATCCAAGAACATACGTGGCTTTACTCATGTCAATCATTAGAATCAACTCCCAAGCCAGTCCTTTACAGACTGCAGCATTGGGACGTCATTTCCGAGAATCAGTATGTCTTCGACATACAATATGAGAAATGCAATATCGCTCCCACTAATCTATTAGTAAACGCACAGTTCCAATTCGTTCCTGTTCAAGTCAAAACCTTGACTAATTCAACAGAACGAAGATTCCAACTCCGATATGTTTGCTTCCATCCATGAATGGATCGATGAAGCTAACTTACATAAAATGTAATTCTTCGGAGAGTCCGGGCTCACTATCGCTTCTTTGAATTTCGCAGATTCGTCGCTTTCAATGATCATCAGATCATGCGAACTTTCAATGATTATCAGGTTCAACTAATGACGAGAAATCACTCTCGGATTAGTAACTGATTCATTCATATCTGCGAACTTCAGGCTCCAGAGGTGCAGATTTCAATGATTATCAGGTTCAACTAATGACGAGAAATCACTCTCGGATTAGTAACTGATTCATTCATATCTGCGAACTTCAGGCTCCAGAGGTGCAGATTTCAATGATTATCAGGTTCAACTAATGACGAGAAATCACTCTCGGATTAGTAACTGATTCATTCATATCTGCGAACTCCATAATCCACAGGTGTAGATTCTACAGAAATCTGTAAATCCTTCCGCTGCTCTCCCTCAACAGGTTAAGCAGCCTCCTGTATTTCTCGAATTTCTTCGAGTTATACTTTTACTCCCACTGTTCTTCTTGGAAATTAACTTCCCTTCTTAGAAAACAGAATGGACGTAAAAGTAACAAGCCTTGGTTTCCCTAGGACAACCAGCGAAGTAGCACAACTACAAATACTCAGTAAAGACGAATTTGGATCGATTCCAATCCACATTTACGTGGTGTCTTTCAACTGATATTGGTGGAACTATTTCAGCGTAAACTTAGATAATTTAGAGCGTTATTCTTAAATAATATCATGGAAGATTCGTGTGACTCATCTTTAATCATTTCTAATAAGATATGATTCTTTCTCAGAGAAAAACCTTCAGGTTTTCAGGAGAAATGAGCTGTGAAACGATTTCACACTCATTCAGATGATCACACAATCAATGACTTAAGTATTCTCACTCGTGATTTAATCCAGAGTCTTAATACTTTTGTCATTCAGATCCTATACTTCATTCTGGAACTCTTTCGACCATGTCAAAGAATTCCGACTTGTGTCTCATCTAATGAACACAGTCACACTCACTGAAGTAATCAGTAGAGACAATGAAGTACAGGAGATTTTCTCTGGCATTACTGCTCATTGGGCCACATACATGAGTATGTTCCAGGTCCAATAAGCCTTTGGGCCTTTCTCTAGCTCGGCTAAGATAGGCCCTTTACCTTTTGGTCTAGTAAACAGAATTCAAGTCTCATAAGATATTTTATCAAATGAGCCCAACAGTCCATGACTATGGGATTTCTGAATCCGACTTACTCTATGTGACCAAGACTTTTATGCCAAGGAAAATCAGGTTTAATTCATCAGATTTAAACCAATTCGGTATTTATGTTACATTTAGGCACTCTTTGGTTTAAGATATAAAACCCATTCCATGAATAGGGTGCTACAATTAATATTTCATTAAGATCAAAAGAACAAAACTTGTCTTTTATCAAAATGAAAAACATTCAAATTCTTACAAGAAAATGAAAGACAACTCTGCTTAAAGCAGGTACATTGTAGCAATTACTTAATACAAAACCAAGCCTAAAAGGGATCTATAAGTGAAAACCCTACGGCTGAGGCAGCATCCCAAGCTCCTTCCAGACATGTAGTTTCACTTGCCCTTCCTTCAAAGTTCTACTGTTGCTTAGGCTCTGCATATTATCACAAATATCAGTGCCACAACCAGTATCCAATACCTTTAAGGTAGAACTTGAAGTAATAACATGAATACCTGAGGAAGTAGTCTCATACATCAACTTCAACTCCTCATCATCTTCCATGAATTTAATGCATTTCTCTTTCAATGCCCTGTCTCCTTACAGTAGCAGCACTTACCAACGTAAGAGGTATCTGACTCGGGCTCAGAAGACACACGCTTGCCATGATTCAAAATCTGGACAACTTTGTCTTCACCCTTGTCAGCATTAGGTTTAGTAAACCTACCCTTCTCATTCATGAGATTGTACAGGGTACTCTTCACGTTTGGCTCAACTGTCTTGAGCATATCATGCAGTTCAGTCAGCGTCTTCGTTAAGCCTTTCTTGATATAGTTCCTTCTGAACTTATCATAGCTTGACGGCAGTGACTGCAGAATGATCTCAGTTGCCAATTCTTGGCTAACTGGATAATCCAGTTTCCTCAGGTTATCAATGTAACCCATCATTTTACTGACATGAGGACTCACTGGATGATCATTTGGTAGCTTGCAGCTAGTGAGAGACTTAACCAACTGGTATCTCTCCACTCTTACCTGCTCCTGAAATTTCAATTTCAGGCTGCTGATCATCTCTATTGGCGACTCCATGTTCTCATATTGCTTCCGCAAATCTGAGTCCATGGTAGCCAACATCAGACCACGCACATCTACCGCATCATTATAATGCTTATTCCAAGCATCATATACTGCATGGGAGGCATTGGACCCGATCCTCACGGGGAGAGCTCTCTCAAGAACATAGTCCTTTCTCTCCTGTCTGAGGACTAGCCTCAGGTTCCGCGACCAAGTCAAGAAATTTGATCCGTTCAGCTTGTCCATCTTAAGGACAGACCGGATCGAGAAAGTGTTTTGATTGTTTGTGCTAGTCATAACTGAAAATTAAGATAAAAGGATTTTAGTTAATATGTTCAATATGATTAATCTCGTATTAAATTTAATATGATTAATCACGCATTATATTCAATAACATAAGTTACCCTCAATAGAATATAATGATTCCAAGATCCACATATAACTAAGATTAAAGTGGGCCACTGGCCGTCACCAAAACTCAGCTTATATCGGTAAGCCCTATGTCGGCTAATTATATCCGTGATATAACTCTTGGTTGTGAATCTGGGCCCGAGGCCCAATCCACTCTGATGTCTCAAGGCCCGGGACTCCCGATGGCCTAGTCAAGAAAACCAGACTATACAGTCATGTAATCATTAATGTCTGGGACTCCCAATGACATTTATGAATCACAAACCGTCTTATCCACGCAAAAGTAGACACCCTCACACTGTAAGGCCATGAATACAATTGAATGGGCTTCGACAGCTGACATAGACTGGGCAAGACATCCAACGCTTGATATTATTTGAGGTTCGTAGGTTTATTAAAATTTCATTCCCAAAATAGAAGATTACTATTTCGGGAAACATTCTATTTTTGGAAACCTACTATTTTAGGAAACTTTCTAAAATTGGAAACTTTCTAAAACCGGAAACTTTCTAACTTTAGAAATTTCTTTAAAATCCAAAACCCGCAAATCTAGAAACTTCTATTTTAAGAAACTTTCTAATTTCAAAATTTCGGAAACTTTAATTTAAAATCGACTTTATAATTTTATAAAATAAATTTTAAATTAATCTGAAGAAAGACTCAAATAATTGGCCCAATTGTTTTAACTTCTTGGCCCGAGGCCCAAGAATTGGTCCATGTCCAAGACATGACCCAATTGTCCAATTAAATGACATAACCGGTCTGGTTCATTAAAATTGGTCTAACCAAATTTTAATTACTACGATGACCACAATTGTCAACCGGTTATTTACTAAACCGGATTTTCTCAATTTATTTGGTCCAACCAAATCAAATTAGAAAATCCTGGTTTAGGCACAAAATCCAATTTTTCGACTTTGGATTTCTTATCCCGGTTTAACCAGAATTTAATAAAATTATTAAATCTGTTTATTAAACCGAGACGTTTGATTTTTAATCAAAATTTTAAACCGAGCCTTAAACCCAACCGTATCGATCGATGAACCAACCGCATCGATCGATCCATCAACCGCATCGGTCGATGCTCTAAGCATCAATCCTGCATCGATCGTGCATCGATCATGTATCGATCGATGCTCTCACGCATGCACGGACGGTTATCAGGTTTGGTCGAGATATTCTCGGATTGTGTCGACCGATCCATGCGATCGTATCGATCGATCCATGCGATCACAGCCGATTCTCTAGCGGTTGTATCGACCGATCCATGCGATCGTATCGATCGATCCATGCGATCACAGCCGATACTACTTTATGAAAATCGCATTCCAAATCAATATAGCTTGGATTTGCGATTTCAAGTGTGTTTAGGTTTCAATTCCTTGTTGCTTAAGTGATTTCTCTTATCAGTAGTTGATTCAAAACACTTCTTAAACAAGAAAACAATCCTAAACTTGAATCTAAACAAGAAAAACCAGAACCAATAGCTCTGATACCACTGAAGGAATGTTTAGATGAATCCTGATTCAATTCTCTGATTCAGATTATCCTAAACATGCTGATCTAGGTTCTTCTCGAATAGAAACATAAGTAGATCTCACCTTATACCTGTTTATGCAGCGGAAAGGGATGGTATGGTCAGAGATCAGAGAGCCACCAAGGGATGGATCCTCCAAAGGTTCACACACGCACGCAAAGGAATCTGGCTGCTAGACCACGAGGAGGGAGGCGACAGAAGAGAGAGAGTTGGCGGCTGGCTAGGGTTTTTAGAAGAAAACAGACTCGAGTTTTATTTATAAAACTCGTCTGGTTCCTCTTGGGCCATTTGGCCATTCGCGCACTGTGTCGATCGATACATCATGTGCATCGATCGACACACAGTGGCTAAAACCTTTTATTCTCTCTAAGTACAGTAAATGCCTGGCACTTTTACCGTACTTTTGCTAAGCCATTCCTACACATTTTCCTGTTAGCTTAGGCGTGTGACCCATATGGGATCATATAATAAAGGCAATAAGTCCAAGACTTATAGATCATGAGCGGACTCTAGCAAGCCATCATGACCCCCAGTATTATATGACTTATGTCTGATCATTGACATACTCTTACTTTCTAGAGACAGTACCGAGATTACTGGACACAATTCCAACAGTACTATCTCTAGAAAGTATGATAAGTGTCGAGATCAGACATAAGTCATAAATACTGGGTGATCATGATGACTTGCTAGAGCCCGCTCATGATCTATAAGTTTAGGACTTATTACCAGTATTGTATGATCACTAAGGGTCACACACCATAGCTAACGGGAAAGTTAAATGGAATTAATACGGTAAGATGTAAAGGCATTTACTGTATTTGTACAGAGAATTGGGCCAGACAAAATACAGGCTTTTGTCTGATTTGTGTCTTGGGCCCAAAATCCCAATAGGCCATTAGGATAATTCCTTGGGCCCATATAAGGGATGAGAGGTGCAGACTAGGGTAAACAGACACCCCCCTGCGATTTCACCTGAGCCGCCTCTCTCTCTCTGATTCATTCCAGCTTGGTCTAGCAGCCTGATCCATAGCTTGTAAGCGTATGGATACCAAGGAGGAGCCGGTAATCATCTGCTCTAAGTGATCTCGACATTACCAATCAATCCGCTGCACTCTAAAAGAGGTAATGATCCTGATCTATATGATTCAACTGCAAATCACCTAGATCTGAGTTATGTGTGCTAGGTTGTAATCTGTGAATTAAACCATGAACACACACATAATCTAACATAGTCTCCATTTTCAGACATTCGGTTTTGTATTCTGCTATCTTTTTCTTTTCCTTTGCACTTTTTCTTTTGATTTTTAGGATGCTACTATGTTTGGTTGGTTGTGCTTGATTTGATACATTTGTTGCCTTGATTTTACTCTGTTTTTAGTGTTTTCAGCTTGCAGGAACGAAAATTTGGTTTTACCAACGGACTAACCTGCTAACTTGCTGACTGATCCGATATACGCAGTGCGTCGATCGACACACTATTGTGTCGATCGTCACAACACGATCGAAATCGCATTGCAGCGATCGTTGCGGTACTGAGCAACGATCGATCATACACGAAAAATCGCCTAGCAACGGTCGATGCACCTAGTGCAACGATCGATGCCTGAGCGACAGAGGTAAAACCCGACAGAACTCAACCATTCCTTAAAACAAATTTTTCTTTCTTTTTGCCAATCCTTCGCTTGACACTACTGGGGACAGTGTGTCTTAAGTGTGGGGTAGGTTCTACTAACTTCTTTCTTTTGTTTTCTTAGAGTCAGTTAATTTTTTCAAAATTTGTTTTATTGAATCAAAACTTTTAAGTAGGAAACAATGATTTTTTTAGAAGATTAGCAGCACTTGCAGGAACTTAAGTAACCATTGGGATGAAACTGCAGATTATCTCTGACATGGATCAACCTAATGAGAACACCCACATCGCTTCAGGTATCAGAGGATCCTTTTACTGACTTCACCTTAATACTGACTTAGATTTCTCACCTAAGGGCTTGGTATACTTTGTGTCGGATTCCCTTGTTAGTTCTGACACAGCCTGTAAACCTGTCCTATTTAGTTCCCTTCTCCCCTTCCATAAAAAAAAAATAGATAATAAACTGAGGATGAGTTAGTAACTCCGAAGTGGTCATGGGAATGGTAGCTACAACTCTCATATCCTGTGCATCCATGGAATGTGTCCAAAGTACACCCCTTAACGGGAAGAGCACTGATAAAAAAATAAAATGATACCCAATGGGGAAAAATCAGAATGCTAAGGAAGGGAAAATAGAAGAAAGGGACTAGAGAAAGATAGAATGGTGGTCTAGAGCTGATAAGGTAAGAGTCCATGTGCCTTTGATCGATACTCCTTAGGTGAGACCGCACTTAAATACTTGCAGAAGTCAGTAGGGTGAATTTGAATGCGTGAATGTGATTGTGGAGTTTACTTAGGACAGTTGCTAAGTGTGGGGGAAATATATGTTAGTCTTGATGTCTGCGGGTTGATTCTTTCATGTGGTTTACTAAGGGGAATCTGAGTGTTGCTGCTTCTAAGATGAAAAGAGTTTCTGAAGAGTTTTCAAACCTCTTCACTACATTTTAGTTCTATGTTTTGCTTGAGGGCAAGCAAAGGCTAAGTGTGGGGAAGTTGATATATCATGGTTTTTACCGGTTTTATGCCATGATATAATTGTGTTTTAGTGTTATTTTGTGTTCTTTTAGAGTCTATTATAGGTATAATCAGGTTTGGAGCAGAATTGGAGATATTAGAGCATTTTGGGGATTTTTGGAGTGCTTGGCCGAGAGATTGAGCTCAATGTCCGATTTTGAGATCATGCATCGATCGACACACCTTTGGTGTCGATCGACACACTAGCGAGATGGGCCGATCACGGCGGTTTAATGAAGAATCAAGATTTTGCACTCAGGCCCAGAAGTTTCTAGTATTTACAAAGAAGCCCCAGCCGAGATTATGCCTATATAATTAGGATTTTGGTGTTTATTTTAGATACGCTTTCATACTTAGAGCTAAGAGATTTTTAGAGCTTTTGGGGCTGATCTATTCCTGTACTTCATCTATTTTGGAGAAGATTTCGAACCCCTTTATCTATTTAATTTCTTATATGCAATCTATTTATTCTATGATTTTTGTTTCATTAATCATGCCTGAGTATATTCATAGTTAGGTTTAGGGTTTCTCATTAAGGATTTCATGACTTGCTAGACTTGTTTAATTCAGTTAAGAATTCACATGAATAGAATGTTCTTCGATCTAAATTGAGTTTAATGCTAGTTCTAACCTGATCAATTAGAATCTAGATCTTAGGTTGCTAAATACGACACGAGAGTGTGGTTTAGAATCTGAACTATTTAGGTTGAGCAATTAAATTATTCGCAAAGAGATTTGGCTTAGTTTAATTGTGAACATATCGAACTTGAAATTAATGCTGGTTTAATCTGTTAGTAATTGCAAAGAGATTTGGATTACTGCATTTAGACTTAGAGAATTCTCGCAAAGAGATTTGGTTAATTCTAATTCCGTGATTTGAGTTCTAGAACTGTGCTTAATTAGATCCTGACTGATTGATTTGTCTGCTTGTCTGATTTCCTGAGAACGCCCTAGACTTAGCGCCTTTAATTAACTGCTTTCACCACCAACAATCTGTTACTTGTTTACTTTCTTGCTTTGCTATTTAGTTTAATACAAATTGCTTTCTTCTTAGTTTAAATTCCTACGGTTCTTTATCTATCGAGACCAGAGTCTCTGTGGATTCGATACCCTATATACTACAATCACTTAACTGTTCACTTGCAGTAGAATAGGATTAAAACTAGACCCTATCAACTGGCCACTTAGATTATTGACGTTAGATTGATTGGTGCAACGAAAGTTTATTAATCTTCTAGAAAAGAACGTAGATGAGCAATTTGTCTATTCGCAAAGAAATTTGGCTTAGGGAAATTGTGAACGAAAGAACCTGAGATTAATTCATGTTTAGAACTCTAGAATTCGCAACGAAAGTTGGTTTGCTAGGTTGCTAGATATAGTTAAGATTCGCAACGAAAGTTGGTCTATTATACTTCCGTGATTCTAGTTCTAGAACTGTACTTAATTTGATCTTGATTGATTGATTTGCTTGTATTCCTGATTTCATGAGAACTCCCTTGACCTGACGCGTCGCTTGCTTGATTAACAAACCGGCTGCTTTACTTTCTGCATTGTTTACTGCTTTATTCTTTGCTCTGCTTAGCTTAATTAGACATTCTATAGTCTATTTTAAGATTATTTAGTCTCTGTGGATTCTACCCCTATATACTCCAGTCACGTCTGTGCACTTGCAGTGAAGCTCTAGGGATTAAACTTTGAGCATATCAAGTTTTTGGGGTTGTTGCCGTGGACTCTTTTGAGTCTTCGATAGATTTGAGTTTAGAGTTTAGACTAGGTTTTTCGTTTTTAGTTGCTAATTTTTGTTTCCTTTTTGTTCAGTCTTTGCGTGTTCAGGTTTGCAAAAAGACGATGTGCATCGACCGACGCTCTCGAGAATCGATCGATGCACCCACGAACTGAATCGATCGTTGTGGACATGTGCATCGATCGACGCTTTAGCCGTGAACCAGTTAGTGCATGCCTAATCGTGCAACTAAAGTAATCCGGACAAGGAGATTGTGAATCTCAGACTTGAGGAGCTTGTAAGGTTAAAAAGAACAAACATGAAGGCTCAGAAACTAGTTAAGATGGCGAATGCAAATGCTGTGATTTTGATTCGGGAGGAACATGGTGTTCTGAGAGATAAAGAGAAAAATGTCTGCAATGAACAGGGCCAGAGACTTGATGTTGATGGAAACATCATTGTTCAGGAGATTCTTCAGCAGCCACAGGATGGTGTGCTGGTGGAGGCGCAAACGGTGGAAACCTAGGGGTTGAAGTACCACCTAATGCACATAATCTTCCTAATGAGAGGACTCTAGCTAATTACAACAGTTCTGATGAGTTCTATGCTAACAGGTCTGCGATTGTACCTCCTCCCATTCAGAGGAATTATTTTGAGCTGAAGACTTCTTACTACACACTTGTGAGACATCACCTCTTTCATGGACACCCACATGAGCACCCTATGGATCATATAGAGAGGTTTGAATCATTGGTCACATGGATGAATCACAATGAAGTGAGCTATGACTTCCTGCACTGTAAGCTTTTCGAACACTCTCTTGGAGGAGAAGCTGCAAATTGGCTGAAGCAGATTCCACCTGGGACTCTGACTATTTGGGATGCAGTTAAGAGGAAGTTCCTTAGACACTTCTATGATGTTGCTGGATCTGATCAGCTGAGAGAGGAGCTTCTACGCTTCAAACAGGGTCCTACAGAGGCATTAAAGGTTGCATGGGTAAGGTTTAAGATGTACCAGAGAGATTGTCCACATCATTGTTTCTCTGAAGATCAGCTGCTGGACATTTTCTTCAGAGGTGTTGATATGTGGTATCAGATGACTTTGGATGCTGCTAGCAATAAAAACTTCAATACCAAAGAGCTGATTGAAAACCTGGTGCATAGCAATAGCACTAAGAATGCTGATTTGGAGAGGAAGAAGTCAGGTGGAAAGATGGATGGAACACAAATCGTAGAGATGAAAGATAAGATTGATTATGTCCACAGCATTCTAGTTGGGAAGAAGCAAGTCCATTTTGCTGCAGATGTGGAGACTTTTGGACAGGTTGATGAGTCTGAGAACGTCAATTAGATAGCTGGAACTGGTTATCAAGGTCAAAGATATGGAAATCAGCAAGGACAGACTTTTGGGTACACTCCAAAGTCTGCATTTCAGAGACCCTTCCAGCAAAACAACTCATTCTCCAGAGATTATGGTTCTTCCTCATATCAGACTCCTCCTCCGCAAGATGTGCAGTCTGATAAGATGATGGGTCTGTTGGAACAGCTTTTGGAAGGACAGCAGAAGAGTACAATGGACTTCAATGGAAAGATAGATGCTCTGTACCTGGATTTGAATGGGAAGATTGAGTCTCTGAGCACTCATGTGAAGAAGCTAGATGTTCAGGTTCAATATATTGCTAGAACAATGTAAAGGCAAAGTGGAGCTGGAAGAACTGAGCAGAAGCAATACGTCAATGATGTCATTGTAGAGAATGAATTTGACCTAATACATGAGGAAGAAGACATCATAGCTGCTTTCTGTACGAATTATCTCTGTCCGCTGAATGCGTTGATCAACACACCCTTGATGTCGATCGACACACACCTGACCCGAAGGATGAACATATTTTCGAGAAGATAGTGTCGACCGACACTCATCATCCATCGGTCGATGCTAATCGCAGACGGATTCAGGAACCTGCAAAAGTGTCGGAACGAGTCTATAAGCCTCCTTTACCCTATCCGAAGGCTCCTAGGAGGTCAAACAGAAGCTTGATGAAGCTAATTGCATGGCAGTGATGAGTAAGAAGCTGATTCAGATCTCCTTAGCTGATGCTCTGAAGAAACACCCTTCTCTGCAGAGATATGCGAAGAAGATGATCTCCACAGATGGAGATTTGAAATAAGAGGTGTTGATGCTATCTAAGCAGGTCAGTGCAGTGTTACAGAACCAGATTCCAGAGAAGCTTCCAGACCCAAGAGTCTTTGTGCTAGAGTGTTCCATCTTTAAGGACAGCTTCAAGCGTTCTCTGTGTGATTTAGGATCTGATGTGAATCTCAGGTCATATTTTGTGGCTGTGATATTAAGACTGATGGATTTTTAGCCTACTAGGATCTCTCTTATCCTAGATGATCGATTGAAGAGGATTCCAGAAGGAGTCTTAGAGGACATTCCTATCAGAGTTGGAAATTACTTGACTCCAACAGACTTTGTGGTGCTGAAGTATGAGATTGAACCAGATGATCATCTGATGCTTGGTAGATCCTTATTAGCTACTGATGGAGCAGTGATTGATGTGAGACATGGTTCTGATTGATCTCCATCTAGGAGATAGGCCTTTGTAGTTTAAGATGGATAAGCTGCAGATATCCACCATTGATGGACAGAGCTTCAGTGTTGAGGTGGAACCAAAGATTCAAAATAGAGAAGAGAAGATGGTGGTTCATCATGAGCCTACTCTAACATCTTCAGAGCCTGCAACTGTTGCTAAGCATAAGGCTCCAGGCATCTCTCCTCCACCCAAGCAAAGGTATGATTCTTCTAGACTTAAACCTCCTAACCACATTGCTATGAATGCATGAAAATGCAGTATCCCACCAACACTTCACTCCTAGCCTGGTTCTATTCCTTCATTCCTTGGGAAATCTCATGATCCTGCTGCTTAAACACCACCTTGGATGAGGAGACAAACATAGAGGCACTCAATGTCTCTGTTGAACCCACCATGAGCCTGATCTCCTTCCCATAGTCAAGCTAATGACTTAAAACAAGCACTGAGTGGGAGGCAACCCACTGGTGAGTCTGTTTTTACTTTATTTTTCATTTTGGTTTTGGTTGCTTTGATTTTTCTTGTTTTGGTGTATTCAAGGCGTGAGAATAGGTCAATACGAGCAGCATCGATCGACGCGGTCCTGTGCATCGGTCGATGCTTGTGTCGGATGCGGTTAGGCTTGTAGTAGAAACGTGACCGCTGGAGACTGAGGATCTTATGCCGTATGGATTGCGGTTCGAGCAGCGGTTCATTTCTCACCGCGAGGAAGCAAACACGAGATGCGTCGATCGATGCGGTCCTGAGCATCGATCGATGCACTTCTGTCACAGGTAAGTGTTCTGAATTTTTCAATCTTTTCAATCTGATTATTTGTTTTCCCGAGCCCAAGCTTTGATTCCACTGAGTACAATGTGTTTCAAGTGTGGGGGAGGTAGTTACTGACACACCGTTTTCTGTTTTCTTAGAGTCAATTGAGTTGTTTTATTGAGTCAAAATTTGAGTAAGAAACTATGACTTTTTGAGGAGATCACTACACTTGCAGGAACTTAAGTGACCATTGGGAAAGCTTGCAGATGATCGCTGACTATTAGAAAACCAAACGCAGATCAGCCTACTGAGGACACCCATATCACTTCAGGTATTCAGAGAATCCATTACTGACTTCACCCTTAACTTGACTTAATTTTTCTCACCTAGGGGCTTGGTATACTTTGAGTCGGATTCCTCTGTTAGTTCTGACACAACTTGTAAACCTGTCTAAGTATGGTTCCCTTCTCCCCTTCGTTAAAAAAAATAATAATAATAATAAACTGCGGATAAGCTAGTAGCTTCGAAGTGATCACGGGAGTGGTAGAGATCCCTATTACCTCTTGTGCATTCATGGAATATGTCAAAAGTACATCCCAATGCGGGAAGAGCATTGATAAAAAAATAATACCCAAATGGGAAAAATCAGTTGATAAGGAAGAAAATGAAAAGAAAGGAACCAAAAAATGATAGTATGGTGGTCAAATGCTAACAGAGTAAGAGTTCATGTGTTCTTTGATCGATACTCCCTAGGTGAGACCACACTTATTAGATTATAGAAGTCAGTATGGTGAATTTGAATGCTCTGAATGTGATTGTGGAGTTTATTTAGGACAGTTGCTAAGTGTGGGGGAAGTATATGTTGGTCTTGTTGTCTGCAGGTTCATTTTTCATGTGGTTTACTAAGGGGAATATGAGTGTAGTACTTCAACGATGAAATGAGTTTCTGAAGTTTTCAAACTTCTACTCCTGATCTTGGTTTTCTTTTTGCTTGAGGTCAAGTAAAGGCTAAGTTTGGGGGAGTTGATATATCATGGTTTTTAGAGTTTTAACCATGATATAAGTCTTTGTTATTGAGTATTTTATTGTGTGTTTGGAGTCTTTTAGAGTGTTTTACAGGTTTAGGTACATTTGGAGCTTGATTGGACGTTTTGGAAACATTTTGAGCAATTCTGCACTATATAGTGATTTCAGAGAGTTCACTGGCTGCGTCTTCATAGTGCGTCGATCGACGCAGTATGTGCGTCGGTCGACGCACCCCCTGATCCAGAATTCTGCGCACAAAAATCTGCATTCTTGGAAATTACAGTTTTTACCCAGAAGTTTCCCAGATTTACAAAAAGGCTCAAATCGTGTTTAGACTATTATATTAGGTTTTTAAGCCATTGTTTGAGCTAAGTTTTATTCTACATTCAGAGAGTTTTAGAGAGAGAGATTTGTAGCTTTTTGGGGATGATCAGATACTCGACAGAGAGAAGATTTCGAACCCCTTTTATTCTTCTATCTCTTTATGCTTTCTATTTCATACATGTCTTTTGTTATGATTTTCATGTCTGGGTAGTTTTCATGTTAGGTTTAGGGATTCTCATTAGGGATTTCAGGGAATATTAGGTTAATTTATTAATTGGGATTCATAACTTCTAGTTCTTCATCTAGGGTGATCTTAATGCTTAATCAAAACTCGCCACTTAGATTATTGATGTTAGGTTGATTGGTGCAACGAAAGTTGATTAATCTGCTAGAAAAGAACGTAGATGAGCAATTTGTCTATTCGCAAAGAAATTTGGCTTAGGAAAATTGTGAACGAAAGAACCTGAGACTAATGCATGTTTAGAACTCTATAATTCGCAACGAAAATTGGTTTGCTAGTGTTAGAGGCTGGTTTAGCACCCCTCTAGGGCCCGGCCCAATAACAAAGTGGCCTAGAAGAGATCCATCATAGAAGAAATAATAGAGGCTCGACACGAGGTAGCCCGTTGGTGCAGAGGAGCTCGGCGACGCGCTCGGACGACTTGTATGGCAAGAAAGATAAGCATGAATCTTTTGTGGGAATAAAATATAGATAGTTCTGATTTTGTAAATAATATCAGAGAGAATCTAGGGAAAAACCCTAGTTCCTCTGATATAAATATCCTTTCCTTGCGTGGGAAAACAGGAGGCAATAATTATTCAACACTCTTGTACTCCGAAAACCCTAAGAGCTAGCGATTCAATTCGATTACGACTCAAGTTCTTAATAAAGACTAGATTTTCCGGTCTAAACAATTCTTACTTTTTATCTTATTTAATCTCATATTCAAGTCCCTAAATTTCTAATTGATTTAATAAACTGATTATTGTTTGATTTTCGGAATCAACAATTGGCGCCGTCTGTGGGGACTTTGGATATTTTGATTAACCAAAGGAGATATTAGCGATGATAGAATCACAGCTTTCATCACAGGAGACAGGAGGAACAAGCAACGCATGCAATATCATCAACGCTGCGACGGGAGAAGAGAGGAACCAACATAAACCATCCCAGCAAGGCGATGGAGCACGCAACGTATCAACAAACCCGAGGCCGCAGGATAACGCGCCACCCGCAAGAGACACGAGCACCCCGACCGCGCCCACGGTGAGGCCGATACGATCGACAGGCGACATAGAGCCACTGGCAAGTTCAGTGCGTATGAACACCAC
The DNA here is from genome assembly GCA_030180135.1 of Orychophragmus violaceus. NCBI lineage: Eukaryota > Viridiplantae > Streptophyta > Magnoliopsida > Brassicales > Brassicaceae > Orychophragmus > Orychophragmus violaceus. The sequence goes on along the minus strand of CM058232.1, from coordinate 67,829,366 downwards.
GATACCAACCAGCAAGATCGGAAGTCCGACCATGACGGAGATGCTTCTAACGCTACTGGACCGAGTCGAAAACTTGGACAAAACAGCAAACGAACGTATTACCGCAATCGCTGACCAACAAAACTTGCTCCAAGAAAGCTTGCTTAGACGCTATGGTGCACCCACAGCGAAGCGGACTCCAGAGCGGGCACCGTCTATCAGCCGACGTTTTTTTCCTGAAGTACCTCAAAGGACCGTGGGATCGGCAGTCAACCCGACTGGGAGTACATCAACTCCAACTAACTCGGCGCAGGTATCTGGCGACCAGCTCGCAACTATACTAAGCCAAATTCAGGAATTGAGCTCCAATGTTCAACGCATAGCCAGTTCGGCCCCGGAGCTCGGTCGTGTGTTGGAACAAGCACAAAAGACGCCCTTCACAGCTCGGATCATGAACACGAGAATTGCGCGTATCGAGAAGGTCAAGTTCCCTTTCTACGAAGGAAAAACCGACCCCAGCCAATTCATGACTGCCTTCATGATAGCAATGAGCCGCAACCGATTCACCAAAGAGGAAAGGGACCACAGATACTGCCAACACTTCGTGGAGAATCTCAGGGGAATCTCCCTCACCTGGTTCTCGCGACTCAAGACGGGATCGATTGACGGTTTCCAAGAGCTCTCAGAACTATTCTTGAAGCACTATGCGCTCTACATAACGCCCGAATCATCGGATGCCGACTTGTGGGACCTCGAGCAGAAACAAGACGAGCCCCTGCGAGACTTTATCGATCGATTCAAGGAAGTCGTGTCCAAAATAAACGTGGATGACAGCGCAGCTAGAGGAGCACTTCAGAAGGGACTACTCCATCATTCAGATTTCAGAACAGATCTGAAACTCAACAAGCCCACATCCTTAGAAGACGCACTGCACAGAGAAGTGTCATTCATCGAATTGAAAGAAGAGGACGCGATATTCTCCACAAAAACAATCCGGTTTTACCAAAAAAAGCCTCAACGACCAAAGAAAAGCCAAAACCCGATTCCCATGATAGCAGCAATGGAAAAGCGGCTTCGACCTTCGTCGTCGAAAACACGTCCCAAGGATGGAACAAGTTTGTTCGGAACCAACCACGATAAGAGGATGCCAACGATGATCGACCATACTATGAATATCATAAGAAACACTCTCACGATACTGCATCATGCTGGAACTTGGCCGAATACCTGCTAGATCAGTACCGAACAGGGAAAATATTCAACCCCGAGCGAGGTGGCCGACGACCCAAAAGTAACAATAACGAACAAATAAACCAAGAAGAAGCCCCCCCCCCCACCGGGAGGATCCGGAAGAACACCCCCCAGAAACAGAGCCTAACAGGTGCCCTCGAGACCAAGGCGACGAGGGGCGGGCCGCTCGGCAACCCCGTCGTAGAATCAATATGATAATGGGCGGATTACAATTGTGTTCGGATTCGGTACGGTCCATTAAAGAGTATGGTCGGAAAGCGACAACAATTAAGCGCAACCCGCTCCCAATCGAAGAGGGCATACCGCTATCGTTCACCGAAGCTGACGCAATGGAGTAGACGTACCACATAACGACCCTCTGGTGATCGAGATCCTGATCGGAGATTGCGAGATCTCTCGTGTGTTGGTAGATACAGGAAGCTCGGTCGACGTAATCTTTAAAGAGGCACTGGAAAAAGCAGAATTCAAGAACTTACATGTTAAAACAAAGGTGCAGCCATTAACCGGATTTGATGGTGACCAAACTATGACTATAGGCACGGTCAAACTCCCAATCTATGTTGGTGGAGTAGCAACAATGAATAAGTTCGTCATATTGGACAGACCAGCCATCTACAACGCCATCCTCGGAACACCTTGTATACACGCAACGAAAGCAGTCGTCTGGACGTACCATCAATGCGTCAAATTCCCGACCCCGGATGAAATACATACGCTAAGAGGAGATCAGACCACCTCAAGGTTATGCTTCATAAGCGAACGAAAGCTTCGCCACCCCTCCGAACCAATAGGAAGGAGAAGGATCGTACCAGGACCGCCCACAAGAGGAAGGGCACCTGAAGGAAATAAACCTCGGAAAAACCAAGTTTAGATTCGGAGAACGACGAAAGCGGTCGAGCTACTTTACGGTTTTTTACGCCCAAAAAAAAAATTACCTTGTGTAATATAAACTATGAACGGCTTGATCCTCGTCTTCAAGGTACGTACGCAACTCTACCCAGAGTGAAGCCGAAAATCAATAAAAAGACTTTTTCAAAACAAAATCTTGTCTCAAACTACGCCGACGTCCTAACAGGATGATTGAATTAATCATATCTGCATAACAAACGTGCAAGAACAACTGCCTTCCCCATACAACAAAGACTATGATCTAAGTTGCATTGGCACAAGGAAAAGCCAGGAAACGCACCTGCATCCTAACTCAGACGGACTAAGTAAGCCGACTTGTCTCGCATAGCCGATCCCGAATTAGGAAAAAAAACTTAATACCGAGCTCCGCTCGATGAATCAAAACCGAGTCTTCACTCAACCAAAATAAAACTCTTATTCAAGGTACAAACGTTAGCCATGCTACCTTCGAGAAAAGCACTCGAAAGGAGCCAAGATCCGAGCTACAACATCAGAATAACAAATTCTTTCCCTTCAAATCCTTAAAAAAGATTTGAACATGAAAAAATGACAACTCGGCCTAACATGCTCCCCTTTTCTTCCCTACGTCGTTCGTACGATAACAAAGTCACTTCAGACTACGCCGACGAATAACGAGATGAACCCATCGTCACACACGTAAATAAACCAAAAGCGAAGGAAACTCCTCGCCCAAAATAATAATAATAAACAACTCCAAAAAGGATTATCAAATCCCGAAAGGCAAGAAAAATCTCCGCCTCAACACAATCATAAAAATAAAGAGACTTCATGAAAACGTAGTTCCATTCCAAATAGGGGGACACCGTCACCCCATAAGAGTTCTACAAAACTAGACCGGCGGACGGAACTCCTGAGTTGGCTCTACCAGAGGAGCATCCGGGGCCGAGGTAGGCATTACCGCGGCCAACGACGAGGGAATTTCCGTCACCGCGAGCTGCACACCCTCAGGACTCTTCAAAGTCTCGACCACTTCCGTCGACATCACACCCATGTTGGTACCGAACTCATCGAGCAAGGCAACGTCGTCCACTTCTTGATCGTTAGACGGAAGCTGAAAGGGGAGAGGAGAGGGAGGATTGCAGTCACGCATCCTCACCGGAACTGGAGAAATCACGAAAATATTCGTCAACAATATCGGGAGCGCCGATCTCGTCGATTCTCCTATTCCACTTCACCCTCTCCGCCGTGAGCTCCTCAAAGACCTCATCGGGAACGGCTACTCCCCTCTCATCTCGGAGCGATCGAAGGTATTCCTGTTGGAAATGTGTCCAGTAATCTCGGTACTGTCTCTAGAAAGTAAGAGTATGTCAAAGATCAGACATAAGTCATATAATACTGGGGGTCATGATGGCTTGCTAGAGTCCGCTCATGATCTATAAGTCTTGGACTTATTGCCTTTATTATATGATCCCATATGGGTCACACGCCTAAGCTAACAGGAAAACGTGTAGGAACGGTTTAGCAGGAGTATGGTAAAAGTGCTAGGCATTTACTATACTTAGAGAGAATAAGAGGTTTTAGCCATTGTGCATCGATCGATGCATAAGGTGCAACGATCGATGCAATGCGCGAACGCCTCGGAGTTAATTGGCATTTGGGCCAAATGGCCCAAAACGAACTGAACAAGTTTTATATAAACTTAAGACGAGTTTAGGTTGAAGAGAAGCCCTAGCCGCGACTCTCTCTCTCCCTGCGACCTTCCACAGCTCGGTCTAGCAGCCTTCATCCTGCTTGGTGTGCGTGTGTGAACCTCTGGAGGAGTGATCACTCGGTGGCTCTCTGATCTCTGACCTGTTCTTCTTTTCCGCTGCACAAAACAGGTAAAAGGTGAGATCTACTTATGTTTCTATTCAAGAGAACCTAGATCTGGCATGTTTAGGATCAAGTAATCTGATGAATTGAATCAGGATTATCACCAAAGATCCTTCAGTGGTATCAGAGCCATTGGTTCTGGTTCTTCTTGTTTAGATTCATGTTTAGGATTGTTTAAAGAGGTGTTTTTGAATCAATCTACTGATAAGATTAAAACACTTAAGAAACAAGAATTGAATCCTAAACAAATAGTTGTAAAATCGCATGACCAAGCTATATTGATTTGGTATGCGATCGAAACTGATTTTGCATCGACTGAGATCGCATTGCATCGATCGATGCAATGCAAGGATCGATCGTTGCAGTCGCGAGAGATCGACTGCGATCGCACGGATCGATCAAACGATCGCGTGGATCTCGCGAGAATCTCTCGGCCAAACCTGATAACCGTTAGTGCACACGTGAGAGCATCGATCGTTGCAGGATCGATGAACGATCGTTGCAGGATCGATGAACGATCGTTGCAGGATCGATGAACGATCGTTGCAGGATCGATGCTGAGAGCATCGATCGATGCGGTTAGGGTTTTGGCTCGGATCCGTGCATGCGTAAGAGCATCGATCGCTACAGGATCGATGCATGATCGATGCAGGATCGATGCTGAGAGCATCGACCGATGTGGTTGATGGATCGATCGACACGGTTGGTCCATCGATCGACATGGTTGGTTTAAGACTCGGTTTAATTTGATTAAAATTAATTCGTCCTGGTTTAATAAACAGATTTAATAATTTTATTAAGTCTGGTTAAACCGGGACAAGAAATCCAATGTCGAAAGAAATATTGGATTTAGTGCCTAAACCAGGAATTTCTAATTTGATTTGGTTGGACCAAATAAATTGAGAAAATCCGGTTTAGTAAATAACCGGTTGACAATTGTGGTCATCGTAGTAATTAAAATTTTGGTTAGACCAATTTTAATGAACCAGACCGGTTATGTCATTTAATTGGACAATTGGGTCATGTCTTGGACATGGACCAATTCTTGGGCCTCGGGCCGAGAAGTTAAAACAATTGGGCCAATTATTTGAGTCTTTCTTCAGATTAATTTAAAATTTATTTTTATAAAATTTTAAAATCGATTTTAAATTAATAAGTTTCCAAAATTTTGAAATTAGAAAGTTTCTTAAATTAGAAGTTTCTGAATTTGCATGTTTTGGATTTAAGGAAAGTTTCCAATTTTAGAAAGTTTCCTAAAATAGTAGGTTTCCTAAAATAGAAAGTTTCCGAAATAGTAATCTTCTATTTTGGGAATGAAATTTTAATAAACCTACGAACCTCATATAATATCAAGCGTTGGATGTCTTGTCCATTCTATGTCAGCTGTCAAAGCCCATTCAATTGTATTCATGGCCTTACAGTGTGAGGATGTCTGCTTTTGCGTGGGTAAGACGGTTTGTGATTCATAAATGTCATTGGGAGTCCCAGACATTAATGATTACATGACTGTATAGTCTGGTTTTCTTGACTAGGCCATCGGGAGTCCCGGGCCTTGAGACATCAGAGTGGATTGGGCCTCGGGCCCAGATTCACAACCAAGAGTTATATCACGGATATAATTAGCCGATACAGGGCTTACCGATATAAGCTAAGGTTGGGTGACGGCCAGTGGCCCACTTTAATCTTAGTTATATGTGGATCTTGGAATCATTATATTCTATTGAGGGTAACTTATGTTATTGAATATAATGCGTGATTAATCATATTAATTTTAATACGAGATTAATCATATTGAACATATTAACTAAAATCCTTTTATCTTAAATTTCAGTTATGACTAGCACAAACAATCAAAACACTTTCTCGATCCGGTCTATCCTTGGGATGGACAAGCTGAACGGATCAAATTTCTTGACTTGGTCGCGGAACCTGAGGCTAGTCCTCAGACAGGAGAGAAAGGACTATGTTCTTGAGAGAGCTCTCCCCGTGAGAATCGGGTCCAATGCTTCTCATGCAGTATATGATGCTTGGAATAAGCATTATAATGATGCGGTAGATGTGCGTGGTCTGATATTGGCTACCATGGACTCAGACTTGCGGAAGCAATATGAGAACATGGAGTCGCCAATAGAGATGATCAGCAGCCTGAAATTAAAATTTCAGGAGCAGATAAGAGTGGAGAGATACCAGTTGGTTAAATCTCTCACTAGCTGCAAGCTACCAAATGATCATCCAGTAAGTCCTCATGTCAGTAAAATGATGGGTTACATTGATAACCTGAGGAAACTGGATTATCCAGTTAGCCAAGAGATGGCAACTGAAATCATTCTGCAGTCACTGCCGTCAAGCTATGATAAGTTCAGAAAGAACTATATCAAGAAAGGCTTAACGAAGACGCTGACTGAACTGCATGATATGCTCAAGACAGTTGAGCCAAACGTGAAGAGTACCCTGTACAATCTCATGAATGAGAAGGGTAGGTTTACTAAACCTAATGCTGACAAGGGTGAAGACAAAGTTGTCCAGATTTTGAATCATGGCAAGCGTGTGTCTTCTGAGCCCGAGTCAGATACCTCTTGCGTTGGTAAGTGCTGCTACTGTAAGGAGACAGGGCATTGGAAGAGAAATTGCATTAAATTCATGGAAGATGATGAGGAATTGAAGTCGATGTATGAGACTACTTCCTCAGGTATTCATGTTATTACTTCAAGTTCTACCTTAAAGGTATTAAATACTGGTTGTGGCACTGATATTTGTGATAATATGCAGAGCCTAAGCAACAGTAGAACGTTGAAGGAAGGGCAAGTGAAACTACATGTCTGGAAGGAGCTTGGGATGCTGCCTCAGCCGTAGGGTTTTCACTTATAGATCCCTTTTAGGCTTGGTTTTGTATTAAGTAATTGCTACAATGTACCTGCTTTAAGCAGAATTGTCTTTCATTTTCTTGTAAGAATTTGAATGTTTTTCATTTTGATAAAAGACAAGTTTTGTTCTTTTGATCTTAATGAAATATTAATTGTAGCACCCTATTCATGGAATGGGTTTTATATCTTAAACTGAGTGCCTAAATGTAACATAAATACCGAATTGGTTTAAATCTAATGAATTAAACCTGATTTTCTTGGCATAAAAGTCTTGGTCACATAGAGTAAGTCGGATTCAGAAATCCCATAGTTATGGACTGTTGGGCTCATTTGATAAGATATCTTATGAGACTTGAATTCTGTTTACTGGACCAAAAGGAAAAAAAGGGCCTATCTTAGCCGAGCTAGAGAAAGGCCCAAAGGCTTATTGGACCTAGAACGTACTGATGTATGTGGCCCAATGAGCAGTAATGCCAGAGAAAATTTCCTGTACTTCATTGTCTCTACTGATTACTTCAGTGAGTGTGACTGTGTTCATTTGATGAGACACAAGTCGGAATTCTTTGACATGGTCGAAAGAGTTCCAGAATGAAGTATAGGATCTGAATGACAAAAGTATTAAGACTCTGGATTAAATCACGAGTGAGAATACTTAAGTCATTGATTGTGTGATCATCTTAATGAGTGTGAAATCGTTTCACAGCTCATTTCTCCTGAAAACCTGAAGGTGTTTCTGTGAGAAAGAATCAGATCTTATTAGAAATGATTAAAGACGAGTCACACGAATCTTCCATGATATTATTTAAGAATAACGCTCTAAAATATCTAAGTTTACGCTGAAATAGTTCCACAAATATCAGTTGAAAGACACCACGTTAATGTGGATTGGAATCGATCCAAATTTGTCTTTACTGAGTATTTGTAGTTGTGCTACTTCGCTGGTTGTCCTAGAGAAACTAAGGCTTGTTACTTTTACGTCCAATCTGTTTTCTAAGAAGGGAAGTTAATTTTCAAAGAAGAACAGTGGGAGTAAAAGTATAACTCGAAGTTTTCTCAGGGAAACCAAGGCTCGGTACTTTACGACCATTCTGTTTTCTAAGAAGGGAAGTTACTTTCCAAGAAGAACAGTGGGAGTAAAAGTACAACTCGAAGAAATTCGAGAAATACAGGAGGCTGCTTAACCTATTGAGGGAGAGCAGCGGAAGGATTTACAGATTTCTGTAGAATCTACACCTGTGGAGCCTGAAGTTCGCAGATATGAAAGAATCAGTCACTAATCCGAGAGTGAATTCTCGTCATTAGTTCAGCCTGATGATCATTGAATGTTCGCATGATCTGATGATCATTGAAAGCGACGAATCCGCGAAATCCTAGGAAGCGAAAGTGAGCCCAGACTCCGAAGAATTACATTTTGTGTAAGTTGGCTTCATCGATCCATTCATGGATGGAAGCAAACATATCGGAGTTGGAATCTTCGTTCTGTTGAAGTAGTCAAGGTTTTGACTTGAACAGGAACGAAGCGGAACTGTGTGTTTACTAATAGATTAGTGGGAGCGATATTGCATTTCTCATAGTGTATGTCGATGACATACTGATTCTCGGATATAACGTCCCAAACACTGTAGTCGGTAAAGGACTAGCTTGGGAGTTGGTTTAATGATTGACATGGGTAAAGCCACGTAGTTCTTGGATTTTGGATCTAGAGATAGAGATCCAAAAGAGCTGGTAGGACAAAGTCAGGATTCTTTAATTGACAAAGTCCTACACGTTTTGAGCAATCCAAGAAGGGTTTTATGCCAATGTCACATGGCATTAAGTTAAGCAAGATACAGTATCCTACGATAACTGCTGAGCTTAAATGCATGGATGAGATTCCATATGCGTCGGCAATTGGATCTATCATGTATGCCATGAAACATACTTGTTTGATGTTGCTTTAATGTTAAGCAAGACAAGTAGAGACCAGTCAAATCCAGCAAAGAATCAAGTTTCCTAAAGTATGTCCTAAAGTATTTGAGGAATACTAAGGATAAGTTCTTGATTTACGGAGAAAGTGAGGTGCTATAAGTCGATAGAGTCTGAAAGGCAAGTTTCCAACAGACAAAGATGATTTCCGGTCACAGTCCGGTTATATCTTGTGTTTGTCTGGCGGTGCACGGCACTGTTGCTGACTCCATGACTTAAGCTGAATCTTTCGCAGCTTGGGAAGTGGCGAAAGAGGTTGTTTGGAAAGAAGAGTTCGTCACTGAACTTGATGTGATTCCCAGCATAGATGAGACTAGCTGCACATCAGAGGTCCAAACACCTTGAGGATATGTATAACCTATTCCGTAAGATAAATGACAGAGATGTTAAGTAGATCAGCAAGTTTCAACGAATGAGAACGTTGCTAATCTATTAACGAAGCCACTCCTTAGGCCTAAGCACGAGTCGCGGACTGTTGCTGTAGGATAAGTGAAATTAAGATGTAGTCTTAATTTCAGTGGGAGTTATTAAAGGGCTTTATTTAGTTATTGTTATGTTCTTGTAAAACAATTGAGATGTTTAATAATGAAATTATTATTTCAAGATTATTTTAACTGTGATGAAATAATCGTTCCAAAATGATATGAACCATTTTATAGGTCATCGAAGTAAATGACTTGATCTTGAGTCATCGAAGTCATTTAGCTTGATCATGAGACCCTATATTTGATAGATGGCTTATATCATCTTGTCCCTAGTCGAAGGTTGTTGAAATTGGAACACCAACAACCGTGTGAGACTGGATTGGTACGTGACTTATGACAAAGTCTCAGTGTGTCATAGATGCGCGGCATCAAAGTCAGTACATAGGTGTATGTTTGGGAACATACGACCGGACAAGACCCGCTTATAAGAACTCTTCAGGATATTTATATCTGTGTCATAAGAGATTCTTACTACGACTATAGAGTATAGTCCTTAGACCTGAGTTCGCATGCATGTGACTGCACATGGACTGATGTACTTTGATCATTGTCTAACGCTATCGTTCTGCGATAGTTATAAGGACCTTGTTTGGGTACATTATGAAATGAGTGGTTTACAGTGATGGAACAAGACGGGATTTGTCCCTCCAATATAAATGGAGTGAATATCTCTAGGCCAATCGGAGATTTGAATACTGGAAAATGCATGGCCATGCTCAAACGGACTGTCCCGAGTCGTTTGGATTGTCAGTATCGAATCAGAGTCCGATGAACAAGATTAGGCTTTATAAGGATGACACCAATCTTGCCTTATGACTAATCGAGATATTGTGACAAAAGGATTATGAATACAGAGATTCCAGTACAAGTGGGAGATTGTTGGAAATGTGTCCAGTAATCTCGGTACTGTCTCTAGAAAGTAAGAGTATGTCAAAGATCAGACATAAGTCATATAATACTGGGGGTCATGATGGCTTGCTAGAGTCCGCTCATGATCTATAAGTCTTGGACTTATTGCCTTTATTATATGATCCCATATGGGTCACACGCCTAAGCTAACAGGAAAACGTGTAGGAACGGTTTAGCAGGAGTATGGTAAAAGTGCTAGGCATTTACTATACTTAGAGAGAATAAGAGGTTTTAGCCATTGTGCATCGATCGATGCATAAGGTGCAACGATCGATGCAATGCGCGAACGCCTCGGAGTTAATTGGCATTTGGGCCAAATGGCCCAAAACGAACTGAACAAGTTTTATATAAACTTAAGACGAGTTTAGGTTGAAGAGAAGCCCTAGCCGCGACTCTCTCTCTCCCTGCGACCTTCCACAGCTCGGTCTAGCAGCCTTCATCCTGCTTGGTGTGCGTGTGTGAACCTCTGGAGGAGTGATCACTCGGTGGCTCTCTGATCTCTGACCTGTTCTTCTTTTCCGCTGCACAAAACAGGTAAAAGGTGAGATCTACTTATGTTTCTATTCAAGAGAACCTAGATCTGGCATGTTTAGGATCAAGTAATCTGATGAATTGAATCAGGATTATCACCAAAGATCCTTCAATTCCAAGGTCCCAGAATACTGGCAGAGATTCATGTATGCGTCGCTCTCTGCGTCTTTCAAAGCAAACGCATCCTTCAACTCTTAAAGGCGAAACTCGTACTTCTGAACTAAGCCCTTGCGGCCATTAATGAGGTCGCCGACCTCCATCGATGAGACATTCCGCTCCTTGGTTACCTCCTCGGCGCGACGAAGTTTCTCCTGCGCAAGCTCGGCAAATAGATTCTCCTTGTATTCGCGAGCTCATAGTTGCGAGTTTCGAGCAACTTAACATGCTCGTAAGAAGTAGCAACCTGACTCTTCAAGTTCACCTCGCTTATTCCAAGAAACTCAGCGGAGAGCTGAAGCTTTTCTAGTTCCTTTGTCTTCCGAGCGAGCTCTTTGCCGATCTCGGCGCTTCGCGCCAACAGCTGACGATTCATATCAAAGATGTACGAATTCAGCAGCGAAGCCCCCTGCAAAACAAAGAACATCGAGATAAAGGAAAAGCGTCAACCGTAAAACCCGATGATCGCTGAAATGAATGTGAACACTCACGTCGACAAAAAAACTTGGAGACGTTGCAGTACACTTCCGGCTTGTACATCTGATCAAAGGGGAGATGTTCCGAAACAGCTCTCCACGGTATTACTCGTCCGTATTCTTCAATTTATTCCCTCGAAGAGCAAAGGATCTATTTTCCAACTCTCCGAGGACTCACTAACCCTCGGACACTTGCTTGCACTTGAGCCCTCGGAGCGATTGGCGACCTCAAAGGGCTTTTTTCGCCCCAGCAGGCGAAGTCGAGGTTCCTATAGGTCCGGAGGTCGAACCCTGGCAAGCAGAAGAAGGAGGAGGAATCCCTTTATCAGACGAAGGAGCCGCCCCAACAGGATCACTCGATTTCAAAGTTTTCCGAATCAACAGAGCAGAGGACTCCTCTAGCTCATCCTCAACATGAGAAGCACCACCTCTCTTCTTCGAAGCATCAGCACCATCAGCCGCCTTCCTGGACCGCGGTTCGGACAAATGTCTTTTGGCCTCCTCAGCGCTTATCTTATCGGCATAATCGGAGGTCCGTTTCTCTCCTCTCCTAGATTGTGATATAGGAGAAGTAGTCGGCCTAGCAACCGAAGATCGGCAGGGGCCATCTGGTTGACCGACATCCGAAGATCTCGGAGCCTTCTTCGTGTCAATCACCATGCTCGGGATAACTTTTCTTGCCTTCCCCATTTTCTTCACTGCTTGAGATGCTGCAAGAAGCAATTCGTAAGAACAAAAATAATAAAATAAGCCAAATCGCGAGGTATCAGCAAACTCACTAGCTTTCTTGGGATCTTCGGTCTCGGGCCAAATCTGCCAGCCAAGCTTAGAAAACTTCCTAACGACGTCGTCCAAATACTTCTTATTAAGAAGCTTTGGATTGAGGCGAGCTGCAAAACAAGAAAAGCTACGATAAGAATCGACAACAAGAAACAATGTTGACAATTAGCCGATCGGTCAACTACCAACGGAGAGGTTCCACTCACTGACGACCAATGCCGCGGGGTCAGGAAACGAATACTTGTCAATCCGGACAAAGAAGTATTTCCTCTGCCAGTCGTGAGTTTTGCTGGATTTGACATCAGTCCGCAATTTTTATATTGCGGCCGTAAATTAACCTGGATCCACTCCGGCCTCTTCGTCACAGTGTTCAGTTGACCGAAACATTCAAACAGCTCAACCGTGAGCGGTATCCCATGATAAACGCTAAGCTCGAGAAGGCCGGTCAAGTTAATAATGTCGACAAGATTAAGCAAGGTGAAGGCGATTTTGAATTTCGCACAAAAATCAACCAACAACTTCGGCAACGGAAATCGGAGGTTCCCAACGTGGAAAAATGACTCGTAGAGGCAAGAAAAGTTTGGGGGAGCATTCCAAGGGCGCTGCGAGGCGGAAGGCAAAAGAACCTCGACGTTCACACACCCGGGAAGGGCCTTTAACGAGGTCAGAGACACTTTGGTAGAGGAGGTCGGTAAAACACCGAAATCATCCACAGATCGAGAGGAAGACGCCTTTTCTTCCCCCTTCTTCTGGGTAGCCTCTCTCTTACCTCGGCCTCGAGAAGCCGCCCTCAGCGCAAGAGGAACGTGCTCGTCGGAGTGATCGGCAGCATCGTCACGAAGAGTCATAGATTGCCTTCGAGATAATTCTTGACCAAGACTGACGGAATCTGAGATTCGCGGAGAAGAAGAAGGGATGCTTTCCCGTCAAAAGCACCAGCACTCGCGATACTGACAGAATTCTCGCTAGATTCGGCTCGGATGCGCATATCGGCAGAGGAATTGACAAAGGTGAAAAGGATTTAAAAAGAAAAAGAAAAGATCATAGAGGTTTAAGAGAAAGAGTACCTGAAATTTACTTCTGGTAGCGAATGACGAGAAGCGAAGGGAAGGAGTGATATTTATAGAAGCAATAAGGTAGAAGTCTTCCGAGGGACGCAGCTTTACTTCTCAATGGACGCGATCCTAAAACTTCCCAGTACACGTGTCTCCACGCGATTGGACAAAGAAGAAGAGTCCCAAACACGCAAAACAACGACGAGGCACGTGGCGGTAGACGAATCAATCCGGGTTGAATCTCGGCTCGCGATCACTCGTTATCGGGTCCGAACCATAATTAAATCTGCCGGCCTGTACTCCACTCAGTGCAACGAACTGGGGGGGCTTACTGTTAGAGGTGGGTTTATCACCCCTCCAGGGCCCGGCCCAATAACGAAGTGGCCCAGAAGAGATCCAACTTAGAAGAAATAATAGAGGCTCGACACGAGGTAGCCCGTCGGTGCAGAGGCAGCTCGGCGACGCGCTCGGCGACGCGCTCGGCGACGCGCTCGGCTAACCTGTATGGCGAGAAAGATAAAAATGTTAATTTAACATTTTTATCAAAAGATAAGCATGAATCTTTTATGGGAATAAAATCTATATAGTTCGGATTTTGTAAATAATATCAAAGAATCTAGGAAAAAACCTTAGATCCTCTGATATAAATATCCTTCCCCTGCGCGGAAAAAGAGGAGGCAATAATTATTCAACACTCTTGTACTCAGAAAACCCTAAAAGCTAGCGATTCAATTCGATTCCGGCTCAAGTTCTTAATAAAGACTAGATTTTTCGGTCTAAACTGTTCTTACTTTTTAATCCTTATTTATTCTCATATTCAAGTCCCTAAATTTCTAACCGGTTTCATAAATAGATTATTGTTTGATTTTCGTAATCAACAGCTAGGTTGCTAGATATAGTTAAGATTCGCAACGAAAGTTGGTCTATTATACTTCTCTGATTCTAGTTCTAGAACCGTACTTAATTTGATCCCGATTGATTGGTTTTCTTGTATTTCTGATTTTCTAAGAACTCCCTTGACCTGACGCTTTGCTTGATTTACAAACTGTCTGCTTTACTTTCTGCATTGTTTACTGCTTTATTTTCTGCCCTGCTTAGCTTAATTCCACACTCTATAGTCAATCGTAAAATTCTTGAGTCTTTGTGGATTCGATCCATATATACTTCAGTCACGTCTATGCATTTACAGTGTAGCTCTAGGAGTTAAACTTTGAGGAAATTATTTGTAAAAATGGAAGAGGTTTGAACCTCTATTTATAGTAGAACAAAGAGACTTAGGTGAATCCATGTGTTTACTCCCCCCCCCCCCATTCTTCCTCCATGTTTCCTTCTTGCATGCATGAGAAATTTCAGTGAACAATAGCTTCACTCCTTGATTCATTCACGTGGCTCTCCCTCATTCTTCCCCCTCTTTCAATTGGACACCTCACTTCCTAGATTCAATGCACCAAGTTTCTTCTCCTCCTAACGGGTCACATGTGGAAACTATTGAGCATGAGATTCATTGAATCATGTTTACTTCTTCTCCCTTGTAGCCACGTTAGTCTCCCATAGCACTTAAAGTGCAAGAATATAATCTCTAACCAATCACTTGCTTCCACTTCTAATCCTATAGAAGGCCACACTGATTTTTATTTGAGAACAAATAAACTCTTTATTAATTATCTAATTAAACCCCTTGATTGGTTTCTAATCTACCAATTAATCAAGTGATGGAATTTCTCAATTCTTTTATGTCCACCATTTCATTACTTTCATAAAAGTCTTGGTCAAAAATTTATCGAATTTTGATAACGTTGACATGTTTCTGACTTCCTCGATTAGCTTCGTATTTTTCTTTCTCATAAAAAATAATAATTTTAAAAATAAATTACAAAATAGTAATAAATTTTTAAAACTTTAGTATTATTCATTATAAATAATTCGACATAAAACATTATTTTAACAATAATATTTTATTTTCTTCCAAGAACGGGGTATTACAGTCGACACCGGCCTCATTACTAGATTCTCACGAGCTATTAAAAGAAGTTTCAAGAATTGCACAATGGCCCAGAATTTTCTTCTATTGTTAAAGAAGCCTATTTATACTATTTAATTAGGTTTTCTAAGCCATTGTTAGGCTATGCTTTATTTTATTTCCAAAGAGATTTCTAGAGAGTTTTTAGGACTGATCTGATACTCACATAAAGAGGATTTCAAACCCCTTTTGTTTATTATTTATTTCTCGTATGCAATCTATTTTAACTACGATTTGTGTTTCATTGTTCATGTCTGAGTAGATTTGCTAGTTAGGTTTAAGGTTTCTCATTAGGGATTTCAGGGATTGCTAAATTGATTGATTAGTTAAGGATTATGGAACTCTAGTTCTTCACCTAAGGTTATGATTAATTCTTGATCTGAAGTGACTACTTAGATTATTGATCATAGGTTGATTCTCGCAACAAAAATTTGTTAATTAGCTAGAAATAACTTAGGTGGGAAAATTGCTTATTTGCAACGAAATTTGGTTTAGAAAATTTGTGAACAAATCGAACATGAAACTACCGCATGTTTAGACTTTGTAATTCGCAAAGACATTTGGTTTTCTATGTTGTTAGACATAGATAATTTTTGCAGCGACAACTGGTTCACTTTATCTTTGTGTTTCGAGTTCTAGGACATAGCAGAATCCTGACTGGTTAATTAGCTTGCATACATGATTTCCTGGGAATTCTGTGAGCCTAGCGTTTTTTTCGTTTTGATTTACATATCTCGTTTATTTGCCGTTTGCTTTCATTACAATCATCTCGCTTAGCTTGATTCGAAACAATAATATATTATGTGCTCTTGAGTCTCTTTGTTTGATACCCTATATATTTCAATTACATTGATGTGCAGTTGCAGTGTAGATTTTACACTACAAAAATAACTGGTATTGATAGCACATTAGGATAACACGATTTTAACAAATGCTATAAAAGATGATTTTTATTTCGGTTACTATATCATAGCATTTAAACAATGCTATACCAAAATTTTACTAAGCGGGAACAAAATTAATTTTTGGAGCCTAATGTTAGTCATGAACGCCAAACACTTAAGCAAATTTTGGTTTTGGCCAAATTTTATCCTGTATTGAAACATAACACAAATATTAAAAAAAAAATTTTTTTAGCTCTTCCCTCACAAAACGCAATCCTCTCTCTTGCTCTCTCTCTCTCTCTCTCTCTCTCTCTCTCTCTCTCTCTCTCTCTCTCTCTCTCTCTCTCTCTCTCTCTCTCTCTCTCTCTCTCTCTCTCTCTCTCGTCTGAAAAATCTTCTCACAGTGGCTTCGGCCGTTTGTTTCCGGCTCGGACTCGATGACCTACCCAGATTATCCCTTTGTAACTCCTCAGCTATGTTGTGATCCTTCTCGTCGTCGCCGTCGTTGCCGTATCTTACTACGCCGTCGTCGTTAACACATTGTTTCGCCGTTCCTGTAATCGAAAGCGGCCACGGACCTCTCAGACCTTTCCTGCTTCATCATCTTTGTTTTCCATTTCCTGGTAATTTTAAGTTTATCGTTTCAGATTAGGTTTTTGCTTGAGCCTCGTTTCTGGATCTGAAATCTTAAGGGTTTTGCTTCTTAACCCTAAATAATCCTTGTTGTAGACCAAGAATTGTTTTAGAATGTCTTGTTTTTACTCTCTGAGAGTTTAGATTTACAAATATAATGCTGATGAGATGATGCTTGCTTTGCAGCTGATAATTCTGTTTTGGAGACTTGCTACTCTGGTCGTCAAATGTCTCTCCGATGAGTCAAATGCTTCAAGATGTTGCTCTGGTGAGTCCAGTCATTCTTATTTATGAAAGTACCATCGAAATAATTCTAAATTCCTTGAGATATGGTTTCTTTAATCCAAAGAGGAATACTATAGATGCACGGGTTGATTCTGAATTTCTTGAGATATGGTTTCTTTAATCCGCAGAGGAATACAATATATGCACGGTTGATTTTTTTTTGATATCATCTACTGCCAAGTTTATATGCTTTACTGGGTTTAGTGCTTTGTTCATATGTAAGCTAGTGGATTTATGGGATGCTTAAGCAATTAATGTTTTGTTTTTGAAGATTGACATCCAATGCTATGTCAAGAAATCATTCATTCGGCACATTTGAAAAATGAGTCTTGACACTTTTTTTTGTTGGGTACCTGCAGCTTCAAGATGAAGTTCTCGTCTCAGATAAGGAAAGAATAAAAACGACTCAGAGCAACATTAAAATGGTGACTTATCATTCTCCACTCTCTCATATTTTTTCTGGATAATCCATCTATCAAGAAATTGTTTGCTTTTTTTTACAGCTTCAGAGACATTTGCAAGCACACACCTTTCCATATATTGAAAGTTTGAGACAGAAGGAGCATAATCATCAAAGACGCATGTTGAAGGTGAGAGAGAAATCGTCATATTAAAAATCTTACCTCGTTTATGTCAGTCCATATTATAGTCAAGTTATATTTACTCGTTTTTTGGCTTGTGTGCTTGAAGGTGTGAGGATAATAGAGGGCTTAGAGGGGAAGGGTTACCGGTTACCCTTGACGAAAGAAGAGGCTGAACTGTCTGAGAAGTTAACTGGAATAACAAGATAGGTTTGTTTCACTTCTATTAAATTCCTACTTTTCAGGATATGTATATTCTCAGGTGAAAAGGTCATGGAGCTGAGCTGTCTAGGATGGTGCAAAGTCTGCAGACAATGCCCTAAAGAGGATTGTTTACTTGCACTCTTTTTTTTCTGTTACAACAGATTGTAGAAGAGCAACTGGTGGATCTCTCTTCTTTGCTATACTACCACAAACTATATGAAGCTCATCTCAACAGCTCAGACAATGTTGGATGTTGTAGTCTTGCTTTCTTAGTTTCATCAAATTCTTCGGCCAAGCTATAAAGCATTCTTCTGTTGGATCCCGATGGATCTAGGGTTTGTTATATTGAATTTAGAACCAACCTCGTTCTTACCTTTTGGCAGCGGAAGAGATGGTGAACGAGATCAGTGGAGCAACGCAACGCTTTGCCTCTACCAGATACACACGCACGCTCGCTGGAAACGGGATGCTAGTGCCGGATCAATGGGGATCGAAAGGTTCTGGTGTGTCTAGTGTTTCTGTCAAGAAAACTTGACGGCTCTCTCGTTTAGGTCGAACTAAACACGTTTTTATTCGACCTAAACGTGCTTAACGGGCCAGACTCAATTAAGCCATAACCCGAAAAGCCTGTTCGGAAAATCCGAACTGTGTCGACCGACACACAAGCTGTGTCGATCGACACAACACCTTTATATCGATTCTTATGTGTATTTCAATACACATAACATGATCATTGCCACAATGATCATTCCCATGTTGTAGCTTCCAGTTCGCTTAGGTGTGTGACCCTATAGGATCATATAATACTGGCAGTAAGTCCACGACCTACAGATTGCAAGAGGCTTCTAGCAAAGCATTGCAAAAGCCCAGTATTATACGAATGTCAGATCTCGACACACAACTATCACAGGAGTGAGTACAGGTGTGATTTCAGGACACTATCCCAACAATCTCCCACTTGTACTGGAATCATCAATTCCTATAATCCTTTTGTCTCTATATCTCGATTTGGCATAAGGCAAGATTTGTGTCATCCTTATTTAGCCAACATCGTGTTTATCGAACTCCTGATCTCATACTGAACATTACAAACAACTGAACTACAGTTCGTTTGAGTGCGGCCACACATTCTCTCAGTATTCAATCTTCGATAGGCCCTGAGATATTTATCTCCCGTTATACAGGAGGGACAAATTCCATCTTGTTCCATCCCTGTTTCAACGCACACTTCATGATAAACTTGAACAATGTCGTTATAGCCGCCAGTTACGGATCGACGTTTGACAAAGTCAAAATGTACCAATTCATATGCAAGAAAGCATGATGAACTCAGGTCTTAGGACTATACTCTATAGTCGTAATGAGAACCTCTTATGACACAAATATTACTATCTTGTAGACTTCTCATTAGCGGGTCATGTCCGATCATATGTCCACTGACATATATCTATGTGACTGACTGCGATAATCATATCATTGGCTCCATGAAACTTAGCCAATAGTCACCTCACAATCTAGTCTCTAACGGTTGTCAGTGTCCCGATTCTACAACCTTGACTAGGGACAAAATAATTTATTAACTTATAGGGTTTCATGATCAAGTTCTCAACTTGATGACCTATAATATGTCATAAACTTATTTTGGGACCATTATTTAGATCACAATAAATAATGCTGAAATCAAATTTCATTAAACACTTCTAAAAGAATGTTCACAAGGGCGTCTTATTATAACTAAAACAAAATCCAAAACTCCCACTAGAATCAAGATTACATCTTAAGATCTCTAATGCCTACAGCAGTCGTATGACTCTCATGCTTAGGCCTTGGGAGTGACTTGGTTAGAGGATCAGCGACATTCTCGTTTGTCGGAACTCGGCTGATCTTCACATCACCTCTATTGACAATATCACGAATCAGATGATATTTCCTCTCAACGTGTTTGGACTTCTGGTGTGACCTGGGTTCTTTCGCCTGAGCAATGGCTCCATTGTTATCGCAGAACAAAGCCACTGGCTCCAAGATACTAGGAACCACACCAAGTTCAGTCATGAACTTCTTGATCCAAACAGCTTCCTTTGCCGCTTCAGAAGCAGCAACATATTCAGCTTCCGTTGTGGAGTCAGCTACGGTATTCAGCTTAGAGCTCTTCCAGCTCACCGCACCGCCATTTAGACAGAAGACATATCCAGACTGTGATCGGAAATCGTCTCTGTCCGTCTGAAAACTCGCATCGGTGAATCCATTCACCACAAGTTCATCACTATCTCCATACACAAGAAACTTGTCCTTAGTATGTCTCAAATACTTGAGAATATTCTTGACAGCTGTCCAGTGAGCTTCACCTGGATCAGATTGGTATCTACTCGTCATGCTTAACGCGTAAGCTACATCTGGACGAGTGCAGAGCATGGCATACATAATAGATCCTATTGCAGAGGCATAAGGAATCCTATTCATGCGTTCTCACTCAGCAGGTGTCGCCGGACACTGCTTCTTGCAGAGACTCTTGCCATGAGACATTGGTATGAAGCCCTTCTTGGAATCGTGCATCCTGAATCTGTGCAACACCTTATCTATATAAGTGTCTTGGCACAATCCAATCAGCTTGTTAGTTCTATCTCTGTAGATTCTGATTCCAAGAATGTATGCGGCTTCTCCCATGTCTTTCATGGAAAAACAACTTCCTAGCCAAGTCTTAATAGACTGAAGCAACAGAACGTCATTACCGAGGAGGAGTATGTCATCGACATACAGTACAAGAAATGCAATTTTGCTCCCACTTTTCTTCTTGTATACACATGATTCTTCTTCGTTCTTGATGAAACCGAATCGTTTTACTGCTTCATCAAAACGAAGATTCCAACTCCGTGATGCTTGCTTCAACCCATAAATGGATTTATGAAGCTTGCATACCTTCCCAGCGTTTTTAGGATCGACAAAACCTTCAGGTTGTGTCATGTACACATCCTCTTCCAGAATACCATTCAGGAATGCGGTTTTGACATCCATCTGCCAAATCTCATAATCATAATGAGCAGCAATCGCTAGAAGAATCCGAATAGATTTAAGCATAGCTACTGGGGAATAGGTTTCATCATAGTCAATACCATGAATTTGTTTGAAACCTTTAGCCACCAATCTCGCTTTGTAAATCTGTACATTGCCATCCACGTCAATCTTCTTCTTGAAGATCCATTTACACTCGATGGCTTTTACACCACTAGGTAAATCGACCAAGGACCATACTTGGTTTTCTGACATGGATGTCATTTCGGATTTAGAGGCTCCAAGCCACTTTTCAGAGTCCGGGCCCATCATTGCTTCCGCAAAGGTCGCTGGTTCGTCACCTTCAATGACCATCAGATCATTTGAATTGGTTACGAGAAATCCATAGTATCTCTCGGGTTCGTGACGGATCCTTCCGGATCTGCGAACTTCAGGCTCTACAGACGCCGGTTCCACAGCACTTTGTGGATCCAACTGCTGCTCTTCCTCTGCAGGTTGAGCAGTATTCTGTGCATCTAGAATTTCTTCAAGATGTACTTTACTCCCACTGTTTTTCTTAGAGAGAAACTCCCTCTCAAGAAAAGAACAGTCCCGAGCAACAAATACTTTGTTCTCAGATTGGTTGTAAAAGTAGTATGCCTTGGTTTCCCTAGGATAACCAACGAAGTAGCATTTATCTGATTTGGGTGCAAGCTTGTCAGAGATTAAACGTTTGACATAAGCCTCACAACCCCAAATCCTCAGGAAAGACAAACTAGGAACATTCCCAGTCCACAGTTCATGTGGTGTCTTTGTCACTGATTTTGATGGCACCCTATTTAGTGTAAACGCAGACGTTTCTAGAGCGTATCCCCAAAAGGATAATGGAAGATTAGAATGACTCATCATAGACCGAACCATGTCCAACAAGGTTCGATTCCTCCTCTCTGACACTCCATTCCATTGGGGTGTTCCAGGAGGAGTGAGTTGTGAAACAATTCCACACTCGCTCAGATAGTCGCTGAATTCTTGGCTTAAGTATTCTCCTCCGCGATCCGATCGCAGAACTTTGATACTTTTGCCAAGTTGATTATGTACTTCATTCTTGAATTCCATGAATCTATCAAAGGATTCTGACTTGTGTCTCATCAAATAGACATAGCCATACCTACTGAAATCATCAGTAAAGGTAATGAAGTATTTGAAATTTCCTCTGGCAGCAGTACTCATTGGCCCACATACATCAGTATGAACAAGGCCCAATAAATCACTGGCCCTTTCATTTGGTTTGTTGAAAGGAGCTCTAGCCATTTTGCCCACCAAACAAGACTCGCATTTCTCACATGATTCAAAATCAAATGAGCCCAGAAGCCCATTTCGATGGAGCCTCTGGATGTGTTTCTCATTGATATGACCCAAACGACAATGCCATAAGAAAGTCGGGTTTTCGTCATTGGACTTAAACCTCTTTGTATTTATGTTAAAGACAGGCATTTCTTGGTTTAATATATATAACCCATTATCTAATGGGGCGCTACCATAAAAAGTACCATCACGATTAAAAGAACAAACTTTATTCTTAACAGCAAAATCAAAACCTTCCAAATCCAAAACGGAAACTGAAATTATGATTCTGCTTATCGCAGGTACAAAGTAGCAATTATTCAAAATTAAAACCATGCCCGATGGTAAGGACAACTCGTAGGTGCCTACGGCCAGTGCAGCAGCCTTAGCTCCATTCCCGACCCGTAGCTCTACTTGTCCTTTCTTCAGCGTCCTATTGTTTCTTAGTGCCTGCACATCAGTACAAATATGAGCACCGCAGCCGGTATCCAATACCCACGAAGTAGAACTAGAAGACATAATACCAAGTTCGATGACATAAATACCTGAGTCAGACGCATCATACGTCTTCTTCAGTTTCTTGTAATCTTCCATGAACTTCTTGCAGTCTTTCTTCCAATGCCCCAACTGCTTGCAGTAGTTGCACTTATCCTCAGGAGAAGGCCCGGATTTGGGCTTCGGCTTGGGCTTGTCCTGACTTTCAGCCTGGACAACCTGGGCCTTACCCTTACCCTTCTTAGGTCTCTTAAACCTTTTACCCCCTTGTACCATCAGGACACTGGGAGTAGCCTTCTTGAGATTCGGTTCTGCTGTCTTCAGCATACCGTGCAACTCAGTCAATGTCTTAGTCATGTTTTGCATGTTGTAGTTCATAATGAACTGATCAAAACACGACGGCAATGACTGCAGAATCATGTCAGTGGCCAGCTCCTGGCTAATGGCACAGTCCAGTTTCCCAAGGTTATCAATGTAACCCATCATTTTAAGGACATGAGGACTTACTGGACTGTCCTTAGCCAGCTTGCAATCCATGAGAGATTTAACCGTCTGGTATCTCTCTGTGCGAGCTTGCTCCTGAAACAAAGATTTCAGGCTGTTAATCATCTCAATGGGTGACAACACGTTCTCATATTGCTTCTGCAGCTCAGAGTTCATAGTCACCAGCATTAGACAATTAACATCTTTGACATCCGCTGAATGCTTATCCCAAGCATTTTTTCTGTCTGCGGAGCATTGGAACGTGGCCTCTCGGTGAGAACTCTTTCAAGGACATATTCCTTGTTCTCTTGCCTGAGAACTATTCTCAGGTTCCGATACCATTCCAAGAAATTAGATCCATTTAGCTTGTCCTTCTCAAGGACGGATCTTAGTGAGAAAGTGTTGATGTGATTTGAGACAGACATAGCTGTAATTCAAAAAGGTAGATTTTAGTTATAAAGCACAAGGAATGAGAATTCTTATCTAATAAGAAAACTCGCATTGTATTCAAACTATGTTTCCTCATATGAATACAATGTGCCAAGATCCTCAGATTACTAAAATTCGAGTGGGCGACTCGCCGTTACTCAAGCTTTAGTTATCTAGGTAAGCAAATCATTGCTAATTGTACTCAGTACAATTCTTGGTCGTGAATAAGACAAACTATGTCCAATCCACTCTGATGTCTCTGGGCCCAGAACTTCTGACAGCCCAGTCAAGTATAACCAATCTTTTATATGTCTTGTGATCACTGACAGTTGCACTGCAAGTCTGTCACTGACCACCTGCCTTACTCATTTTGCTGTGGATACCAAGGACTCCAAGGATACCCAACATCATCACGAGTTTTGACAGTAGACAAGATCGGGCAAGACATCAAGATCACTTGATATTTAGTTGAGGAAAAGAACTATTCTTATCTTGATTTATATTCACTATATATATCAAAATAATAACTTTTAATTAAAACTTTTAGTTTTGTTAAGTTTAGATTCATCTAATACTTTTAGGATTAAATTATTCTGGTTCATGCAAATTTGTGGTCAAACCAACATGTCTGCGGACGTTGTGTCGATCGACGCCAACCATTGGTATCGATCGACGCAACTCTATTTAAACCGTTCTTCGATAACCGGTCAAACCGGATCGAATTTACTTAACCGATTCAATTCAATTGAACCAGTTCGGTTTAATGGTCCATGTCGATCGTCACACACTGTGTGTCGATCGATATGACCAAACCAGAATCAATTTTGGTTAATAAAATTAACCGAGCTAGATAACCGGTCCAATCCAATTGAACCGATCTATCTGATCGCATTGCCTGTGTCGACCGATACACCCAGTGTATCGATCGACGCAACACGATTACGGGTACTCGATCTCAGATCAAAACCCTAGAATTATTTACGGATTTTCGCTTTGTATCGACCGACACACGCTTTGTGTCGATCGATACTGTGCGATAAACCCTAAATTTTATTCGCGAGTTTTCGCTCTGTGTCGACCGACACACGCTTTGTGTCGATCGACACCCTGCGACAAACCCTAAAATTTTACATTTTGCGCCGCGGCGTGTCGACCGACAAACGCTTTGTGTCGATCGACACAGTGCGATTTCAACAGTTCATCGTTTTTCAACAGAGACAAAATCCGAGATTTATTCTATGAAAACACGATTCAGCAAGCAATATACAGATCAACAACATCAAGTTTCGATTTTATATTACCAGTTTCAATAGCTAAACCCTAAGCATGCTCTGATACCACTCTTGGATCCCGATGGATCTAGGGTTTGTTATATTGAATTTAGAACCAACCTCGTTCTTACCTTTTGGCAGCGGAAGAGATGGTGAACGAGATCAGTGGAGCAACGCAACGCTTTGTCTCTACCAGATACACACGCACGCTCGCTGGAAACGGGATGCTAGTGCCGGATCAATGGGGATCGAAAGGTTCTGGTGTGTCTAGTGTTTCTGTCAAGAAAACTTGACGGCTCTCTCGTTTAGGTCGAACTAAACACGTTTTTATTCGACCTAAACGTGCTTAACGGGCCAGACTCAATTAAGCCATAACCCGAAAAGCCTGTTCGGAAAATCCGAACTGTGTCGACCGACACACAAGCTGTGTCGATCGACACAACACCTTTATATCGATTCTTATGTGTATTTTAATACACATAACATGATCATTGCCACAATGATCATTCCCATGTCGTAGCTTCCAGTTCGCTTAGGTGTGTGACCCTATAGGATCATATAATACTGGCAGTAAGTCCACGACCTACAGATTGCAAGAGGCTTCTAGCAAATCATTGCAAAAGCCCAGTATTATACGAATGTCAGATCTCGACACACAACTATCACAGGAGTGAGTACAGGTGTGATTTCAGGACACTATCCCAACATCTTCTTCTCCGGGTAAACTGGCCTCCCTCGTTCTGGCTTTTGGTGAGTTTAATAGTGTTCTTTTCCCAGAATGTGCTTAGCTTTTCTTTTTCTTTTTTTTTTGTCTCATTTTCCCTCTCTATGTTTCTTACAAATTCTATCCCCTTGATGCAGTTCTCAACTTAGTGTTTGTTCTCAGCCTTCTTTGTTTCGTAGTCATGAGGTATCTCTATTATGTTGGCTTCTATTAACAAATCTAAAGCTTGAACATACAATTCTCTTCGCTAATCATCGTTCGTGTTTTTTCAGGTTCATGAGAAAAACGGAGACGTCAGATGGAAGCCACACCGTGATCTCAAACCCGAGGTCATAAAAAATCTGTAGTAATTATACAATTTGATCTTCATCGCCATCTTATTGAAGTTTACTTAAACTGTTTGGATCAGAATTTCTTTTTTTACCTCAAAAGAAGACACCTCTCAACTGAAGGCAACAAACTTTGGTTTGTCAGATTACATGAGACCAAGTAAAAAGTCCTCAAATCACTTGATGTCTTCTACTTAGATTCCAATATGAGCTTAATCTTTTGTTTGAGATGCTGAAGAACTTTCACGTTTGGTGTTTCTTTCCCTTTTATTATTATGTAGGTGTGTTAGTTTAAGAGTATAGAGACTCACATAAGGAGATATGAAGAGTTTGAGGCAATGTTGAGGATGGAACAATATTTCTAAGTGTTAAGAAACAATGGAACAATGTTAAGAATTTGTAGATATGTATTTGGTATTTTTAAGAGTTTGAGGCAATGTTGAGGATGGAACAATATTTCTAAGTGTTAAGAAACAATGGAACAATGTTAAGAATTTGTAAATATGTATTTGGTATTTTTAATGTAATATTACATTTATGTAACTTTTAATAATTTATGAAATATGTTTTTAATCAAATATAAAATTTAAAATTATAATTAATAAATAATGTGTAAAAATAGGATTCAAAACAATTGAATAATAGTACTTAAAAATATATAGCACGGATATAAAGTTATAATAAAATATATTATAATACAGATAATGTGCTATAATACGCCTAGTAATAGCAAGAAGAAAGTATCGCTATCATAGGTAAATGATATAATAGCACGAACGAAAATGCTATTATATATAGTCGATCTATTATAGCTGGGGCAGACATAGCCATTTCAAAAACGCTATCAATCACGTACGATAGCGTTTTTCGTGAGCTAAGAATATACATTTTCTTGTAGTGTTAGAGATTAAAATTTTACCTATCATCAACATTCACAGTGCCCTACAAATGTGTTGTCGCACCTTGCAACACATCTGCTCGTCAACCCTAGTTCTGGTTAATAAATGCAGCACGCTAGTGTTGTTGGGATTATGTCCTGAAATCACATTGTACGAACTCTAGAGATAGCTGTATTGTCGAGATCGGACAATTCATGTGATACTGGGTAATCATAATGTTTTGCTAGAAACCAATTATGACAAATGAGTTGTAACTCATTTCCAGTATCGTGTGAACCTACAGGGTCACACACCTAAGCAAGTTGGATATACTCTGCATGGGATAGATCATTGGCATATGGTCTGATCGATGTGCATTGGATACGCATCGAATTGAGTTTCAAAGAGGTGTATCGATCGACACCATAAGGTGCGTCGGTCGATACAAGACTTGTGTCGATCGACACCAATGGATGTGTCGGTCGACACAGTGGCGAAACCGAAACTGATGTTTCGGTTTATGAGAGAGTCGATATATAAGTGATCTTATTATTCTCGACCTAATAGAGAAGCCTAGCCGCCCAGACAGTTTTCTCAGTGAGAAAACAGAAGCTCTTCCTCTAGAAACTGAGTTCCCAGGAGATCCGAGTCCCGGTACTAGCAACCCGGCGGATTCCAGCTTGTGTGCGTGTGGACTACGATAGAGGCGCAGCATCTGAGGCGCAATAGATCTCGTGCTACCTGATCAATCTTCCGCTGCCTAAAACTCCAGGTAATCACGAGGTGAGATCCATGATTCAATTAACTAGACCCTAGATCCTAGGCCATCGGGAACTCGCGAGAATTCTGAATCTGTAGAATTGGCTCGGATTCCCAACAGTGGTATCAGAGCCTTAGGGTTTTTCCATTGAATCAGTCTGTTTAATTGAATCTAATGAATTGATTTCGCTCATATAAGTTTATGAACAATAGCATGTTAGATCGATTGAAACAGAAGTCCGATTCTGTGTTTTCGCATGGTGTCGATCGACACACTGAGTGTGTCGGTCGACACAGAGTTGCGAATTCGACAGAATCGGCGGCTAGGGTTTTTCGCGAAGAAAAACCGAAAGCCTTCTGTGTCGATCGACACACTGGGTGTATCGGTCGACACAGAGCAGACACGGTCGAGTGTCGATCGACACAGTTTGAGTGTCGGTCGACACAGACCAATATTCGGCGGCTAGGGTTTTCTCGAAGAAAACCTAAAAGGCCTACTGCGTCGATCGACACAGGTTGAGTGTCGATCGATACAGGCCGAGTGAATGGTCAATCGGTTCAATTGGATTGGACCGGTTATCATGCTTGGTTAAGTCCGAATAGATCGGTTTAAATTGGATGAATTGGTTCAATTGGATTGAACTGATTATCTCAATTAGCATGAACCGATGGGATAAATCAGTTTGATTGGATAAGTCGGTTCAATTGAATTGGACTGGTTATCGCAATCAGTTGAAACTGGTTTAAACGGTTTAAATTGGATGAATTGGTTCAATTGGATCAAACTGATCATCCCAATTAGTATAAACCGATTGGTTAAGATCAGTTTGATCAGATAAGTCGGTTCAATTGGATTGGACCGGTTATCAAAACTATCTTCGGTTTAGGTCTATGTCGACCGTCACGCATGGGTTGTGTCGATCGACATGACTGGTTCGATGAACCGGGTTAATTGAATTAACCGGTTATTAAGGTCCGGTTTTGTTTGGTGGTGTCGATCGACAGACAGAGTCTGCGTCGATCGACACAGTATTCGAAATTCTGGTTATTGAACCTTGAATTTGCAGAAACCAAAATGGACTTAAACATTAATCAAAGATTAGCTTCAATGTGGTCAACTGTCAAGACTCATTTCGTTGTGTGATGTCTAGCCAAGAGCTTGGTGTCCACAATTACGTGAGTAAGGCAGGTAATAACATTGATGGACTTGCAGTGCATTAACATCAACAATTACATGACCTAAGAAATTGATTTGCTAAACTTTTGGGTTTAGTTTCCTCAACTAAATATCAAGTAACATTGATGTCTTGCCCAATCTTGTCTACTGTTAAAACTCGTGTTGTTTGTTGGATAGTCTTGGAGTCCTTGGTATCCACTGCTACATGGGTAAGGCAGGTGGTCATTGACAGACTTGCAGTGCAACTGTCAATGATCACAAGACTAAAGAGATTGGTTTACTTGACTGAGCTGTCAGAAGTTCTGAGCCCAGAGACATCAGAGTGGATTAGACATAGTTTGTCTCATCCACAACCAAGAGTTGTACTGAGTACAATTAGCAATGATTTGCTTACCTAGATAACTAAAGTTTGGGTAATGGCGAGTCGCCCACTCAGATTTTGGTGAAGTATGGATCTTGGATTATTATATTCATAGAGGAAACATTGTTTGAATATAATGCGAGTTTTCTTATTCGATAAGATTTCTCATCATACACATAACTAAATCTTTGTTTTTTCTTGGATTTCAGCTTATGTCTATGACTACTTTCTCGTTGCGATCCGTCCTGGAAAAGGACAAGCTAAATGGATCCAACTTCCTGGATTGGTATCGGAATCTGAGATTCATTCTCAAGCAGGAGAGCAAGGACTATGTCCTTGAAAAGGCTCTTCCAGAAAGGCTTGGGACCAATCGCTCGCATGCAGCATATAATATTTGGAATAAGCATTATATTGATGTGGTAGATGTGCGTGGTCTGATGTTGGCTACCATGAGCTCGGACTTGAAAAGTCAATACGAGGAAATGGAGTCGCCAATAGAGATGATCACCAGCCTGAAACTGAAATTTCAGGATCTGGCACGAGTTGAGAGATTCCAGATAGTGAAGTCTCTCACTGGGTGCAAGCTACCAGAGGATGCTCCAGTAAGTTCTCATGTCATTAAACTGATGGGTTACGTTGATAACCTGGGGAAACTGGAATGTCCTATCAGCTTAGAGTTGGCTACTGACATCATTCTGCAGTCACTGCCGTCAAGCTATGATAAGTTCATTAAGAACTATATCAAGAAAGGCCTGACGAAGACGTTGACTGAGCTGCATGGCATGCTCAAGACAGCAGAGCAAAACATCAAAAGGGGAAAAAGATTTGAGAAATCTTTTATAGACAAGGGTGAAGGCAAGGCCGTCCAGATTTGGAATCAGGATAAGCCTGTGTCATCTTTTAAGCCCAAGTCAAGCCCATCTGGTGTTAGTAAGTGCTTCTACTGTAATGAGTTGGGGCATTGGAAGAGAGATTGCAATAAATTCTTGGAAGATTCACAAGAGATGGAGAAGATGTATGGTACTTCTTCTTCAGGTGTTGTGTTATTAATTCAAGTTCTACATAAGTATTGGATACTTGTTGTGGTACTGATATTTTTGAAATATGCAGGACTTAAGCGACAGTAGAACGTTGAAGAAAGGATAAGTGGAACTACGTGTCTGGTTGAAGCAATGGTTGCTACATAAGCCGTAGAGATTCTTCACTTGTAGGAACCTTTCATACTTGGTTTTAGAAATTAAGTAATTGCTACTATGTATCTGCCTTGTGCAGAAATGTCTTTCATTTTCTTTTGAGAATTTAGATGTTTTTCATTTTGATAAAAGACAAGTTCTTTGGATCTTAATGAAATATTATGTGGTAGCACCCCGTTTAAAATGGGTTTTATATCTTAAACCAGCAGAAGTTAAATATAACACAAATACTAAAGGTTTAAGTCTGATGACTCAAACTCGATTTTCTTTGGTATAGTCATTTAACCACAAGAGTGAAGCGGATTCAGTAAATCCATAGGTTTTGGATTCATTTGATTGTAAATCAATTGAGACATGAATCCTGCTTGCTGGACCAAATGACTAAGGCCCATTTAGCAGAGCTAAAAGGAAACGGGCCAGAGGCTTATTGGGCCCTACACATACTGATGTATGCGGCCCAACTAGCATTATTGCCAAAGGAAATATTCTGTACTTCATTACTTTATTGATGGATTCAATAAGCATGGCTGTGTTCATTTGATGAGACACAAGCTGGAATCCCTTAAGGGAGTTCCAAGATGAAGTGTAGAACCAGTTTGACAGAAGTATTGAGATCCTCGATTGAATCGCGGAGGAAAATACTAGAGTCAAGAATTGAGTGATCATCTGAAAGAATGAATCAGATCTTATGAGACATGATTCGATTAATGATGAATCACATGAATCTTCCATAACCATTTAAGAATACGTTCTGAAATGTCTATGTTCACGCTAAAAGGGTTTCTATCAGAATCAGTGAAAAACACCACATTGGATGTGGACTGGGTGATTTCCAAATTCGTTTTTCTGATTAATTGGGATTGCAAGGTTTGTGTAAGACAGTGGTCAACAAACAAACTTGAATCCATATCTGATAAGTTCTACCTCGCTGGTTATCCTGAGGAAACCAAGGCTTAGTGCTTTTGTTGCCCAGAACTGTGTCTTTTAAGAAAGGTGATACTTTCAAAAGGAACAGTGGGAGTAAAAGTACACATCGAAGAAATTCGATAAACACAGTAAGCTGCTCGACCTGATAAGGAAGAGCAGCGGTGAGATCTACAAAGAGTTGTAGGATCTGCACCTGTGGAGCCTGAAATTCGCAAATCCGAAAGGATCCGTCACTAACTCGAGAGTGATATCTCGTAACCTATTGTCGTGATCTGCTGATCATTGAAAAGTGACGAACATGCGAAATTCAAAGAAGCGATGGTGAGCCCCAACTCCGAAAATTGGCTGGGTATGCATGTTAGTTTCACCGATCCATTTCTGGATTGAAACAAACATCTTGGAGTTGGAATCAACATTCTGATAATGTGGTCAAAAGTTTTGACTTGATCAGAAAGAAAAGAAACCATGCGTTTACAAGAAGACTAGTGGGAGCGTAATGGCAATTCTCACACAGTATGTAGATAACATACTTGAATCTCACAAACGACGTTCCGACGCTAAAGTCTTGTCAAGATTTAGGTCGGAAGTCAAACTTAAACGATAGACATGGGAGTAGCCGCGTGAATTCTTGGAATAAGAATCTATTAATATAGATTGAGTAAGCTAATTGGGTAGTGTCAAAATCCTTATGTTGATAAGGTATTGGACAGATCTAATACGCTTGATTCCAAGAATGGCTTCATACCAAAGGTCTTATGGCAATAA
The DNA here is from genome assembly GCA_030180135.1 of Orychophragmus violaceus. NCBI lineage: Eukaryota > Viridiplantae > Streptophyta > Magnoliopsida > Brassicales > Brassicaceae > Orychophragmus > Orychophragmus violaceus. The sequence goes on along the minus strand of CM058232.1, from coordinate 67,797,443 downwards.
TCTGAGCAAGATGAAGTGTCTTGGACACTAGCTGAGCTAGTAACAATATTAGTAAGAAGAAGTGTTTCTGAACACTGTCTGAACTAATATTAATGAGTGTGAGTTCTAATGCTGCTGCAATAGAATCCATCATAATTGCCATATTTTGCGCTCGTCTAGATGCAGCTTAAGCATGACGAGAATATACCAATATATTCCGGTAATAGTCACTAAACAGTTACCAGAAATATCCCAAGTGTTGAGAAACACCAAGGATAGGTTCGTGGTAAACTGATAAAGTGACGAACCAGTTGAAAGTAGTTAGTCGGACAAAGACGATTCTCGGTTCCCACCTGGTTATGTCTCTTTGTCTGAATAGCGGTGCTAACTGTTGGAAAGGCTCCAAGCAGTGGACCGTAGAATAGTGCTTTTATCTGAATGGTGGTGTGCTCTATTGAAATTGTTTCAAGCAGAACACCGCAAACTCTCCCACAACCTAAGCACGGAATTTATTCTGTTGCTGTAGGTATAAGATATCTGAAGAGATGATCTTGATTCTAGTGGGAGTTATTTTAGTTATGTTGTAAACTTTACAGAGACATGCTATGGCAGTGTTTGTGTAAGTTAAGACTGACATCAGTATTATTTAATGATTGGATGATTAAATAATGGTCCCAAAGTACTTTATGGTCATCTTATGAGTCATCAAGTTGAAGACTTGATCATGAAACCCTATAAGTAAAAGATGACATAAATTATGATTGTCCCTAGTCAAGGTTGTTAAAATGGGACACTAACAACCACGCAGACTAGTATGTGAGGTGACTGTTGGACTAAGTTTCATGGAGTCAATGATATGATTATCACAGTCAGTCACATAGATATATGTTGGTGAACATATGATCGGACATGACCCGCTTAATGAGAACTCCACAGGATAGTTATATATAAGTGTCATGGGAGGTTCTCATTACGACTATAGAGTATAGTCCTTAGACCTGAGTTCATCATGCTTTCTAACATATGAATTGGTGCGCTTTGACCTTGTCAAACGTCGTTCCGTAACTGGCGGCTATAACGGCATTGTTTCGACGTATCATGAAGTATGTATAGAAACAGGGATGGAACAAGATGGAATTTGTCCCTCCTGTGTAACGAGAGATAAATATCTCAGGGCCCATCGAAGATTTGATACTGAGAAAATGCATGGCCGTGCTCAAACGAGGTGATTGTCAGTCGTTTGTTTTATCAGTATGAATCAGAAGTTCGATGAACATGATGTTGGCTATAATAAGGATGACACAGTCTCTTGCCTTATGCCATATCGAGATATAGAGACGAAGGGATTATAGGAATAGATGATTCCAGTACAAGTGGGAGATTGTTGGGATTATGTCCTGAAATCACATTGTACGAACTCTAGAGATAGTTGTATTGTCGAGATCGGACAATTCATGTGATACTGGGTAATCATAATGTTTTGCTAGAAACCAATTATGACAAATGAGTTGTAACTCATTTCCAGTATCGTGTGAACCTACAGGGTCACACACCTAAGCAAGTTGGATATACTCTGCATGGGATAGATCATTGGCATATGGTCTGATCGATGTGCATTGGATACGCATCGAATTGAGTTTCAAAGAGGTGTATCGATCGACACCATAAGGTGCGTCGGTCGATACAAGACTTGTGTCGATCGACACCAATGGATGTGTCGGTCGACACAGTGGCGAAACCGAAACTGATGTTTCGGTTTATGAGAGAGTCGATATATAAGTGATCTTATTATTTTCGACCTAATAGAGAAGCCTAGCCGCCCAGACAGTTTTCTCAGTGAGAAAACAGAAGCTCTTCCTCTAGAAACTGAGTTCCCAGGAGATCCGAGTACCGGTACTAGAAACCCGGCGGATTCCAGCTTGTGTGCGTGTGGACTACGATAGAGGCGCAGCATCTGAGGCGCAATAGATCTCGTGCTACCTGATCAATCTTCCGCTGCCTAAAACTCCAGGTAATCACGAGGTGAGATCCATGATTCAATTAACTAAACCCTAGATCCTAGGCCATCGGGAACTCGCGAGAATTCTGAATCTGTAGAATTGGCTCGGATTCCCAACAAGTGTTTTATCGATCATATTATCAGCTTCAGGGTGATCAGTCTCTAATCATGTATTAAGAATAAAGATAAACTAAAAACCATTAAAATAAAGAACCCTAATTCTATAAATTAGTCATATGGGTCTTACCCATAATTAACCCCATCAAAATTTCTCATAAAATCCAACAAGATAACTACTCAGATTTCCAAATAAAAATCACCATAAATACTTGCATTAAATAAATAAATAATAGAATAAAAGTGTAGCTAGGGTTTCAGATCTTAGCCCGGAAAAACTCAAGGCTATAGATCTAAAAATCCATTAAATCTATCTGAATACTAAGAAAACTAGAAAACTACTTAGAATATATGAGAAGTGATTGTAGAGGTGATAATTTGAGAGGAGAGGCATGCCTGTCCTTATATAGGAGGTTGAAAACCTCTGATGTTCCTTGAAATTCCGATGTTGGATTTTGCTAACTCTTCTAGGTGGGCTTAAGTTAGAAAAACGACCCAAAATAAAGCTGAGAGTCGGCTGTCTTCAGAGTTGTCATGGCCACAGTTGCGACCCTCATGATCGCGGCCGGAGGCACTTATGTTGTGGTTTTCCTGGTTGAGGTTGCGGCCAAGGATTACTTTGTCTGTTGTTCGGGCCATCTTGCTCCTAATGGCTCCTGAGATCTAATCTTGGATTTCCTTGAAAAAAGTTGCTATGTTGATGTGAGATGCAATGGTTGGTAGAGGGAGATAGATCGATGGCCGGCCGGTAATGGGACGATGGTACGGACGATGATCGAATGGAACGAGAAGCTGGCCGATGGCACTCTCTTCTTGTCAAGGAATGGTTGAATGATGATTTTTGAGCTACTGGACTTTAGGAACACTTAAGATGATCGAGACAGCAAGCAAAAGCCAAGAGATCCGCTCTTCTAAGGGGAAGCCACGCAGAGAGAGAGATAGATCGAGAAACCTTAGGGTTTTCTTGGTTTAAATTTGCTTAACTTTATTGAAAACAAAGAGTGGCTTTAAATATCCAAGGTACTAGGGTTACAAGTCTTAATAAAGGGCCATAAAGAGGCCTGGTCGAAACTACAAAAATATAAAACAAGAAAGAAGGTTGGACGGGCCATATTCTCCTTTTCTTGAAGCGGGCCTTGGTTTACCTCATTAAAAACCATAGTGGGAATACCCAATTGGGACAAAACCACACTTAAGGGAAAAAGAGTATAAACCAATGCCCAAAGAGATGTTGCTCGTGCTCCTGGTCGCCATACATAAGTCTGAAGCCCACTAAGTCCGTGAGCTTCCAAATAAGGCAGGTCCAGCAACCTTCGGATTTGATCTTGCGTATCTTCTTGGTCCGACCTGGTATTTGTGTGATTCCAACTCTCATGAATTCCCTGATGAATCAAGAATCCAGAACAAGTTCCTTTACTCCTTGATTCATCCTGGTTCGTTCCGAGCACTCCAAAATGTGTAAGTCGGTATTTATCGCGTTCCCTGAAAATCATCTGTCTTGAAACGGGCATAACTTCTTCATAGAAAATGGTATTGATGTGATTCAACTTCGTTCCGATTCCTTGATGAGTCAGGTTTCCAGAACAGGTTGAGTTGCAGCTTGATTCCCCTTGGTCCATTCGAAATCCTCTCTTGAATACACCTATATCCGCTGACAGGGCTAACTGGACAGCTTCTAGACATCCTCCTAGTTGATCACGAACCCAAACTCTTCCAAATAGCATACTTTATGATGAATATCAAGTCTGGCATGATTGGCTTCAACCAACTCTCCTATGGACATCTTCCAGGGCACGGTTAGGGCTCCGGGAGGTCGGTTGTCGACCGTCTCCAAATAGGATCGTTCCAATTGGGTTCTGGAACGATCATCACTCCTGAAACATGCTGTTGGCTTATGAATTCTTGATACCACGTCTTTGGGTCGGGCAGAACATGCATTGGCCTTCTGAACCTCCTCATGTATGCTATGCGGGGTCGGGAACAGCTCGGTCAGCCTCATGGTCGAGGCTGGTACGTACCGCTCGTTCGGGCCGGGTCTGGAGGATCCGATGTCCTCATCATACCCTCTCTCTTGAAGAGGATTCGACCTCGAATCTGCATAACCTGCACCAGTAGAAAGCAAGTTAGCCTTCATGCGGTGTTGTGAGTTCATGGCCTTACCTTGAGGAATGGGTGGCCGGCTGGTGCAAGGAGTTTCTATGCGTGTTCCGTTGGGTTGGAAACTCAGTATCACGCCTTTGTCTTGGCCTGGGTTCCATGGGAAACTCTCTGGGTCATGATCTCCATTGGCTTTAGTCGTATTACTCTTTGGGTCCGGTTTCTTTAGTTTCTCGGCCTCGCCTCCGGTCTGTTGGTTCGTGCAGTCCATCGGACTCTTGTTCACCCATGTGTCCTGTTAAATTCCTTTGACCAATCCCAAGTGCATTAAAGCAGTTTTTAATTCTTTATAATCAGATAGAAAAGAAATGGGTTGGGATACTTGAACCTTGGTCGAGGCGGTCGAGGGTCGTGGTCGAGAGATGGGCGAGCATGGCACTTCTTTCCGGTTCGCCTCTTTGGCTCCAACATCTAGTTGTGGTCTGAAATCATGTTCTGATTTCTGACTAACACTCTCAGTCTGGTTTGGGTCGTGATCTCCATTGGCTTTAGTCGGATCACTTTCTGGTTCGACCGGTTCTTTTAGTTTCTCAGCCTCGACTTCGGTCCGTTGGTCCATGCGGTCCATTGAACTTGCTATCATTCCTGCGTCCTTCTCAACACTTTTGGGTAATCCCAAGTGCATTAAAATATTTTTTGATTCATTATAATCAAATGGAAAAGATTTGGGTTGGGACACTTTAACCTTTGATCGAGGTGGTTCTGACATTGGGACTTTGGTCGAGGCGGTTGAAAGGCACGGACGGCCCTGGGTCTTTGATCTTATTATGACATATTGATGATATACTAACCCTCTCAGCTCCTTCCACGTTCTTTCTGGTTCCTTCAGTTGTCTCCGTATCTTCTCCTCGAGCTGCCACCAAGCATAGGCGTCTCCGGTCAGGGTTTGGATCGCATACGCGGCCTGTTCGTTCCTAGGGATGTTGTAATCCCAAAAGTAATCTTCGAGGTCTTCTTTCCACTGAAAATAGTCTTCAGTACCTGAGAAAGATATTAGCTGTGAGTCTAAGACACAAAATTTATTTTGAAAGTTACTAGGTTTTGAATGTCTTAGTCTGTAGGATTGATGGGGCCGGTATTGGTCAGGTGGTTCGGGATCCATCTCGTTCGCAGCATGGTCGTGTCCATAGTGGTACAGGTCGTGACCACGATCTGGTCGACCTTGCTTTACTCGACCATGTCGAGATGTGTCGGACGGTCGCTCCAGGCGGTCGATTCGGGCATCGAGCGTTTGTCCGATCGCTTGGATCGCGGCTAGGAGCTGGGTGAGATCAGATGGTCCGTCCTGCGGGTTGACATGTTCTGCTGCCATCGAATTCTGCACACTTAAGCAAATAAATCAAACGTACCAAAGAAGAAAAGAGGAAAGAACAAAAAAACGGAAAAACGTAACCAATTCGGAAAAGGAAACAAGGTGTGGTCGAGACAAAAGGAAAATAATACAATGGCGATTTTTTTTGACTAAGACAAAAAGGGAAACACCAAACCGAGATTAAGTAAAAGGAAATAACCATAACTAAACCACAGTTTAAATTAGTCCAGACCGCAAACACAAGGGAAAGAAAACCCTAACTATATGCGATCCGATTGTGAACAACCTAGCAGCCGATTCTAATGTTCCTTTTAATGTATGCAATATGATCACAACAACAGGAACTTCAGAGAAAACAAACCAAGGCAGAGATGATTCAGCTAATACAAGTCGCTAGAGAGAGAGGGAACTAAAACCCTAGCAGCCGAGTTCGACTGACCACCTAGCAACGATTCTAAACTATTTTTTTTTGGGTTTTCAGTTTAATCACGCAACAACAGAAGCAAAGAAATAAGAAAACAGCAATGCAAGCAATCGGTTCTATAATTATCCTACTAGGCTGATGAAGAACAAGAACTAACAATCCTACAAATTTTTTTTGATTTTCGATTTTAAAAGAACAAAAGCAAAACAGAATTGAAACTAAGCAAAGGAAAAGAAATAACCGGGCTAGGTCAGGAGCTTTGAAGCTCTGATACCAGATGATGTGAGATGCAATGGTTGGTAGAGGGAGATGGATCGATGGTCGGCCGGTAATGGGACGATGGTACGGACGATGATCGAATGGAACGAGAAGCTGGCCGATGGCACTCTCTCCTCGTCAAGGAATGGTTGAATGATGGTTTGTGAGCTACTGGACTTTAGGAACACTTAAGATGATCGAGACAGCAAGCAAATGTTGGAATTATGTCCAGTAATCTCTGTACTGTCTCTAGAAAGTAAGAGTATGTCAATGATCAGACATAAGTCATATAATACTGGGGGTCATGATGGCTTGCTAGAGTCCGCTCATGATCTATAAGTCTTGGATTTATTACCTTTATTATATGATCCCATATGGGTCACACGCCTAAGCTAACAGGAAACTATAAGGGAATGGTTCAGCAGAAGTACGGTAAAAGTGCCAGGCATTTACTATACTTAGAGAGATTAAAGGGCCTGATTAAATCTAAGGGATTTAATCAGACTGGGACTTGGGCCCAAAAGCCCAAAAGAACTAGACAAAAGTTTTATAATTAAAACTTAACCTAGCTGCTCTCTCTCTGAACTCTCTCTGCGCCTCCTCCCTCTCTGGTCTAGCAGCCATCTTCCTGAAGTGTGCGTGTGTGAACCTCTGGAGGAGCTGTCCCTTGGCGGTTCTACTGATCTCTGACAATACCTCTTCAATCCGCTGCATAAACAAGGTATTTACTGAGATCTCTTTATGATTCTGCAAGAGAACCTAGATCCAATATGTTTAGTAGAGTTTAATCTGACAGAATTAAACCAGGACAAACACTTAAGAGCCATTGGTTCTATTAGGATTTCTTGTTAGAATCATGTTTAGGTTGTTTAGAAGTGTTTGAATCAATCATAGCTTGTGATATGTGATAAGAAAACACTTAAGAAACATAATTTAAAAACCTATAAAACCCTAAGCTAAAAATCGCATGAACCGATCCATTAGGAAAAGTATGCGTCGGAGTGTGGATCGCCAAAGGATCACACGTCCGGATCGGAGTGACGCACGGACCAATCGCTTGACCGGATCGTGTCGCGTCGTCGTTCCGATCGGCGATAAGGCGCGAGAGATGGACCGGTCCGCAGTGCGATCGTGTCCCGCCTCTCTCGGCCACGCTTGCCCGATCACGTCCCGCTCTCGTCCCGCCTTGCTGCATCGATCGCGTGAAGCGCTGTCCGGATCGATGGTCGCAGCTTGTGCCGGTCCGGTTTTGGTTTGTGGTTCGGTTTAAAATTTATTTAATAATCGTCACGGTTTACAGACTTAATAAAAATTATTAAATCTGGTTAAACCGTGATAAGAAATCCAATGTCGTTTAAAATTGGATTTAGTGCCTAAACCAGTGGTTTTCTAATTTGATTTGGTTGGACCAAATAAATTGAGAAAATCCGGTTTAGTAAATGACCGGTTAACAATTGTGGTTATCGTAGTAATTAATCTTGGTTAGACCAATTTTAATGAACCAAACCGGTTATGTCATTTAATTGGGCAATTGGGTTATGTCTTGGACATAGACCAATTCTTGGGCCTTGGGCCAAGAAGTTAAAACAATTGGGCCAGTTATTTGAGTCTCTTCTTCAGATTTAATTTAAAATTTTATTTAATAATTAAAATTCGATTTTAAATTAATTTGTTTCCAAAATATTAAATTAGAAAGTTTCTTGGAATAGAAGTTTCTAGATTTGCATGTTTTGGATATTTAGGAAATTTCTATAGTTAGAAAGTTTCCAATTTTAGGAAGTTTCCAATTATGAAAGTTTCCAAAAACAGAAGGTTTCCCAAAATGGAAAGTTTCCCAAAATAGTAATCTTCTATTTTGGGATGGGATTTTAAGAAAAACCTATAAACCTCAAATAATATCAAGCATTGGATGTCTTGTCCAGTCTATGTCAGCTGTTGAAACCCATTCAATTGTACACATGGCCTTACAGTGTGAGGGTGTCTATTTTTTGCGTGGGTAAGACAGTTTGTGATTCATTAATGTTATTGGGAGTCCCAGACATTAGTGATTACATGACTGTATAGTCTGGTTTTCTTGACTAGGCCATCGGGAGTCCAAGGGCCTTGAGACATCAGAGTGGATTGGGCCTCGGGCCCAGATTCACAACCAAGAGTTATATCACGGATATAATTAGCCGAGATAGGGCTTACCGATATAAGCTAAGGTTGGGTGACGGCCAGTGGCCCACTTTGATCTTAGTTATATGTGGATCTTGGAATCATTATATTCTTTTGAGGGTAACCAATGTTATTGAATATAATGCGAGATTAATCATATTGAACATATTAACTAAAATCCTTTTATCTTAAATTTCAGCAATGACTACAACAAGTACACAAAACACATTCTCAATCCGGTCTGTTCTCGACAAGGAGAAGCTGACTGGAACGAACTTCCTGACGTGGTCAAGGAACTTGAGGATGGTCCTCAAGCAGGAGAAGAAGGAATATGTCCTTCGTGATCCCCTCCCCGAGAGGCCTCCAAACAATGCCGCCAGGAATCTGCAGAATGCTTGGGAAAAGCATTCGTCAGATGAAAATGATGTCTATTGCCTGATGTTGGCAACCATGACTCCTGAACTGCAAATGCAGTTCGAGAGTGTGTTGTCGCCCATCGAGATAATGGCAAGCCTGAAATCGCTTTTTCAGGAGCAGGCAAGGACTGAGAGGTTCCAGACAGTTAAGAACCTCTTAGACTGTAAGATGGCTGCAAATGCGGCAGTGAGTCCTCATGTCTTGAAGATGATGGGTTATCTCGATCATCTTCAGAAACTCGACTGCCCTATCAGCCATGTGTTGGGAATGTCCTGAAATCTACTGTACTATCTCTAGAAAGTATGATAAATGTCGAGATCAGACATAAGTCATAAATACTGGGTGATCATGATGACTTGCTAGAGCCCGCTCATGATCTATAAGTTTAGGACTTATTACCAGTATTGTATGATCCCAAAGGGTCACACACCATAGCTAACGGGAAAGTTAAATGGAATTAATACGGTAAGATGCAATGGCATTTACTGTATTGGATCAGAGAATTGGGCCAGACAAAATGCAGGCCTTTGCCTGATTTGTGTCTTGGGCCCAAATGATTAATGAGCCATTAGTCAAATGACTTGGGCCCATTAATGAGAGATTAAGAAATCGATTAGCCCTAGGGTTTTGCTGATCATCCCACACGATTTTCTTTGTGGCCGCTAAGCCTCTCTCTCTCTAATCTCTCTCTCTGATCTTCCATCCGGTCTAGCAGCCTGACGTTGCTTGTAAGAGTGTGGATACCAAAGGAGGAGCCGGTTGCTGATCTGCTATAACTGATCTTGTCATTACCATCAATCCGCTGCAAAAGGTAATGTTACAGGTTTGATTTATGATTCGTTTTGCAAGAACCTAGATCTGTTTAAGATTATGTGTTAGGTTGTAATTTGGGAATTAAACCTTGAACAAACTGATAATCCTTCAGTGGTATCAGAGCAAGGTTTTAGGTTTCTTGTAAAATTGAATCATAGGTTGTTTAATAGTTTTTGAATCAATTGAATGAATTAAAATTGATTAAAGTTATTAAAAACCTAATCGTATGATTTGGTCTCGGCATGTTAAATGAGCCGATTAATTAAACCCTAAATTGCCTCGCATGCATATGGTCTCGGTAATAATCATGTGCATATTGCCGAGTGATGCCGATCGAGTGATCACATGTTTTTGTCGCCGATCGATAATATTATTATCAATGATCGATCGCTTTCGATCATGTGTGTGCGTGTGCCGTGTGATGCCGAGAGCCATAAACGATCATCCTCACGATCATGAGATCATGGATTGATCGATGATCGATCGTGATGGCAGGATGGATCGGCCGATAGCCGCGTGATCGTGAGTGGCCGAGATCGATCAATCGATCGTGAGGCCGTGGACGGATCATGCGTGTTGGGCCGAGTTGGATCTTGGATCCGATCGTTTGGCCCGTTAAATTTTACGTCCCGCGAATAGTCAATCGGTTAAACCGAGCTTCGCGGTTCGTTGCCCAAAACCACACCGATTAAACCGGTCCAATTTAATTGGCGGTTAATCGTGTGTTTAAAGCCTTAAACCGCAAGTTAGGTCAAAATTGGCTAAAACACTAGGTGTTTCTTCCCGGTTTTGGACTTAACTGAACCGATCCAATTTAATTGGTGGTTCAAGCGGTTAATCCAAATCGCGGTTTGCTGGAAATTATTTAATACATAGTATTATTTAATTTCTGGTTAAACCGGATTGAAATTCAAAAATTGAATTTTAACCTAAACCGAAGGCTGGTCTAAGTTTGATTTGGTTGGACCAAATAATTTAGAGCTGGTCTGGTTTAGTAAATAACCGATGGTTTTGATAGTTAATTTGGTCTTGGACCAGAATTAATAAACCGAATCGGTTATGTCAAATTATTGGGCCAACTGGAATTCTATGGTCTTGGGCCAAGAATTGGGCCTATAATTTGTGACCCAACCCAAAATATTTATAAAATATTAAATTAGAAATTTTTTTTTTTAGCATGTTACTAAATTTAGAAAGTTTCTAAAATAAGAAAGTTTCCCAAAATAGTAATCTTCTATTTTTGGAAATAAAACTTAAAATCCTCAAAAACAATATCAAGCTTGGATGTCTTTCCAATCTCGTCAGCTACTTAACGCTTATTCGATTACAGATATGGCTTACAGTGTGAGGTATCTGTTTTTCGCGTAAGTAAAGTAGTATATAGTCACTAAATTTCATTGGGAGTCCCAGATTTTAGTGATTATTTGGCTGTAAGAGATTGGTTTCCTTGACTGGGCCATCGGGAGTCCCGGGCCTTGAGACATCTGGTGTATTGGGCCTTGGGCCCAATTCACAACCGAGAGTTATATGAGATATAACTAGCTGTGTGTATGCTTACCAAGTAAAGCTACTTCTGGGTGATGGCCAGTGGCCCACTTTGGATTTAGCTGAACATGGGTCTCGGAATCATTGCATTCTTATGAGGTTAAACAAAGAAATTTTGAATGCAATGCGAGTTTTCTTATAAGTTATTAAGACTACTCTTTTATGAACTAAATAACTAAAACTCTATTTATCTCTAAATTTCAGCTATGACGAGCACAAACAATCAAAACACTTTCTCGATCCGGTCTGTCCTTGAGATGGACAAACTGAACGGATCAAATTTCTTGACTTGGTCGCGGAACCTGAGACTAGTTCTCAGGCATGAGAGAAAGGACTATGTCCTTGAGAAAGCTCTCCACGAGAGGATCGGTCCCAAGGCCACTCATGCAGTATTGAATGCTTAGAATAAGCATTATGATGATGCGGTAGATGTGCGTGGTCTGATATTGGCTACCATGGACTCAGATTTGCTGAAGCAATATGAGAACATGGAGTCGCCAATAGAGATGATCAGCAGCCTGAAATTGAGATTTCAGGAGCAGGTAAGAGTGGAGAGATACCAGTTGGTTAAATCTCTTACTAGCTGCAAGCTACCAAATGATCATCCAGTAAGTCCTCATGTCAGTAAAATGATGGGTTACATTGATAACCTGAGGAAACTGGATTATCCAGTTAGCCAAGAATTGGCAACTGAGATCATTCTGCAGTCACTGCCGTCAAGCTATGATAAGTTCAAAAGGAACTATATCAAGAAAGGCTTAACGAAGACGCTGACTGAACTGCATGATATGCTCAAGACAGTTGAGCCAAACGTGAAGAGTACCCTGTATAATCTCATAATGGAGAAGGGTAGGTTTACTAAACCTAGTGCTGACAAGGGTGAAGACAAAGTTGTCCAGATTTTGAATCATGGCAAGCCTGTGTCTTCTGAGCCCGAGTCAGATACATCTTACGTTGGTAAGTGCTGCTACTGTAAAGAGACTGGGCATTGGAAGAGAGATTGCATTAAATTCATGGAAGATTATGAGGAGTTGAAGGTGATGTATGAGACTACTTCCTCAGGTATTCATGTTATTACTTCAAGTTCTACCTTATAGGTATTGGATACTGGTTGTGGCACTGATATTTGTTATAATATGCAGAGCCTAAGCAATAGTAGAACGTTGAAGGAAGGACAAGTGGAACTGCGTGTCTGGAAGGAGCTATGGATGCTGCCTCAGCCGTAGGGTTTTCACTTGTAGATGCCTTTGAGGCTTGGTTTTGTATTAAGTAATTGCTACAATGTACCTGCTTTAAGCAGAGTTGTCTTTCATTTTCTTGTAAGAATTTGAATGTTTTTCATTTGATAAAGACAAGTTTTGTTCTTTTGATCTTAATGAAATATTAATTGTAGCACCCTATTCAAGGAATGGGTTTTATATCTTAAACCAAAGAGTGCCTAAATATAACATAAATACCGAATTGGTTTAAATCTGATGAATTAAACCTGATTTTTCTTGGCGTAAATGTTTTGGTCAAATAGAGTAAGTCGGATTCAGAAACCCCATAGTTATGGACTTTTGGGCTCATTTGAATGGATATCTTATGAGACTTGAATTCTGCTTACTGGACCAAAAGACAAAGGGCCCATCTTAGCCGAGCTAGAGAAAGGCCCAAAGGCTTATTGGACATTGAACATACTCATGTATGTGGCCCGATGAGCAGTAATGCCAAAGAAAATTTCCTGTACTTCATTGTCTCTACTGATTACTTCAGTGAGTATGACTGTGTTCATTTGATGAGACACAAGTCGGAATTCTTTGAAATGATCGAAAGAGTTCCAGAATGAGGTATAAAATCTGAGTGACAGAATTATTAAGACTCTGGATTAGATCACGAGTGAGAATACTTAAGTCATTGATGGTGTGATCATCTGAATGAGTGTGAAGTCGTTTCACAGCTCATTTCTCCTGAAAACCTGGAGGTGTTTCTGTGAGAAAGAATCAGGTCTTATTAGAAATGATTAAAGATGAGTCACACGAATCTTCCATGATATTCTTTAAGCATAACGCTCTAGAAATATCTAAGTTTACGCTGAAATAGTTCTACCAATATCAGTTGAAAGACACCACATAAATGTGGATTGGAAATGATCCAAAATTCGTCTTTACTGAGTATTTGTAGTTGTGCTACTTCGATGGTTGTCCTAGGGAAACCAAGGCTTGTTACCTTTTTACGTCCATTCTGTTTTCTAAGAAGGGAAGTAACTTTCCAAGAAGAACAGTGGGAGTAAAAGTGTAACTCGAAGAAATTCGAGAAATACAGGAGGCTGCTCAACCTGTTGAGGGAGAGCAGCGGATGGATTTACAGATTTCTGTAGAATCTACACCTGTAGAGCCTGAAATTCGCAGATCTAAATGAATCAGTCACTAATCCGAGAGTGATTTCTCGTCATTAGTTGAACCTGATGATCATTGAAAGTTCACATGATCTGATGATCATTGAAAGTGACGAACCTGCGAAATTCACAGAAGCGAAAGTAAGTATGGACTCCGAAAAAATTACACTATGTGTAAGTTAGCTTCATTGATCCATTCATGGATGGAAGCAAACATATCGGAGTTGGAATCTTCGTTCTGTTGAAGTAGTCAAAGTTTTGACTTGAACAGGAACGAAGTGGAACTGTGCGTTTACTAATAGATAAATGGGAGCGATATTGCATTTCTCATAAAGTATGTCAATGACATACTGATTCTCTGAAATAACGTCCCAATGCTGCAGTCGGTAAAGGACTGGCTTGGGAGTTGGTTTTATGATTGACATGGGTAAAGCCACGTATGTTCTTGGATTTTGGATCTAAAGATAGAGATCCAAAAGAGCTGGTAAGACAAAGTCAGGATTCTTAAATTGACAAAGTCCTGCACGTAATCAGCAATCCAAGAAGGGTTTTATGCCAATGTCACATGGCAATACGTTAAGCAAGAAGCAGTGTCCTACGATAACTGCTGAGCTTGAATGCATGGATAGGATTCCATATACGTCGGCAATTGGATCTATCATGTATGCCATGACACGTACTTGTTTTGATATTGCTTTAATGTTAAGCAAGACAAGTAAAGACCAGTCAAATCCAGCAAAGAATCACTAGATTGCCGTAAAGAATATCCTAAAGTATTTGAGGAATACTAAGGATAAGTTCTTGGTTTACGGAGAAAGTGAGGTGCTACAAGTTGATAGAGTCTGAAAGGCAAGTTTCCAATAGACAAAGATAATTCCTGGTCACAGTCCGGCTATATCTTGTGTCTGTCTGGCGGTGCAAGGCACTGTTGCTGACTCCATGACTTAAGCTGAACATTTCGCAGCTTGAGAAGCAGCGAAAGAGGTCGTTTGGAAAGAAAGAGTTCATTACTGAACTTGATGTGATTCCCAGCATAGATGAGACTAGCTGCACATCAGAGGTCCAAACACCTTGAGGGTAGGTATAACCTATTCCGTGAGATAAATGACAGAGGTGTTAAGTAGATCAGCAAGTTTCAACGAATGGGAACGTTGCTAATCTATTAACGAAGCCACTCCTTAGGCCTAAGCAAGAGTCGCGGACTGTAGCTGTAGGATGAGTGAAATTAAGATGTAGTCTTAATTTCAGTGGGAGTTTGTAAAGGGCTTTATTTAGTTGTTTTGAAAAGTTCAAGTAAACATAATATTTTATGTTTATGAAATCTATGATTTCTGGATTATTTTAACTGTGATATAAATAATCGTTCCAAAATGATTCATGTCATTATATATGGGCCATCGAAGTACATGAGTAAGACTTGATCCTGAAACCCCATATTTAACGAAATGACATAAATCATAGTGTCCATAGTCGAAGGTTGTTGAAATTGGAACAACAACAACCACTTGAGACTAGATTGTGTTGAGACTTATGACCAAGTTTCGAGGGGTCATAGATGCGCGGCATCAAAGTCGACACATAGGTATATGTAGGGGAGCATATGACCGGACATGGCCCGCTGATGAGAACTCTACAATATATTAATATCTGTGTCATGAGAGGTTCTCATATACGACTATAGAGTATAGTCCTTAGACCTGAGTTCGCATGCATGTGGCTGCACATGGACTAATGCGCTTTGATCATTGTCTAACGTTGTTTCGTAACTGGGAGCTATACGGACCTTGGTTGGGTGTATTATGAATTGTGTAGCTCATAGTGATGGAACAAGATGGGATTTGTCCCTGCCGTTTAACGGAGGTAATATCTCTAGGCCAATCGGAGATTTGATAGCTGGTAAGAGAATGGCCATTCCCAAACGGACTTGCCCAAGTCGTTTGCATTGTCAGTATCAAATCTGGTTCGATGAACATGGTCTGGCTATATAAGGATGACACGCATCTTGCCTTATGCCAGATCGAGATATTGAGACAAAAGGACTAGGGAATGTAGGATTCCAGTACAAGTGGGAGATTGTTGGGAATGTCCTGAAATCTACTGTACTATCTCTAGAAAGTATGATAAATGTCGAGATCAGACATAAGTCATAAATACTGGGTGATCATGATGACTTGCTAGAGCCCGCTCATGATCTATAAGTTTAGGACTTATTACCAGTATTGTATGATCCCAAAGGGTCACACACCATAGCTAACGGGAAAGTTAAATGGAATTAATACGGTAAGATGCAATGGCATTTACTGTATTGGATCAGAGAATTGGGCCAGACAAAATGCAGGCTTTTGCCTGATTTGTGTCTTGGGCCCAAATGATTAATGAGCCATTAGTCAAATGACTTGGGCCCATTAATGATAGATTAAGAAATCGATTAGCCCTAGGGTTTTGCTGATCATCCCACACGATTTTCTTTGTGGCCGCTAAGCCTCTCTCTCTCTAATCTCTCTCTCTGATCTTCCATCCGGTCTAGCAGCCTGACGTTGCTTGTAAGAGTGTGGATACCAAAGGAGGAGCCGGTTGCTGATCTGCTCTAACTGATCTTGTCATTACCATCAATCCGCTGCAAAAGGTAATGTTACAGGTTTGATTTATGATTCGTTTTGCAAGAACCTAGATCTGTTTAAGATTATATGTTAGGTTGTAATTTGGGAATTAAACCTTGAACAAACTGATAATCCTTCACCATGAACTTGCCTGCGACATCATTCTGCAGTCTTTGCCTGCAAGCTATGATCAGTTCATTCTGAACTTCAATATGCATGGCTTGACTAAGACATTGCCTGAGCTTCATGGAATGCTCAAGACTGCAGAGCCCAACTTGAGGAAAGCCAAGGACCCCAACGTGCTTATGGTACAAAAGGGAAAGGGCTTTAAGAAATCCTCTGCCAAGGACAAGGGAAAGGCTAAGGCTGTTCAAGTCTCGGACAAGGACACGTCCAAGCCCAAGCCCAAGTCCAAGGCTGGGCCTACTGACATCTGCAGGTTCTGCAAAGAACCAGGGCATTGGAGGAGAGAATGTAAGAAATTCCTGGAAGGTCTAAAGGAATTGAAGAAGAAGACTCTGGAGACTTCTTCATCACGTATTTTTGTTATAGAAGTTAATACAACTACTTCTGATAATACCTCATGGGTTATGGATACTTGTTGTGGGGCTCATATTTGTACTAATATGCAGGCACTCAGCAACAGTAGGAGGCTGAAGCAAGGACAAGTGGAGCTACGAGTTGGGAATGGAGCGAAAGTTCCTGCACTAGCTGTAGGCACATACTTGTTGTCTTTACCTTCGGGATTGGTTTTAGAACTTAATAACTGCTATTTTGTACCTGCGATAAGCAGAAATATTATTTCAGTTTCTTTGTTGGATTTGGAAGGTTATGATTTTTCAGTTAAGAATAAATTATGTTCCTTCAATCGCAATAATTTGTTCTATGGTTGTGCCCCTCTTACGAATGGGCTTTATATACTTGATCAATCCGCGCCAATTTATAACATTGATACCAAACGGTTCAAACCTAATGAGGAGAACCAAACGTTTCTATGGCATTGTCGTTTAGGGCACATCAGTGAGAAACGCATTAAGAGGCTCCATTCGAATGGACTTCTTGGCTCGTTTGACTTTGAGTCATGTGAGAAATGCGAATCCTGCCTGATGGGCAAAATGACGCGGGCCCCCTTTAATAAACCCAACGAGAGGGCCAGTGACTTATTGGGCCTGATACACACTGATGTGTGTGGCCCAATGTCCACAAATGCAAGAGGAAACTACCAGTACTTCATTACCTTCACTGATGATTTCAGCAGGTATGGATATGTTTATTTAATAAAACATAAGTCTGAATCGTTTGAGAGATTCAGAGAATTCCAAAATGAAGTACAGAACCAACTTGGCAAAAGCATTAAAGCTCTTCGGTCCGACCGAGGAGGAGAATACTTGAGCCAAGAGTTCAGTGATCATCTGAGAGAGTGTGGGATAGTTTCCCAACTCACTCCTCCTGGAACACCTCAATGGAATGGTGTGTCTGAGAGGAGGAATCGGACCTTATTGGATATGGTTCGGTCTATGATGAGTCACACAGACCTTCCAATATCCCTTTGGAGATATGCTCTGCTAACAGCAGTGTTCACCCTAAATAGAGCGCCATCAAAAGCAGTAGCCAAGACACCATATGAATTGTGGACTGGAGAAACTCCAGCGCTGTCTTATCTTAGAATTTGGGGTTGTGAAGCCTATGTCAAGAGATTGATCTCTGACAAGCTTACACCAAAGTCTGATAAATGCTACTTCATTGGTTATCCGAAGGAGACCAAGGCTTATTACTTCTACCTACGATCCGAGAACAAGATTTTTGTTGCCCGGGATTGTAATTTTCTTGAGAGGGAGTTTCTCTCTAAGAAAAACAGTGGGAGTAAGGTACTGCTTGAAGAAATTCAAGATGAACAGGATACTGCTCAACCTAATGAGGAAGAGCAGCAGGAGGACCTACAAGAAATTGTAGAGCCTGAACCTGTAGTACCTGAAGTTCGAAGATCCGGGAGGATCCGTCACGAACCCGAGAGATATCAAGGATTCCTCGTGACTGACTGTCATGATCTTCTGATCATTGATGGTGATGAACCATCGAACTTCAATCAAGCCATGATGGGCCCAGATTCCTCTAAGTGGCGTAAGGCCACTGATTCCGAAATGGACTCCATGTCGGTCAACCAAGTGTTTTCATTGGTTGACTTACCCGCTGGTGTAAAAGCCATCGAGTGTAAATGGATCTTCAAGAAGAAGATCGACGTGGATGGAAATGTCCAGATCTATAAAGCCAGGTTGGTGGCAAAAGGTTTCAGGCAAGTTCACGGTGTGGATTATGATGAAACCTATTCCCCAGTGGCTATGATTAAATCTATTCGGATTCTACTAGCAACTGCAGCTTTTCATGATTATGAAATTTGGCAGATGGACGTGAAAACCGCCTTCCTGAATGGAATTCTGGAAGAGGATGTGTATATGACACAACCTGACGGTTACATAGATCCAAAGAATGCTGGGAAAGTATGCAAGCTTCATAAATCCATTTATGGATTGAAGCAAGCATCGAGGAGCTGGAATCTTCGTTTTGATGAAGCGATCAAGCAATTTGACTTCATCAGAAACGAAGAAGAACAATGCGTGTATAAGAAGACTAGTGGGAGCAAGATAGTATTTCTTATTCTGTATGTCGATGACATACTCCTTCTCGGAAACGACGTACCAATGCTGCGGTCGGTAAAGGACTGGCTTGGAAGTTGTTTTTCCATGAAAGACATGGGTGAAGCCGCATACGTTCTTGGAATCAGGATCTACCGGGATAGATCTAAAAGGCTGATAGGCTTGTGTCAAGATTCATACATTGACAAAGTCCTGCATAGATTCAGCATGGCATATTCCAAGAAGGGCTTCACACCAATGGTACATGGCACAACGCTAAGCAAGAAGCAGAGCCCAACGACGGCTGCTGAGCTTGAGCGCATGAAGAATATTCCTTATGCATCTGCAATAGGATCTGTCATGTATGCCATGATCTGTACTCGTCCTGATGTTGCTTATGCATTGAGCATGACGAGTAGATACCAGTCAAATCCAGGAGAAAGCCACTGGATTGCCGTCAAGAATATCCTGAAGTATCTGAGACATACTAAGGATAAGTTCTTGGTGTACGGCGGAAGTAATGTACTTGAAGTCAGTGGATTCACGGACGCAAGTTTCCAGACAGACCAAGATGATTTCCGGTCACAGTCCGGTTATATCTTTTGTCTGAATGGCGGTGCAGTTAGTTGGAGAAGCTCCAAGCAAGACACCGTTGCTGATTCCACTACAGAAGCTGAATATGTCGCCGCCTCAGAAGCAGCGAAGGAAGCTGTTTGGATACGAAAGTTCATTATTGAACTAGGTGTGATACCGAATGCAGCTGAGCCTCTGGCACTGTTTTGTGATAACAATGGTGCTATAGCTCAGGCAAAGGAACCAAGATCACACCAGAAATCCAAACATATACTAAGAAGATTTCACTTGATACGTGATATCATTAATAGAAAGGAAGTCAAGATCAGCCGAATTCCGACAGATGATAATGTCGCTGATCCATTGACAAAGCCACTCCCAAGGCTTAAGCTCGAGTACCTGACTAAAGCTGTAGGCATTAGAGACATTGAAATGTAATCTAAATTTGAGTGGGAGTTTGAGGGCTTTATTTAGTTATTGATATGTTCTTGTAAAACATTTTAAGATGTTTAATAAAATTATTATTTCAAGATTATTTTAACTGTGATGAAATAATCGTTCCAAAATGATATAAACCATTTTATAGGTCATCGAAGTAAGTGACTTGATCTTGAGTCATCGAAGTCATTTAGCTTGATCGTGAGACCCTATATTTGATAGATGGCTTATATCATCCTGTCCCTAGTCGAAGGTTGTTGAAATTGGAACACCAACAACCGCGTGAGACTAGATTGGTATGTGACTTATGACCAAGTTTCAGGGTGTCATAGATGCACGGCATCAAAGTCAGTACATAGGTGTATGTTGGGGTACATACGACCGGACATGACCCGCTTATAAGAACTCTTCAGGATATTTATATCTGTGTCATAAGAGATTCTAACTACAACTATAGAGTATAGTCCTTAGACCTGAGTTCGCATGCATGTGACTACACATGAACTGATGCGCTTTGATCATTGTCTAACGCTGTCGTCAAGCGATAGTTATAAGGACCTTGTTTGGGTGTATTATGAAGTGAGTAGTTTACAGTGATGGAACAAGACGGGATTTGTCCCTCCAATATAAATGGAGTGAATATCTCTAGGCCAATCGGAGATTTGAATACTGGAAAATGCATGGCCATGCTCAAACGGACTGTCCCGAGTCGTTTGGATTGTCAGTGTCAAATCAGAGTCCGATGAACATGATTAGGCTTTATAAGGATGACACTCATCTTGCCTTATGACTAATCGAGATATTGAGACAAAAGGATTATGAATACAGAGATTCCAGTACAAGTGGGAGATTGTTGGAATTATGTCCAGTAATCTCTGTACTGTCTCTAGAAAGTAAGAGTATGTCAATGATCAGACATAAGTCATATAATACTGGGGGTCATGATGGCTTGCTAGAGTCCGCTCATGATCTATAAGTCTTGGATTTATTACCTTTATTATATGATCCCATATGGGTCACACGCCTAAGCTAACAGGAAACTATAAGGGAATGGTTCAGCAGAAGTACGGTAAAAGTGCCAGGCATTTACTATACTTAGAGAGATTAAATGGCCTGATTAAATCTAAGGGATTTAATCAGACTGGGACTTGGGCCCAAAAGCCCAAAAGAACTAGACAAAAGTTTTATAATTAAAACTTAACCTAGCTGCTCTCTCTCTGAACTCTTTCTGCGCCTCCTCCCTCTCTGGTCTAGCAGCCATCTTCCTGAAGTGTGCGTGTGTGAACCTCTGGAGGAGCTGTCCCTTGGCGGTTCTACTGATCTCTGACAATACCTCTTCAATCCGCTGCATAAACAAGGTATTTACTGAGATCTCTTTATGATTCTGCAAGAGAACCTAGATCCAATATGTTTAGTAGAGTTTAATCTGACAGAATTAAACCAGGACAAACACTAAACAATCCTTCAGCAAAAGCCAAGAGATCCGCTACTGGACTTGCGTATCTTCTTGGTCTGAGCTGGTATTTGTGTGATTCCAACTCTCATGCATTCCCTGATGAATCAAGAATCCAGAACAAGTTCCTTTACTCCTTTATTCATCCTGGTTCGCTCCGAGCACTCCAAAATGTGCAAGTCGGTATTTATCGCGTTCCCTGAAAATCATCTGTCTTGAAACGGGCATAACGTCTTCATAGAAAATGGTATTGATGTGATTCAACTTCTTGCAGATTCCTTGATGAGTCAGGTTTCCAGAACAGGTTGAGTTGCAGCTTGATTCCTCTTGGTCCATTCGCAATCCTCTCTTGAATACACCTATATCCGTTGACAGGGCTAACTGGACAGCTTCTAGACATCCTCCTAGTTGATCACGAACCCAAGCTGATTCCTTCTGACCAAACTCTTCCAAATAGCATACTTTATGTTGAATATCAAGTCTGGCATGATTGGCTTGAACCAACTCTCCTATGGACATCTTCCAGGGCACGGTTAGGGCTCCGGGAGGTCGGTTGTCGACCGTCTCCAAATAGGATCGTTCCAATTGGGTTCTGGAACGATCATCATTCCTGAAACATGCTGTTGGCTTATGAATTCTTGATACCACGTCTTTGGGTTGGGCAGAACATGCATTGGCCTTCTGAACCTCCTCAGGTATGCTCCGTGGGGTCGGGAACAGCTCGGTCAGCCTCATGGTCGAGGCTGGTACGTACCGCTCGTTTGGGCCGGGTCTGGAGGATCCGATGTCCTCATCATATGTGTTGATGGTATATCCATCTACATTGTATCCAAATTTGAATGTGATCTAACAGTGAGAAAGTTTCCATTTGGTGTGGAACATCTGACAGAAAGTGTCGGCATCAAAATGTGGATTTTCTGGCTTATTTCGCCCTCTTTTCTTGAAAAGTCATATAAAACTACAAATTGTGAAAATTACTTGAAAACCATTAGAAAACACGTTAGGATACCATAAAATAATAGAAATGATAGCTAAAATCATGTGGAAGTGGGTTATATCACATGTGTTAACGTATTCTCAAATATGGACTATTTGTTCTAGAAGCTTTCTCCAAGTAATTTAAATAGATAATTCATATTATGGTATCTTTGAAAGAGTATAAATGATAAAATTATATGGTAAAATTGAACGGGATCTCCAGGAGACTCTTAAGATTACGGAGACAAGATTATTACAATGGGAAAAGGCTCAATTATCTGGGACTAATGGTTTAACACATGTTCATCCGTCTGGGAAATTTTCAAGGGTATATAACTTGGTTTAAAATAGAAGATGGTGCCATATAGATTGGCTCATGGAAAATCCATCCGCTAAGCCTTTTGGGGGGGTGTGCGCGATCATTTAATTCACCAACTAATACCATTGTTTGCTATGCTTCAGTGCTTTAGGTTTCATGTTTGTTCATTTTAGTTGACTACTATATTTGGAATGCTATGATCGAGTATGTGAGTTTGCGTGTTTTAGCATCCCAACCTCATTGAGTGAATTCTTTGTTACTCACCCATCGTTCTTATCATTCATGTGAATCTGGTAAGTTGATAGATGTCTTGATTTTGCTTTTGGGATCTTTAAAATTTTTCCGCATTTTGTTTTGAACAATGATTTACGGATTTTATTCGGTTGTTGAATTTATCAAATTTATTGGTTTTGATTATAGAGTGAAAGTTTAGTAAATTGGAATTATTTGAGATAAAAATTAAGATTTGTGACATACTGTTCTGGAGAGAGAGGATGAAATGGGTGTTACAATAACTTCCTTTGTTACTCCGTTTGTGCGACTTCTTGTGTGATCTCCTTTGTCTAAGTTCTCAGTTCGTTTGGTCACTAGCCTATTTTGCTTGAAGGGTTTATTAAAAGCTGATGCTTCTTTAATTGTCTCTAGTTTGTTTGTTTGTTTATTTTCAACCTTCCCCTCTTAGCTTTCTTTGTTTGGACTTAGTCTCAATAGATTTTATAGTGTCTGTTTGCTTAGCCTTAGTTTATCATCTCTGTATTCAACTTTGATTTTTCCGTTTGTGTTGAATGAAGTTTTCATTCGAAAAAGTTCGTTTTGAGTTTTGATTAGAGAATTTTGAAATGAAACGTCTTTAGAGTAACACAGTATTATGACAAAATGTAGAAAATTTGATATTAAAAAAATTAATGACATAACATGAGAACTTGGTAATAGCTTGCCTATATTTTCTGTCTCTTCAATCAAAACTCTTTTGATTTAATAGAAAAAAAATGTTGTTTCGACTATACAAGTGTAATGTCTTTGAATTAAAATGGTTTCTTTAAATGCTTAAACTCAACTGAAGAATCAGAAATATCAACAAATCCATTCATCTTCATATGTTTATTCATCATCTTCAACAACTCTGTAACTTTCTCCTTCGTCCCTTCTCCACATCCAACTTGTAACATCACAACCAGCTTCTTAAACGCACCTAATCGCAACGCTTCTTCAACCTCAGACCCATCTCCAGTTTTACAAATCTTCCACATCACAGAAACCACATTCTTCTTCGCAAACTCAGAAATCTTCAAAATCTTCTTCACCAGAATCGGCATCATTAATTCGTTTCCTCTCACTATTGTTCTCCCTTCGTTACTTTCACAAATCGCGTCTAGAACCAGTAACGCTTTCTCGCAAACGCTATTCTCTGAATCTACAAGCATCTCCACCGTTGAATTAACCAGATCTAATTCTATAAATCTCAAGATAATCTCTGGTTTGGCCGAGATCATGTGGTAGATCGAAGTCAGCGACGAAGAATCGCGAATCGATCTCACCAACGCTTCTTCAACGCCATTAATCGCCGCTAATTTGTGGACGTTAGCTTCGTCAAGTGCTAAAAGCTCCTTCACCAGAAACGCAGCGTTTTGATCTCCGCTTCTTAGAAAACCAACTACGCGAGTAAACGACGTCGTCGAAGTTAACTTAGCTTGACCCTCAAACCCAATTGGAAACATCCACGTCAGCAAAAGCAAAACATCCTCCAACAACTCCGACGCGTTCGCGTTTGCCGAAAACGCGTCGAAACAAACGCAAAGGGCCAATCCGACGCCGTTTTCCTTCAAACATTTCTTGTTCCTCTCGCTCTCTTTTCCTAATATCTTCATCTTCTTGACCATCTCCACACACACCACGTGATCCCCACGCCCCGCCGCAGACAATAACTTCCCACAAATCTCGACGGCTTGATGGCTCGTAACGGGAACACGTGGCGTCGGAATACGATCTAACGATGATCCTTTAGCGACGCACCATTCTTGAATCATCCTCCGAATCGCGTGGTTCGGTATCTGTTCCGAAGTGGTTAGAACCGTGTTAGTCACCGGACACGTTTGGTTACCTGACTCGAACCATTTCTCGATGTTTTCGCGGTCGTAAGTGATCCCGGAGGCGATAATCACCGGATCTTTCATTAAATCGTACGATATCGGACATTGAAACTGCGACGGAATCATTATCTCCTCCTCCTCCGAGGAAGTAATCGCCGGAGTTAGTACGTCCTTCTTGCTTCCTCCTCGCCGTCTCATTCTCAACGAAAGTCCCATAATAAGAGAACGATAAGAAAAAAATGAAACTATAAGAAGTCTTTGACTGTTCTCATGCTAATGAAGGAGACAAGTTGGGAAGAGTTTTATATATATGTTTTGTAATGTGTTAACATTTTAGGTGATGACCAATGGTGAAGTCATAGGTTTCTGGAAACGCGAGTGGGTCAAAGTTAATTTCGGTTAAAAGGAAAAAATCACGAGGAAAATAAATAATGAGAAATAAATGAAGAAGGTTTATATGTCATATGATTGATTATTCGCTAGCTGTTAGGAATCGTAAAAATTGACCGTTGAATGTTTGAAAATCTTGAATGATAAATTGACAACCAATGCGGAAAGAGGAAAATAAAGGCTTGAGGGTTTAAACTTATTCTTTGGGATGAGGATTGGGTTTTCTACTTTTTTTTTTTTTTTTTTCGTTTTATAAGGTACTAGAAATCTAGAATGATATGGTGCGGGTATAAGATTTCAAAACATCAATAATTTATGATACCATTTCTCTCTCTTCTCTCTTGAGAGAGAAAACTCTCTCGTTTCTTCATTCTTCCCTCTTCTCCATTTCGATCTTTCAGAGGGAGATATAGTCGAGACGAGTTCAACGGCGTTTATCTCTTTTGGAATTTCCGGTTTACCGGAAGTTCTTGTTCATACTTCGTGTTTTGTACTCGATTGAGATTCGTTCATCCGATTTCGTTTCTCTTTCTCCTTCTCTCATCGGGTTTGTTTTGTTTGTGACGAATAAGGTTCTGGTTTGGTTCCACCAGATTGCTCCCTGATGAGCATACTTCCGATTAATATCAGATCATCGGAACTTGGCGATCTCCGTTCCCTGCTTTCTTCCCGTCGCGAAGCCTGTCTTCTCCGGTCTCTCTCGGCGATTTCACGGTCTTGAAGTAATATCTTCACAGCTATGTCCCGCTTCTGGCTTGAGAGTTCAATGACCGAATCGTTCATGTATTCGGTCGGCGGTGGAGCTTTCTCGACGTGGCGTTTCCGGTGAGTTATTCGCAGCCGTCGTCATCCTCTATGCAGTTCTTCTTCGGCGGTATCTTTGGTGGATCGGTTGATTGGCGGCATGAGTTACCTTCAAGTTAGAGCTCTGGCGGCGACGTGCATCCCAGCGGGTTTCTGGAACCAGCCTGGCGGTGACTGCATGCCGGCGACCTTTCTGTGCGGACACGTGACCTCTTCCTTCTTATCTCTTAAGCAGCGATTTTGGCCTTCTTTTTTTCATCTCTGTTTGGGCTTCATTTCTGTAAAACTCATGTTGTTTCCTGGCCCATTTTGGGCTTAATGGCAAGCCATCCAGTTGACAAAAAAAATCAATAATTTAAAATTCAAGTTAAAAAATAAAATTATCTATTTTTTTTACAAAAAACATTTATGTTATATATTTTTCAAATTTATTATTAACAAAATAATATAATTAATTATATAAAATCGTATTATCTATAAAATATATATATCCATTAATATCTGCAAGTCAAATATCAAATATTTTATAGTAAACATTATCTTATCTTTTTAAAAAATTTTGTTGTTGGGAGTATGTATATTTTCAAAATACAATAAAAACAGAACTATTTAAACCAATATAAAAAATATATATAATGTAAAGTTAACATATTAAAAACAGAAAAATATACGGTAAAAACGGGTTATCATACAGAAAGAGCTTTTCCAGATATTGACGAAAGGATACCTTTTGAGGGACCGAACTTTAAATCACTACATGCTTCTCATGGAAGATAAAATGTCCACCAAAAATAAAACATTTTATTTGGCAGGCAATTTCAGGATGTTTATCGGTATCCAAGAACTTAAAAGCACGGGGAATACAATGTGATACAAGGTGTTTTAGATGTGAAATAGAAGAAGAGTCGATAAATCATGTCCTATTTGAATGCCTACCGACAATACATCCATGGACTCTTTCAAAAATTCCCACGAACCCAGAAATCTTTCCTTCGACATCCATATATACAAATATGGATTATCTGTTCTCGAGATTACCTTCGGGCAATAAAAATAATCACTATCCTTGGATTTTATGGTATATTTGGAAAAGTAGAAATGATATGGTCTACAATCATATTGACAAAAATCCTCAGGAAACACTAAGGATGGCGGAGATAGAGTCTGAAATATGGGGGGATGCACAGTCACTTGATGTAAGAATACATGCAAACAATGCAGATGAAGCACGGCTAGAGGCAAATGATTTGGAACAACATGGACAATGGTGTTTTGTGGATGGGTCTTGGAAGGACCGGGATTCATTTTCAAGACAAGGGTGGTATATTTGTTATGAAGGAGGCATAAATGTAATGATGGAAGCGATGAATATGAGGACAAGTCGTCACCTATTCATGCTGAATTTAAAGTTTTGATTTGGGCTATGGAATGCATGAACTATTATCGGTAATCCCATATTACCTTTGCAACAGATTGTTCAAAATTATTTAAGTTAGTGTGTGAACTAGAAGAATGACCAGATTTCGCAATCCACATAGAGGAGTTTGATCGAAGGAATGAGTTTTTTTTGACAACATTCGAGCTCAATAAAATTTCTCGCAAAAGCAATACGACAGTAGACAGATTAACAACTTATGGATGGTTAAGACTTATGCTTCTTTTCTTTTTATATTGTTGTAAAATTTTTTATTAAAAACATAATTTTATTAAGAATAAGTAAGTAATCAACCAAAACCAACTTCAGAGTCAATAAGTGTTCAAATCACTTTAATATAAGGGTTGTTTGCAAAAATGCCCATAAAATTGAAGTCAACCATGAAAGTACCCTTTCCCTTCTCCTTCCTCTCCTTCGCTAATATATCTCCCTAATAATCTGTGTATTTACGATAATGCCATCGTCAGACTTCATATGATGTCTGACATTTTTACCAAAAGACAAAAAGGCCTTCCAAATCTAACTTAATTACGAAACTGTCATCTTCTCCAATTCACCAATCACCATTAACAACCAATTTTAAGCTCCTAATCTCTCACACAACCAATTTCGAACCATCAAAACACCATATTAGAGCTCGCAACCTATTATTCTTCTAATTTCTCTCCAATTTCATCCAAAAAGCTCTTTAATTCACGTTCTACAAAATTTTATAATTTGGATCTCTTGCGATTTTGGTTATTCTTGCATAAAAATGGTTGGGTTTGTTGGGTATTGGTGTAACTAAAAGTTTTGAGCGTTTGGAGAAAGTAAAAATGAGTTCAAACCCAGATTTATGTGATTTTTCACAATATTCCCCGATTTTCAGATCTGTTTCGCGATTTCAGACTTCCCATGAAGTCTGATGAAAAATTATGGTCAACGAGAGGGTAGTTTTGCAATTGACTTTCAATTGACAGACTTCCATAGAAGTCTGAGAAATTCCTTTGAAAAAAAAAATCTATCTGACGTCACCAAGAAGTCAAAATAAGAAGAGGGTAGTTTTGCAATTGATTCAAATTTGATTTTTTTAGTCAAACTTCTTATGTAGTCTGGCAAGAAATTGACCGATTTTTGACTTTTTGTCAGACGGGATCCGATGTCTGAAAATAATGGGGGGTAGAAACTGCAATTGACCCAAATTTTCAGATGTTGACCAGAATAAGCGAAAAAGTCGTCAGACTTCTAAATCTGTCTGAAAATAAGGAAAAAAATATCAGACGGCTATAGACATCTGAAATTCCAAACTTTTCCCAGACGACTATAGACATCTGAAATATCGAATTTTGGTCAACGCTGGATAAAAACCGAAAATGCGATGTTTTTATCAGACTTCCCTCGCTGTCTGAAATTCTTGTCAGACAGCATAAGAAGTCTGAAAATTATCAAACTTCTTGGCGAAGTCTGACATTTCAAAATCAATTGCAAAACTACCCTCTACTTTTTTCAGACTTCTCCCGAAGTCTGAAAATTATCAGACTTCTTTGGAGAAGTCTGACAATTGAAATTCAATTGCAAAACTACCCTTTTTTCTCAGGCATCATAAGCTGTCTGACAAAAAGTTCAAAAATTTTCAAAGCAGACTGCGTACGCTGTCTGATTGATTTCAGACTGCATCCTCTGTCTGACATTTCAAAATCAATTGCAAAAATACCCTCTTTTCATACTACCATAGAAGTCTGGTTTCACTACAATCAGACATATATAGACGTCTGAAATATTAAACACTTTTAAAATGTATTTTATTGAATATTTGCGATTAATTTGGTTGATTTTAATTTTTATAAATGTGTGTTAGTTTTCTATGTTTTTTATGTGTGAGTTTTACATTTTTATATATGGTAATTATTTTTGAATCAATTTTTGAATAATATTGGCAATGTAGCTAGTAGCATCCAAGCTGGTGGAACGAATGTCTATGCGTAAACTTCATACTCCATATTATATATGTTGGTTGTTTATTGAATGCTTTGATATAATTGAACTGATTACACCAAATCATATCAAAGTATCAATGAAGAAGTAGATTGGGATTAAGATGAGCTACACAACCACATGTAGAGCGTTTATAAGCTGATTTTTTTCAGTAAGATCGCTAATGTGATGATTAGAGAACGAACTTGACATTTGGACTTGTTAATTTTATAAACTTTTAGCTCATAAGAATCAGACAGCAGTAGAGGTCTGACGACCAATTCATCACCACTTAAGGTTTTTTTAGTTTGTCATATGTTAGTGTATGTAATCTAAAGAGTAATGTTTTTTTCCAAGGTTAAACTAACCCATTTTTTGATATTGTATACTTTCAATGAACAAAATTCCTTATTGATTTTGAGTAGACAAAAGTAAATTTATACAACTTTGTATTTTTCTACAAGCATAGTACATAAGGAGAACTTTCTTTCTTTGATTTGATCATCCAATAATCTAATACAATACAATGTGTTCAACAAGAAGTCTAATAACCAGTAAAAATCTACAAAAATGAGAAAACACCTAATTTAGTATCAAACTTCAGAATTCAAAAGTAGTCTAATATAAGACTTCATGTTGAATTTTCACTCTCAGACTTCTATTGTAGTCTGGTATTAGACTCTCAGACTTCGTGTTCCTCGTAACAGTGAAATTTTATGAGCCATTAGCACATAATAAACCCCAACTCCAGCTTCTTTGGAGAGTCATCTGGATCAACCTTAAACCAAGCACCTGAAAAAGCAAAAACACAGAGCTCTTGCATTAGTTAGCGAACAAGTCTCCAAGAAATGGATAATAAAAGATTGTTTGAGCAAATCAAAATGTATAACCAAAAGTCTATGTCAAAAGTCTCAATTGGTTCAGTTAAAAAACCTTTGAAAACACTAAATCATAACCGATCCACTAACCTATTTCGCAGCTCAAAGAGAATCAACTATGAATCACATACATAAGAACTCATATGAGAGAATAAGCTTGAGAACATTTTTGGATGAGAAATTTTAGAGAGGTTTTACAAAAGAGAGAGAAAAAGAGAGGTAGTAAAAAAAGGAAGAATGTGAAGATTTTTTTTTCTGGTTGTTATATGTGTGTAAAAAAATAGGTTTAGATAAGAGGAGAGAATTGGAAGGAAACTTTGCCGCCAAATTTTTAATAATTAAAAATTGTAAAATATCCTGTATCAGACTTCATATGCAGTCTGAGAAGGAATTTCTGAATTGAGCGGGAATTCTGAAATTTTCAGACAGAAATTTCCCGTTTTTTTTAAAAGTTTTCGTGTGAAATTTTTTGAAAAAGCGGGAAATTTCAGACTTCATATGTGATGAGTCTCTATTTTAGCATCTTTTGGTATTCATCTTTGCATTGTTTGATGTGTTTTGCATTCATTATTAATCTTATTTATAGGAATTCATGCATTTAGACATTAAGAGTTTTTAGGATAGAGTTTGCATTTCTTTGCATGTTCTTAAATGTTTTAGGTACTTTTGGAGTCTTTGGAGGAGTCTTGGATGACTGGAGATGGAGTCTTGCATACTTGGAAGTGTTGGAAGCTATTGGAGAGGAAAGGAGCCAAGATACATGAATAAATGGAGTTCAAGTGAAGCATGCGGTTTGACCCGCGGTTTGGCCCGCGGTTAAGGCGAAACCGCGATTCTACAATAAATTTCGTGCGGGCCAGCCCGCGGTTTGGACCGCTGTCAGAGTGAAACCGCGAGAACCGCAGCGGTTTGCTCCGCGGTCAAACCGCAAACCGCGACCAGACAAGCCTCTTTGAACAAAATTACAATTTTTGCCATCTCGACCCCTTCTTGTATAAATACTCTTTTATGGGTCTTTAGAACCCTATGTTGGGAATCCGAGCCAATTCTACAGATTCAGAATTCTCGCGAGTTCCCGATAGCCTAGGATCTAAGGTCTAGTTAATTGAATCATGAATCAGATCTGTGTTTACCTGGAGATTTGGCAGCGGAAGATTATGGCAACACGAGATCTGCAGCGCCCCAATCGTTGCGCCTCTACTGTTCAGTCCACACGCACACAAGCTGGAATCCGCCGGGATGCTAGGACCGGTGCTCGGATCTCCCTGGGACTTTAGTTTCTTGAGGTTCTGTGTTTTCTCTCTGAGAAAACACTCTCTTGTCGGCGCACAAGTCTATTAGGTTGAAATTACATAACACCACTTATATATGTCGACTCTGTCATAAACCGAAACATCAGTTTCGGTTTCGCCACTGTGTCGACCGACACATCCACTGGTGTCGATCGACACAAGTCTTGTATCGACCGACGCACCTAATGGTGTCGATCGATACACCTCTTTGAAACTTATATTCGATGTGTATCCAATACACATCGATCAGACCATACGCCAATGATCAATCCCATATGGACTATGTCCAACTTGCTTAGGTGTGTGACCCTGTAGGTTCACACGATACCAGAAACGAGTTACAACTCATCTGTCATAAGCGGTTTCTAGCAAAACATTATGACTACCTAGTATCACATGAATTGTCCGATCTCGACAATACAACTATCATTAGAGTTAGCACAATATGATTTCAGGACATAATCCCAACAATCTCCCACTTGTACTGGAATCACCTATTCCTATAATCCCTTTGTCTCTATATCTCGATATGGCATAAGGAAAGAGACTGTGTCATCCTTATTATAGCCAACATCATGTTCATCGAACTTCTGATTCATACTGATAAAACAAACGACTGACAATCACCTCGTTTGAGCACGGCCATGCATTTTCTCAGTATCAAATCTTCGATGGGCCCTGAGATATTTATCTCCCGTTATTACAGGAGGGACAAATCCCATCTTGTTCCATCCCTGTTCCTACACATACTTCATGATACGCACAAGCAATGCCGTTATAGCCGCCAGTTACAGAACGACGTTTGACAAGGTCAACACGCACCAATTCATATGCTAGAAAGCATGATGAACTCAGGTCTAAGGACTATACTCTATAGTCGTAATGAGAACCTCCCATGACACTGATATAACTATCCTGTGGAGTTCTCATTAAGCGGGTCATGTCCAATCATATGTTCACTAACATACATCTATGTGACTGACTGTGATAATCATATCATTGACTTCATGAAACTTAGTCCAACAGTCACCTCACATACTAGTCTGCGCGGTTGTTAGTGTCCCATTTTAACAACCTTGACTAGGGACAATCATCATTTATGTCATCTTTTACTTATAGGGTTTCATGATCAAGTCTTCAACTTGATGACCTATAAGATGACCATAAAGTACTTTGGGACCATTATTTAATTATCCAATAATTAAATAATACTGATGTCAGTTTTAACTTACACAAACACTGCCAAAGCATGTATATGTTAAGTTTACAACATAACTAAAATAACTCCCACTAGAATCAAGATCATCTTTTCAGATATCTTATACCTACAGCAACAGAATAAATTCCGTGCTTAGGTTGTGGGAGAGAGTGCGGTGCTATTGCTTGAAACAATTTCAACAAATTACACCGCCATTCAGATAAAAGCACTATTCTACGGTCTACTGCTTGGAGCCTTTCCAACAGTTAGCACCGCTATTCAGGCAAAGAGACATAACCAGGTGGGAACCAGGAATCGTCTTTGTCCGACTAACTACTTTCAACTGGTTCGTCACTTCATCAGTTTACCACGAACCTATCCTTGGTGTTTCTCAACACTTGGGATATTTCTGGTAACTGTTTAGTGACTATTACCGGAATATATTGGTATATTCTCGTCATGCTTAAGCTGCATCTAGACGAGCGCAAAATATGGCATTTATGATGGATTCTATTGCAGCAGCATTAGAACTCACACTCATTAATATTAGTCCAGACAGTGTTCAGAAACACTTCTTCTTACTAATATTGTTACTAGCTCAGCTAGTGTCCAAGACACTTCATCTTGCTCAGATTATTGCCATAAGACCTTTGGTATGAAGCCATTCTTGGAATCAAGCGTATTAGATCTGTCTAATACCTTATCAACATAAGGATTTTGACACGATCCAATTAGCTACTCTGATCCATTCCAATGGATCCTTATTCCAAGAATTCACGCGGCTACTCCTATGTCTATCGTGTAAATTTGACTTCCGACCTAAATCTTGACAAGACTTTAGCGTCGGAACGTCATTTATGAGATTCAAGTATGTTAACAACACACTGTGTGAGAATTGCCATTACGCTCCCACTAGTCTTCTTGCAAACGCATGGTTTCATCTCTTTCTGATCAAGTCAAAACTATTGACCACATTATCAGAATGTTGATTCCAACTCCAAGATGTCTGCTTCAATCCAGAAATGGATCGGTGAAGCTAACATGCATACCCAGCCAATTTTCGGAGTTGGGGCTCACCATCGCTTCCTTGAATTTCGCATGTCACTTTTCAATGACCAGCAGATCACGACATTTGGTTACGAGAAATCACTCTCGAGTTAGTGACGGATCCTTTCGGATCTGCGAATTTCAGGCTCCACAGTTGCAGATCCTACATCACTTTGTAGATCTCACCGCTGCTCTCCCTCACCAGGTTGAACAGCTTACTGTGTTTATCGAATTTCTTCGATGTGTACTTTCACTCCCACTGTTCCTTTTGAAAGTATCACCTTTCTTAAAAGACACAGTTCTGGACAACAAAAGTACTAAGCCTTGGTTTCCTCAGGACAACCAGCGAGGTAGAACTTATCAGATATGGATTCAAGTTTGTTTGTTGACTACTGTCTTACACAAACCTTGCAATCCCAATTAATCAGAAAAACAAATCTGGAAATCACCCAGTCCACATCCAATGTGGTGTTTTTCACTGATTCTGAAAGAAACTCTTTTCTGCGCAAAGACATACGTTTAAGGACGTATTCTTAAATCGTTATGGAAGATTCTTGTGACTCATCTTTAATCGGAGCATATCTAATAAGATCCGATTCATTCTGTTAGATGATCACCCAATTCTTGACTTAAGTATTTTCCTCCGCGATTCAATCGAGGATCTCAATACTTCTGTCAAATCGGTTCTACACTTTATCTTAGAACTCCTCAAGGGATTCCAGCTCGTGTCTCATCAAATGAACACAGCCATACTTATTGATGCCATCAATAAGGTAATGAAGTATAGAATATTTCCTTTGGCAATAATGCTTGTTGGGCCGCATACATCAGTATGTGTAAGGCCCAATAAGCCTCTGGCCTATTTTCTTTTAGCTCTGCTAAATGGGCCTGAGTCATTTGGTCACGTGAACAGAATTCATATCTCAAATGATTAAAATCAAATGAGTCCAAAGCTATGGATTTACTGAATCTGCTTCACTTTTGTGGTTAAACGACTATACCAAAGAAAGGTCGAGTTCAAGTCATCAGACTTAAACCGTTTGGTATTTATGTTATATTTTAACTCATGTTGGTTTAAGATATAAAACCCATTCTAAACGGGGTGCTACCATTAAATATTTCATTAAGATCAAAAGAACAAAACTTGTCTTTTATCAAATGAAAAACATCCAAATTCTCAAAAGAAAATGAAAGACATTTTGCATATAGCAAGTACATGGTGGCAATTACTTAATTTCAAAAACCAAGTAGGAAAGGCTTCTACAAGTGGAGATCTCTACGGCTCATGCAGCAACCATTGCTTCATCCAGACACGCAGTTCCACTTGTCCTTTCTTCAACGTTCTACTGTTGCTTAGGTCCTGCATATTTCCAAAATTATCAGCACCACAACTAGTATCCAATACTTATGTAGAACTTGAATTGATAACACAATACCTGAAGAAGGAGTACCATACATCTTCTCCATCTCTTGTGAATCTTCCAAGAATTTATTGCATTCTCTCTTCCAATGCCCCGACTCATTACAGTAGAAGCACTTTCTGACACCAGATGGGCCTGACTTGGGCTTATAAGATGACACAGGCTTATCCTGATTCCAAATCTGGACGGCCCAGCCTCTACCCTTGCCAACACAAGATTCCTCAAATCTTTTACCCTTTATGATGTCATACTCTGCTGTTTTGAGCATACCATGCATCTCAGTCAACGTCTTCGTCAAGCCTTTCTTAATATAGTTCTTTACGAACTTGTCATAGCTTGACGGCAGTGACTGCAGAATGATGTTAGTGGCCAACTCTAAGCTGACAGGACATTCCAGTTTCCCCAGGTTATCAATGTAACCCATCAGTTTAATGACATGAGGACTTACTGGAGCATCCTCTGGTAGCTTGCACTCAGTGAGAGACTTCACCATCTGGAATCTCTCAACTCGTGCCAGATCCTGAAACTTCAGTTTCAGGCTGGTGATCATCTCTATTGGCGACTCCATGTTCTCGTATTGACTTTTCAAGTCTGAGTTCATGGTAGCCAACATCAGACCACGCACATCTACCACATCATTATAATGCTTATTCCAAGCATTATATGCTGCATGCGAGCGATTGGTCTCAAGCATTTCTGGAAGAGCCTTCTCAAGGACATAGTCCTTGCTCTCCTGCTTGAGAATGAATCTCAGATTCCGATACCAATCCAAGAAGTTGGATCCATTTAACTTGTCCTTCTCAAGGACGGATCGCAACGAGAAAGTAGTCATAGACATAAGCTGAAATCCAAGAAAAACAAAGATTTAGTTATGTGTATGATGAGAAATCTTATCGAATAAGAAAACTCGCATTATATTCAAACAATGTTTCCTCTATGAATATAATAATCCAAGACCCATACATCATTAAAATCTGAGTGGACGACTCGCCATCACCCAGAGTTTAGCAATCTAGGTAAGCAAACCATTGCTAATTGTACTCAGTACAACTCTTGGTCGTAGATAAGACAATCCATGTCTCATCTACTCTGATGTCTCTGGGCCCAGAACTTCTGATAGCCCAGTCAAGTAAAACAATCTCTTTAGTCTTGTGATCATTGACAGTTGCACTGCAAGTCTGTCAATGACCACGTGCCTTACCCATGTAGCAGTGGATACCAAGGACTCCAAGACTATCCAACAAAAGACACGAGTTTTGACAGTAGACAAGATTGGGCAAGACATCAATGTTACTTGATATTTAGTTGAGGAAACTAAACCCAAAAGTTTAGCAAATCAATTTCTTAGGTCATGTAATTGTTGATGTTAATGCACTGTAAGTCCATCAATGTTATTACCTGCCTTACTCACGTAATTGTGGACACCAAGCTCTTGGCTAGACCATCACACAACGAAACGAGTTTTGACAGTTGACCACATTGAAGCTAATATTTGATCTATGTTTAAGTCTAGTTTGGTTTCTGCAAATTCAAGGTTCAATAACCAGAATTTCGAATACTGTGTCGATCGACGCAGACTCTGTCTGTCGATCGACACCACCAAACAAAACCGGACTTCGATAACCAGTTAATTCAATGACCTAAACCGAAGATAGTTTTGATAACCGGTTCAATCCAATTGAACCGACTTATCTGATCAAACTGATCTTTACCAATCGGTTTATACTAATTGGGATAATCAGTTCATACCAATTGAACCAATTTATCCAATTTAAACCGTTTTAATCAGTTTCAACTAATTGCGATAACTGGTCTAATTCAATTGAACCGACTTATCCAATCAAACTGATTTTACCCATCGGTTTATGCTAATTGAGATAATCAGTTTAATCCAATTAAACCAATTCATCCAATTTAAACCGATCAATTCGGACTTAACCAAGCATGATAACTGGTCCAATCCAATTGAACCGATTAACCATTCGCTTGGTCTGTGTCGACCGACACTAACCTGTGTCGATCGATACGTGACCGAATCTGCTCTGTGTCGACCGACACTCAACCTGTGTCGATCGACACAGAAGGCTTTCAGTTTTTCTACGCGAAAAACCCTAGCCGCCGAATCTGTCATGTGTCGACCGACACTCAAACTGTGTCGATCGACACTCGACCGAGTCTGCTCTATGTCGACCGACACACCCAGTGTGGCGATCGACACAGAAGGCTTTCGGTTTTTCTTCGCGAAAAACCCTAGCCGCCGACTCTGTCGGATTCGCGATTCTGTGTCGACCGACACACCCAGTGTGTCGATCGACACCATGCGAAAACAGCAGTTCATCGTTTTTAATTCACAGACAAAACCGAGTTTCTCTTAATCAAAACATGAAACACTAAGCATAGATCTATTCAAACACATCAGTTTTCGAATTACATGCTTAAGATTCAATGGTTAAACCCTAAGGCTCTGATACCACTGTTGGGAATCCGAGCCAATTCTACAGATTCAGAATTCTCGCGAGTTCCCGATAGCCTAGGATCTAGGGTCTAGTTAATTGAATCATGAATCAGATCTGTGTTTACCTGGAGATTTGGCAGCGGAAGATTATGGCAACACGAGATCTGCAGCGCCCCAATCGTTGCGCCTCTACTGTTCAGTCCACACGCACACAAGCTGGAATCCGCCGGGATGCTAGGACCGGTGCTCGGATCTCCCTGGGACTTTAGTTTCTTGAGGTTCTGTGTTTTCTCTCTGAGAAAACACTCTCTTGTCGGCGCACAAGTCTATTAGGTCGAATTACATAACACCACTTATATATGTCGACTCTGTCATAAACCGAAACATCAGTTTCGGTTTCGCCACTGTGTCGACCGACACATCCACTGGTGTCGATCGACACAAGTCTTGTATCGACCGACGCACCTAATGGTGTCGATCGATACACCTCTTTGAAACTTATATTCGATGTGTATCCAATACACATCAATCAGACCATACGCCAATGATCAATCCCATGTTGGGAATGTCCTGAAATCTACTGTGCTATCTCTAGAAAGTATGATAAGTGTCGAGATCAGACATAAGTCATAAATATTGGGAGGTCATGATGACTTGCTAGAGCCCGGTCTTGATCTATAAGTTAAGTACTTATTACCAGTATTGTATGATCCCTAAGGGTCACACACCATAGCTAACGGGAAAGTTAACAAGAAATTAATACAGTAAGATGCAAGACATTTACTGTATTTGTACAGAGAATTGGGCCAGACAAAATACAGTCTTTTTGTCTGATTTGGGTCTTGGGCCCAAAAGCCTAATAAGCCATTAGTTTAATTACTTGGGCCCATATAAGGAAGAGGAGGCGCCAGTTAGCCTAAGGCTTCTGCGATTTTAGGTCTGGCCGTCCTCCTCTCTCTCTGTTGTTCCAGCTTGGTCTAGCAGCCTGATCCAGTAGCTTGTAAGCGTGTGGATACCTAGGAGGAGCCGGTAATCATCAGCTCTTGCAGATCTCAATATTCCCTTGATCAATCCGCTGAAATCATAAGGTAATGATCCTGATCTGTTTATGATTCAACTGCAAATCACCTAGATCCTAGTTGATTATGTGATAGGTTGTAATCTGATAATTAAACCTATGAACCAACATAATCCTTCAGTGGTATCAGAGCCTAGGTCGTTAGGTTTTTGCTGTTTGGATCATATTTAGGTTGTTTTAAATGTTTAGAATCGAATTTATGTTAAGAAATTTGATTAGAAAACTTGAAAACCTAATATGTAAATCGCATGAACCGATTGAAACCCATCGGTATGCGAAGTGGACGCCCGTATCGATCGACGAGGGAGCGTGATATCGATCGATATCAATCGGATCGATTGCTTCTCGCTGTCCCGATGACCCGATCGCAACGAGCTGATGCACGCGAGTATTGATCGACGAGGGAGCGTGATATCGATCGATATGGATCGGATCGATTGCTTCTCGCTGTCCCGATGACCCGATCGCAACGAGCTGATGCGCCTGTCCCGATCGTATCGCGCGAGGTCCCGAAAGCGAGCTTGGCTCGTCTTCTCGATCCGGCGATGCGTGATCCGGCTGGCGAGACATACGTTCCGCGAGTAGCCATTCGGTTAAGCCGAGCCTCGCGGTTCGTCCCACCTAACCCGAGACGCGAACCAATCGTGCCATTGGGCCATTGCGGTTCGTCGTTGGTTTTGCCTTATCCCGCAAGTTAGGTCAAAATCAGCTAAAATTGATTGGTTAGACCAATCTATTTCTTCCTGATTTTGGACTTAACCGAGCCGGTCCAATTTAATTGGTGGTTCAAGCGGTTAACCAAATCG
Organism: Orychophragmus violaceus; assembly: GCA_030180135.1. Lineage (NCBI taxonomy): Eukaryota > Viridiplantae > Streptophyta > Magnoliopsida > Brassicales > Brassicaceae > Orychophragmus > Orychophragmus violaceus. The sequence continues at coordinate 67,758,047 of CM058232.1, read as the reverse complement.
CGGTTTGCTGGAAATTATTTAATACAATTGGTATTATTTAATTTCTGGTTAAACCGGATTTAAATTCAAAAATTGAATTTTAACCTAAACCGAAGGCTGGTCTAAGTTTGATTTGGTTGGACCAAATAATTTAGAGCTGGTCTGGTTTAGTAAATAACCAGTTGGATTTAGTAGTTAATTTGGTCTTGGACCAGAATTAATGAACCGACTCGGTTATGTCAAATTATTGGGCCAATTGGAATTCTGTGGTCTTGGGCCAAGAATTGGGCCTATAATTTGTGACACAACCGAAAACTTTAATAAAATATTAAATTAGAAATTTCTAATTTTAGCATGTTTCTAGATTTAGAAAGTTTCTAAAATAAGTAAGTTTCCCAAAATAGTAATCTTCTATTTTTGGAAAGAAAACCTAAAATCCTCAAAACCAATATCAAGCTTGGATGTCTTGCCCAATCTTGTCAGCTGCTTAACGCTTATTCAATTACAGATATGGCTTACAGTGTGAGGTGTCTGTTTTTGCGTAAGTAAAGTAGTATATAGTCACTAATTTCATTGGGAGTCCCAGACTTTAGTGATTATTTGGCTGTAAGAGATTGGTTTCCTTGACTGGGCCATCGGGAGTCCCGAGCCTTGAGACATCTGGTGAATTAGGCCTTGGGTCCAATCCACAACCGAGAGTTATATGGATATAACTAGCTGTGTGTATGCTTACCAAGTAAAGCTAATTCTGGGTGACGGCCAGTGGCCCACTTTGGTTTTAGTTGAACATGGGTCTCGAAATCATTGCATTCTTATGAGGTTAAACAAAGAAATTTTGAATGCAATGCGAGTTTTCTTATAAGTTTTAAGATTACTCTTTTATGAACTAAATAACCAAAACTCTATTGTCTCATAATTTCAGCTATGTCAAGCACAAACAATCAAAACACTTTCTCGATCCGGCCTGTCCTTGAGATGGACAAACTGAACGGATCAAATTTCTTGACTTGGTCGCGGAACCTGAGGCTAGTCCTCAGGCAGGAGAGAAAGGACTATGTCCTTGAGAGAGCTCTCCCCGAGAGGATCGGGTCCAATGCCTCTCATGCAGTATATGATGCTTGGAATAAGCATTATAATGATGCGGTAGATGTGCATGGTCTGATGTTGGCTACCATGGACTCAGATTTGCTGAAGCAATATGAGAACATGGAGTCGCCAATAGAGATGATCAGCAGCCTGAAATTGAAATTTCAGGAGCAGGTAAGAGTGGAGAGATACCAGTTGGTTAAGTCTCTCACTAGCTGCAAGCTACCAAATGATCATCCAGTGAGTCCTCATGTCAGTAAAATGATGGGTTACATTGATAACCTGAGGAAACTGGATTATCCAGTTAGCCAAGAATTGGCAACTGAGATCATTCTGCAGTCACTGCCGTCAAGCTATGATAAGTTCAAAAGGAACTATATCAAGAAAGGCTTAACGAAGACGCTGACTGAACTGCATGATATGCTCAAGACAGTTGAGCCAAACGTGAAGAGTACCCTGTATAATCTCATAATGGAGAAGGGTAGGTTTACTAAACCTAGTGCTGACAAGGGTGAAGACAAAGTTGTCCAGATTTTGAATCATGGCAAGCCTGTGTCTTCTGAGCCCGAGTCAGATACATCTTACGTTGGTAAGTGCTGCTACTGTAAAGAGACTGGGCATTGGAAGAGAGATTGCATTAAATTCATGGAAGATTATGAGGAGTTGAAGGTGATGTATGAGACTACTTCCTCAGGTATTCATGTTATTACTTCAAGTTCTACCTTATAGGTATTGGATACTGGTTGTGGCACTGATATTTGTTATAATATGCAGAGCCTAAGCAATAGTAGAACGTTGAAGGAAGGACAAGTGGAACTGCGTGTCTGGAAGGAGCTATGGATGCTGCCTCAGCCGTAGGGTTTTCACTTGTAGATGCCTTTGAGGCTTGGTTTTGTATTAAGTAATTGCTACAATGTACCTGCTTTAAGCAGAGTTGTCTTTCATTTTCTTGTAAGAATTTGAATGTTTTTCATTTTGATAAAAGACAAGTTTTGTTCTTTTGATCTTAATGAAATATTAATTGTAGCACCCTATTCAAGGAATGGGTTTTATATCTTAAACCAAAGAGTGCCTAAATGTAACATAAATACCGAATTGGTTTAAATCTGATGAATTAAACCTGATTTTTCTTGGCGTAAATGTTTTGGTCACATAGAGTGAGTCGGATTCAGAAATCCCATAGTTATGGACTTTTGGGCTCATTTGATCGGATATCTTATGAGACTTGAATTCTGCTTACTGGACCAAAAGACAAAGGGCCCATCTTAGCCGAGCTAGAGAAAGGCCCAAAGGCTTATTGGACCTTGAACATACTCATGTATGTGGCCCGATGAGCTGTAATGCCAGAGAAAAATTTCCTGTACTTCATTATCTTTACTGATTACTTCAGTGAGTATGACTGTGTTCATTTGATGAGACACGAGTCGGAATTCTTTGAAATGGTCGAAAGAGTTCCAGAATGAGGTATAGAATCTGAGTGACAGAAGTATTGAGACTCTGGATTAGATCACGAGTGAGAATACTTAAGTCATTGATGGTGTGATCATCTGAATGAGTGTGAAGTCATTTCACAACTCATTTCTCCTGAAAACCTGGAGGTGTTTCTGTGAGAAAGAATCAGATCTGATTAGAAATGATTAAATATGAGTCACACGAATCTTCCATGATATTCTTTAAGAATAACGCTCTAGAAATATCTAAGTTTACGCTGAAATAGTTCCACCAATATCAGTTGAAAGACACCACATAAATGTGGACTGGAAATGATCCAAATTCGTCTTTACTGAGTATTTGTAGTTGTGCTACTTCGCTGGTTGTCCTAGGGAAACCAAGGCTTGTTACTTTTTACGTCCATTCCGAAAACGAAGTTAGGTTGTTCGGAATTCTGTTTTCTAAAAGGAAAGTTTCTTTCCAAGAAGAATAGTGGGAGTAAAAGTATAACTCGAAGAAATTCGAGAAATACAGGAGGCTGCTCAACCTGTTGAGGGAGAGCAGCGGATGGATTTACAGATTTCTGTAGAATCTACACCTGTAGAGCCTGAAGTTCGCAGATCTGAATGAATCCGTCACTAATCCGAGAGTGATTTCTCGTGATTAATTGCCATGATCTGATGATCATTGAAAGTGACGAACCTGCGAAATTCACAGAAGCGAAAGTGAGCCCGGACTCCGAAAAATCATACTGTATGTAAGTTAGCTTCATCGATCCATTCATGGATAGAAGCAAGCATATCGGAGTTGGTATCTTCGTTATGTTGAAGTAGTCAAGGTTTTGACTTGAACAGGAACGAAGTGGAACCGTGCGTTTACTAATAGATAAGTGGGAGCGATGTTGCATTTCTCATAGTGTATATCGATGACATACTGATTCTCGGAAATAACGTTCCAATGCTGCAGTCGGTAAAGGACTGGCTTGGGAGTTGTTTTTATGATTGACATGGGTAAAGCCACATATGTTCTTGGATTTTGGATCTAAAGATAAAGATCCAAAAGAGCTGATAGGACAAAGTCAGGATTCTTATATTGACAAAGTCCTACAAGTTTTCAGCATTCCAAGAAGGGTTTTATGCCAATGTCACATGGCATTACGTTAAGCAAGAAACAGTGTCCTACGATATCTGCTGAGCTTGAATGCATGAATGAGATTCCATATGCGTCGGCAATTGGATCTATCATGTATGCCATGACACGTACTTGTTTTGATGTTGCTTTAATATTAAGCAAGACAAGTAAAGACCAGTCAAATCCAGCAAAGAATCACTGGATAGACGTAATGAATATCCTCAAGTATTTGGAAAATACTTAGGATAAGTTCTTGATTTACGGAGAAAGTGAGGTGCTACAAGTCGGTGGAGTCTGAAAGGCAAGTTTCCAACAGACAAAGATGATTTCCGGTCACAGTCCGGTTATATCTTGTGTCTGTCTGGCGGTGCAAGGCACTGTTGCTGACTCCATGACTTAAGCTGAACATTTCGCAGCTTGGGTAGCGGCGAAAGAGGTTGTTTGGAAAGAAGAATTCATCACTGAACTTGATGTGATTCCTAGCATAGATGAGGCTAGCTGCACATCAGAGGTCCAAACACCTTGAGGGTAGGTATAACCTATTCCGTGAGATAAATGACAGAGGTGTTAAGTAGATCAGCAAGTTTCAACGAATGAGAACGTTGCTAATCTATTAACGAAGCCACTCCTTAGGCCTAAGCACCAGTCGCGGACTGTAGCTGTAGGATAAGTGAAATTAAGATGTAGTCTTAATTTCAGTGGGAGTTTGTAAAGGGCTTTATTTAGTTGTTTTGAAAGGTTCGTGTAATCATAATATTTTATGTTTATGAAATTTATGATTTCTGGATTATTTTAACTGTGATATAAATAATCGTTCCAAAATGATTCATGTCATTATATATAGGCCATCGAAGTACATGAGAAAGACTTGATCATGAAACCCTATATTTAACAAAATGACATAAATCAGAGTGTCCATAGTCGAAGGTTGTTGAAATTGGAACACCAACAACCACTTGAGACTAGAGTGTGTTGAGACTTATGACCAAGTTTCATGGGTCATAGATGCGCGGCATCAAAGTCGACACATAGGTATATGTAGGGGAGCATATGACCGGACATGACCCGCTGATGAGAACTCTACAAGATATTAATATCTGTGTCATAAGAGGTTCTCATCTACGATTATAGAGTATAGTCCTTAGACCTGAGTTCGCATGCATGTGGCTGCACATGGATTGATGCACTTTGATCATTGTCTAACGCTGTTTCGTAACTGGGAGCTATAAGGACCTTGGTTGGGTGTATTACAAAGTGTGTAGTTCATAGTGATGGAACAAGATGAGATTTGTCCCTCCTGTTAATGGAGGTAATATCTCTAGGCCAATCGGAGACTTGATAGCTGGTAAGAGTGTGGCCACACCCAAACGGACTTGCCCAAGTCGTTTGCATTGTCAGTATCAATTCTGGTCCGATGAACATGATCTTGGATATATAAGGATGACACACATCTTGCCTTATGCCAGATCGAGTTATTGAGACAAAAGGACTAGGGAATGTAGAATTCCAGTACAAGTGGGAGATTGTTGGGAATGTCCTGAAATCTACTGTGCTATCTCTAGAAAGTATGATAAGTGTCGAGATCAGACATAAGTCATAAATACTGGGAGGTCATGATGACTTGCTAGAGCCTGCTCTTGATCTATAAGTTAAGTACTTATTACCAGTATTGTATGATCCCTAAGGGTCACACACCATAGCTAACGGGAAAGTTAACAAGGAATTAATACAGTAAGATGCAAGATATTTACTGTATTTGTACAGAGAATTGGGCCAGACAAAATACAGTCTTTTTGTCTGATTTGGGTCTTGGGCCCAAAAGCCTAATAAGCCATTAGTTTAATTACTTGGGCCCATATAAGGAAGAGGAGGCGCCAGTTAGCCTAAGGCTTCTGCGATTTTAGGTCTGGCCGTCCTCCTCTCTCTCTGTTGTTCCAGCTTGGTCTAGCAGCCTGATCCAGTAGCTTGTAAGCGTGTGGATACCTAGGAGGAGCCGGTAATCATCAGCTCTTGCAGATCTCGATATTCCCTTGATCAATCCGCTGCAATCATAAGGTAATGATCCTGATCTGTTTATGATTCAACTGCAAATCACCTAGATCCTAGTTGATTATGTGATAGGTTGTAATCTGATAATTAAACCTATGAACCAACATAATCCTTCATCCCATATGGACTATGTCCAACTTGCTTAGGTGTGTGACCCTGTAGGTTCACACGATACCAGAAACGAGTTACAACTCATCTGTCATAAGCGGTTTCTAGCAAAACATTATGACTACCTAGTATCACATGAATTGTCCGATCTCGACAATACAACTATCATTAGAGTTAGCACAATATGATTTCAGGACATAATCCCAACACCCTAAGCTACCTAAGCCTTAGTTTTGATTTCTCTCTAGTTTTTTGTTTATGATTTTGGGTTTGTAAACTTTAGATCTTGAGTTTTAATTAAGTATTTATCTTGTTTCTCTTAATCTCTATTTCTATTTATGATTTCTCACATCTCTTTTATGATTAGGGAGTAGAGTTTTTGGGTTTTGTGGATGAGGTTGATTTAGATGGTTTATGTGATGATTAGTGATGCTTAGGAATTATTTATGAATGATCCTTCTCTAATTAGTTGTGCTCTATGCTAGGTTGCAAGGAATTGTTGAATCTAGATGCTAGGCTTTTTCATGCCCGAAAGGTGTTCGATGAAATGCTTGAATGAACTTTTTAGAGGATTTTCATATCTTAGCCTAAGAGATTAGTTGTCTAAGGTGATTATTGGTAATGAGAACTTGAAATTAATGCTTGCTTTATTCTTAATCACAAATGATAATTTGATCTTGATTAGGGATTAGTCAAAAGGATTAGTGCCAAGAGATTGGATTAGTCTAATGATTAATGTTCTTAGCCTAAGGATTAGCTTTGCTAAAAGGTGTTTGATGGATATTATTGCATGCTTGTCTTGTAATTTGCAAATGAGAATTGAATGATTGCTTGATTAGCATAGGAGTTATGAACATGATAATGTGATTAGCTTAATTATGATCATTAGCCTTGTTTAGCAATGTTTGATTGATTGAAGCATCATTGATTGTCTCTAGACCACCTAGTCTCCATAGCCTCATCCTAGGACCCTTATTTTAGCTTGTTTGCCTTCTCGTTTAGTGTTTTTCTTAGTGTCTTGTTGCTTTCTTTGCTTTCTTGTTTTGATTTCTGTTTAGGTTGTTAGATAAACCTCTTTTTATTGGATTTGCTTAGCTTTAGTAGTATCTTGTATTCTTGATTGATTGTTCTTCTTGCCTCCCTGGATTGATACCTTAAGTACTACAACGATAGGAGTAGACTTGAGGAATTGAGCTAGAACCTACAAAAAGTCTATCATCAATATGCAGTCTGAAATAAGACTTCATGACAAGTTTAAATACTTGAACCAGATTTTCCTGGAAGTCTGAGAAACCCTAAATCTAATAATTACTACTTAAATACCATCATATTATATAGAAAACTTATAATAAACATCAACCTCGTTCAGAATAGTCACAAACTAACTACTATGGAACAATATGAATGAAAATTCATAAACTCTCAGTCTAACCCTACAGATAAAACATGATATTCAACTTCATATGTGAAACATAGATCAAACTACATGGTGTTTTGAACCAAATATATCTTAAATGCTTAAGTTTGATCAAAGTTTATGTTATTTTAATTTATATACATAACAAATGCTTATGCTTAATTTATGTATCAAAATTTATATCAAATTATTTTTTCATATTTTAAAAATTTAAATTTTCAACTTAAATACGTCTGAGACTTCTAAAGAAGTCTGAGAAACCACAAAATTCAGACTTCGTCGTGAAGTCTGAGAAACCCTAAACCTAATATTTATCACTTATCAGTGAAAATATTTAAACAAAACAACTAGAAAACATCAAATTCGCTAAATATATGCACATTATAACATATATATACAAATTTAATATTTCAAATATAAATTTGGTAAACCATGAATCTAACCCTAAAGTTATATGTAAGTTATATGTAAATGTTCCATTACAAAGCATGTTTTGAAGTTTAGAACTTACTCTACCTTACATATTGTTTAGTTTGACTCAATTTTACCAAATGTTACGAGAAGTCTGAGAGATAATTAAGTTGGAAATTTAAATTATAAAATTATTAAAAAATATTTTGAGGAAAAATTCGGATACCTAAATTAAACATGGGACTTTTGGAAATATGTAAATTAAAATTACATAAAATTTAGTCAATTGTAACCATTTAAAGTATATTTGGTTAAAAGTATTTACGAAACCCCAAAATTCAGACTTCTATAGAAGTCTGATAGACCCTAAATTTAGTATTTATCACTTAACATCGAAAAATATTTAAACAAAACACCTAAGGCACATCAAATTCGTTAATTATATCACCATTATAACATACATGTGCAAATATTTTTTTTTCAAATGTGAATTTCCTAAACCATGAGTCTAACTAACCCTAAGGTTATATGTAAGTTATATGTAAATGTTCCATTATGTTCCATTACAAAGTAGGGTTCTAAGGCATACTTAACTAACATTGTTTAATATGACTCAATTTTATCAAATTTTAATTTATATACTACTAGATTGTTTATATATCATTTATGTATATAAAAGTTTTGACAAAATATTTTTTTATAATTTTAAAATTTAAATTTACTAATTAATTCAGTGTCAGACTTCTATTAGAGTCTGAAGTCTCAGACATCCATAGAAGTCTGAAATAGTCGAAGGTTATAATGGTAATTGCGTTTGACGTTTTTTTGATTGGTCATAAGGACAACGCGGTAATTTCATAAGGCTGCAAAACCAATTTTATATTTGATTCAATTTTGAGGGTACATTTTTATTTAAAACCAATTTAAGGGTCATTTTTAGCAATTTTCCCTTAATATAAAAATGAGAGTTCGTAAGATTTTTTTTTGTTTAGCAATTGTTTATCTTGATTTTGTATCATCGGTTTAGTTAGTTGAACCGTTTAAAATTGTTGAAGAAATGTGAACATATACACAATCAAATGGGTAAAAATAGAATATCCTAAAATTCTCTTTAATATCATTTTGACAAAAAATGTTTTTATATATTCTTCCCTTAAATCTGAATTACTTAAAAGTGTTAATATTATCTCTAAATACAGAGCAAATAAACTCCATCATGAAAATATAACACATTAATATATGTGTATATTAATTCTATAACTATTAAGTTTTAACTTTCTCAACACAAAAAAAGAACTGTTTAAGATATTTTATTTATGATTTTAATTTATTTTTCATAATTTTGAAAATTTTGATAATTATAGCAAAGAAATTGGATATCTGATTAAAAATCCAAAATTTAACGTTGACAAAACAAAAATCCAAAATTTAATAGGCTAATTTTAAAGCGGATACTGATTAGAAACAATATATATATATATATATATATATATTATTTTAAAAAACAAAGCAACTTACATATAAATAGTTTAAACAAAGAAAATTACATATACCTAATAATTAATTTTTTTTTGTCAACACCTAATAATTAATTAACATGATATATTTTCTATGTCTAACCTTACATACAATAGTAGAAGAGTTTTTGTTACGTAACTAAAAAAGAGTTGCACAAAAAAAAACTAAAGAACAGAAATTAATATTTAAATGATGAACTAGTGTCTGACCCGCGTTTAACGCAGATTTATTCTTATATTTATTTAAAATTTTAGATTTAGTGGGACAATAATGTTAGAATATTTATCATTTTTTATTATATTACAATTTCTGTTGACTGGGTTTAATTTTATTTTTTTATTGTCATGTTATGAATTAGTTTTTGTTTTGGTTTTTTATGGTTTTTAACACTTTTATCGTTTTGTCAGTTTTTAGTGTTGTATTTTAGTTATTGAATTTATACCAGCACGCTAGTACAATATTATATACTACTTTCTTATTTTAATAATAATTTATTAATTTTAATGATTATATAATTTATAAAATAATTATGTATTAAATTATATAATTATATGTACCAATTGATTTAGTAACTTAATTATGCTTGATTTTATTTCTTTAAGTTAAATTTTAGTTAAGAATAATTTATAATATTTATTTTAATATTAATTTTGAAATTAATTATTATTTTATTTAATTTTCGAAAAAAAATTTCGTTAGATATGATTAGGATATAAAAAGGAAAACAAAAGATATTATAAGATATTATGAATAAATCAAATATAAATTGTTTTACAGTTTTACCCTTAATGAAGAATACAATTCCTAATAAAATCAAGGGCAAATTTTGGAAACAACATTTATGTAACATGGTCAATATCCTGTTTTAATAATGTGAAATCTGCTAGTGATTGACTAAGTCAGTGGTCAACAGTCGGTGCATGAAAACGCTCCCATACGCATATGCACAGTACGATACTTTTTTTTTGCCAAAAAATAAAAGATAAAGGAAAATACGTATTAAACAAAAGATTAGCTGTTTGATCTTTCTCGTGAGAGGATTCAGAAAATCGTGGCTCACATAGCCCTAAATATTTTTCTCTCAAAACACAGCCGCCCAACTTTTTCCTTATTCTCCGATCTGGCTCTGGACGGCGCGTGGTGGCTCAGATAGCACCGGCGCCGTCCCCTCCTTACCCCTTATCCTCTTTTTACTTTCCGGCGAGGTAGCTGTTGGGATCCGCGGTGGTTTTGGGTCGGTTTCTGTCTCTGGTGTTGGTGGCTTTTTGAATCGGTGCCTCTGTCTCTCTCTCTCTCTCTGGCCGTCTTATATGGATCCTTTGCCGGAGGTTTTTGTTGGTGAAGGGTCACGAGCTCTCTCTGGTCCGTCGGTGGGGTGGTGTTATCGGAGTTGTTCCGGTTATGGTGTGGGCCCTTTCTCTCGAGCTTGGTATGAGTCCTGCCTGTGTGGTCTCCTTCAGTATTCCTCTGTTTTGTTGCAGCTCTACATCCTTTCGGTGGTGGCTGTTGATGGTGTAGGATCCCCTAGGATCTAGGGTTTGTTATATTGAAATTACCAACCTCGTTCTTACCTCAGATCTGGCAGCGGAATGGAATGGTGAACGAGATCTAGCGAATCAAGTGCTTCGCCTCTACCAAGCACACACTCACACAACCTGGAACGCCGGGATGCTAGTGCCGGATTCAGGGAATGAGTTTTCGATGTCTCTGCTTTTCTCTCTGAGAATTACAGTGACGGCTAGGGTTCAGGTCGACCATATAAACCTTTTTATATCGACCTGGAAATGACATCACCAAACCGTTGGAGAAGCCCGACTCGTTTATGTCAAAACCCGATATGCATCGATCGACACACTTACTGTGTCGATCGACACACTTACTGTGTCGATCGACACACCTTCTCGAAAAGCATGCATCGATCGACACACTCATGTATCGATCGACACATACATCATAAAACTCTATGCCAATGTGTATCCAATACACATCAACGTGATCATTATCAAATGATCATTCCCATATGTTAGCTTCCAGATTGCTTAGGTGTGTGACCCTATAGGATCAAATAATACTGGCAGTAAGTCTACAACTTACAGATTACAAGAGGCTTCTAGCAAAGCATTACAATCACCAGTATTATACAAACGATTGATCTCGATACACAACTACTATCAGGAGTGAGTACAAGTGTGATTTCAGGACACAATCCCAACAATCTCCCACTTGTACTGGAATCATCAATTCCTACAATCCTTTTGTCTCTATATCTCGATTTGGCATAAGATAAGATTAGTGTCATTCTTATTAAGCCAATATCATGTTTATCGAAATCCTGATCTATACTGAACAAAACAAACAACTGAACTACAGTTCGTTTGAGTGCGGCCACACATTTTCTCAGCATAAAATCTTCGATAGGCCCTGAGATATTTATCTCCCGTTATTCAGGAGGGACAAATCCCATCTTTTTCCATCCCCGTTCCTTTACACACTTCATGATACACCTGAGCAGTGCCTTTATAGCCGCCAGTTACGGATCGACGTTTGACAAGGTCAAGGTGCACCAATTCATATGCAATAAAGCATGATGAACTCAGGTCTAAGGACTATACTCAATAGTCGTAATCAGAACCTCTCATGACACAGATATAACTATCCTGGAGACTTCTCATTAGCGGGTCACGTCCGATCATATGTTCACCAACATATATCTATGTGACTGACTGTGATACTCATATCATTGACTCCATGAAACTTAGTCAACAGTCACCTCACAAGCTAGTCTCTCGCGGTTGTTATTGTCCCACTTTAACAACCTCGACTAGGGACACGTCATAATTTATGTCATTTGTTACTTATAGGGTTTCATGATCAAGTCCTCAACTTGATGGCCTATAATATGACATAAACTTATTTTGGGACCATTATTTAATTATCCAATAGTCAAATAATATTGATGTCAGTTTTTCATAAACATGACCATATCATATTTATCTGAACATCATAACTAAACTAACTCCCACTAGAATCAAGACCAAGTCTTCAGATTTCTAGTACCTACATCAACAATGTTCAACTCGTGCTTAGGTTGTGAGAGATGTTGCGGTGTTCTTGCTTGGAACCATTCCAACAAACCACACCGCTATTCTTAAATGAGCACTATTCTACGGTCCTCTGCTTGGAAACCTTTCCAATAGACAGTACCGTTACACAGGCAAAATGACATAACCAGGTGAGAACCGGGAATCATCTTTGTCCGTCTAACTACTCATAATTGATTCGTCTATTTATCAGTTGTACAAGAACCTATCCTTAGTGTTTCTCAAACACTTGGGGATATTCTTTTACAACTGTCCAGTGACTCTTACTGGAACAAATTGGTATCTTCTCGTCATGCTTTTATGCGTCAGCTGCATTTAGACGAGCGCATAATATGGCATTCATGATGGATTCTATTGCATAAGCAAAAGGAATCACACTCATTAGACACTAGCTCAGCCAGTGTCCAAGACACTTCATCTTCCTAAGATCATTGCCATAAGACCTTTGGTGTGAAGCCATTCTTGGAATCATGCATATTGGAACTGTCCAGTACCTTATAACCATAATGGTTCTGACACGATCCAATTAGCTCTTCTGATCCATCTCAATGGATCCATATTCCAAGAACTCACGCGACTTCTCCCATGTCTATCGTTAAATTTGACTTCCGACCCAAATCTTGGCAAGATTTTAGCTTCGGAACGTCGTTTATGAGATTAAGTACGTTCTTAACATACAGTTTGAGAATTGCACTGTTTCTATTCGTTCCTGATCGAGTCAAAGCCTTTGACCATTTTAACAGAATATAGATTCCAACTCCAAGATGCTTGCTTCAACCGGTGAAACTAACATGCATAACTAGCCAATTTTTCGGAGTTGGGGCTCACCATCGCTTCTTTGAATTTCGCATGCGCATCACTTTTCAATGATCAACGGATCACGACAATCGGTCACGAGGAATCACCCTCAATTTAGTGATGGATCCTTTCGGATCTGCGAATTTCAGGCTCCACAGGTGTAGATCCTACAACACTCTGTAGATCTAACCGCTGCTCTCCCTCAACAGGTTGAACAGCCTCCTGTGTTTCTCGAATTTCTTCGAGCTGTACTTTTACTCCCACTGTTCTTCTTGGAAAAACAGAGTTCCGAACAACAAAACTTTGTTCTCGGATTGGTTGCAAAAGTACTAAGCCTCGGTTTCCTTAGGACAACCAGTGAAGCAGCACTTATCAGATTTGGGTTCAAGTTTGTTTGTTGACAATTGCCTTACACAAACCTTGCAATCCCAATTAATCAGAAAAACATATTTGGAAATCACCCAGTCCACATCCAATGTGGTGTTTTTCACTGATTCTGATAGAAAACTTATTTAGCGTAAACATGTTCATTTTAGAGCGTATTTTAAAAGAATAATGGAAGATTCATGTGACTCATCATTAATCGGAGCATATTCAATAAGATCCGATTCATTCTCTCAGAAACACCATTCAGGTTTTCTGGGGGAAAAGAGCTGTGATATGGCTTCACACTCACTTAGATGATCACTCAATTCTTGACTCAAGTGTTTTCCTCCGCGATCTAATCGAGGATATCAATACTTCTGTCAAATCGGCTCTATACTTCATTCTAAAACTCCTTTGATCATTCCAAAGGATTCTGACTCGTGTCACATCAAATGAACACAGTCATACTTGTTGAAGCCATCAATAAGTCAATGAAGTATTGAAGTTTTCCTTTGGCACTAATGCTCATCGGGCCGCATACATCAGTATGTGTAAGGCCTAACGAGCCTCTGGCCCGTTTCTTTAGCTCTGCTAAAGAAGCCTTAGTCATTTGGCCCAGCAAGCAGAATTCATGTCTTAATCGATTTACAATCAAATGAACCTGAAGCCCATAACTATGGAACTTCTGAATCCGCTGCGCTTTATTTGGTCAATTTGACTATGCTAAGGAAAAATCGAGTTCAAGTCATCAGACTTGAATCATTTGATATTTATGTTATGTTTAAGCGTATGTTGGTTTAAGATACAAAACCCTTTCAAAAGGGGTGCTACTATATGATATTTCATTAAGATCAAAAGAGCAAAACTTGTCTTTTATCAGAATGAAAAACATTCAAATTCTTACAAGAAAACGAAAGACATTTCTGCATAAAGCAGGTACATAGTAGCAATTACTTAATTCAAAAACCAAGCTTGAAAGGCTCCTACAAGTGCAAAATCTCTACGGCTTATTGATATACCATGGATTTTATGGCTTTTAACCATGGTATATGTGTTATTTATCGAGTCTTTTATTATGTTTTAGAGTATTTTCAGGTGTTTATTAGGTATAAACACATTTGGAGCATATTTGGTGATTTAGACACTTTCTGGAGCTAATTGGAGTGTTTGGCCGAGAGATAGAGTTCACTGTCCGAAACAGAGGAAGGTGTCGATCGTTGCACTCTAGCATCGATCGATGCACCAGCGAGATGGGCCAAAAACACGGCGGTTTAGAAGAGTGAAGAATTTGCACTTTGATCCAGAAGTTCCTGATATTTACAAAGAAGCCCCAAAACGTGTTTTAGGATTATAATTAGGTTTTACAGCCACTTGTTAGGCTATGCTTTTGACAAGCTTTTCTTACGTTAAGTTTTGCTCAGAGAGAGTTGAGGGGCTGTTCCGGATCTCGAAAGAGACTTGATTTTGAACCCCAGTTCTTATTTGATTTTATGATATTTGGTTTTCTACTTAAGATGTTTTCTGTTTCGATGAACATGTCTGAGTAGTTTACCTGTTAGGTTGAAGGATTCTCATTAGGGATTTCAGAGAATTATAGTTTAAATCAATCTGTAGAGATTTATATCTGCTAGTTCTTTATCTAAGTTGTTCTTAATGCTAGATCTGAAGTAGCTAATCAGAGTTATGATGTTAGGTTGATTAATTCAGCGGAAGTTGATTAATTTAACTAGAAAGAACTTAGATAAGCAATTAAACTGTTCGCAAACGGAAGTTTGGTTCAGGTTAATTGTGAACATATCAAACTTGGAATTAATGCTAGTTTAATCTGTTAGTTCTCGCAAACGAAAGTTTGGTTTGCTGCACTTAGACTTAGAGAATTATCGCAAAGGAATTTGGTTAATTCTATATCAGTGTTTGAGTTCTAGAATAGTTATTGATTGGATCTAGATAGATTGATTGCTTGCGTTCCTGATTTCCTGAGAACTCCTGAAACCTAACGCTTTGCCCTCTTGCTTACAAACTCACTTGATTTACTTTGCTATTTCGTTTACTGTTTTCACATCTGCTTCGCTTAATTAAATCTGAACTGCTAATAATCTATTGTGTGACTGAGAGTCCTCGTGGGATTCGATACCTTATATACTACGATTGCATTAACTGTGCACTTGCAGTAGAATAGGGAAAACTACACACCTATCAAGTTTTTGGCGCCGTTGCCGGGGACTCTTTGAGTTCACCTATAGATTTAGTACTAGGATTTAGACTAAGCATTCTTTTTAATTTTCTTGTTTACTCACGTTTTTGATTTTTGGATTTGCAGGGATTCGCACAACATCGATCGTTGCTCACCTTGCAACGATCGACACTAGGCGAAGACAGCGATGCTGAGATCTGAGACATTCAATAGGTTCCGCGCCATGGAACCTATGATTTTGATTCGCGGTGAAAACGGCGTTTTACGAGACCAAGAGGGTCACATATGCAACGCAAAAGGTCAGAAAATAGATGGGAAAGGAAACCCCATCTTACCAGATTACCATGTATTGGTTGGGCAAGTAGCTGAGATGCAACATAAGATAGATGACATCCACGACATCTTACTTAGGGAGAGACAGTTCCGAGCAGAGGCAAAAACTGGTAAAATTGCAGAGGTACATTACATGGCTGGAGACGACTCTTATGGACATGCATTGGAACATCAGCAGAGACAGGGTTCTAGGCACACTCAAGGATCAAGAGACCATAATTATACTCCCCATCTGGCATCTCCTACACAAAGGAGCAAACTAGAGATGATGTTAGAGCAATCAATTGAAAGACAACAGCAGAACACAGCTTCTTTCAGCTCGAAGCTAGAGAACCTGTACACTAATTTGAATGAGAAATTTGAATCCTTGAGCACTCGCATGAAGCAGCTGGACACACAGATGGATCAAGTTCCAAGTTCTACCCCAACAAAGGATTCTCAAGAAGCTCATCACAGCAACATTCTCACTCAGGATAACACACAGATGGATCAAGGATCATGTCTAGCAGTTAAGGCTGTGGAATTTATGGAAGACAGAGGGAGATTTGATGTTGAATTACCTGAGCTCGAAAGCTTCGATGCACCTGACTCAACAGAGATTGACATGGATCTTTTGACTTGGATAGTCCAGATTGAAGAGGGACCAAGCCAAGAAGAGAAATTTGAATCTGAGATAGCTGGAATGGACCGAGAAGCAGATAAACCCGAGACTGTAGTTGAAACTGAAGGATTGTTTAGTTGATCCTGATTCAATTCTTAGATTCATATCAACCTAAACATGCGATCTAGGTTCTTCTCAGAATAGAAACAAACGATGATCTCACCTTATACCTGTTTGCAGCGGAAATAGATGGTATGTCTGAGATCAGAGAAACACCGAGGGATGAATCCTCCAAAGGTTCACACACGCGATCACAGGAAACGACTGCTAGATCACTAGAGGATTTCGGCGCAGAGAGAGAGAGTTTTCGGCTGGGTGGCTAGGGTTGATTGTCCAGAAACTCGAGTTTTACCTTATAAAACTTGTCCGGTTCCGTTTGGGCCATTTGGCCCAAACACCAATTAACTAGACGGTACTCGCGCACTGTGTCGACCGATACCCCTTGTGTATCGATCGACACACAGTGCCTAAACCGTTTTATTCTCTCTAAGTACAGTAAATGCCTAGCACTTTTACCGTACTTCTGCTAAACCGTTCCTACACATTTTCCTGTTAGCTTAGGCGTGTGACCCATATGGGATCATATAATAAAGGCAATAAGTCCAAGACTTATAGATCATGAGCGGACTCTAGCAAGCCATCATGACCCCCAGTATTATATGACTTATGTCTGATCATTGACATACTCTTACTTTCTAGAGACAGTACCGAGATTACTGGACACAATTCCAACAATCTCCCACTTGTACTGGAATCTCTGTATTCATAATCCCTTTCGTCTCAATATCTCGATTAGTCATAAGGCAAGATTAGTGTCATCCTTATAAAGCCTAATCTTGTTCATCGGACTCTGATTTGATACTGACAATACAAACGACTCGGGAAAGTCCGTTTGAGCATGGCCATGCGTTTTCCAGTATTCAAATCTCCGATTGGCCAAGAGATATTCACTCCATTTATATTGGAGGGACAAATCCCATCTTGTTCCATCACTGTAAACTACTCATTTCATAATGCACCCAAACAAGGTCCTTATAGCTATCACAGAATGATAGCGTTAGACAATGATCAAAGTACATCAGTCCATGTGCAGTCACATGCATGTGAACTCAGGTCTAAGGACTATACTCTATAGTCGTAGTAAGAATCTCTTATGACACAGATATAAATATCCTGAAGAGTTCTTATTAGCGGGTCTTGTCCGGTCGTATGTTCCCAACATACACCTATGTACTGACTTTGATGCCGAGCATCTATGACACACTGAGACTTCGTCATAAGTCACGTACCAATCCAATCTTACACGGTTGTTGGTGTTCCAATTTCAACAACCTTCGACTAGGGACAGGATGATATAAAACATTTATCAAATATAGGATCTCATGATCAAGCTAAATGATTTCGATGACTCAAGATCGAATCATTTACTTCGATGACCTATAAAATGGTTCATATCATTTTGGAACGATTATTTCATCACAGTTAAAATAATCTTGAAATAATAATTTCATTAAAACATAAATAATAATGTTTTACAAGAACATATCAAATAACTAAAATAAAGCTCACAAAACTCCCACTCAAATTTAGATTACATTTCAATGTTTCTAATGCCTACAGCTTCAGTCAGGAACTCGAGCTTAGGCCTTGGGAGTGGCTTTGTCAAAGGATCAGCGACATTATCATCTGTCGGAACTCGGCTGATCTTGACTTCCTTTCTATTAATGATGTCACGTATCAAGTGATATCTTCTTTGAACATGCTTGGATTTCTGGTGTGATCTTGGTTCCTTTGCCTGAGCTATAGCACCATTGTTGTCACAAAATAGTGCCAGAGGCTCAGCCGCATCTGGTATCACACCTAGTTCCATAATGAACTTTCGAATCCAAACAGCTTCCTTCGCTGCTTCTGAGGCGGCGATATATTCAGCTTCCGTAGTGGAATCAGCAACGGTGTCCTGCTTGGAGCTTCTCCAACTTACTGCACCGCCATTCAGACAAAAGACATAACCGGACTGTGACCGGAAATCATCTGTGTCTGTCTGGAAACTTGCGTCCGTGAATCCACTGACTTTAAGCACATCACTTCCACCGTACACTAAGAACTTATCCTTAGTATGTCTTAGATACTTCAAGATGTTCTTTACGGCAATCCAATGGTTTTCACCTGGATTTGACTGGTATCTACTCGTCATGCTCAATGCGTAAGCAACATCAGGACGAGTACAGATCATGGCATACATGACAGATCCTATTGCAGATGCATAAGGAATATTCTTCATGCGCTCAAGCTCAGCAGCCGACGTAGGGCTCTGCTTCTTGCTTAGCGTCGTGCCATGTACCATTGGCGTGAAGCCCTTCTTGGAATCTTTCATGCTGAATCTTTGTAGGACTTTGTCAATGTATGAGTCTTGACACAAGCCTATCAGCCTCTTAGGTCTATCCCGATAGATCCTAATTCCAAGAACGTATGCGGCTTCACCCATGTCTTTCATGGAAAAACAACTTCCAAGCCAGTCTTTTACAGACTTCAGCATTGGAATGTCGTTTCCGAGAAGCAGTATGTCATCAACATACAGAATAAGAAAAACGATTTTGCTCCCACTAGTTTTCTTATACACGCATTGTTCTTCTTCGTTTCTGATAAAATCAAATTGCTTGATCGCTTCATCAAAACGAAGATTCCAGCTCCTCGATGCTTGCTTCAATCCATAAATGGATTTATGAAGTTTGCATACTTTCCCAGCATTCTTTGGATCTATGTAACCGTCAGGTTGCGTCATATACACATCCTCTTCCAGAATACCATTCAGGAAGGCGGTTTTCACGTCCATCTGCCAAATTTCATAATCATGAAAAGCTGCAGTTGCTAGTAGAATCCGAATAGATTTCATCATAGCCACCGGTGAATAGGTTTCATCGTAGTCCACACCGTGAACTTGTCTGAAACCTTTTGCCACCAACCTGGCTTTATAAATCTGGACATTTCCATCCACGTCAATCTTCTTCTTGAAGATCCATTTGCACTCGATGGCTTTTACACCAACGGGTAAGTCAACCAACGAAAATACTTGGTTGACCGACATGGAGTCCATTTCGGAATCAGTGGCCTTGCGCCACTTAGAGGAATCTGGGCCCATCATGGCTTGATTGAAGTTCGATGGTTCATCACCATCAATGATCAAAAGATCATGACAGTCAGTCACGAGAAATCCCTGATATCTCTCGGGTTCGTGACGGATCCTCCCGGATCTTCGAACTTCAGGTACTACAGGTTCAGGCTCTACAATTTCTTGTAGATCCTCCTGCTGCTTTTCCTCATTAGGTTGAGCAGTATCCTGTTCATCTTGAATTTCTTCAAGCAGTACCTTACTCCCACTGTCTTTCTTAGAGAGAAACTCTCTCTCAAGAAAGTTACAATCCCGGGCAACAAAGATCTTGTTCTCGGAACGTAGATAGAAGTAATAAGCCTTGGTTTCCCGTGGATAACCAATGAAGTAGCATTTATCAGATTTTGGTGTAAGCTTATCTGAGATTAATCTCTTAACATAGGCTTCACAACCCCAAATTCTTAGATAAGACAGCACTGGAGCTTCTCCAGTCCATAATTCATATGGTGTCTTTGCTACTGCTTTTGATGGCGCTCTATTTAGTGTGAACACTGCTGTTAGCAGAGCATATCCCCAAAGGGATATTGGAAGGTCTGTGTGACTCATCATAGATCGAACCATATCCAATAAGGTCCGATTTCTCCTCTCAGACACACCATTCCATTGAGGTGTTCCAGGAGGAGTGAGTTGGGATACAATCCCACACTCTCTTAGATGATCACTGAATTCTTGGCTTAAGTATTCTCCTCCTCGGTCGGACCGAAGAGCCTTAATGCTTTTGCCAAGTTGGTTCTGTACTTCATTTTGGAATTCTCTGAACTTCTCAAAAGATTCAGACTTATGTTTCATCAAGTAAACATATCCATACCTACTGAAATCATCAGTGAAGGTAATGAAGTACTGATAGTTTCCTCTTGCATTAGTGGACATTGGGCCACACACATCAGTGTGTATCAGGCCCAATAAGTCACTGGCCCTCTCGTTAGGTTTATTAAAGGGGGCCCGTGTCATTTTGCCCATCATGCATGATTCGCATTTCTCACATGACTCAAAGTCAAATGAGCCAAGAAGTCCATTCGAATGGAGCCTCTTGATGCGTTTCTCGCTGATGTGCCCTAAACGACAATGCCATAGAAACGTTCGGTTTTCCCCATTAGGTTTAAACCGTTTTGTATTAATGTTATAAATTGGCGCGGATTGATCGAGTATGTAAAGCCCATTCGTAAGAGGGGCAGAACCATAGAACAAATTGTTGCGATTGAAGGAACATAATTTATTCTTAACTGAAAAATCATAACCTTCCAAATCCAACAAAGAAATTGAAATAATATTTCTGCTTATAGCAGGTACAAAATAACAATTATTAAGTTCTAAAATCAATCCCGAAGGTAAAGACAACAAGTAAGTTCCTACAGCTAGTGCTGAAACTTTCGCTCCATTCCCAACTCGTAGTTCCACTTGTCCTTGTTTCAGCCTTCTACTGTTGCTGAGTGCCTGCATATTAGTACAAATATGAGCCCCACAACCAGTATCCATGACCCATGAGGTATTATCAGAAGTAGTTGTATTAACTTCTATAACAAAAATACCTGATGAAGAAGTCTCGAAAGTCTTCTTCTTTAATTCCTTTAGACCTTCCTGGAATTTCTTGCAATCTCTTCTCCAATGCCCCAGTTCTTTGCAGAACCTGCACATGTCAGTAGGCCCAGCCTTGGACTTGGGCTTGGGCTTTGGCGTGTCTGAGTCCACGACTTGGACACCCTTGGCCTTTCCCTTATCCTTAGCAGAAGACTTCTTAAACCCCTTGCCCTTTTGTACCATAAGTACATTGGGGTCCTTGGCGGTTTTCTTCAAGTTGGGCTCTGCAGTCTTGAGCATTCCGTGAAGCTCAGGCAGTGTCTTACTCAAGCCATGCATGTTAAAGTTCAGAATGAACTGATCATAGCTTGCAGGTAAAGACTGCAGAATGATGTCGCAGGCAAGTTCCTGGCTGATTGGGCAGTCGAGTTTGTGAAGATGATCGAGATAACCCATCATCTTCAACACATGAGGACTCACTGCCGCATTCGCAGCCAACTTACAGTCCAAGAGGTTCTTAACTGTCTGGAACCTCTCGGTCCTAGCCTGCTCCTGAAAAAGCGATTTCAGGCTTGCCATGATCTCGATTGGAGACAACACACTTTCGAACTGTTTTTGCAGCTCTGGAGTCATTGTCACCAACATCAGGCAATAAACATCATTTTCATCTGACGAATGCTTTTCCCAAGCATTGTGCAGAGTCCTGGCAGCATTGGCAAGAGGCCTCTCGGGGAGGGGATCTCGAAGGACGTAATCCTTCTTCTCCTGCTTGAGGACCAGCCTCAAGTTCCTTGACCATGTCAGGAAGTTCGTTCCAGTCAGCTTCTCCTTCTCGAGAACAGACCGGATCGAGAACGTGTTTTGTGTGCTTGTAGTAGTCATATCTGAAATATATAAATAAAAAGGTTATTAGTTATATGTTCAAAATGATTAATCTCGTATTAAAGTATAATATGATTAATCATGCATTATATTCAATAACCTAAGTTACCCTCAATAGAATATAATGATTCCAAGATCCACATATAACTAAGATCAAAGTGGGCCACTGGCCGTCACCCAACCTTAGCTTATATCGGTAAGCCCTATTTCGGCTAATTATATCCGTGATATAACTCTTGGTTGTGAATCTGGGCCCGAGGCCCAATCCACCCTGATGTCTCAAGGCCCGGGACTCCCGATGGCCTAGTCAAGAAAACCGGACTATACAGTCATGTAATCATTAATGTCTGGGACTCCCAATGACATTTATGAATCACAAACCGTCTTACTCACGCAAAAGCAGACATCCTCACACTGTAAGGCCATGAATGCAATTGAATGGGCTTTGACAGCTGACATAGCCTGGACAAGACATCCAACGCTTGATATTGTTTGAGGTCCGTAGGTTTATTAAAATCATTCCCAAAATAGAAGATTACTATTTCGGGAAACTTTCTATTTTTGGAAACCTACTATTTTTGGAAACTTTCTAAAATTGGAAACTTTCTAAAAACCGGAAACTTTCTAACTTTAGAAACTTCTTTAAAATCCAAAACCCGCAAATTCAGAAACTTCTAATTTTGGAAACTTTCTAATTTCGAAATTTCGGAACTTTATAAATTTAAAATCGAATTTCATAATTTTATTTTACAAAATAAGTTTTAAATTTAAATCTTAAGAATGACTCAATTAATGGCCCAATTGTTTTAACTTCTTGGCCCGAGGCCCAAGAATTGGTCCATGTCCAAGACATGACCCAATTGTCCAATTAATTGACATAACCGGTCTGGTTCATTAAAATTGGTCTAACCAAATTTTAATTACTACGATGACCACAATTGTCAACCGGTTATTTACTAAACCGGATTTTCTCAATTTATTTGGTCCAACCAAATCAAATTAGAAAATCCTGGTTTAGGCACTAAATCCAATAATTCTTTCGACATTGGATTTCTTGTCCCGGTTTAACCAGACTTAATAAAATTATTAAATCTGTTTATTAAACCAGGACGAATTAATTTTAATCAAAATTAAACCGAGCCTTAAACCAACCATGTCGATCGATGGACCAACCGTGTCGATCGATCCATCAACCACATCGGTCGATGCTCTCAGCATCGATCCTGCATCGATCGTGCATCGATCCTGTATCGATCGATGCTCTTACGCATGCACGGATCCGAGCCAAAACCCTAACCGTGTCGATCGATGTGCACCAACCGCATCGGTCGATGCACCAATATCGAACCTGCATCGATCCTGTATCGATCGATGCTTTCACGCGTTTAACTGGTTTTGCCGATAGACTGTATCGACCGATCCATGCGATCGTATCGATCGATCCATGCGATTCTGGTCGATACTGACTTTTGAAAATCGCATTCTACCAAGTCAATATAGCTTGGTTTCTGCGATTTTAGGTGTGTTTAGATTTCAATTCTTGTTGCTTAAATGGTTTCTCTTATCAGTAGTTGATTCAAAACACTTTTAAACAAGAAAACAATCCTAAACATTGAATCTAAACAAGAAAAACCATAACCATGGCTCTGATACCACTGAAGGATTGTTTAGTTGATCCTGATTCAATTCTTAGATTCATATCAACCTAAACATGCGATCTAGGTTCTTCTCAGAATAGAAACAAACGATGATCTCACCTTATACCTGTTTGCAGCGGAAATAGATGGTATGTCTGAGATCAGAGAAACACCGAGGGATGAATCCTCCAAAGGTTCACACACGCGATCACAGGAAACGACTGCTAGATCACTAGAGGATTTCGGCGCAGAGAGAGAGAGTTTTCGGCTGGGTGGCTAGGGTTGATTGTCCAGAAACTCGAGTTTTACCTTATAAAACTTGTCCGGTTCCGTTTGGGCCATTTGGCCCAAACACCAATTAACTAGACGGTACTCGCGCACTGTGTCGACCGATACCCCTTGTGTATCGATCGACACACAGTGCCTAAACCGTTTTATTCTCTCTAAGTACAGTAAATGCCTAGCACTTTTACCGTACTTCTGCTAAACCGTTCCTACACATTTTCCTGTTAGCTTAGGCGTGTGACCCATATGGGATCATATAATAAAGGCAATAAGTCCAAGACTTATAGATCATGAGCGGACTCTAGCAAGCCATCATGACCCCCAGTATTATATGACTTATGTCTGATCATTGACATACTCTTACTTTCTAGAGACAGTACCGAGATTACTGGACACAATTCCAACAGAAACCCGAGTTGAGACGACAGCATCGATCGTTGCACCACACGCACCGATCGTTGCATCCCGAGAGGAACCAGTTTCACCCATATCTCGAAAACCTGCTAAGGAAAAAGCCTACAAACCTCCGTTACCATTCCCAAAAGCTCCCGTTAAATCTAAAAATGTGGTTCAGTGCACATTAGTGGTTGACAAGAAGATGGTGGTTCCACAAGAGCCTATTCTAACATCTTCAAGGCCTAAAACTACTCATAAACAGAAGGCTCCGAACATCAATTCTTTGCCAAAGGTAAAACATAAATCCTCTAAGTATAAACCTCCTGACTCGACTGTTATGAATGCAGGAAAGAGCGTTGAAACGCCCAAGTGTAAATTTCACCCTACATTCCTCCCCACGTTCCTAGGACGACATCATGCTGCTACTGCTTACACACCACCATGGATGATAAGGCATTCACAGAGACACTCAAAGTCTCTGTTGAAACCACCATAAGTTTGACCTCCTTTCCAAAAGTCAAGCTAATGACTTAAAACAAGCGCTGAGTGGGAGGCAACCCACTGTTAGGTTTAATTATTTTTCTTTTTCATTTTTGGTGTTTTTCTTAGGATTTAACGTTTTTAGTTGTTTTTGTAAGTTCTTAGATACAGAACCAAGTCTGGAGAGGAGTGACGATCGTTGCATACATGAGCAACGGTCGTTGCATTCGGTTTAAATCGAAAAATTAAGGTACGTTGAGCTAAACCGGAATCAATCTGGTTCTACGAGCAACGATCGTTGCCCCTAAAGCAACGATCGTTGCACCCACGACCAGGTAAGTTACCTTAAACCCTATTTTCTCTCTTTCTTCTCCATTTCCTTTGGTCGACACACCGAGAACCTCTACCCAAAAATCATCATCTCTTCGTCAAATTTCTTGTTTTCAAGTGCTTTTTGCTTGTTTTTACTATCCCAATCCATTCCCCCAACCTATCTCTCACGAAATCAAGGTAATGCACTTCGATTTTCGGATTTTCGGATTCAACTTTTAGGGTTTTAGAAATTGGAGATTTTAGATGGAATTGATGAATGCATGTTGACATGATTATGCTTTAGGTTGTTTAGTGATGGATTGTTGTTGATTTTGTGGTTGATAACACCATTTTAAACTGATTTTTGATGAATTGCTTGCGGCAAAATCGCCCTGCAACGGTCGTTGCTCTCGAGCAGCGGTCGTTGCATTGCGATTTTGGGAAATGTTCGATAACGCGAAATCGCCTTGCAACGATCGATGCCTTAGATGCAACGGTCGATGCTTTGCGATTTCACAGTGAAATTTTGCCGAGACTTATAAAGATTTGAACTTTGTTTTTGCAGATGGCGTCTCAAAGGCAACCGCGCAAGAAGCGAGCCACAGCGTCCACAGCAACAAGACACTACACCCCACCGCCTGAATGGTTTAACAGGGAATCAGAGTCGCCCGCACCGTACAACAGATATGGGCCACCAATTGCTTTACCGTGGCCCAGAGAGGACGCGACACCATTTCCGACGACCCGACAGTGGCCGGAGGACCTCACACGTTTCTTAAGGTCCGCTGAGTTCACAGAGCGGCCATTGCTCTCTTCATGGGACGAGTATGACTCGCTACTCTACAGTGGTTGGTGTGGGATGATCATCAAGCCAACCAAGTTCGCGGACTATTCCACCTGCAGGATTCTGGGGATCGATGAGCAGGTGATGGCTGTGTGCAGAGGCATTGGTCTAGGGACAATGCCGATGCGACACTATGACCTCTATCCTGAGCTGGTCAGGCAGCTATTGGCCACTTGCAGAGTGGTTTACTCGGATCCCGACCACAGGAGAGCTACAGGGGGTGCTTTCACCTTCATGAGTTGGGGAGTCAGGTATCGGATTCCTCTACTTGATCTCTGCAGGATCTACGGGTTCAGTACTGCGCCGAGGCGCATAGCCATGCCACTCGAGTGGGATCCGCTAGAGGCTCGCACATTCTGGGAGAGTATTGGCAGCGGTCGATACAACTCCAGGACCACGCCAGTAGTGCAGATGAGACATCCGGTGCTGCGATATGTCTCGCGTATCTTGTGCTGGAGCTTGCTTTGCAAGTTTGAGGCCAACAAGATGCGCAAACTTGAGATGGAGTTGCTGTTTATGGGGCTGAGAGATCAGTTTAGGCAGAGTGGCGTGAGAGATCCGACTGCGGGTCTCAACTTGGGAGCTATTTTCGCACAGCATTTGGTTGATTTGCAGCTGAAGCCGTTTGATGGAGCTGGTACAGAGACGGTAGGGAGTTTACTTACTCCCATTTTTGAGTATTGTGGGATTCCTCTGCATGGCACAGAGCGTGATACGGCTCACGAGTTCCTGGACCTCAGTCATCTGCAGAGCGCTACCTGGCTCAAGGAGGGGCGCATTTGGGTTTACACTGATCCGACCACTGGGAGGACTGGTATCGAGCTTCCCGCTGCCAGATTGACACATTAGAGGCACTGAGATTTCAGCCTCCTGAGTCTGCGCAGCGTGGGATTCCGACCATGGCTCATCCGCTGGGAGAGCCTTCCTCACGGGCTTCGACATCCTCTGCCCCTGCTCCTGCGCCCGCGCCTGCCCCGGTCGACATTGTGGGTCCCTTTCCCGAGCCTGCGATGGCTTACGGTGCATATTCTGAGGCAGAGTGGAGAGAGAGATCCGATGGTATGTTTCGAGTTCTTTGGAACTTCATGCGTACTTGCAGCTGCAGGAGGCCACCACAGATCCATCAGCCCGTGCCTGACCGTCGTCGACAGCGATCTCCGACTGATACTGATCCCGCACCCGAGGCAGCCGATGATGATGCATTGTATGGTGGGATAGACGATGTGAGCGAGTGAGAGTAGTCTCCATACTTTCGGTTCTGTATTCTGACTTTTTATCTTTTCTTGCACTTCTGTTTTTCATTTATTTAGTATTTGCTATGTTTGGATGATTTGTACTTTGTTCGGTACTTCTTTTGCTTCGATTTTACTGTGTTTCTAGTGTTCTCAGCTTGCAGGATTTTAAACTGACATAAACCGACGGACTAACCTGCTAACTAGCTGTCTAATATGATACACGCATTGCAACGATCGTTGCTGCTTTGAGCAACGATCGACACTCGACGAAAAATCGCCAAGTAACGGTCGATGCACTTAGTGCAACGATCGATGCTTGTGCGACAGAGGTAAAACCCGACAGAACTGAAACATCCATTAACAATTTTTATTTTTCTTTTTACCAGTCCTTCGCTGGACACCACTGGGGACAGTGTGTCTTAAGTGTGGGGGAGGTGCTACTGACTTTTGTTTTCTGTTTTCTTAAGAGTCAGTCCGTTTTTCAAAATTTTTGTTTTATTGAGTCAAAATTGTTTAAGTAAGAAACTATGATCTTCTGAGAAGATTTACAAGACTTGCAGGAACTTAAGTAACCATTGGGATGAAGTTGCAGGATCTATCTATGACTATTAGAAAACCCCATCACAGATCAACCTACTGGGAACACCCACATCACTTCAGGTATCAGAGGATCCTTTTACTGACTTCACCTTAATACTGACTTAGATTTCTCACCTAAGGGCTTGGTATGCTTTATGTCGGATTCCCTGTTAGTTCTGACACAGCCTGTAAACCTGTCCTATTTAGTCCCCTTCTCCCCTTCTGTAAAGTAAAAAAAAAAAATAATAATAAACTGAGGATGAGTTAGTAACTCCGAAGTGGTCATGGGAATAGTAGCAAACACTATTATCTCTCATGTGATCCATGGAATGTGTCCAAAGTATACCCCATAACGGGAAGAACACTGATAAAAAAAATAAAATGATACCCAGTGGGGAAAAATCAGTTGTTAAAGAAGGGAAAGAGAAGAAAGGGACTAGAGAAAGATAGTATGGTGGTCTAGAGCTGATAAGGTAAGAATCCATGTGCCTTTAGATCGATACTCCTTAGGTGAGACCGCACTTAAATACTTGCAGAAGTCAGTAGGGAGAATTTGAATGCTTGAATGTGATTGTGGAGTTTACCTAGGACAGTTGCTAAGTGTGGGGGAAGTACATGTTGGTCTTGATATCCTGTGATTGATTCTTGCAGTGGTTTACTAAGGGGAATCTGAGTATTGTAGCTTCTAGGATGAAATGAGTTTCTGAAGAGTTTTCAAACCTCTTGACTACATTTGGTTCTTTGTCTTGCTTGAGGACAAGCAAGAGCTAAGTGTGGGGGAGTTGATATACCATGGATTTTATGGCTTTTAACCATGGTATATGTGTTATTTATCGAGTCTTTTATTATGTTTTAGAGTCTTTTCAGGTGTTTATTAGGTATAAACACATTTGGAGCATATTTGGTGATTTAGACACTTTCTGGAGCTAATTGGAGTGTTTGGCCGAGAGATAGAGCTCACTGTCCGAAACAGAGGAAGGTGTCGATCGTTGCACTCTAGCATCGATCGATGCACCAGCGAGATGGGCCAAAAACACGGCGGTTTAGAAGAGTGAAGAATTTGCACTTTGATCCAAAAGTTCCTGATATTTACAAAGAAGCCCCAAAACGTGTTTTAGGATTATAATTAGGTTTTACAGCCACTTGTTAGGCTATGCTTTTGACAAGCTTTTCTTACGTTAAGTTTTGCTCAGAGAGAGTTGAGGGGCTGTTCCGGATCTCGAAAGAGACTTGATTTTGAACCCCAGTTCTTATTTGATTTTATGATATTTGGTTTTCTACTTAAGATGTTTTCTGTTTCGATGAACATGTCTGAGTAGTTTACCTGTTAGGTTGAAGGATTCTCATTAGGAATTTTAGAGAATTATAGTTTAAATCAATCTGTAGAGATTTATATCTGCTAGTTCTTTATCTAAGTTGTTCTTAATGCTAGATCTGAAGTAGCTAATCAGAGTTATGATGTTAGGTTGATTAATTCAGCGGAAGTTGATTAATTTAACTAGAAAGAACTTAGATAAGCAATTAAACTGTTCAAAAACGGAAGTTTGGTTCAGGTTAATTGTGAACATATTAAACTTGGAATTAATGCTAGTTTAATCTGTTAGTTCTCGCAAACGAAAGTTTGGTTTGCTGCACTTAGACTTAGAGAATTATCGCAAAGGAATTTGGTTAATTCTATATCAGTGTTTGAGTTCTAGAATAGTTATTGATTGGATCTAGATAGATTGATTGCTTGCGTTCCTGATTTCCTGAGAACTCCTGAAACCTAACGCTTTGCCCTCTTGCTTACAAACTCACTTGATTTACTTTGCTATTTCGTTTACTGTTTTCACATCTGCTTCGCTTAATTAAATCTGAACTGCTAATAATCTATTGTGTGACTGAGAGTCCTCGTGGGATTCGATACCTTATATACTACGATTGCATTAACTGTGCACTTGCAGTAGAATAGGGAAAACTACACACCTATCACTTATGCATCAACCACTGCTCCATACTAGGCACGCAGTTCCACTTGTCCTTTCTTCAACGTTCTACTGTTGCTTAGGCCCTGCATATTTCCAAAATATCAGTACCACAACCAGTATCCAATACTTACGTAGAACTTGAAATAATAACACAAAACCTGAAGAAGAAGTACCGTACATCTTCTTCATCTCTTGTGAATCTTCCAAGAATTTAATGCAATCTCTCTTCCAATGCCCATACTCATTACAGTAGAAGCACTTTCTAACACCAGATGGGTCGGACTTGGGCTTATAAGATGACACAGGCTTATCCTGATTCCAAATCTGGATGGCCCTGCCTCTACCCTTGCCAACACAAGATTTCTCAAATCTTTTACCCTTTATGATGTCTTGCTCTACTGTTTTGAGCATGCCATGCAGCTCAGTCAACGTCTTCATCAAGCATTTCTTGATATAGTTCTTAATGAACTTATCATAGCTTGACGACAGTGACTGCAGAATGATGTCAGTTGCCAACTCTAAGCTGACAGGACAATCCAGTTTCCCCAGGTTATCAACGTAACCCATCATTTTAATGACATGAGGAGTCACTGGAACATCCTCTGGTAGTCTGCACCTAGTGAGAGACTTCACCAACTGGAATCTCTCAACTCGTGCCAGATCCTGAAACTTCAGTTTCAGGCCGGTGATCATCTCTATTGGCGACTCCATGTTCTCGTATTGAATCTTCAAGTCCGAGTTCATGGTAGCCAACATCAGACCACGCACATCTACCACATCAATATAATGCTTGTTCCAAGCATTATATACTGCATTCGAGCGATTGTCCCCAAGCCTTTCTGGAAGAGCTTTCTCAAGGACATAGTCCTTACTCTCCTGCTTGAGGATTAATCTCAAATTGCGATACCAATCCAGGAAATTTGACCCATTTAACTTGTCCTTCTCAAGGACGGGTCGTAACGAGAAGGTAGTTTTAGACATAGGCTGGAAAATTTAATCAAAGAAAATTTTAGTTATGATTTCAGGAAATGAGGAATCTTATTCAATAAGAAAACTCGCATTATATTCAAACAACGTTTCCTCTATGAATATAATAATCCAAGTTCCATACATCACTAAAATCTGAGTGGATGACTCGTCATTACTCAGAGTTTAGTAATCTAGGTAAGCAATCCATTGCTAATTGTACTCAGTACAATTCTTGGTCGTAGATGAGACAATCCATGTCTCATCCACTCTGACGTCTCTGGGCCCAGAACTTCTGACAGCCCAGTCAAGTAAACCAATCTCTTCTGTCTTGTGATCACTGACAGTCGCACTGCAAGTCTGTCAATGACCACCTGCCTAACTCATGTTGCAGTGGATACCAAGGACTCCAAGACTATCCAACAAACGACACGAGTCTTGACAGTAGACAAGATTGGGCAAGACATCAAGATCACTTGATATTTAGTTGAGGAAATGGAACTTTAAAGATTAGTAATCAATCTCTTAGGTCATGCAATAGTTGATGTCAAGCACTGCAAGACCATCAACACTACTACCTGCCTTACTCATGTAATTGTGGACACCAAGCTCTTGGCAAGACTATCCAACAACGAAACGAGTCTTGACAGTTGACCATATTGAATAACTAAGCTTCGATTTAACACACATCCAATGTTTATTAAACAGGTTTAGAACATTTTTTAACTTTTAATAATTTCAATTAAGTTTTAATCGTTCTAATTTCAGTTGGTTAGGTCATTCGGTTCGTTTCTTAATCATTTGGTTCAAAAACCAAACGATTACGGTTCACATCGTCACCATATGCGTCGACTGGCACACTTGGTCGACTCTTGATATGCAACCTTAAGATCATTCGAGATAACCGGTCAAATCCAATTTGACCAGTTCATCTAATCGAACCGATTCAACCAGTTTTAACTAATCGCGATAACCTGTCCAATCCAAATTGGATCGACTTATCCGATCAAACTGATCTTAACCAATTAAATCGTTTTATTCTAATTAAGATAACCAGTTCAATTCAATTGAAACAATTCATCCAATTTAGACCGATCTAATCTACCTTAACCAAGCATGATAACCAGTTCAATCCAATTGAACCGATTCAACCAAATGCAAGGTTTGTGTCGACCGACATTGTAGAATATTAGGGATTAAATCGACATGACCATGCGAGATAACCAGTTCAATCCAATTGAACCGATCTATCCATTCGCACAGTCTGTGTCGACCGATGCACCCAGTGCGTCGATCGACATAGTGCGATTTCAAATCTTTCGTATTTTCGCCGTGTATCGACCGATACACCCAGTGCGTCGATCGATGCTGTGCGAAAACCCCTAATATCTTTTACGAGTTTTCGCGATGTGTCGACCGACACAAGCTTAGTGTCGATCGACACCATGCGACAAACCCTAAATTATTAACGCGTTTTCGCTCTGTGTCGACCGACACACGCTTTGTGTCGATCGACACTATGCGACAAACACTAAAATCTTATTATGCGTTTCGCGGTGTGTCGACCGACACAAGCTTAGTGTCGATCGACACAGTGCGACAACAGCAGTTCATCGTTTTCAACAGAAACTTCAATCCGAGATAAATTTCCATAAAACACGATTTAACAGGCAATTAACTAATCAAATTCATCAGTATTCGATTTAAATGCCTCAGATTCAATAGACTAAACCCTACCATGCTCTGATACCACTGTAGGATCCCCTAGGATCTAGGGTTTGTTATATTGAAATTACCAACCTCGTTCTTACCTCAGATCTGGCAGCGGAATGGAATGGTGAACGAGATCTAGCGAATCAAGTGCTTTGCCTCTACCAAGCACACACTCACACAACCTGGAACGCCGGGATGCTAGTGTCGGATTCAGGGAATGAGTTTTCGATGTCTCTGCTTTTCTCTCTGAGAATTACAGTGACGGCTAGGGTTCAGGTCGACCATATAAACCTTTATATATCGACCTGGAAATGACATCACCAAACCGTCGGAGAAGCCCAACTCGTTTATGTCAAAACCCGATATGCCTCGATCGACACACTTACTGTGTCGATCGACACACCTTCTCGAAAAGCCTGCATCGATCGACACACTCATGTATCGATCGACACATACATCATAAAACTCTATGCCAATGTGTATCCAATACACATCAACGTGATCATTATCAAATGATCATTCCCATATGTTAGCTTCCAGATTGCTTAAGTGTGTGACCCTATAGGATCATATAATACTGGCAGTAAGTCTACAAATTACAGATTACAAGAGGCTTCTAGCAAAGCATTACAATCACCAGTATTATACAAACGATTGATCTCGATACACAAATACTATCAGGAGTGAGTACAAGTGTGATTTCAGGACACAATCCCAACAGATGGGACTTTGATTCTCCTCCGGTCTTTAGCCTCGATCTGTGTACTGCTTCTTCGATCAGCTATGGCAGCAACGGTGTAGGTTCAGTTTTCTGCACATACAATCCGGTGGCTATGAGTTGGTTTGTGTTTTTGTTTCCCTTTGTTCTAGTTCATCGACACTTCTCTCTTGGATGCGGGCGGTAGCTTTAGTCTCAGGTTTGGGCTTTGGTGTGTTTCGATTAGGGTTATCTGGTTGCGTAGAGTCTGTTCCTTATGCTCCTTCTGTCGACTTTAGATTTCGTTGAATAATTAGTCTTGTCCTTTAGTCGTTTAGTTTATCAGGTCTAGGAAGGCTAACCCTGTGTGGGGATGCATAGATTTTGATTTAGACTTGTTGGGATTAAGATCAGGCGGACGCAGTTCAGATTTGCGTCTTGTGTTTTTATGGGTTTCTAATCGAAGTATTGGGCTTAGGTTAGCGGTTTGCCGTTTGCTCCGGGTTTCCTCTGTTTTAGGTGGTTTCTTCGCTTAGTCTAAGGTTGGTAGTGGATCCGCTTCCACTTCCTCTTCTACTTTTTTGTTATCCAGAGAGATGTTGTTTGGTGTTTCTTGTTTTAAAGGGACTTGTCTCCGGAGGATTTATTCCTTTCGGTTTCAGTTTCCCTCAAAACATTAGGGCAATGGTCTCTCTCTTTTGGGCTTAGTTTCTTTCTAGTATCAGTCTTAAGTTTCCGGTTGATCCGGCAATGTTGTAAAATTGGTTTCGATCTTTGTTAATATATGAAATCTTTAGACGAAAAAAAAAGATCTTTCTCGTGAGATATATCAGGATATCCATATACCTCCCACTAATCAGATAAATGATTAGTATTAAATAGTATATTTAGTCTCATATACATAGAAATATAGAATAAAGTTATAACAATTAAAAAAGATAAAATAAAAACTGAGCAAATCTGTTTTATTGATCTGCTCATGTTGATTTAAGTAATATAAAACATTTCTCTTTTCAATACATTTGCAAACGTACGGATCATTTTTTTTTCTTATGTCGTGTATTTTTCATTCAGCCTTTTGTTGTAAAATTACATACTTTGATTGGATTATTTGTATAAGAATGTGAACTATGATGTGATATGTGATTATTTAGCGGATCAGTGGGAGATAGCTTGCATCCAAAGTTAATTGTGCTTTTGATTTCAATATATATTTTTTTGTTTCAAATAAATCTTTTACTTTTTTTTAAATCATACATAGATCATCCAATCCTGTGCTATGATGTCTTTTTTTATTAATTTACAAAGATAGTTACCAATTATTTGTTGTCATGTTTCTTTTATATAGAGATTGTATGGGTTCATCTTTTAATGTAAAGAACTTCAAGCAATGACCAGATTGTATGCAAATAGAACCAGGTCAATGGCGATATGAAACAAACCGTCCAATCCCAGATTTCCTTGAAGAGGATAGGATTGTAGAAGAAGGAGGTGTGCATACACAGATTTGGTAATATTTGCTTCGGTTTCGAATTGTTGTTATTATGATAAGTGCTTTATAAATTATTGAACCACACTTAATATTTTCTGCCCGAAGCGTTATTTGGCGTAGGTATGTCGACATTGTAAAGAAGACGAAGCTAAAAGAGGTTCCACAAATATAGTCGAAGTATACAGCAGAAGAAAACATCAAAAGAACAAATCTTCCCCAACATAGACTTGCTCATTTCTCATCTTCATCATCCTTTTGTTTCACAGGTTGTTCTTCTTTTGTTGGTTTCCGCCCACCATCTTTGCTTCCCGTTGATTCTCAGTTTCATCAGGCTTCTTGTAAACATATAGAACGTGTTGCAGCTCATCGTCATCCAACGCATGTTCCGATGGAGAATAACTTATTCCTCCACGACAATGGACAAATAACATTCCCACCTGCCGGAAAAACAGACAACTCCCTTTAAGTAAATGTCTCATACCAAGAGACAAAACCCACAACTGATAAATCCTAAAACATTGTGGATCACTTTTGAAACCTTTGATTAAACTGATCTCCATCAGCTTGAAACTCTTATGCCAATGTCTTTCAAAAGTTAAATTAACATTTTACAATAAGATGTTTGAGTTTTAACTCAATTACCTTAGTTAAGTGAGACATAGCCAGAGCATCATGTCCTGCTCCGCTCATTAGCATAGGGACCTCGTCTTGGACCTCTCATGTGATTTTCTTATGGGCAATCTGAGCTGCTGATTTCAGCTGTAAGCTCAAATGCGGGTCTGATATTACTGCGTTGGCATCATGCTGCAATGATGACAAACCAGGGAATGAGTTAGTTGGTAAGAAGAATACATCAGAGAGTATAAGTCAAAAGGAACAACTTTGGATACATCACTCTTTACCTTTTGTTCAATGGAGCACAAAAGCGATCATTTGTCACATATCTGGAACATCCTAGTTGATAAGTCATGGAGAATAGCCTTGCGTCCTACATCATCTATCGTACGTAAATCCACAGTGAAAGTTATCTTAATTCATTTCCAATCATCTCCACGAAACCATTTAGAGTTCATTCCCAAGAGCAATAAAAGCAAAAAAGGAGATTAGTTTCTTTCTCTTGCCTGGCCTGGACGACATTTCTGCTTACAAAAGAAAAGACATATCAAAATTATCGCTTACAGTAGTACCCAATTTGATAAATAAGGCTTACTTGACGATGAATACTAAGCTGGAAACTCCCAACTCCCAGTCTGTTCAACCTGTCGCATATACTCTCTTCCTTTTCAAACATAGCATAACCGCTGCATGATTAGAAAACAAATTCTTATATTTTTCCACACTGAGAGAATATTCTCATAATAATATTAATCCTCACAAACAGATTTGAGTCTTTACCTCGGCTGTTCTTCGCCCGCTCTCTCAACCTCTTCAGCAGCTATCTTGAGAAGAACATTTTCCTTCTTCTCTAGCATGTCGAGAGTTTGAGGAAGAACATTTGATGAATCAAACAAAAAAAAGCATTGAAAGAACAAATAAACAAATAACTATAGAATCTAGCCAGACACGATTCACAATTAAAAAGGATGCCATGTCTCGATTCACACAAAACGTATACGAAACGATATTTCTCAAGCCATAATCTCTTTAAAATCCAAAATTTTGGTAGATTGAAATCGAAAACAGATTAGCTAGACATACGTTAGTATTTTGCTCGAACAAACCACACTTGAGATTGGGCTATTGATTGAGATTCTTCGTGTTAATTTAATGTGGAAGTGAGATTTAAGATTCATAGGAAATTAAATAGTTTCTGAAAATTGTTTCAGGCTATTCAGATGTGAAGCAGGAGGCTGAAGAATGGCTTGTAAAACGGTTTTTCTGTTAATTTTTCTTTTTATTTTTGTTAAAAAATACATAAATTCTATAGTGTTGACACATCATCAAATGCTTAGCTGTCAAAAGGAGAGGGCTTATCAGTTTCTCTCTCATGACTTCTGCTTTATATAATAAAAATATTTACGTTGGCTTGATTAATATGCTATTTGATACAAAAAAAATCAATATGCTATTTGTGAGCCGAAATATTTTAGTTGTTTTAGTTTCACATCTCTCTCTTTTTGGTAGATATCTTACTTATGTTTTAATACTTTCACTTTTATAATTATTTTTGTTAAGATGTTGCTCCATTGTAATTTTGTTGCAATTCATATAACTTACTTCTTTCCTTTTACATTTTTCTAATTTCTTTCATTTTGATTATGAATATTTTATTTAATTTAATTTGACAAATTGTATAGATTTAAAGCTTCTATTTTTTGGGATTATTATATATAATTATTATTATAAGATTTTTAATAGTGAGAGAAGTCTAAGTCTATTTGTAGATATTAGATTTTATGGTTTTCAGATTTAATGTTTTTAATAAATAAGGTAAAATGGAGAATAAATATTGATATTATTAAATTTTTAATAAAGTATTTGATTGTGATGATGTAGACATTCTAAATTGAGAAAATTTCTCATTATATATAGATTAGCTTTGTGTTCATCTCCAGTGTGCGTTTTTCGGCTCGTGTTGTAACATTGAGTTTCAGTAAAACGCCTTTGCTAGGTTATGGTCTTTTCATTTCTCTTTTTGCTAGATTTTGCTCTAATGTCATCAGATTTTTTGGAGATGTCCGCTCATTTGAAGTGTTTTTAGTATATTTTAGTTTTTTTGTTTGTTTAATAGTGTTTCAAGTTATTTGTTTTCTATCTTTCATCTTCATTTTAAGAATTTTTCTTCTGTTATAGTATTTTCATCAGTTTATGTCTTCTTCATTTGGGCTCTAGCTTTGGAAAATATCTCTTCATCCGCCGGTTTTGTATTTGGTCACAAGTTGTTAAGTTTGATTTAGTATATCCAGTGAAAAAAGTAGTGAACCACCAAAACTAATATTTGCCATA
This sequence comes from Orychophragmus violaceus, assembly GCA_030180135.1. Taxonomy (NCBI): domain Eukaryota; kingdom Viridiplantae; phylum Streptophyta; class Magnoliopsida; order Brassicales; family Brassicaceae; genus Orychophragmus; species Orychophragmus violaceus. Next base: position 67,720,346 of record CM058232.1, on the reverse strand, counting down.
ATCCACTCAGTCTTAACTTGTATGCCCATGTATAAGCTAATGGGGCTGGAGAAACTTGTAAATGGTACATGTCATTCATTTGGTAAACCACATAACTGTCAATTTTTATTTCCTACGTCGTATAGTCCATAAATTGTTCACACAGTTTAGTTTATACATTGATTCTCACGTCCATAATATGTTGGATTGTAAATTGTTATGTTACGGAAGCAGAAGTGTGGTTCAACTCCATTGCTTTAGTTTCATCATTTACTTTGTCTTAAAATCACAAAGACTGATTCTAAAATTAAAATTACAAATCAAAAATAGATAGAACATTACATAGGAACAAACAACTAATCTTACAATATCTGGTGCTAATCATCGTCAGCATCAGCATTGATGTTTGTTCAGAAGAGGTAGTCTTGGCCTTCAAATTCATCTTGATACATGTTTATTGATGAACTTGCATTTCTCATCTTCTTCTTTCATATCATTACATCTCTTTCCCTGACAAAGAAAAACTGTTGGGTTTTTAGTGAATATCACAAGTTAAAAGTATGCTTGTGTGAATTTACTAAAGAGCTTACTCTAAAAGATAAGCCAAAAGAGAACAAAAGCAAAGATTCTTTGAGCACTTACTTTTCTTAAGATGTAAAAGAAATAATGGAAGCCGTTGACCAATTAAACTTGGGGTCCATACACAAAGGGCATATGAAGTGAGGCTGCATTACAAGAAAAAAAAGAGAGGGTATTTTAGAAGCTGATAAATTAGCAAATGCAAGAATGCGGTACAACAGACACCCTATTTTCACACCTGACCAAAAATCTTATATATAATGAGAACTTTGTCTCTCCTATTAGAGTGCCACGTGTCCAAACTATATTCTCACGTTGGGCCATTAAAAAATTTAACTCAAACCTTCTTTTTATCCAACTGAAAGTCATAAGCTTAACATTTTATTTGATACACCTTACTCCTAAAGCCCAAACAATTACAGGGCTCACTTAATTGTACCCTTTCATCATTTTCCCAAAAGTGCCTTTCTCTGCTTGCTTCTCAATCGCCACCGATATCAGTTTCCGATGGTCTGCGCCTTCTCTTCAGAGTCATTAAATCCTTAATACCCGATCACCTCCCTTTGATTTCTGTTCACCTAATACGAATCACACAGTGTACCATTGATATATCATGGTTTTTACCCAGTTTAGACCATGATATAGATGTGTTTTTAGTGTCTTTTGTATTCGTTTAGAGTCTTTTACAGGTTTAATCAAGTTTGGAGCTAATTGGAGATATTTGGAGCATTTTGGGACTTTTGGGACGTTTTGGCCGAGAGCTGAAGTCACTGCCTGATTTATTGATCATGCATCGACCGACACACCTTGTTCATCGGTCGACACACTACCGAGATGGGCCGTACACGTCGGTTTAATGAAGTTATGAAGATTTGCAAAGAAGCCCAAGATAGTTCCAGTATTTACACAGAAGCCCCATCCGAGATTATGCCTATATATACTAGTTTTTGGTGTTTTATTTAGTTACGCTTTCATACTTAGAGCTAAGAGATTTCTAGAGCTTTTGGGGCTGATCTATTTCCTGTATTCACTTATTTTGGAGAAGATTTCGAACCCCTTTATCTATTTAATTTCTTATATGCAATCTATTATTTCTTTGATTATGTTTTCATTAATCATGTCTGAGTAGATCCATAGTTGAGTTTAGGGTTTCTCATTAGGGTTTGATGACTTGCTAGACTTGTTTAATTCAGTTAGGATTCACATGATTAGAATGTTCTTCAAACTAAATTGTGCTTAAAGCTAGTTCTAACCTGATCAATTAGAATCTAGATCTTAGGTTGCTAAATACGTCACGAGAGTGGGGTTTAGGAATCTGAACTATTTAGGTTGAGCAATTAAATTATTCGCAAAGAGATTTGGCTTAGTTTAATTGTGAACATATCGAACTTGAACTTAATGCTAGTTTAATCTGTTAGTAATTGCAAAGAGATTTGGGTTACTGCACTTAGGCTTAGAGAGTTTTCGCAAAGAGATTTGGTTAACTCTATTTCCGTGATTTGAGTTCTAGAACTGAGTTTAATTTGATCCTGACTGATTAGCTTGTCTGCTTGTCTGATTTCCTGAGAATACCCTAGGCTTGACGCTTTTAGTTTATTCCATACAAAACCGATTCCTGCTACTGTTTACTTTCTTGCAACGCAATTTATTTACTTCACTACTTGCTTTATTTCTAGTTTAATCTCTACGTTTCTGTTTCTATTGAGACCGAGTGTCCCTGTGGATTCGATAACCCTATATACTACTTGACATTGCTGTTCACTTGCAGTTTAGAATAGGGTAAAACTTAGAACCTATCAAGTTTTTGGCGCCGTTGCCGGGGAACGAACCCGGGTCACCCGCGTGACAGGCGGGAATACTTACCACTATACTACAACGACCATGATATATATGTGTTTTTAGTGTCTTTTGTATTCGTTTAGAGTCTTTTACAGGTTTAATCAAGTTTGGAGCTAATTGGAGAGATTTGGAGCATTTTGGGACTTTTGGGACGTTTTGGCCGAGAGCTGAAGTCACTGCCTGATTTATTGATCATGCATCGACCGACACACCTTGTGCATCGGTCGACACACTACCGAGATGGGCCGTACACGTCGGTTTAATGAAGTTATGAAGATTTGCAAAGAAGCCCAAGATAGTTCCAGTATTTACACAGAAGCCCCATCCGAGATTATGCCTATATATACTAGTTTTTGGCGCCGTTGCCGGGGACTCTTTGAGTCTTCGATAGGACCGAACTTAGGGTTTTTACTAGAAATTTTTCTTTTTGTTTTTGTTCTTTTTCGTTTTTATTTTTTTGATTTTGCTAACTTTGTCTCTGTTTCTTTCTGTCGCAGGTACGAATTTCGCCTTGCGTCGATCATTGCATACCTTGCGTCGATCGTCACTAGGCGATTCTGAGATTGAATCGATCGTTGCACTGATAGCATCGATCATTGCTGGACGATTACAGACAGTTTATGCCAACGCAGAAAACTCGAAGTAATCCGAACTCGAGCTTGGTTAATCTCAATCTAGAGGAACTTGGACGTTTAGAAAGAGCTAACAGAAGAGAAAGAAGAGAGAGAATGGTACGAGAACGTTTGATCTTGATACCAGATGCTGAGGGTACCCTGAGGGATCCGGAGAACAATCCTTACAATGCTGCTGGGCAAAGGGTTGATGCTGAAGGGAATGTCATCCCTGACCCTCCTGAGCAACTGCAACAGGAACAAAACCAGGGTCAAAGACAAGCTCAAGATAGACGGATGGTGGTTCATGAGAGGACACTAGCTGACTACAACAGACCTGATGAGTTTCATGCAAACCGAGCAGCTTTAGTGCTTCCTGCCTTTGAGAGGAATGACTTTGAGGTCAAGACCATCTACTACCAGCGGATGAGACAGATTGCTTTTCATGGTCACCAAGCGGAGCAGCCTATGGATCACATTGATCAGTTTGAGGACATAGTTACTGGCATGAAGTATGAGGGAGTGTGCCCGGACTATCTGTTCCTTAAGTTATTTCCACACAGTCTTGCTGGAGACGCTAGTGTGTGGCTGAGGCAGCTGGCACCTGGCCAATATACCACTTGGGCAGCTTTAAAGAGTGAGTTCCTGCGTCACTTCTATGATGATGCGCGTTCAGACCAGTCCAGACAGGACATACTCACTTTCTCCCAAGGAGCTGTGGAGCCTTTAAAGACTGACTGGATAAGATTTAAGCAGTATCAGCGTGACTGCCCACACCATGGATTCACTGAAGTTCAGCTGATTGGTATTTTCTTCAGAGGAATAGATCTTCCATATCAGTCTGCGCTGGACAATTCCAGTAATGCCAACTTCAACACCAGGACTCCTACACAGGCTAAGCAGTTGATTGAGAATCTAATTGGCAGCAACAGTTGCAAGACTATGGATGAAAGGAGGAAGAAACCTAGTGGAAGTGTTGATAACTCAGAGATGGCTGAACTGAGATCCAGGATGGATAAAATCTGCACTCTTCTAGGTGAAAAGAAGGCTGTCCACTTTGCTCAAGAGGTAGAGGTAATTCAGACTGAGGAGGACACTCCGGAAGAGGATGTGAATTACATCGGAGGATCTGGTTTCCAAGGAAACAGATTTGGATATCAATCTGGAAACAGATTTTCTGGTGGAGGACAGACCAGTAACTCCCAGAGAGCTTACGGATCTGCTTTTGAGATTAAAATGGAGACCATGATGAACAAGCTGCTGGAGGGACAGATTAAAAGCGACGCAGACATACACAAGAGAATAGATACAGTCCATAAGGAGCTAGATGGGAAGATTGAATACCTGAGCACACATATAAAGGATCTTGATGCTAAGGTTGCGAGAACTGCTGGACATGCTCAGAGGGAAAATGGATATCTTCCAGGAAGAACGGACGCTAATCCCAAGTACCAATGCAATGCAGTAACCTTGAGAAGTGGTAAGGAATTGTTACCCAACCAGAACAAGCAGCTGAGCGTTGAGGAACTCACGGAGATTGAAGAATTGGAAGATGAAATCCGTGACATTCGCGATGCATCGATCGATGCCACCAAGAAACGGTCGACGCAAAGCGATAACGAAGAAACTGTCGTTACAAAGTCGCCCAGCAACGATCGACACAAATACAGTGACGGTCGATGCAAGGCGACTGCTGAGGATTCCAAACCTGAGAAATCAAACCAGTCAGCCGAAAGAGTCTACAAACCTAAAATTCCCTACCCCAAGAATCCCAGAAAGGCTAAAAGCGAGAGGCAGTATGCCAAATGCAAAGAGCTCATAAAAAAGGTGAAGGTTGAAGTGCCTTTGCTCGACTCCATGGATACCTCGCCAATGATGAGGAGATGCCTTAAAGATATGATTGCTGGAAAATGGACTGATGAAGAGAGTGTGATGATGATCAGTGAGGTATGCAGTGCAGTGATTCAAGGCAGAACTCCTGAGAAATTAAAAGATCCTGGGAGATTTGTATTGGATTGTACTATCTACAAGGAGAGATTCGAAAGATCCTTATGTGACCTTGGTTCCAGTGTGAACCTCATGCCTCTCTCAGTTGCTAAAAGGCTCGGTATGACTGATTTCAGACCCACTAGGATATCACTGGTTCTAGCAGACAGAACGATCAGGATTCCCGAAGGAGTATTGGAGGATGTGCCTATAATGATTGGCCAATGTGCGATACCTACTGACTTTGTGGTTCTCCAGTATGGACAGGAACCAAAGGATCCACTAATTTTGGGCAGATCTTTCTTAGCTACAGCTGGTGCAATGATTGACTGTCAGAGAGGTAAAATAGTTCTGAATGTGGGGGATCTGAAGATGAGTTTTGATATGAACAAGCTGGTAAAGAGACCAACCATCGACGAACAGACTTTCTATGTGGACACACTTAGTGAATTAGCTGCCGAGTACTTTCACCAGTTGCATGCTGAAGATCCACTGGAAAGAGCTTTACTGAGCTCTATAATGGAGCTAGAGTACCTGCAGGACGAGCCAGCAATGTTCTATACAAGACTGATGGATTCTGTTGAAGCTGCAATGCAGGTTGAAGTATGTGACGCGACGATGCAACGATCGACACTTGCCAAGCATCGGTCGTTGCAAAGCGACGCAGACTGGGCAGAAGAAAAAGCTCCGAAAATAGATTTGAAACAACTTCCTTCCGGGCTAAGGTACGCGTTTCTTGGACCTAATTCAACTTATCCAGTGATAGTTAACGCTAGTTTAAACAACGCAGAGCTCACTTTACTACTAAGCAAGCTGCGCAAGCATCGCAAAGCTCTTGGCTATTCTCTTGATGACATTTCAGGTATCTCACCAAAGCTGTGCATGCATCAGATACATCTTGAGGATGAGTCTAAGACATCTATTGAGCATCAGAGAAGGCTTAATCCTAACCTCCAGGAAGTAGTTAAGAAAGAGATTATGAAACTACTGGATGCTGGGATCATCTATCCTATTTCAGACAGTGATTGGGTCAGTCCAGTCCATGTAGTGCCTAAGAAAGGTGGAGTCACAGTTGTGAAGAATGAGAAGAATGAGCTGATACCTACTAGGACTGTGACGGGACACAGGATGTGCATAGATTACAGGAAACTGAATGTTGCGACTAGAAAGGATCACTTTCCCTTGCCTTTCATTGACCAGATGCTAGAAAGGTTAGCCAATCACCCTTACTACTGCTTCCTCGATGGATACTCAGGTTTCTTTCAGATTCCTATCCACCCAGAAGATCAGGGAAAGACTACTTTCACTTGTCCATATGGCACATTTGCTTACCGAAGGATGCCTTTTGGACTCTGTAATGCTCCTGCCACTTTTCAGAGATGCATGATGTCCATATTCACTGATATGATTGAAGGCTTTATGGAGGTATTCATGGATGACTTCTCAGTCTATGGATCATCTTATAATCAATGTCTAGAAAATCTATGCAAGGTACTGACTAGATGCGAAGAAAAGCACTTGGTCCTTAACTGGGAAAAGTGCCATTTCATGGTCAAAGATGGCATTGTTCTTGGACATAAAGTGTCTGAAGCAGGGATCGAAGTGGATCGCGCTAAGATTGAGGTAATGACCAACCTGCAGGCACCTGATTCTGTTAAGGCTATAAGAAGCTTTCTTGGACATGCTGGCTTTTATAGACGGTTCATCAAAGATTTCAGCAAGATTGCTAGGCCACTAACTGCTTTGCTGTGTAAGGATACCAAATTTGAGTTCGATGCAGACTGTAAGACTGCATTTGAACAGATCAAGCAGGCTTTAGTAAGTGCTCCAGTAGTCCAGCCACCGGATTGGGATTTACCTTTTGAGGTTATGTGTGATGCAAGTGACTTTGCTGTAGGAGCTGTTCTGGGACAGAAGAAGGACAGAAAGCTGAAGGATGTTTTGGTTGTTAATCCAGATTCAATTCTCAAATTCAACAGTTCCTAAACATGCGGATCTAGGTTCTCTTGAATAGAAACAATAAGATCTCACCTTTTACCTGTTTATGCAGCGGAAAGAGAGAACAGGTCAGAGATCAGAGAGCCACCAAGTGATAACTCCTCCAGAGGTTCACACACGCACACCGTCAGGAAGAGAGGCTGCTAGACCAAGCTGTGGGAGGCGCAGAGAGAGAGAGAGGAAAATCGCAGGGGGCTCGGGTTGGAGGAAAATCAGACTTAAGTTTTAATTATAAAACTTGTCTATTTCCTTTTGGGCTTTTGGGCCCAAAATCCAATCTGATTAAATCCCTTGGATTTAATCAGACCCATTAATCTCTCTCTAAGTACGACAAATGCCTGGCACTTTTACCGTACTTCTGCTAAGCCGTTCCTACACATTTTCCTGTTAGCTTAGGCGTGTGACCCATATGGGATCATATAATAAAGGCAATAAGTCCAAGACTTATAGATCATGAGCGGACTCTAGCAAGCCATCATGACCCCCAGTATTATATGACTTATGTCTGATCATTGACATACTCTTACTTTCTAGAGACAGTACCGAGATTACTGGACACAATTCCAACAATCTCCCACTTGTACTGGAATCTCTGTATTCATAATCCTTTTGTCTCAATATCTCGATTAGTCATAAGGCAAGATTAGTGTCATCCTTATAAAGCCTAATCTTGTTCATCGGACTCTGATTTGATACTGACAATCCAAACGACTCGGGAAAGTCCGTTTGAGCATGGCCATGCATTTTCCAGTATTCAAATCTCCGATTGGCCTAGAGATATTCACTCCATTTATATTGGAGGGACAAATTCCGTCTTGTTCCATCACTGTAAACTACTTACTTCATAATGTACCCAAACAAGGTCCTTATAACTATCGTAGAACGACAGCGTTAGACAATGATCAAAGTGCATCAGTCCATGTGCAGTCACATGCATGCGAACTCAGGTCTAAGGACTATACTCTATAGTCGTAGTGAGAATCTCTTATGACACAGATATAAATATCCTGAAGAGTTCTCATAAGCGGGTCTAGTCCGGTCGTATGTTCCCCACATACACCTATGTATTGACTTTGATGCCGCGCATCTATGACACATTGAGACTTTGTCATAAGTCACATACCAATCTAGTCTCACACGGTTGTTGGTGTTCCAATTTCAACAACCTTCGACTAGGGACTGAATGATATAAGCCATCTATCAAATATAGGGTCTCATGATCAAGCTAAATGACTTTGATGACTCAAGATCAAGTCACTTACTTCGATGACCTATAAAATGGTTTATATCACTTTGGAACGATTATTTCATCACAGTTAAAATAATCTTGAAATAATAATTTCATTAAACATAAGAATGTTTTACAAGAACATATCAAATAACTAAATAAAAGCCCTCAAACTCCCACTCAAATTTAGATTACATTTCAATGTCTCTAATGCCTACAGCTTCAGTCAGAAACTCGAGCTTAGGCCTTGGGAGTGGCTTCGTCAACGGATCAGCGACATTATCATCTGTCTGAACTCGGCTGATCTTGACTTCCTTTCTATTAATGATGTCACGTATCAAGTGAAATCTTCTTAGAACATGCTTGGATTTCTGGTGTGATCTCGGTTCCTTTGCCTGAGCTATAGCACCATTGTTATCACAAAACAGTGCCAGAGGCTCAGCCGCATCTGGTATCACACCTAGTTCAATAATGAACTTTCGTATCCAAACAGCTTCCTTCGCAGCTTCTGAGGCGGCGATATATTCAGCTTCTGTAGTGGAATCAGCAACGGTGTCTTGCTTGGAGCTTCTCCAACTGATTGCACCGCCATTCAGACAAAAGATATAACCGGACTGTGACCGGAAATCATCTTGGTCTGTCTGGAAACTTGCGTCCGTGAATCCACTGACTTTAAGCACATCACTTCCACCGTACACCAAGAACTTATCCTTAGTATGTCTTAGATACTTCAAGATATTCTTTACGGCAATCCAGTGGCTTTCACCTGGATTTGACTGGTATCTACTCGTCATGCTCAATGCATAAGCAACATCAGGACGAGTACAGATCATGGCATACATGACAGATCCTATTGCAGATGCATAAGGAATATTCTTCATGCGCTCAAGCTCAGCAGCCGTCGTAGGGCTCTGCTTCTTGCTTAGCGTTGTGCCATGTACCATTGGCGTGAAGCCCTTCTTGGAATCTTTCATGCTGAATCTTTGCAGGACTTTGTCAATGTATGAATCTTGACACAAGCCTATCAGCCTTTTAGATCTATCCCGGTAGATCCTAATTCCAAGAACGTATGCGGCTTCACCCATGTCTTTCATGGAAAAACAACTTCCAAGCCAGTCCTTTACCGACTTCAGCATTGGAACGTCGTTTCCGAGAAGCAGTATGTCATCGACATACATAATAAGAAATACTATTTTGCTCCCACTAGTTTTCTTATACACGCATTGTTCTTCTTCGTTTCTGATGAAGTCAAATTGCTTGATCGCTTCATCAAAACGAAGATTCCAGCTCCTCGATGCTTGCTTTAATCCATAAATGGATTTATGAAGCTTGCATACTTTCCCAGCATTCTTTGGATCTATGTAACCGTCAGGTTGTGTCATATACACATCCTCTTCCAGAATACCATTCAGGAAGGCGGTTTTCACGTCCATCTGCCAAATTTCATAATCATGAAAAGCTGCAGTTGCTAGTAGAATCCGAATAGATTTCATCATAGCCACTGGTGAATAGGTTTCATCGTAATCCACACCGTGAACTTGTCTGAAACCTTTTGCCACCAACCTGGCTTTATAAATCTGGACATTTCCATCCACGTCAATCTTCTTCTTGAAGATCCATTTGCACTCGATGGCTTTTACACCAGCGGGTAAGTCAACCAACGAAAACACTTGGTTGACCGACATGGAGTCCATTTCGGAATCAGTGGCCTTGCGCCACTTAGAGGAATCTGGGCCCATCATGGCTTGATTGAAGTTCGATGGTTCATCACCATCAATGATCAGAAGATCATGACAGTCAGTCACGAGGAATCCTTGATATCTCTCGGGTTCGTGACGGATCCTCCCGGATCTTCGAACTTCAGGTACTACAGGTTCAGGCTCTACAATTTCTTGTAGGTCCTCCTGCTGCTCTTCCTCATTAGGTTGAGCAGTATCCTGTTCATCTTGAATTTCTTCAAGCAGTACCTTACTCCCACTGTCTTTCTTAGAGAGAAACTCCCTCTCAAGAAAGTTACAATCCCGGGCAACAAAGATCTTGTTCTCGGAACGTAGATAGAAGTAATAAGCCTTGGTTTCCTTCGGATAACCAATGAAGTAGCATTTATCAGACTTTGGTGTAAGTTTGTCTGAGATTAATCTCTTGACATAGGCTTCACAACCCCAAATTCTAAGATAAGACAGCACTGGAGCCACTCCAGTCCATAATTCATATGGTGTCTTTGCTACTGCTTTCGATGGCGCTCTATTTAGAGTGAACACTGCTGTTAGCAGAGCATATCCCCAAAGGGATATTGGAAGGTCTGTGTGACTCATCATAGACCGAACCATATCCAATAAGGTCCGATTTCTCCTCTCAGACACACCATTCCATTGAGGTGTTCCAGGAGGAGTGAGTTGGGACACGATCCCACACTCTCTTAGATGATCACTGAATTCTTGGCTTAAGTATTCTCCTCCTCGGTCGGACCGAAGAGCCTTAATGCTTTTGCCAAGTTGGTTCTGTACTTCATTTTGGAATTCTCTGAACTTCTCAAAAGATTCAGACTTATGTTTCATTAAATAAACATATCCATACCTACTGAAATCATCAGTGAAGGTAATGAAGTACTGATAGTTTCCTCTTGCATTTGTGGACATTGGGCCACACACATCAGTGTGTATCAGGCCCAATAAGTCACTGGCCCTCTCGTTAGGTTTATTAAAGGGGGCCCGTGTCATTTTGCCCATCATGCAGGATTCGCATTTCTCACATGACTCAAAGTTAAATGAGCCAAGAAGTCCATTCGAATGGAGCCTCTTGATGCGTTTCTCGCTGATGTGCCCTAAACGACAATGCCATAGAAACGTTCGGTTCTCCTCATTAGGTTTGAACCGTTGGGTATTAATGTTATAAATTGGCGCGGATTGATCGAGTATGTAAAGCCCATTCGTAAGAGGGGCAGAACCATAGAACAAATTGTTGCGATTGAAGGAACATAATTTATTCTTAACTGAAAAATCATAACCTTCCAAATCCAACAAAGAAATTGAAATAATATTTCTGCTTATAGCAGGTACAAAATAACAATTATTGAGTTCTAAAATCAATCCCGAAGGTAAAGACAACAAGTATGTGCCTACAGCTAGTGCTGGAACTTTCGCTCCATTCCCAACTCGTAGCTCCACTTGTCCTTGCTTCAGCCTTCTACTGTTGCTGAGTGCCTGCATATTAGTACAAATATGAGCCCCACAACCAGTATCCATAACCCATTAGGTATTATCAGAAGTAGTTGTATTAAATTCTATAACAAAAATACCTGTCGAAGAAGTCTCGAGAGTCTTCTTCTTCAATTCCTTTAGACCTTCTTGGAATTTCTTACATTCTCTCCTCCAATGCCCTGGTTCTTTACAGAACCTGCATATGTCAGTTGGCCCAGCCTTGGACTTGGGCTTGGGCTTTGGCGTGTCCTTGTCCGCGACTTGGACAGCCTTGGCCTTTCCCTTATCCTTAGCAGAGGATTTCTTAAACCCCTTGCCCTTTTGCACCATAAGCACATTGGGGTCCTTGGCGGTTTTCCTCAAGTTGGGCTCTGCAGTCTTGAGCATTCCGTGAAGCTCAGGCAATGTCTTACTCAAGCCATGCATGTTAAAGTTCAGAATGAACTGATCATAGCTTGCAGGTAATGACTTCAGAATGATGTCGCAAGCAAGTTCCTGGCTGATAGGGCAGTCGAGTTTCTGAAGATGATCGAGATAACCCATCATCTTCAAGACATGAGGACTCACTGCCGCATTTGCAGCCAACTTACAATCTAAGAGGTTCTTAACTGTCTGAAACCTCTCAGTCCTTGCTTGCTCCTGAAAAAGCGATTTCAGGCTTGCCATTATCTCAATTGGTGACAACACACTCTCGAACTGCATTTGCAGCTCAGCAGTCATTGTCGCCAACATAAGGCAATACACATCATTTTCATCTGACGAATGCTTTTCCCAAGCATTATGCAGAGTCCTGGCGGCATTGTTAGCAGGCCTCTCGGGGAGAGGATCACGAAGGACATAATCCTTCTTCTCCTGCTTGAGGACTAGCCTCAAGTTCCTTGACCACGTCAGGAAGTTCGTTCCAGTCAGCTTCTCCTTCTCGAGAACAGACCGGATTGAGAATGTGTTTTGTGTGCTTGTAGTAGTCATAGCTGAAATATAATATAAAAAGGTTATTAGTTAATATGTTCAATATGATTAATCTTGTATTAAATTTAATATGATTAATCATGCATTATATTCAATAACATAAGTTACCCTCAATAGAATATAATGATTCCAAGATCCACATATAACTAAGATTAAAGTGGGCCACTGGCCGTCACCCAACCTTAGCTTATATCGGTAAGCCCTATATCGGCTAATTATATCCGTGATATAACTCTTGGTTGTGAATCTGGGCCCGAGGCCCAATCCACTCTGATGTCTCAAGGCCCGGGACTCCCGATGGCCTAGTCAAGAAAACCAGACTATACAGTCATGTAATCAATAATGTCTGGGACTCCCAATGACAGCTGGATGTCAAGCGTTGGATGTCTTGTCCAGGCTATGTCAGCTGTCGAAGCCCATTCAATTGTATTCATGGCCTTACAGTGTGAGGGTGTCTACTTTTGCGTGGATAAGACGGTTTGTGATTCATAAATGTCATTGGGAGTCCCAGACATTAATGATTACATGACTGTATAGTCTGGTTTTCTTGACTAGGCCATCGGGAGTCCCGGGCCTTGAGACATCAGAGTAAAGTGGGCCACTGGCCGTCACCCAACCTTAGCTTATATCGGTAAGCCCTATATCGGCTAATTATATCCGTGATATAACTCTTGGTTGTGAATCTGGGCCCGAGGCCCAATCCACTCTGATGTCTCAAGGCCCGGGACTCCCGATGGCCTAGTCAAGAAAACCAGACTATACAGTCATGTAATCATTAATGTCTGGGACTCCCAATGACATTTATGAATCACAAACCGTCTTATCCACGCAAAAGTAGACACCCTCACACTGTAAGGCCATGAATACAATTGAATGGGCTTCGACAGCTGACATAGCCTGGACAAGACATCCAACGCTTGATATTATTTGAGGTTCGTAGGTTTATTAAAATTTCATCCCAAAATAGAAGATTACTATTTCGGGAAACTTTCTATTTTTGGAAACCTACTATTTTTGGAAACTTTCTAAAATTGGAAACTTTCTAAAACCGGAAACTTTCTAACTTTAGAAATTTCTTTAAATCCAAAACATGCAAATCTAGAAACTTCTATTTTAAGAAACTTTCTAATTTCAAAATTTCGGAAACTTTAATTTAAAATCGATTTATATAACTTTATAAAATAAATTTTAAATTAATCTGAAGAAAGACTCAAATAATTGGCCCAATTGTTTTAACTTCTTGGCCCGAGGCCCAAGAATTGGTCCATGTCCAAGACATGACCCAATTGTCCAATTAAATGACATAACCGGTCTGGTTCATTAAAATTGGTCTTAACCAAAATTAATTACTACGATGACCACAATTGTCAACCGGTTATTTACTAAACCGGATTTTCTCAATTTATTTGGTCCAACCAAATCAAATTAGAAAATCCTGGTTTAGGCACAAAATCCAATTTTTCGACTTTGGATTTCTTATCCCGGTTTAACCAGAACTTAATAAAATTATTAATTCTGTTTATTAAACCGTGACGATTTGAATTTTAATAAAATTTTAAACCGAGCCTTAAACCGATCCGAACCATCACACGCTAAACCCTAACCGGTCGGGACCGTCGCAGCCGAAAACATAACGTGATGCAAGCATCACGCGATCGTACGGACGGCGTGGGACGATCGACGTTCGGGTCGTTGCTCGGCCTCGGTCACGCGGGACAGTCCTGGCCGAGATGCGATCGGGATGGAGTGGCTGGTCGAGACGGGATGGGACGATCGCGGGACGAGACGCGATCCATGCGATCGGCTATCGCACGATCCATGCGATCATCGGCCCATCGATCCGACGCGATCCATGCTTTCGCACGATCCATGCCTCACGGTCGATCCATCCGACACGATCCATGCTATCGATCGATCGATACATGCGATCGGCCGAGAGATGATCCGATCGACCAAACCGGTCGCATACCAAATCAATATAGCTTGGTCATGCGATTTCAAATATGTTTAGGTTTCAATTCCTTGTTGCTTAAGTGATTTCTCTTATCAGTAGTTGATTCAAAACACATCTTAAACAAGAAAAACAATCCTAAACATGAATCTAAACAAGAAAAACCAGAACCTGGCTCTGATACCACTGAAGGATGTTTTGGTTGTTAATCCAGATTCAATTCTCAGATTCAACAGTTCCTAAACATGCGGATCTAGGTTCTCTTGAATAGAAACAATAAGATCTCACCTTTTACCTGTTTATGCAGCGGAAAGAGAGAACAGGTCAGAGATCAGAGAGCCACCAAGTGATAACTCCTCCAGAGGTTCACACACGCACACCGTCAGGAAGAGAGGCTGCTAGACCAAGCTGTGGGAGGCGCAGAGAGAGAGAGGAAAATCGCAGGGGGCTCGGGTTGGAGGAAAATCAGACTTAAGTTTTAATTATAAAACTTGTCTATTTCCTTTTGGGCTTTTGGGCCCAAAATCCAATCTGATTAAATCCCTTGGATTTAATCAGACCCATTAATCTCTCTCTAAGTACGACAAATGCCTGGCACTTTTACCGTACTTCTGCTAAGCCGTTCCTACACATTTTCCTGTTAGCTTAGGCGTGTGACCCATATGGGATCATATAATAAAGGCAATAAGTCCAAGACTTATAGATCATGAGCGGACTCTAGCAAGCCATCATGACCCCCAGTATTATATGACTTATGTCTGATCATTGACATACTCTTACTTTCTAGAGACAGTACCGAGATTACTGGACACAATTCCAACAAAAGCTTCATGCTATCTATTATGCTAGTAGGACACTAGATGATGCACAGAGGAACTACGCAACCACGGAGAAAGAGCTGTTAGCTGTTGTCTTTGCTTTCGAGAAATTCCGCCCCTATCTTGTTGGTTCTAAAGTGATTGTTCATACTGATCATTCAGCTCTGAAGTATCTGATGCAGAAGAAAGATGCTAAGCCAAGATTGTTGAGATGGATTCTGTTGCTTCAGGAGTTTGATATCGAAGTGAGGGACAAGAAGGGAGTTGAAAATGGAGTTGCTGATCACCTTTCAAGGATGCTGGTTGAGGAAGACGTGCCCATAAATGACTATTTGCCTGAGGAAAACGTCAACATGGTTGGTACAGTTTTTGAGATGGATTTGGGAGGTGAGTTGCAGAACTGTCGGGAAAATCGCCTTGTGTCGATCGATGCTACGTTGGCAACGGTCGATACAAGTATCGGGGAAGCAACGATCGACACATGCACACGCAACGGTCGACGCACGTCTGATACGAACCGAGAGTCTTTTAAAATCAGAATTGGAAATTATGATTTCGAGATCTCTGCTGTGGCAACCTCTGATCGACCCTGGTATGCAGATATAGCTAACTACCTTGCTGCTGAGACTGAACCAGATGATCTAAAGGGCTATGAAAAGAAAAGGTTCTTTAGGGAACTTAGAAGATACTACTGGGATGAGCCTTATCTCTATAAGCACTGTTCAGATGGCCTTTACAGGAGATGCATTGCTGAATCAGAAGTTCCAGACATCCTCTTCCATTGTCATGGATCAGATTATGCTGGACATTTTGCGACATTCAAGACTGTGTCTAAAGTTCTGCAAGCAGGTTTCTGGTGGCCAACAATGTTCAGAGACACCCATTCTTTCGTCTCTCAGTGTGATGTTTGTCAGAGGAGAGGGAAAATCAGCAAGAAGCATGAGATGCCTCAGAATTTCATTCTGGAAGTTGAGGTTTTCGATTGCTGGGGCATAGATTTCATGGGCCCTTTTCCCTCATCCTATGGGAATAAATTCATTTTGGTTGCTGTGGACTATGTGTCTAAATGGGTCGAAGCAATAGCTAGTCCAACCAATGATTCTTCAGTGGTCATTAAGCTGTTTAAGACCATCATATTCCCCAGATTTGGAGTGCCTCGTATAGTGATAAGTGATGGAGGATCTCATTTCATCAATAAGGTTTTCGAAAAGCTGCTGAAGAAGCATGGAGTTCATCATCGAGTCGCTACTCCTTATCACCCTCAAACTAGTGGACAAGTCGAGGTTTCCAACAGACAGATCAAAGAGATCCTTGAGAAGACAGTTGGAAAGACAAGGAAGGATTGGGCAGCAAAGTTGGATGATGCATTATGGGCTTACAGGACAGCATTCAAGACACCACTTGGGACCACTCCATTCCATCTGCTATATGGAAAAGCATGTCATCTGCCAGTGGAACTTGAGCATAAAGCAGATGAACTTTGATCTTAAGTCTGCTGCGGAAAGGAGATTGGTGCAGCTGAATGAGTTGGATGAGATTAGACATTTTGCTTATGAAAACTCAAAGCTGTACAAGGAGAGGACTAAGGCATATCATGACAAGAAGATTGTCTCCAGACAATTTGAGCCTAATGATCAGGTACTTTTATATAACTCTCGTTTGCATTTGTTTCCAGGAAAGCTGAAATCAAGGTGGTGTGGCCCTTTCACAATCAAAGAGGTGCGTCCATATGGAGCTGTCGTTCTAACTGGTAAGGATGGTATTGAATTCACTGTGAATGGACAGAGGGTGAAACATTATTGGGCTAAGGCCGAGATTCCAGAAGGTCAGATTCTGCCTCTGGATGATGCACCCTCCACCTAGATCATCTGAAACGTCAAGCTATTGACGTTAAAAGAGCGCTGAGTGGGAGGCAACCCACTATTTTCATTTTTGCATTTTGATTTTAGTATTTTTTTTAGATTTTACGTTTTTGTTTCTGTTTTGGTGAGTTTTTGGTTGCAGGTTTCGGACAAAACGCAGTGCGTCGATCGACACACCATTGTGTCGATCGTCACAATACGAAAGAATCGCATTGCAGCGATCGTTGCGGTCCTGAGCAACGATCGATCCCCAACGAAAATCGCACAGCAACGGTCGGTGCACCTAGTGCAACGATCGATGCCTGACTGCGACAGAGGTAAAACCCGAGAGAACTAACCATTCAATACACTAATTTTTGTTTTCTTTCTTTTAACCAATCCCTTGCTTGACACTACTGGGGACAGTGTGTCTTAAGTGTGGGGGAGGTTCTACTAATTACTTTCTTTTGTTTTCTTAAGAGTCAGTTAATTTTTAAAATTTGTTTTTCGAGTCAAAATTTGTTTAAGTAGGAAACAATGATTTTTTGAGAAGATTAGCAGCATTTGCAGGAACTTAAGTGACCATTGAGATGAAGCTGCAGATTAATCTATGACTATTAGAAAACCCCATCACGGATCAACCTACTGAGGACACCCACATCACTTCAGGTATCAGAGGATCCTTTTACTGACTTCACCCCTAATACTGACTTAGATTTTCTCACCTAAGGGCTTGGTATACTTTGTGTCGGGTTCCTTTGCTAGTTCTGACACAGCTTGTAAACCTGTCCCATCTAGTTCCCTTCTCCCCTTCCATAAAGTAAAAAAAAAAAAAAAAAAAAAAAAAGATAATAAACTGAGGATGAGTTAGTAACTCCGAAGTGGTCATGGGAATGGTAGCTAAAACTCTCATATCCTGTGTATCCATGGAATGTGTCCAAAGTACACCCCATAACGGGAAGAACACTGATAAAAAAAATAAAATGATACCCAATGGGGAAAAATCAGTTGTTAAGGAAGGGAAAGAGAAGAAAGGGACTAGAGAAAGATAGTATGGTGGTCTAGAGCTGGCAAAGTAAGAACCCATGTGCCCTTTGATCGATACTCCTTAGGTGAGACCGCACTTTAATACTTGCAGAAGTCAGTAGGGAGAATTTGAATGCTTGAATGTGATTGTGGAGTTTACTTAGGACAGTTGCTAAGTGTGGGGGAAGTATATGTTGGTCTTGATGTCTGTAGATTGATTCTTTCATGTGGATTACTAAGGGGAATCTGAATGCTGCTGCTTCTAGGACAAAATGAGTTTCTGAAGAGTTTTCAAACCTCTTCACTACATTTTAGTTCTCTGTTTTGCTTGAGGGCAAGCAAAGGCTAAGTGTGGGGGAGTTGATATATCATGGTTTTTACCCAGTTTAGACCATGATATAGATGTGTTTTTAGTGTCTTTTGTATTCGTTTAGAGTCTTTTACAGGTTTAATCAAGTTTGGAGCTAATTGGAGATATTTGGAGCATTTTGGGAATTTTGGGACGTTTTGGCCGAGAGCTGAAGTCACTGCCTGATTTATTGATCATGCATCGACCGACACACCTTGTGCATCGGTCGACACACTACCGAGATGGGCCGTACACGTCGGTTTAATGAAGTTATGAAGATTTGCAAAGAAGCCCAAGATAGTTCCAGTATTTACACAGAAGCCCCATCCGAGATTATGCCTATATATACTAGTTTTTGGTGTTTTATTTAGTTACGCTTTCATACTTAGAGCTAAGAGATTTCTAGAGCTTTTGGGGCTGATCTATTTCCTGTATTCACTTATTTTGGAGAAGATTTTGAACCCCTTTATCTATTTAATTTCTTATATGCAATCTATTATTTCTTTGATTATGTTTTCATTAATCATGTCTGAGTAGATCCATAGTTGAGTTTAGGGTTTCTCATTAGGGTTTGATGACTTGCTAGACTTGTTTAATTCAGTTAGGATTCACATGATTAGAATGTTCTTCAAACTAAATTGTGCTTAAAGCTAGTTCTAACCTGATCAATTAGAATCTAGATCTTAGGTTGCTAAATACGTAAGGAGAGTGGGGTTTAGGAATCTGAACTATTTAGGTTGAGCAATTAAATTATTCGCAAAGAGATTTGGCTTAGTTTAATTGTGAACATATCGAACTTGAACTTAATGCTAGTTTAATCTGTTAGTAATTGCAAAGAGATTTGGGTTACTGCACTTAGGCTTAGAGAGTTTTCGCAAAGAGATTTGGTTAACTCTATTTCCGTGATTTGAGTTCTAGAACTGAGTTTAATTTGATCCTGACTGATTAGCTTGTCTGCTTGTCTGATTTCCTGAGAATACCCTAGGCTTGACGCTTTTAGTTTATTCCATACAAAACCGATTCCTGCTACTGTTTACTTTCTTGCAACGCAATTTATTTACTTCACTACTTGCTTTATTTCTAGTTTAATCTCTACGTTTCTGTTTCTATTGAGACCGAGTGTCCCTGTGGATTCGATAACCCTATATACTACTTGACATTGCTGTTCACTTGCAGTTTAGAATAGGGTAAAACTTAGAACCTATCAACCATTCACTTAACCAAATTATCATCTCAGACGTTTCATCTCTGCAACTTCCTTCCTTATATATATAATCATCGCAAACCGGCGACAAACATCCACACACTATTATTAAAGAAAAAAAGAACTAACCCTAGATTGATCAAAACTATCACATACATCTAGAGTTCTTGACTCCTCGTGATGGTTTACCGATTCAAATAACTCGCCGGAAAATTCATAGTTGGAGCTACTTAACTCACAGTCGCCACCACCTTCTTCCTCCGTCTGTTCCTCGAACACGATAAGGGAAGTAGACGAAACAGTGGTGGATTCGGAGACCAATTCAAGGTCACTGGTTCCGCGATTGCCAATCACAGAGGTCGGAGAAACCGAGAATGAACAATCATCTCTATCGAAAACTTCCTGCTCAAAGGATCCATAGCCAGAATCAGCTGAATCACAGGGAAGGACATGTTATTTGAGATACAAACTGAAGAAACAACGGCGGCGTGGAGGATTCTCTCCATGTTAATCGGAACCGCACGAGGGATGTCGTAAGTTAACGATGGATCGTCATATTCAACGGCGAACAAATAGTCATCTTCAAAGATTGAATCCGGCTTCTTCGTCTTCAATGGCATTTTTTCACCAAACGCTAACTTTTGTTTTGATTCAGAAGTAAGCAAAACACTGATACAATAGAAAAAATTCCAGCTAAAACACACGCACACATACACACTAAATCAAAGAAGAATCAAATTTACATTTATGAGTTTTTAGGGTTCTTGGCTCAGAAAGAACAAGTGGGAAAAAGAAAATGGAAAATGGAAAAGATGAAGGACCATTGCTGATAGATTCCTGTCCGAAGCCGTGATGTTTTAGACAGAATCAAATCCCAAAAATGCTCACTTCAAGTCGGCAAGATAATCCTATGCTCCAAATGGCTCGTGAAGACCCAACAATGAGTATATTAAACTCAAGGCCTGATACTTGCTACGATCCAACAAAGAAGATAGGCGGTGGAAGCTTTAGGATGAAGTTAGTGTAGAACCAATGAAGAGTATGTCAAACTCAACACCTGAACTATTTCAACACTCACAACACTCTTTGGCTTGATAGAATGGTCACACAAAAGGTTGCGGAATACCTCTTGATTCACCGGTTTGATATCTTAGATATTACTCACTAAGAAATCGAAATGTTCACAAAGGAACAAAGAGAATCACTCTCTAAACAAAGAAGTTTTTAATCAGAAAAAGGTTATTTTATTCATATGATTTAGAAGTCTCTTTATAGGAAATAAAGAGATGAAGAGACAAAGAAAAGATGTAGAAAACTATAAAGACTTTAATTAAGACCAAAGACCAAACATTAAACTAATGTGGAATGACTCTTAGACTTCTTTGACCAAAGAATTTGTCCTTTGAAGTGCTTGGTCGAATTGATCTTGTTTGGCCACGAAATGTAGCTCTTCTTGGGCTTAGGAAAGTATCCTGGATGCCAAACATAAGTTTGCAAGCTTCTAATCCAAGTGGGTCTAGCAAACTCCAAGTAAAGCACCAGATGAGTCCATTTACGTAAATGAAGTGCATCTCTCTGACCATTTGAGCTTATACTCCGTTCTTGGGCTTGCTGGAAAGCTAACAGATTAAGGAAGAAGCTCCAATTGGTTTCAGGTCCAAATTGTACATGAGTTGGGCTGTGTGACTCAATCTCTGGCTCAGTCGCGGAATACAACCTCAAGCAGAACCATCGGTTTGCAAAATTCATATCTTTTTCATATGAACCGTTCTTGAGGTGATTCCACTTCTCACAGCTTCTCTGATGAATCAAGAATCCAGGAAAATTTGTTTCATGGCTTAAATCCTTGTTCTTCGTTCTGAGTCCTCCTTTGAATGCTCGCAGGTCTGAATCGCATAAGCTGAAAATCGCTTGAGTTGCAAGTTGCGTAACTTCTTCATCAGAACTCTGAATGTACTGATTCAAGTTCGAGGTGTGCTCTAGTTGAGTTAAGAATGTAGTCCAAATGGTCTCTGGCAGAATGAAAAGACCTCCATGTGTTGACTTGGAGCTGAAATCAGGCGGCTCCTTCTTTGGCTTCATGACCGGTTCTGTCCATTTGCTTGAATCATGAGGAGAACTGGTCAGGATTTCATCATTCCCACCCTCTTGAAAAGGATTTGTCCTCAAATCCAATTTTCCTACATCAAAAGGAAATGGGTTAGACACAAAGAAAAACTTCAAGCAAATGATCCTGAAATAAATCGCGATGTAAAGTTTTGGAAAGAAACTTCCTTTTGGTATTGAAGTTGTTTTTCTCAAGTACTTCCAATTCCAAACATCAGACTGATAAGTATTTTGCTGGATCCTTTTGTTTTGTTGAGTCTTATATCGTTCCTGGTTCAAGCTTGTTGTAGGTCCATGATCAACTCCCTTTGCAAGGTCTTGAATCCTCTTGAACCTAGAAATAGTTCCTTGATCCTGTGCTATCAAAACAACTAGAGAAGACAAGTTATCTGGACAAACAAAACTATCAAGAAGCTTCTCCATTTTTGAAAAGTCTAAAACAGGAATCAAGTTGGTAAGGTTGTTGTCAAACACTTCGTTAATGATCATTGCAAGTTTTAAACGCCAAATATCACACAAACTATCAAGTGATCTCAAAACAAGTAAAGCCTTCTTTGAAAAAGAATTGATCATTGTAAACTCAGGAAAGCTTTCAAAATTTCTGGAAATTGGTTTGCAAAGTTCATTGAAAGTATTTGTTTCACAGAAAACGTCTTGAAAACTTTGCATAGGCTTAGAAACGTTTGTGTCAAATGCAAACTCGGCTTTGGCTCTACTTAGCTCAAATGTTTTCCCACACAAAGAATCTCTTAAAAAGGAGTAAAGGCCACGAAAATCATCAAAGATAAAACAATTTGGCATAAGGAACTTTTCCGAATTGAGTTGTTCAAGAGTTGGAATCATTTTGTCAAAAACAGATTTGGAAACAGAAAACTCTTTCACTTGTTCCAAACCAAAACGTTTTTCATCTTGAGCAGAAACCAAAACAAACAAATCAGACTTTGTTTTAACCAAATCATGTTCCTTACAGTGCTCTTGTGAGTGAGGCAATGACATAAGGGTTGGTTCTGGTGTAAAGTGGATTGGTTTCTCCAAGACATCTTCTTGTAGTAAACTTCCTTGTGCTTCTTTTGGTGAGCTCTTTTCTTGAACCTGTGGAATGAAATCAATACTACTCGGTTGCACCGGTTCTGAATAGGTTAGCTCATCAGAAATATCTTTACTTTTAAGAACAAAATCAGATTGAGAAGATGGAAGAGAAGACTTAGCTTTCAAGGACTTTTTGAGAAAGGTAAGATGCTTTACGGTTTTTCCTTCAGCTTGCTCTTCCTTCTTGCTTAAGTGCTGCTGATCTTTCTGGGCTTCCAATGGAGATAGAGGAACAAGGTTGATCTTCTTTCCTTCAAACAAGAATGAGTATAGATTGGTAAGACCATGATGAGTAACTTGGCGATCATATTGCCATGGCCTTCCCAAAAGGATGTGGCTTGCTTCCATGGGCAGAACATCACAAAGAACTTCATCTTGATATCTTCCAATAGACAAAGACACGACCACTTGTCTGGTCACTTTCATTTCTCCATTGTTTGTCAACCACTGAACTTTGTAAGGTTGTGGATGCTTTGTTGTCTCCAAGCATAATTTCTTCACCATTGTTGAACTTGCCACGTTTGTACAACTGCCTCCATCAATGATAAGGCTGCACACTTTGTTTTGGACTATGCACCTTGTTTGGAAGAGACTCTCACGCTGGTCACTCTCCTTGGTTTGGTTTTGAGCACTCCTAGTCACCAAGTAATCACTTCTGGTTGGTGGCACTTCTTTTTGATCAAAAGTGGAGAATGAATCTGAAACTTCCTCTTTGTTGTCGTTCTCAACTGTTTCCTTTAGTACCATGGGATTTTCACTTGCATCATTCTCCCTGTCATGGCACATAAAGATTTCATTAGAACCAGTAATTGAAATAGAAGTTTCATTCATACTTGTGCGGAATTGTAATGGCTGATCATGTTCGGATTTTTGAATAACATGTTTCTTCTTAGAACAAGAAGACACTTGGCTCATTGCTTCAGCTCCTGAGGATGGACGTGTGGTGCTCTCATTTTGATTACTGAACATAGCTTCAACTGCTTCTTTCATCCATTTATCCAGATCATGTTTCTTTTCTCGACTCATCCGGTTTTGAAGCTTGTCGGTTTGTTGAAGACTCCTTTGATCACCACGGCTGCTGTCATGATTTGCTCTATCTCTGGCCTGTCTAGAATGATCTATGGTTCTCCTTATAGGCCTCTCCTGTGGTTTCTTTTGCCGTGCCTTATCCTGCACACAATAAAACTCATAAAAACCCGATTGATCTCCATTTCTTAAACTTTTTCGTTTTTCTTTCATCAAGGCTCTAGATGATGAATAGAAAACTCCTTGGCATGAGTTCTTCTCCTGGTCAGTTCTCCTTTTAAGACCAAACATCTTGTTCCTGCAATCACTTAACAAACAAATCAGAGAAACAAAACAATCCTCACTTTCTCTCTTGTGTTTCTTTCAAAGTGTTTGAACTCTCAATCAAATGACTCTCCAGTGATTTTCTCTAAGTTCCAGAGGAACTAACAATCAATCTCAGTGCTTTTCTCCAAAGAAATCAATGGCAAATCAAGAGAAGAAGAAGAAGAAGATAGACAGATTGCAAGATTTTCTTCGGAAACCGATTGACCAAAACCCTTAGATCCGATTTCTCCTGGATCTGAACCGATTTCTCCTGGTTCTTATACTTTTTTTTTTTTAATTTGAGGCTACTAGCACTCTTTTTTTTTCTTTTTTTTTTTCTTTTTTTTTTTGAAAAGGGTAGGCTCGGTTCCCTTACAAAAGATAGACAGAGAAGAAGTGTTTATGAAAAGAAGAAGATGAAGAGATGAGAAGATGAAAAGATAGAGTACCGAACTTGGAAGTGTGGCTCTGATACCACTTGATAGATTCCTGTCCGAAGCCGTGATGTTTTAGACAGAATCAAATCCCAAAAATGCTCACTTCAAGTCGGCAAGATAATCCTATGCTCCAAATGGCTCGTGAAGACCCAACAATGAGTATATTAAACTCAAGGCCTGATACTTGCTACGATCCAACAAAGAAGATAGGCGGTGGAAGCTTTAGGATGAAGTTAGTGTAGAACCAATGAAGAGTATGTCAAACTCAACACCTGAACTATTTCAACACTCACAACACTCTTTGGCTTGATAGAATGGTCACACAAAAGGTTGCGGAATACCTCTTGATTCACCGGTTTGATATCTTAGATATTACTCACTAAGAAATCGAAATGTTCACAAAGGAACAAAGAGAATCACTCTCTAAACAAAGAAGTTTTTAATCAGAAAAAGGTTATTTTATTCATATGATTTAGAAGTCTCTTTATAGGAAATAAAGAGATGAAGAGACAAAGAAAAGATGTAGAAAACTATAAAGACTTTAATTAAGACCAAAGACCAAACATTAAACTAATGTGGAATGACTCTTAGACTTCTTTGACCAAAGAATTTGTCCTTTGAAGTGCTTGGTCGAATTGATCTTGTTTGGCCACGAAATGTAGCTCTTCTTGGGCTTAGGAAAGTATCCTGGATGCCAAACATAAGTTTGCAAGCTTCTAATCCAAGTGGGTCTAGCAAACTCCAAGTAAAGCACCAGATGAGTCCATTTACGTAAATGAAGTGCATCTCTCTGACCATTTGAGCTTATACTCCGTTCTTGGGCTTGCTGGAAAGCTAACAGATTAAGGAAGAAGCTCCAATTGGTTTCAGGTCCAAATTGTACATGAGTTGGGCTGTGTGACTCAATCTCTGGCTCAGTCGCGGAATACAACCTCAAGCAGAACCATCGGTTTGCAAAATTCATATCTTTTTCATATGAACCGTTCTTGAGGTGATTCCACTTCTCACAGCTTCTCTGATGAATCAAGAATCCAGGAAAATTTGTTTCATGGCTTAAATCCTTGTTCTTCGTTCTGAGTCCTCCTTTGAATGCTCGCAGGTCTGAATCGCATAAGCTGAAAATCGCTTGAGTTGCAAGTTGCGTAACTTCTTCATCAGAACTCTGAATGTACTGATTCAAGTTCGAGGTGTGCTCTAGTTGAGTTAAGAATGTAGTCCAAATGGTCTCTGGCAGAATGAAAAGACCTCCATGTGTTGACTTGGAGCTGAAATCAGGCGGCTCCTTCTTTGGCTTCATGACCGGTTCTGTCCATTTGCTTGAATCATGAGGAGAACTGGTCAGGATTTCATCAATTGCTATTGGGGAAAAAAAAAACACCGCTAGCTGGAATCTTGTGCGATACTTTTTTAAAAATTAATTCATTTTGTTAATTTTGCTTTTGGATTTTCCTTCGTGATCGAGGAAAAAAATGTCTACAAAAAATGTCAAGAAAGCGCTAGGCGCTAGTCGGGCGGCGACCCACCGCCTAGCGCCTAGAACGCCTAGTCGAGGCCTAGGCGATTTTAGGCGGTGTATGCATTTATAAAAGAAAACAATATATATTAGATATATTATATAATATATATCATAGAATTCAAATATTCTTAGTCTTAAAAGTAGATTTAAAACTCAAAATATATCGAAATAACAAAAAATATTAGTTAAATTTATCAACAAACGATATTTGCTATCAAATTTGTTAAATTTACACTATTTTTTATTGATAACCATTAATTTATGAAGTAAGAAATTATAAATTTAGTTATATTTAATAAGATGTTAAAATTACACCGAAACAAACATGAAAATTAAAAATCAAATGATAATTGATTAAAGATTGTGTATAGCCCGCCTAAGACCGCCTAGACCCGCCTAGGACCGCCTAGAACCGTTTAAATCCGCTTAATAACATAAACGCCTAATTTTAACGCCTATGAAAAAGTTGCCACGGTCAAAGACCGACTAGCGCCTAGACTCCGCCTAGGCCCCGCCTAGGCGGCCGCCTAGACCGCTTTTTAGAACACTGGCTCCAACTGTGAGTTAGGGACAAAACCCAAACTGACTTATTCGACGTCGTAACGAGAGATTGGAATTTGAGCTGCCTTTCCACGTGGGCCCAAATAGTAATAAGCACTGAGTATCTGATCTTTTTCTCTGTTTTGGTCTGAAATTTACCGTTCTTACAATCTTACATATAAGATTTACGGCTATTTAAATAAAATAAAGGAAAGATTTTTTAGCCCATATCCCAACAGTGTTTCTTCAACCAGCAATTAACTAATATAATCCAAATTAAGAAAGTTGCACTCAGAAGAAAATAGTAGAATCCAAGAGCAATTCAGACCATCACACAGCTGATTGATATCCTGAGCATACAAAGAGATGCCAATAAAGGTTTATAAAGAACCAAATCTTCATTGGAGATGAAAATGGATCGATCTTGCTGCGGTTGAGAACCATTTCCGATGCCACAGAAGGGTTTGATTATATGTAGCTTAAAATCGGATCCTTAATCCTCATAGAGGCTTAACAACGAAAGAAATCATTCTTAATTCATCACTAAATCCATGTCCCAAAGATATTACGACGAATTCAGAATCGTTGTTAATCATTCAACGTAAGTCAAAATTTGTTATAATATCGACGTTATTTACATCCAAATAACGATGAATAGCCCTGTTACAATAAACGACGTTAATTCGTTATTAAATTATACACATTAGTAAAAAAATCATTTCCGTAAAAAAACGTTGTAAAACTGCGGAGGGTAAATATTTGCAGAAATGTTTGTTGTAAAGTTAACATAATAGATCGACGTAAAGATTTCCACGTTAAACCATCGTAAAGGATAAATCGTCAAATCATCATAGTATAATACAATCAATAATATAATAAAAACATCAAATATGATGTACTCAAAAATATTATAAAATACTTAAAAAAAAAAAAATTAGAAATGTTTCACCAGTCTACAACTACCTTTAGCTCAAATTCTCCAAATAAATTTCAGTCAGATTTGTCTCGAGAACGAATGATGGATCATCTTGGTTTGTTGCGCCCGAAGGGAACTATATAGCTTAAGATCAAGTAGAAAACATGTCATGTCTGTGGAATTTTTCGCAGTAGTAGCATAACAATTACTTCGTAGGAGGATTGTTTTATGATATAAAGGCTGGCTCAATTTTAGCTCATTTAATAAGCTCAGTAATGTTGTTATTGCGAAACAGAGGGCAGAAAATATTAATCCCAAACACCATACTTTCACCAAAGGAAACTACCCACCCCTATTCACCTTCAGGAGACGACCGTTCCCACTAAGACTTATCTATTCATGCTAATTAATAAAAGCTAGAGGCAGGCCTTGAGTTACCTGTTTAACTCCGACAACAACGCGTATATATGGTATAAAGTTAGCCACCATAATTTGTTACAATGTAGGGAAGGCAATGAACGAGAACACGTGCAACAACTATTGTGATGATAGGAATGACAAGGGAATGCTAATGGACCTTCTCATATGGAGTGTTATGGATATTTAGTAAGCACTATCCTGAAACATTTTGTTTATGCCAACGACGATTACCAAACATAAATATATAAAATAGAACTAAAAAACATGTCGTTGAAAGGAAGATACACAAATAGAATAAAACAAACTAAATATATGTACACAAAACTTGCAGATAAATCAGGAATAGGAATGAACATCACAAATCGTAAGAAGGCTTCGCCAGATCACAGTTAGAAGTGCTCCTATAGATACATGCCTGGAAAAAACTAATCATCTAATCTTGAGAGAATGATTAGTATATGTCTTATGTTTAATGAGACTAATATAATAATAAAGTCAGTTTAGACAAAGTGTGGTTATGAAGTAATTAAGAAATGAGGTACAAGTGATAACAAACTTATTATATAAGTC
Source organism: Orychophragmus violaceus (assembly GCA_030180135.1). Classification (NCBI taxonomy): domain Eukaryota; kingdom Viridiplantae; phylum Streptophyta; class Magnoliopsida; order Brassicales; family Brassicaceae; genus Orychophragmus; species Orychophragmus violaceus. The sequence goes on along the minus strand of CM058232.1, from coordinate 67,691,842 downwards.
GTTAAGTAGCACTAATAAAAATGGTATAACATTGACATTAAACTCAACAAAATTCGTTTGAGAGATAAGATCAAACAAGAACAGGTCCGACTCTATCCTAAAAAAAAGAGGTAAGAGGATTTTGTAAGCGGATATGATGAACCTATAAGCCACATAAGTATAGTAAATATTTAGCAGTAATGTCTAATTGATTCTTTCCTAGTTTGCTTTCGTTGAACTTGTATAAAACCTTGTACATTCTCTTATTGTAATAACACACAATAATATCAAATATCTTATATGGTATCAGAGCTATTGTTCCAATAGACCTAAATTTTTTTTTCTCTTCTTCTTCCTTCCTCGCCAAACCTAGCCGCCAACAATGGTAGAAAATCAAAACCATGTCGAACAAATCCCTATTGTTGGTACTGGATTTCCCTCTAGGAAATCCGGCCCATTAACAGACAAGACAAAAGCCCGTAATTACGAGCCCATTCCAGAATAAAAGATAGACGGGAGAGTCAACTCTCTTGTTGGGCCCAAGCGAAGCAAGCGCCTTGGAGAGGCCCAGACGCCGCCGAAGCCGGAGACGATCGAGCTCGAGCTCGGCTGAGGATGACGTGGAGATAGAGCAACTCGGTCTTCGTCAGTTCAACTGATCCGCACGAATCTCGGAGATCGTTACAACGACGAGGCCGAAATATCAGGACGAAGAGATGAGAGTGGAGACTATTTAAAGGAAGAAGTGGCGAAGAACACTTCGACTAGATAGCTCGATTCCATACTTTGTACTCTCTTTTCGACTGTGTTTGTTCTATCTCGACGATCAATCTCAATAAAGTCTTTGATTCATAGGAAACTATACCATTTCTATATCCAAAGGTCCAAATCCACGAATACAAATTCTTAGTGTGAATCCCGGATCTCACATTTGGCGTCGACTGTGGGGACATTCTATAGCCTTTCCTATCTTAAGAATCAGATCCTAGATCCGATAGATCGAGATGAATCCCGACCAAACTGGCTCTCCCAGCGCCACACCACCGGTTGACCGCCCTCAAACGGTCGACAACGTTCCTCAGAACACTACCGGGGTAAGGAACATGGGTCAGACCGACGGCGTGTTGACGAGCTCCGCCTCAGTCTCCACGACCTCGGCACCAGCCGGCTCCGTCGCTCAAACAATCGCGACAAGCCAGACTCCGACAAACGTTTTGTCAGGAACTAATGATCCGAGCAGAAACTGGGTGTGGATGAGAAACGACTCAATACCCACCCCGGGAGGAGGATCTGGAGTAACCAGACCCAATTCACCACTACCTTCCGCTCCACAGAGACAAGGACCAAGCGATCTTGTCGAGATCCGTTCGATGTTAAGCCTGTTGGTAGATCGAACGAGAAACAATGAGGCAAGCGCAAGGGCCCAAGAGGTCGCAAACCGTTCCCTGGCAGCGCAACTCGAAGAACAAGAGCGGCGCCTGAACGCCCGTCTTGAAGAGCTCGCCAGTCAAAGCCAAGGGGGCAGACAAACGCGAACTCCCATAAGTCCTCCACCGTGTACTCGCTTGGACTTCTCCCAAGTAGTAACTCCTCCGGGGACGTCGGGACATTTTGGTAATACGTCAAATAGCGGCTTCCGCCCTACAATGACCCCTATCGCGGTACCGACCCCATTTGGTTCGAGTTCAACGGTCACAGATCCAACCGGATCAAGAAACCGACCATTACCTGGGCCACCACCTTTCCCGAGTAACTCTAACACCCGACCGAGGCAACTAGGAGGTTCTGCCTTCGCCTCGAGCTCGGGACTCCTTAATGGATCAAACTCAGTTCAGTTCCGAACGCCACAGGTCGATCAGACGAGGTCGATCCCAACGATCGATCTCCTCGACCCCATTTTTCCGGAACAAACGTCAGGACAGGCAAAAGTCCAGTTCGCACCCGCAGAGGGCGATGAACACGATATGCTTAGACAATACATTGAACAGGCTAAAGCCCAGTTTAACAGTCTGAGCTCAAAAGTTCACATGGCGACGAGCGCGGCTCCTGACATCGATCGAGTGATCGAAGAAACACAACAAACGCCGTTCACAGATCGGATTGCGTTTGCAAGAGTCCGAAAGCAAAAAAGACTCCGAGGTCGAGGAGGAAACTCTGTCCGACAAAAAGGAAAACAAACAGACCAAGGAGTCGAACTCTAAAAAGCACTCTCAAAACAAACGGGAACGGTCAAAGGAGCCGGAATCTCCCGAAACACTCCCTCAAGGGTCGCGGAAGCGAGTCGAGTTCATCCTCGGCGAGCTTAACCTGAGCGGTACTCCGGGAGGTTCGGCACTATCCCCGCCTCCGGCTCCTGCCAAAAGTTTACGCTCAAGAATCAATCTCCCTCGTCTCTGCGGGGGGGGGGGGGGGGGGGGGGGGGTGTACGGGCTATACCCCCTAAACGAATCGACTTCATCTTCGGTGGCTCCAAGCTTTGCCGCGACTTGGTCAATTCGATCAAAGCTCTTCAAAGAAGAGTCGAGACCGACAGAAGGGGAAAGACCCCAATGTTGGGTCCAGACCACGAGATCATTTTCCACGAGAGCGAGACAAGTAATCTCGACAAACCACACGACGATGCTCTCCTCGTTTGTCTAGTAGTGGGAGATGTCGAACTCTCAAGGATAATGATTGACACAGGAATTTCGGTAGATGTCCTCTTTTACGACGCGTTCAAAAAGATGGACTTCAATGATTCCGAGGTTGTAGAAGAAAAGACGCCACTAGTAGGTTTTGCTGGCGAAACAACATACTCGATGGGCTCTGTCTTCGCCCCAGTAATCGCTGGAGGAGTTCGGAGAATGACAGAGTTCGTCATAGTAGATCGGCCAGCTCCCTATAACGCAATCCTAGGTCGACCATGGATATACGACATGAAAGCGGTACCATCGACCTACCACCAATGCGTAAAGTTCCCGACACCCAAAGGGATCAAAACCATTCACGGAAGTCAAAAGATTTCCCGCCATTGCTACATGAACGGATTCAAACAGATCGAGAAATCCCCTGCGTAGCAATTACAGAAAGAGGACGAGCTCGCCACCATGCAGACCAAAAGGTCGAACGACCCCAGTCAAATAGGACCCCCAAAGGACCTCACGACTCAGGTCTGCATAGACGAGGCTCATCCCGAAAGACTCGTTGGCATAGGAATCGACCTATCAGAGCCAGTCAAGAACGAACTGGTCTCTTTTCTCAAAAAGAACGTCGACTCCTTCGCTTGGTCTTCAGCAGACATGAAAGGGATAAACATCGACGTAACCAGCCACGAGCTGAATGTCGACCCGACCTACAAACCTGTAAGACAGAAACGTCGAAAACTAGGCCCTAAACGGGCCAAAGCCGTCAATGACGAGGTCGATTGGTTATTAAAAATCGGATCGATCAGAGAGGTCAACTACCCCGACTGGCTTGCAAACCCCGTGGTGGTTAAGAAAAAGAACGGAAAGTGGAGGGTCTGCGTAGACTTCACGGATCTCAACAAAGCATGTCCAAAGGACAGCTTCCCACTCCCGCACATCGACCGACTGGTCGAGGCCACCGCTGGACATCAGCTGCTATCCTTTATGGATGCGTTCTCAGGGTACAATCAAATATTGATGAACCCCGAAGACCAAGAAAAGACCTCGTTCATAACTGATCGAGGCACGTACTGCTACAAAGTCATGCCTTTCGGACTAAAAAACGCAGGAGCAACTTACCAGCGCCTCGTCAACAAGATGTTCTCTGGACTCCTAGGCAAAACCATGGAGGTCTACATCGATGATATGCTAGTAAAATCTTCTAGATACGAGGATCACATTCCCCAACTAAAAGAGTGTTTTACCATTCTCAATAAGTATGGGATGAAACTCAACCCAGCTAAATGTACCTTCGGGGTACCTTCAGGAGAGTTCCTCGGTTACTTAGTAACCGAAAGAGGGATCGAAGCGAACCCCAAACGGATCGCAACGTTCATAGAGATGAAATCTCCCAGAACAACGCGAGAAGTCCAGCGCCTAACCGGCAAAATAGCTGCTCTGAATCGCTTCATCTCGAGGTCGACTGATAAATGTCTACCCTTCTATCACTTGCTCAAAGCAAACAAAAAGTTCCTTTGGGACGAAAAGTGTGAAGAGGCATTCACTCAGCTCAAAACTTACTTAAGCGAACCACCCATACTGGCGAAACCAGTAGAAGGAGAACCCCTTTATCTCTACTTAGCTGTCTCGACGGCAGCAGTAAGTGGAGTCCTGGTTCGCGAAGAACAGAACGAACAACGGCCGGTGTATTACATCAGTAAGACCTTGATCGATGCTGAAACCAGATACCCCGCCATGGAAAAGCTCGCCTTAGCGCTAGTAACATCGGCTCGGAAACTCCGACCGTATTTTCAATCGCACTCGATAATAGTGATGACCTCTCAGCCACTGAGAACCATCCTTCACAGTCCAAGCCAATCAGGTCGATTGGTCAAATGGGCTATCGAACTTAGCGAGTACGACATTGAATACAAAGCTCGAACATGCCTAAAAGCACAAGTACTGGCAGATTTCATAATCGAGCTCCCTCCGACTATAGAACTCGACCCGACTTCGGCCCAAAGATGGAAACTCTACGTCGATGGAGCTTCCTCAAGACAAGGGTCCGGAGTCGGAGTGAAATTAGTCTCCCCAACGGGTGAAGTATTAGAACAATCGTTTAGATTGGGCTTCGCCGCATCGAATAACGAGGCAGAATACGAAGCGCTGATAGCCGGGCTTAGACTTGCGATAGCAATAGGAGCCCGAGAAGTAAATGCCTTCAGCGATTCCCAACTGGTCACAAGCCAATATCATGGCGACTACGAGGCCAAAGACGAACGAATGGAAGCATACCTACGGGTAGTCCATACATTGGCCGAACAGATCGAATTCTTCGATCTAACACGAATCCCACGAGGTGAAAACACTGCAGCCGATGCGCTAGCCGCATTAGCATCGACATCAGATCCTAACCTCAAAAGAATCATACCAGTCGAAGGGATAGAAAAACCAAGCATCGACATAGCTCTCAAAGCTCTGTCCTTGAAAGAGGACGGGCCCGCTGTGAAAAACGATGTCAAATGCAAAGAATGTCCCGGAGACACTAATAGCGACATCATCGAGATTGATGATGATCTTGATCCTAGAAACACCATATACGTCGCGAACGTCCCCGACGGACCAATTCAAACCGCATCCACTAGTCAGGGACCTGAGCCTAACAATGACGAAGATTGGAGAAATCCGATCATTCGATACATCACAAACGGCGAAGTTCCCGATGGCAAATGGGAGGCGCGGAAACTTAAAATGCAAAGTGCGAGGTACTGTGTCACACAAGGAGAGCTCTTTAAAAGGAGCCTCTCCGGACCTTACCTTCAATGCCTTGACAAAAAGCAAGCCCTAGCCGTGATTACGCAAACACATGACGGATCCTGCGGAAGCCATTCCGGAGGACGAGCATTGGCCGTGCGAATCAAAAGGCAAGGCTACTATTGGCCTACAATGGCCACCGATTGCGAATCTTTCTCCAACAAGTGCGATAAATGCCAAAAGCATGCCCCAATTATCCACCAAGCAGCGGAGAAACTCTCTTCTATCTCATCTGTTGGGATAGTGTCCTGAAATCACACTTGTACTCACTCCTGTGATAGTTGTGTGTCGAGATCAGACATTCGTATAATACTGGGCGTTTGCAATGCTTTGCTAGAAGCCTCTTGCATTCTGTAAGTCGTGGGCTTACTGCCAGTATTGTATGATCTTATAGGGTCACACACCTAAGCGAACTGGAAGCTACGACATGGGAATGATCATTGTTGCAATGATCATATTATGTGTATTGAAATACACATAAGAATCGATATAAGGGTGTTGTGTCGATCGACACAGCTTGTGTATCGGTCGACACAGTTCGGATTTTCCGAACAGGCTTTTCGGGTTATGGCTTAATTGAGTCTAGCCCTTTAAGCACGTTTAGGTCGAATAAAAGCTGATTAGTTTCGACCTAAACAAGAGAGCCGTCCAGTTTTCTTGACAGAAACACTTGACACACCAGACACCATCGATCCCCATTGATCCGGCACTAGCATCCCGTTTCCAGCGAGCGTGCGTGTGTATCTGGTAGAGGCAAAGCGTTGCGTTGCTCCACTGATCTCGTTCATCATCTTCTTCCGCTGCCAAAGGTAAGAACGAGGTTGGTTCTAAATTTCAATATAACAAACCCTAGATCCATAGGGATCCAACAGTGGTATCAGAGCGTGCTTAGGGTTTAGCTATTGAAAATGGTGATATAAAAGCGAAACTGGATGTTGTTGATCTGTATATTACTTGTTGAAATCGTTTTTCATTGATTAAATCTCGGATTTTGTCTCTGTTGAAAACGATGGTATTGCTGAAATCGCACTGTGTCGATCGACACAAAGCGTGTGTCGGTCGACACGCCGCGGCGCAAAATATAAAATTTTTAGGGTTTGTCGCAGGGTGTCGATCGACACAAAGCATGTGTCGGTCGACACAGAACGAAAACTCGCGAATAAAATTTAGGGTTTGTGGCACAGTATCGATCGACACAAAGCGTGTGTCGGTTGATACAGAGCGAAAATCCGCAAATAATCTTTAGGGTTTCGATCTGAGATCGAGTACCCGTAATCATGCTGCGTCGATCAATACACTGGGTGTGTCGGTCGACACAGGCAATACAATTAGATAGATCGGTTCAATTGGATTGAACTGGTTATCTAGCTCGGTTAATTTTATTAACCAAAATTGATTCTGGTTTGGTCATATCGATCGACACACAGTGTGTGACGATCGACATGGACCATTAAACCGAACTGGTTCAATTGGATTGAATCGGTTAAGTAAATTCGATCCGGTTTGACCGGTTATCGAAGAACGGTTTAAATAGAGTTGCATCGATCGATGCCAATGGTTGGCGTCGATCGACACAACATCCGCAGACTTGTTGGCTTGACCACAAATTTGCATGAACCAGAATAATTTAATCCTAAAAGTATTAGATGAATCTAAACTTAATAAAACTAAATGTTTTTATTAAAAGTTATTAATTTTGATATATATAGTAAATATAAATCAAGATAAGATTAGTTCTTTTCCTCAACTAAATATCAAGTGATCTTGATGTCTTGCCCGATCTTGTCTACTGTCAAGACTCGTGTCGTTTGTTGGATATCTTGGAGTCCTTGATATCCACTGCAACATGGGTAAGGCAGGTGGTCAATGACAGACTTGCAGTGCAACTGTCAGTGATCACAAGACAGATAAAAGATTGGTTATACTTGACTGGGCTGTCAGAAGTTCTGGGCCCAGAGACATCAGAGTGGATTGGACATAGTTTGTCTTATTCACGACCAAGAGTTGTACTGAGTACAATTAGCAATGATTTGCTTACCTAGATAACTAAAGCTTGAGTAACGGCGAGTCGCCCACTCGAATTTAGCAATCTGAGGATCTTGGCTCATTGTATTCATCTGAGGAAACATAGTTTTGAATACAATGCGAGTTTTTCTTATTGGATAAGAATTCTCATTTCTTGAGCTTTATAACTAAAATTTACCTCTTTTGAATTACAGCTATGTCTGTCTCAAATCACATCAACACTTTCTCACTAAGATCCGTCCTTGAGAAGGACAAGTTAAATGGATCTAATTTCTTGGAATGGTATCGGAACCTGAGAATAGTTCTCAGGCAAGAGAACAAGGAATATGTCCTTGAAAGAGTTCTCACCGAGAGGCCACGTTCCAATGCTCCGCAGACAGAAAAGAATGCTTGGGATAAGCATTCAGCGGATGTCAAAGATGTTACTTGTCTAATGCTGGTGACCATGAACTCTGAGCTGCAGAAGCAATATGAGAACGTATTGTCACCCATTGAGATGATTAACAGCCTGAAAGCTTTGTTTCAGGAGCAAGCTCGCACAGAGAGATACCAGACGGTTAAATCTCTCATGGATTGCAAGCTGGCTAAGGACAGTCCAGTAAGTCCTCATGTCCTTAAAATGATGGGTTACATTGATAACCTGGGGAAACTGGACTGTGCCATTAGCCATGAGCTGGCCACTAACATGATTCTGCAGTCTTTGCCGTCATGTTTTGATCAGTTTATCATGAACTACAATATGCAAAACATGACTAAGACATTGACTGAGTTGCACGGTATGCTGAAGACAGCAGAACCGAATCTCAAGAAGGCTACTCCCAATGTCCTGATGGTACAAGGGGGTAAAAGGTTTAAGAAACCTAAGAAGGGTAAGGGTAAGGCCCAGGTTGTCCAGGCTGAAAGTCAGGACAAGCCCAAGCCGAAGCCCAAATCCGGGCCTTCTCCTGAGGATAAGTGCAACTACTGCAAGCAGTTGGGGCATTGGAAGAAAGACTGCAAGAAGTTCATGGAAGATTACAAGAAGCTGAAGAAGACGTATGATGCGTCTGACTCAGGTATTTATGTTATCGAACTTAATGTTATGTCTTCTAGTCCTACTTCGTGGGTATTGGATACCGGCTGCGGTGCTCATATTTGTACTGATGTGCAGGCACTAAGAAACAGTAGGACGCTGAAGAAAGGACAAGTAGAGCTACGAGTCGGGAATGGAGCTAAGGTTGCTGCACTGGCCGTAGGCACCTACGAGTTGTCTTTACCTTCGGGCATGGTTTTAATTTTGAATAATTGCTACTATGTACCTGCGATTAGCAGAAACATAATTTCAGTTTCCGTTTTGGATTTGGAAGGTTTTGATTTTGCTGTTAAGAATAAAGTTTGTTCTTTTAATCGTGATGGTAATTATTATGGTAGCGCCCCATTAGATAATGGGTTATATATATTAAACCAAGAAATGCCTGTCTTTAACATAAATACAAAGAGGTTTAAGTCCAATGACGAAAACCCGACTTTCTTATGGCATTGTCTTTTGGGCCATATCAATGAGAAACGCATCCAGAGGCTCCATCGAAATGGGCTTCTGGGCTCATTTGATTTTGAATCATGTGAGAAATGCGAGTCTTGTTTGGTGGGCAAAATGGCTAGAGCCCCTTTCAACAAACCAAATGAAAGGGCCAGTGATTTATTGGGCCTTGTTCATACTGATGTATGTGGACCAATGAGTACTGCTGCCAGAGGAAACTTTAAGTACTTCATTACCTTTACTGATGACTTCAGTAGGTATGGCTATGTCTATTTGATGAGACACAAGTCAGAATCCTTTGATAGATTCAAGGAATTCAAGAATGAAGTACAGAATCAACTTGGCAAGAGTATTAAGATTCTGCGATCGGATCGCGGAGGAGAATACTTGAGCCAAGAATTCAGCGACTATCTGAGCGAGTGTGGAATCGTTTCACAACTCACTCCTCCTGGTACACCCCAATGGAATGGAGTGTCGGAGAGGAGAAATCGAACTTTATTGGATATGGTTCGGTCTATGATGAGTCATTCTAATCTTCCACTATCCTTTTGGGGATATGCTCTAGAAACGTCTGCGTTTACACTGAATAGAGTGCCATCTAAATCAGTAGAAAAGACACCACATGAACTGTGGACTGGGAACGTTCCTAGTCTGTCTTTCCTAAGGATTTGGGGTTGCGAGGCTTATGTCAAACGTTTAATCTCCGACAAGCTTGCACCCAAATCAGATAAATGCTACTTCGTTGGTTATCCTAGGGAAACCAAGGCATACTACTTTTACAACCAATCTGAGACCAAAGTATTTGTTGCTCGGGACTGTTCTTTTCTTGAGAGGGAGTTCCTCTCTAAGAAAAACAGTGGGAGTAAAGTACATCTTGAAGAAATTCTAGATGCACAGGATACTGCTCAACCTGCTGAGGAGGGGCAGCAGTTGGAACCACAAAGTTCTGTGGAACCGGCGCCTGTGGAGCCTGAAGTTCGTAGATCCGGAAGGATCCGTCACGAACCCGAGAGATACTATGGATTTATCGTAACCAATTCAAATGATCTGATGATCATTGAAGGTGACGAACCAGCGACCTTTGCGAAAGCAATGATGGGCCCAGACTCCGAAAAGTGGCTTGGAGCCTCTAACTCCGAAATGACATCCATGTCAGAAAACCAAGTATGGTCCTTGGTCGATTTACCTAATGGTGTAAAAGCCATTGAGTGTAAATGGATCTTCAAGAAGAAGATTGACGTGGATGGCAATGTACAGATTTACAAAGCAAGGTTGGTGGCTAAAGGCTTCAAACAAATTCATGGTATTGACTATGATGAAACCTATTCCCCAGTCGCTATGCTTAAATCTATTCGGATTCTTCTAGCGATTGCTGCTCATTATGACTATGAGATTTGGCAAATGGATGTCAAAACCGCATTCCTGAATGGCATTCTGGAAGAGGATGTGTACATGACACAACCTGAAGGTTTTATCGATCCTAAAAATGCTAAGAAGGTATGCAAGCTTCATAAATCCATTTATGGGTTGAAGCAAGCATCACGGAGTTGGAATCTTCGTTTTGATGAAGCAGTAAAACAATTCGGTTTCATCAAGAACGAAGAAGAATCATGTGTATACAAGAAGACAAGTGGGAGCAAAATTGCATTTCTTGTACTGCATGTCGATGACATACTCCTCCTCGGTAATGACGTTCCGTTGCTTCAGTCTATTAAGACTTGGCTAGGAAGTTGTTTTTCCATGAAAGACATGGGAGAAGCCGCATACATTCTTGGAATCAGAATCTACAGAGATAGAACTAACAGGCTGATTGGATTGTGCCAAGACACTTATATTGATAAGGTGTTGCACAGATTCAGGATGCACGATTCCAAGAAGGGCTTCATACCAATGTCTCATGGCAAGAGTCTCTGCAAGAAGCAGTGTCCGGCGACACCTGCTGAGCGAGAACGCATGAATAGGATTCCTTATGCCTCTGCAATAGGATCTATTATGTATGCCATGCTCTGCACTCGTCCAGATATAGCTTACGCGTTAAGCATGACGAGTAGATACCAATCTGATCCAGGTGAAGCTCACTGGACAGCTGTCAAGAATATTCTCAAGTATTTGAGACATACTAAGGATAAGTTCCTTGTGTATGGAGATAGTGATGAACTTGTGGTGAATGGATTCACCGATGCGAGTTTTCAGACGGACAGAGACGATTTCCGATCACAGTCTGGATATGTCTTCTGTCTAAATGGCGGTGCGGTGAGCTGGAAGAGCTCTAAGCAGAATACCGTAGCTGACTCCACAACGGAAGCTGAATATGTTGCTGCTTCAGAAGCGGCAAAGGAAGCTGTTTGGATCAAGAAGTTCATGACTGAACTTGGTGTGGTTCCTAGTATCTTGGAGCCAGTGGCTTTGTTCTGCGATAACAATGGAGCCATTGCTCAGGCGAAAGAACCCAGGTCACACCAGAAGTCCAAACACGTTGAGAGGAAATATCATCTGATTCGTGATATTGTCAATAGAGGTGATGTGAAGATCAGCCGAGTTCCGACTAACGAGAATGTCGCTGATCCTCTAACCAAGTCACTCCCAAGGCCTAAGCATGAGAGTCATACGACTGCTGTAGGCATTAGAGATCTTAAGATGTAATCTTGATTCTAGTGGGAGTTTTGGATTTTGTTTTAGTTATAATAAGACGCCCTTGTGAACATTCTTTTAGAAGTGTTTAATGAAATTTGATTTCAGCATTATTTATTGTGATCTAAATAATGGTCCCAAAATAAGTTTATGACATATTATAGGTCATCAAGTTGAGAACTTGATCATGAAACCCTATAAGTTAATAAATTATTTTGTCCCTAGTCAAGGTTGTAGAATCGGGACACTGACAACCGTTAGAGACTAGATTGTGAGGTGATTGTTGGCTAAGTTTCATGGAGCCAATGATATGATTATCGCAGTCAGTCACATAGATATATGTCAGTGGACATATGATCGGATATGACCCGCTAATGAGAAGTCTACAAGATAGTAATATCTGTGTCATAAGAGGTTCTCATTACGACTATAGAGTATAGTCCTAAGACCTGAGTTCATCATGCTTTCTTGCATATGAATTGGTACATTTTGACTTTGTCAAACGTCGATCCGTAACTGGCGGCTATAACGACACTGTTCAAGTTTATCATGAAGTGTGCGTTGAAACAGGGATGGAACAAGATGGAATTTGTCCCTCCTGAAAAACGGGAGATAAATATCTCAGGGCCTATCGAAGATTGAATACTGAGAGAATGTGTGGCCGCACTCAAACGAACTGTAGTTCAGTTGTTTGTAATGTTCAGTATGAGATCAGGAGTTCGATAAACACGATGTTGGCTAAATAAGGATGACACAGATCTTGCCTTATGCCAAATCGAGATATAGAGACAAAAGGATTATAGGAATTGATGATTCCAGTACAAGTGGGAGATTGTTGGGATAGTGTCCTGAAATCACACTTGTACTCACTCCTATGATAGTTGTGTGTCGAGATCAGACATTCGTATAATACTGGGCGTTTGCAATGCTTTGCTAGAAGCCTCTTGCATTCTGTAAGTCGTGGGCTTACTGCCAGTATTGTATGATCCTATAGGGTCACCCCCCTAAGCGAACTGGAAGCTACGACATGGGAATGATCATTGTTGCAATGATCATATTATGTGTATTGAAATACACATAAGAATCGATATAATGGTGTTGTGTCGATCGACACAGCTTGTGTATCGGTCGACACAGTTCGGATTTTCCGAACAGGCTTTTCGGGTTATGGCTTAATTGAGTCTGGCCCTTTAAGCACGTTTAGGTCGAATAAAAGCTGATTAGTTTCGACCTAAACAAGAGAGCCTTTCAGTTTTCTTGACAGAAACACTTGACACACCAGACACCATCGATCCCCATTGATCCGGCACTAGCATCCCGTTTCCAGCGAGCGTGCGTGTGTATCTGGTAGAGGCAAAGCGTTGCGTTGCTCCACTGATCTCGTTCATCATCTTCTTCCGCTGCCAAAGGTAAGAACGAGGTTGGTTCTAAATTTCAATATAACAAACCCTAGATCCATAGGGATCCAACATCATCACCGTACCCATTCATGCGGTGGGGAATGGACATCGTCGGACCGCTGGTCCCATCTGGCAAAAAGAAAGCCACACATCTATTGGTAATAACAGACTACTTCACCAAGTGGATTGAAGCAGAGTCATACCAGAAAATTAAGGACGTTCACGTTAAGGAGTTCGTCTGGCGAAACATCGTTTGCAGACATGGACTACCCCACGAGATCGTCACGGATAACGGACCTCAGTTCATATCAAACACGTTCAAAGAGTTCTGCAGAACTTGGAACATAAAGCTGACTTACTCGATGCCACGCTACCCCCAAGGGAACGGGCTAGCAGAAGCAGCTAACAAAGCGATTATGAACGGCCTCAAGAAAAGGCTCAACGAGTGCAAAACAACCTGGAGTGATGAACTCCCAGCCGTACTCTGGGCCTACCGGACTACCCCCCCGCAAATCCACTGGCGAGACTCCCTTCTCGCTAGCTTACGGAATCGAGGCGGTAGTACCAGCTGAAATTCTCGTGTCAAGCATTCGCAAAGAAGAATGCCCGCGACAAGAGGAACTTAACAACAAGATGATAACTGACGAGCTCGACCTCGTCGACGAAAGAAGGAACCTCGAATTAGCTCGACTCCAGAATTACCAACAAGCCGCGGCTCGCTACTATGATTCCCGAATCAAAACTCGGAGGTTTCAAGTAGGAGAGCTCGTCTTACGGAAAGTGTTCGACCATAAAAAGGAAGAAAACGCTGGAAAATTAGGAGCGAAGTGGGAAGGTCCTTACCAGGTCACCGACATCGTAAAGGACGGGGTCTACCGACTCAAGTCGGTGGAAACCCAGAAGCCCGAACTACGACCTTGGAACATCATCAACCTCAAAAAGTATTTCCACTAGGAGTACATCAACATAATCGAACTACGAAATGGCTTGATCCCCTAAAAGGGTACGTAGGCAGCTCGACTTCGAGCGCAGCCACCCCCCAAACACAAAGCTCTCACCGAGCTCGACAACTTCTGACTAAGTCATACTAGCTTATCTTTGTGAAATCAAAATAAGTCTTCTAATCAAACGTCTCTTCCTGTTAGAGCCATTATGTTGATATGAAATTATCTCGTCCAACGGACCAAAGTGATATGAAATTATCTCTTCTATAGCAAAGTGATATGAAATTATCCCTTCCCAAAACAAGTGATATGAAACTATCCCTTCCCGAAACGAAGGAAATGAAATTATCTCTTCTAAGTCAAAGCGATATGAAATTATCCTTCCCAAGTGACCTGAAATGGCCTCTTCCAGATAACAAGACGATATGAAATTATCTCTTCAAAGCGATATGAAATTATCCCTTCTATAACCAAGTGATATGAAATTATCCCTTCAAACAAGCGACCTAGAACGGTCCTCCCGCTTCGAACGAACTGAAATGATCGTCCCAAAAACAAGCGACCTAGAACGGTCCTCCCACTCCGAACGAACTGAAATGATCGTCCCAAAAACAAACGACCTAGAACGGTCCTCCCACTTCGAACGAACTGAAATGATCGTCACAAAGAAAGAGATTCAGAATAATCTCTCCAAAAAACATACAATTCTTCCAAAGCCTCATACGGATTAAAAGAATCGGGGGGGCTGCCCCACCCCTTAAGCAAATAACGAGGTCAAGACAGCTAATCAAGCATGCGACCTCTACGTACTCCAAGTCGGATCTTTGTAAGTTTACTTCGATTCGTTTTCATACTTAAAACTTCTCTTCAGCGATTAAGCCTGAATCCTACATCACGAAGTAGTCTCGCTCCAGACTATTCCTAGCAGAAAGCTCGAGCTCAAATATGAGTTAGTTAAGGTTCATAAAGAACTACCTAAGGCAACTCAAAATAAGTTGTCCGATCGATTCCCTCTAGAAAGGGTCGAATCGCCACAATGGCTCAGATTTTATGTGAAGGCATCAAAACAATGAAGTCTATGCTAAGGCATGAAAGATTTTAAAAAAAAAAAAAGTAGAGGACACGATATCCTCGAATTCGAACAGAAAATTAAAGCCCCCTTGGGCAACCAAAGTCTGAAAAAGAAATTAAAAGCCCCCTCGGGCAACAAAAAGTCTGAATTAAAAAGCCCCCTCGGGCGGAAACAGATAAAAAGGACTAAAACTGCTTGGAAGGAGAGGAAGCCTCGTCTCGATCCCCTGTCTGACCATCGGTCGCCCTGTCCTCCTCGAGTTGACCCTCGACCTCATCGCTAACTCGCGAATTAACTCCGGTTGGGAGGTTCGACCCTTACTGATCAAGGCGAGTAGCCGCCTGGCTTAAAGGGCGCGCAAGGATCACGGAGTCGTCCGACATCACCGGCAAATTTAGCTTGCTGATACTGAAGTCCGACACCGCCGCAGCGTCCATCTCCTCCGTGGCCAATCTTTTCTTCTCGGCCAAATTCATCACCTCCTTGGTCAGGTCCAGTTCACCAGAGGCAAACTCGGCGATAAGCGCGATATTAGCCAAGGCCTCCTGGAGCCTCATCTCAGCGCTCACGGCGACCTTCCTCCGGCTCTCTTTCGCTGCGATCCCCTCGAGAATCTTAAGATATTCACCGTTTAGCCCTTTTCTCGCCTCATGGGCTGCCATCTTAACATCAAACTCTCGGTCGGCGAGAACCTTATCCAGATCAGCCTGGCATTGCGCAGCCCGCACGTCCGCAACCGAAACCCGATCCAGAGCGCCCTGTAACTCCCCATCCAGGCCGCCCGCCTTCTTCCTTAGATCCTCTTCCCGAGCCAAGGCCCCCTGCAGCTGCGCTTTCAGGTCGCTGACCGTTTTCTTAACGGTGTCGTGCTCGCTCACCTGCGGTATCTCTCGCAGCTCGCGCTCGGCCCTAGCCGCGAACCTATTCGCAGCCTCCAAGGCCTACAAAAGAAAGAGGAAATGTGTGAAGAAAGTTAAGCACGAAACAAAACGAAAGGAAGAAATCATTACCTTCCCACAAGCCGCCATCATCTCGGTATAAGTACCACCAAGAGCCATATCCCCGACGGCCGGGAGCTGAATACCTGCCGGCTTAAAATGCCTTAGCAGATAGGCAACACCCGTTGGGTCGTCCGCAATCGGGCATTCCTTCTGGTGCCTAAAGCGCCAGTTGAAAGACCCCGAGGACCCAGAGGAAGCAGGCCTCGCCTCAACACTCTGGCCCGATCTTCTCGAGCTCACCTCTGCGTCAGTCCTTCGACGCTTCGCCGCCGGAGGAGGACCGCCTCGACTCCGGCCGTTCGACCCTCTCGAACCATTCGACCGAGAGTTGCGCAAGGCAAGCTCTTCAGACGGGGCCCGAACCGGCTCCTCACTGGCCGGAATAGGAGGTAAATCCTCCGCCTCCACGTCTGCCTCTCCGGATCCTGCAACCACGGGAGAAACCCGAACAGGGTTAGGAGGAGGGATCGAAGGAGGAGGAGGAGGCCCCTCGTCCATGGCAAAAAGAAGGGCGTTGCTCAAGTCGCCAGCCTTCATTTTCTTTGCCAAATCAACGGGATCTTTCCCGTTCCG
Source organism: Orychophragmus violaceus (assembly GCA_030180135.1). Classification (NCBI taxonomy): domain Eukaryota; kingdom Viridiplantae; phylum Streptophyta; class Magnoliopsida; order Brassicales; family Brassicaceae; genus Orychophragmus; species Orychophragmus violaceus. The sequence goes on along the minus strand of CM058232.1, from coordinate 67,675,281 downwards.
ACGGCTGCTAGATCTTCGCGACATCTTTTCAAGAGAAGGGGTGCTTGCAGTAGAACTATCGTCCGAAACAGGTCGATCTGCAAATGAAACATATTCGGGTCAGCCCGGCAAACGAAGGGCATAACGCGCGATGACCCCCCCAGAAAGACTAACCGGAACACTTACTTTCTTTAGTCCGCTCGATAATCCGAAGCGGAGCCTGAACGACTCGAGTCAAAGCAGGCTGGCGAAGGAGGTGTGATTCGTCTCGCAAAAGACGAGGTTGGTATAGAGGAGGTTGTCGAGCAGCAGGACCTAAAGCGGCTCGGATTCGCTGATCCGTGAAGTTACACCAACGAATATCTCCTCTCTGTAGGCGAGCTATCAAACTCGATGTAGTCGGGTCCAAAGGTAATGACTCAGGAGCCTCTGCAATGGAACCAAAAAGGTCATTAGCAAACAGCTCGGTATCAATAAAAGACGCCGCGGCAATTAGGGAAACTATTAAGCCCTATAAGCTGACCAATGTTAGCTGCCCATCTCGTCGGGATAACCGAGTAATCAAAATCCTCGACCGAGTGATGGTTGACCCTGAAGTAGAAGTATTTACCCTTCCACACATCCCTCGTCGGGGTCTCATCAAGGATCTTCCCATGGCGAGGAGAGAGGTAGTAAGTTCCGGGAAAACGAGTGTTATGTTTTACCGAACAAACCCTCATCAACTCCTCGACTCCAAAATTGATGCCTTCCTCGACAGCTCTAACCCCGAGCCCGACGACATACCGAACGAAATTCGGAGTCATCTGGTGAAAGGCCAGCTGGAGCTGAGCTAAAACCCATGAGATAATGCGAGGGATTGGAAAAAACAATCCGCATTTATCGAAATAGGTATAAGAAGCGCAACAATGGCCTTCGACGACAGTTTCCGGAGACATGTCCGGCGATGGGATAAGAATCTCCACCTCCGACGGAATCTGGCACTTCGTCCGCAATTTCCGTATTTGGTCAACAGTCAAACTGGACGGAGGATAAGGACCAACCGGACCAGCCGCCACAGAAGGACTAACCCTGGCTGTACTCTTTCGAACCATGATAGTTCGGAATATCAAAAGTTTCCTTCAAGGAAAGAGGGAAAACGAAATCTCTAGAGAGAGAAAATCTCGAAACAACGAAAAAGAGAATATGAGCAAGAGGCAAGAAGAGGATATAATGGAGGAGAGGAAGTTACCTTGACGATTCGCAATGTGAGCAGTAATGGGAATCGTGCTAGGTAACTTCCCCTTTTAAACTACCTCGTGCTCGAGATCTGTGGGATTTTTGGTATCCCACAATCCCAACCGCTCGATTTGAAATTTGTAAATAATCACGAAAAAAGATCGAGGCAGTTGTGATCCTTTGGTCCCGTGCGATCTCAACCGTCGATATAAGATCTATGAATGGGAAGAAAATAATCATTGGATTCGTCGCATCCAAAGCATGCACCTCTTCCCGAGAATGTCCACTGCCCATTAACCTCGACTTCTCGAATTCAATGGGCTGGGGGGGCTATTGTTGGTACTGGATTTCCCTCTAGGAAATCCGGCCCATTAACAGACAAGACAAAGGCCCGTAATTACGAGCCCATTCCAGAATCAAAGATAGACGGGAGAGTCAACTCTCTTGTTGGGCCCAAGCGAAGCAAGCGCCTTGGAGAGGCCCAGATGACGCCGAAGCCGGAGACGATCGAGCTCGAGCTCGGCTGAGGATGACGTGGAGATAGAGCAACTCGGTCTTCGTCAGTTCAACTGATCCGCACGAATCTCGGAGATCGTTACAACGACGAGGCCGAAATATCAGGACGAAGAGATGAGAGTGGAGACTATTTAAAGGAAGAAGTGGCGGCTCATTAAAGACAATTCCAACCTAGGCTAAGAACACTTCGACTAGATAGCTCGATTCCATACTTTGTACTCTCTTTTCGACTGTGTTTGTTCTATCTCGACGATCAATATCAATAAAGTCTTTGATTCATAGGAAACTATACCATTTCTATATCCAAAAGTCCAAATCCACGAATACAAATTCTTAGTGTGAATCCTGGATCTCACACCTATCAACGCTGAAACTGTTCTCAACATCAATATGTCTCATGTGACCAAGCTAACAAGCTCCAACTATCTCATGTGGAGTCTACAAGTCTGCTCATTCTTTGATGGTCATGGCTTAAGCGGCCATCTCGATGGCTCCATCACTGCTCCACCACTCACTGTCACCGTTGGACAAGTAACCACGCCAAATCCTGCGTATGTCAAATGGCATCGCCAATACAAGCTCATATACAGTGCCTTGATCGGCGCAATTACAACGACGCTTCAACCCATTGTTTCTCGCACCACAACTGCATCCCAGATTTGGGACAAGCTTGCTGCAACATACGCGAAGCCGAGTCGTGCCCACATCAAACAACTCAAGCAGCAACTCAAGAACTACACCAAGGGAACTAAAACAATTGACGAATACATACAAGGAATTACAAGTCGTCTCGACCAGCTTGCCATACTCGGGAAGCCTTACGACCATGAAGATGCGGTTGAGGTGATTATGGATGGTCTTCCCGAAGATTACAAGACGGTCGTGGATCAAGTTGAAGGGAAGGATACCCCACCCTCACTCACTGAAATCCATGAACGACTCCTCAACCAAGAGGCAAAACTTCTCTGTGCCTCTGCCTCCTCTAACACCTCTGTTTTCCCCATCTCGGCCAATAATGTTCAACAGCAGAACAACAACTCGTCTCGGTCGTACTCCTCAGCAAACAACAACAAAAACACAACCCGCTACAACAACAATCGATCATTCCAGATTAATGGTCGAGGGTGTTGGAATTGTGTCCAATAATCTCGGTACTGTCTCTAGAAAGTAAGAGTATGTCAATGATCAGACATAAGTCATATAATACTGGGGGTCATGATGGCTTGCTAGAGTCCGCTCATGATCTATAAGTCTTGGACTTATTGCCTTTATTATATGATCCCATATGGGTCACACGCCTAAGCTAGCAGGAAAATGTGTAGGAACGGTTTAACAGAAGTACGGTAAAAGTGCTAGGCATTTACTGTACTTAGAGAGAATAAATGGTTTTAGCCACTGTGTGTCGATCGATGCACAAGGCGTGTCGATCGACACAGTGCGAGAACGCCGTCGAGTTAATTGGTATTTGGGCCAAAGGCCCAAACGGAACTGAACAAGTTTTATAAATAAAACTTGAGACGAGTTCAGGCCATTAACCCTAGCCAGCCGCGAGCCTCCTCTCTCTCTGCGCCGATTCCCTACTGGTCTAGCAGCCGTTTTTCTGTGATCGCGTGTGTGAGCCTTTGGAGGATTCATCTCTCGGTGTTTCTCTGATCTCTGACCTGTTCTCTCCTTCCGCTGCAATTAACAGGTAAAAGGTGAGATCATCAATTGTTTCTATTCGAGAAGAACCTAGATCAGCATGTTTAGGATAATCTGAATCAGAGAATTGAATCAGGATTCATCTAAACAATCCTTCAGTGGTATCAGAGCTATTGGTTCTGGTTTTTCTTGTTTAGATTCAAGTTTAGGATTGTTTTCTTGTTTAAGAAGTGTTTTGAATCAACTACTGATAAGAGAAATCACTTAAGCAACAAGGAATTGAAACCTAAACACACTTGAAATCGCAAATCCAAGCTATATTGATTTGGAATGCGATTTTCATAAAGAAGTATCGGCTGTGATCGCATGGATCGATCGATACGATCGCATGGATCGGTCGATACAACCGCGAGAGATCGACTGCAATCGCATGGATCGATCTAACGATCGCATGGATTTCGCATATCTCGGCCAAGCCTGCTCAACGTGTGAACGCATCGATCGATGCTGAGAGCATCGACCGATGCGATTGATGAATCGATCGATGCGGTTGATGAATCGATCGATGCGGTTGGTTCATCGATCAATACGGTTGGGTTTAAGGCTCGGTTTAAAATTTTTTATTAAAATTATAATCGTCGCGGTTTAATAAACAGAATTAATAATTTTATTAAGTTCTGGTTAAACCGGGATAAGAAATCCAAAGTCGAAAATTGGATTTTGTGCCTAAACCAGGATTTTCTAATTTGATTTGGTTGGACCAAATAAATTGAGAAAATCCGGTTTAGTAAATAACCGGTTGACAATTGTGGTCATCGTAGTAATTAAAATTTGGTTAGACCAATTTTAATGAACCAGACCGGTTATGTCATTTAATTGGACAATTGGGTCATGTCTTGGACATGGACCAATTATTGGGCCTCGGGCCAAGAAGTTAAAACAATTGGGCCAATTATTTGAGTCTTTCTTCAGATTAATTTAAAATTTATTTTATAAAATTATAAAGTCGATTTTAAATTAAAGTTTCCGAAATTTTGAAATTAGAAAGTTTCCAAAAATAGAAGTTTCTAGATTTGCATGTTTTGGATTTTAAGAAATTTCTAAAGTTAGAAAGTTTCCGGTTTTAGAAAGTTTCCAATTTTAGAAAGTTTCCAAAAATAGTAGGTTTCCAAAAATAGAAAGTTTCCCGAAATAGTAATCTTCTATTTTGGGAATGAAATTTTAATAAACCTACGAACCTCATATAATATCAAGCGTTGGATGTCTTGTCCAGTCTATGTCAGCTGTCGAAGCCCATTCAATTGTATTCATGGCCTTACAGTGTGAGGGTGTCTACTTTTGCGTGGATAAGACGGTTTGTGATTCATAAATGTCATTGGGAGTCCCAGACATTAATGATTACATGACTGTATAGTCTGGTTTTCTTGACTAGGCCATCGGGAGTCCCGGGCCTTGAGACATCAGAGTGGATTGGGCCTCGGGCCCAGATTCACAACCAAGAGTTATATCACGGATATAATTAGCCGATATAGGGCTTACCGATATAAGCTAAGGTTGGGTGACGGCCAGTGGCCCACTTTGATCTTAGTTATATGTGGATCTTGGAATCATTATATTCTATTGAGGGTAACTTATGTTATTGAATATAATGCGTGATTAATCATATTAAATTTAATACGAGATTAATCATATTGAACATATTAACTAAAATCCTTTTATCTTAATTTTCAGTTATGACTAGCACAAACAATCAAAACACTTTCTCGATCCGGTCTGTCCTTAAGATGGACAAGCTGAACGGATCAAATTTCTTGACTTGGTCGCGGAACCTGAGGCTAGTCCTCAGACAGGAGAGAAAGGACTATGTTCTTGAGAGAGCTCTCCCCGTGAGGATCGGGTCCAATGCCTCCCATGCAGTATATGATGCTTGGAATAAGCATTATAATGATGCGGTAGATGTGCGTGGTCTGATGTTGGCTACCATGGACTCAGATTTGCGGAAGCAATATGAGAACATGGAGTCGCCAATAGAGATGATCAGCAGCCTGAAATTGAAATTTCAGGAGCAGGTAAGAGTGGAGAGATACCAGTTGGTTAAGTCTCTCACTAGCTGCAAGCTACCAAATGATCATCCAGTGAGTCCTCATGTCAGTAAAATGATGGGTTACATTGATAACCTGAGGAAACTGGATTATCCAGTTAGCCAAGAATTGGCAACTGAGACCATTCTGCAGTCACTGCCGTCAAGCTATGATAAGTTCAGAAGGAACTATATCAAGAAAGGCTTAACGAAGACGCTGACTGAACTGCATGATATGCTCAAGACAGTTGAGCCAAACGTGAAGAGTACCCTGTACAATCTCATGAATGAGAAGGGTAGGTTTACTAAACCTAATGCTGACAAGGGTGAAGACAAAGTTGTCCAGATTTTGAATCATGGCAAGCGTGTGTCTTCTGAGCCCGAGTCAGATACCTCTTACGTTGGTAAGTGCTGCTACTGTAAGGAGACAGGGCATTGGAAGAGAAATTGCATTAAATTCATGGAAGATGATGAGGAGTTGAAGTTGATGTATGAGACTACTTCCTCAGGTATTCATGTTATTACTTCAAGTTCTACCTTAAAGGTATTGGATACTGGTTGTGGCACTGATATTTGTGATAATATGCAGAGCCTAAGCAACAGTAGAACGTTGAAGGAAGGGCAAGTGAAACTACATGTCTGGAAGGAGCTTGGGATGCTGCCTCAGCCGTAGGGTTTTTCACTCATAGATCCCTTTGAGGCTTGGTTTTGTATTAAGTAATTGCTACAATGTACCTGCTTTAAGTAGAGTTGTCTTTCATTTTCTTGTAAGAATTTGAATGTTTTTCATTTTGATAAAAGACAAGTTTTGTTCTTTTGATCTTAATGAAATATTAATTGTAGCACCCTATTCATGGAATGGGTTTTATATCTTAAACCAAAGTGTGCCTAAATGTAACATAAATACCGAATTGGTTTAAATCTGATGAATTAAACCTGATTTTTCTTGGCATAAAGTCTTGGTCACATAGAGTAAGTCGGATTCAGAAATCCCATAGTCATGGACTGTTGGGCTCATTTGATAAAATATCTTATGAGACTTGAATTCTGTTTACTAGACCAAAAGGTAAAGGGCCTATCTTAGCCGAGCTAGAGAAAGGCCCAAAGGCTTATTGGACCTGGAACATACTCATGTATGTGGCCCAATGAGCAGTAATGCCAGAGAAAAATCTCCTGTACTTCATTGTCTCTACTGATTACTTCAGTGAGTGTGACTGTGTTCATTTGATGAGACACAAGTCGGAATTCTTTGACATGGTCGAAAGAGTTCCAGAATGAAGTATAGGATCTGAATGACAAAAGTATTAAGACTCTGGATTAAATCACGAGTGAGAATACTTAAGTCATTGATTGTGTGATCATCTGAATGAGTGTGAAATCGTTTCACAGCTCATTTCTCCTGAAAACCTGAAGGTTTTTCTGTGAGAAAGAATCAGATCTTATTAGAAATGATTAAAGATGAGTCACACGAATCTTCCATGATATTATTTAAGAATAACGCTCTAGAAATATCTAAGTTTACGCTGAAAAGGTTCCACCAATATCAGTTGAAAGACACCACGTAAATGTGGATTGGAATCGATCCAAATTCGTCTTTACTGAATATTTGTAGTTGAGCTACTTCGCTGGTTGTCCTAGGGAAACTAAGGCTTGTTACTTTTACGTCCATTCTGTTTTCTAAGAAGGGAAGTTACTTTCCAAGAAGAACAGTGGGAGTAAAAGTATAACTCGAAGAAATTCGAGACATACAGGAGGCTGCTCAACCTGTTGAGGGAGAGCAACGGATGGATTTACAGATTCCTGTAGAATCTACACCTGTGGAGCCTGAAGTTCGCAGATATGAATGAATCAGTTACTAATCCGAGAGTGATTTCTTGTCATTAGTTGAACCTGATAATCATTGAAATCTGCACCTGTGGAGCCTGAAGTTCGCAGATATGAATGAATCAGTTACTAATCCGAGAGTGATTTCTTGTCATTAGTTGAACCTGATAATCATTGAAATCTGCACCTGTGGAGCCTGAAGTTCGCAGATATGAATGAATCAGTTACTAATCCGAGAGTGATTTCTCGTCATTAGTTGAACCTGATAATCATTGATAGTTCGCATGATCTGATGATCATTGAAAGCGACGAATCTGCGAAATTCAAAGAAGCGATAGTGAACCCGAACTCTCCGAAAAATTACATTTTATGTAAGTTAGCTTCATCGATCCATTCATGGATGGAAGCAAACATATCGGAGTTGGAATCTTCGTTCTGTTGAAGTAGTCAAGGTTTTGACTTGAACAGGAACGAATTGGAACTGTGCGTTTACTAATAGATTGGTGGGAGCGATATTGCATTTCTCATATTGTATGTCGATGACATACTGATTCTCGGAAAAGACGTCCCAATGCTGCAGTCGGTTAAGGACTGGCTTGGGAGTTGGTTCTAATGATTGACATGGGTAAAGCCACGTATGTTTTTGGATTTTGGATCTAAAGATAGAGATCCGAAAGAGCTGGTAGGACAAAGTCAGGATTCTTATCCCGACAAAGTCCTACACGTTTTCAGCATTCCAAGAAGGGTTTTATGCCAATGTCACATGGCATTACGTTAAGCAAGACACAGTGTCCTACGATAACTGCTGAGCTTAAATGCATGGATAAGATTCCATATGCGTCGGCAATTGGATCTATCATGTATGCCATGAAACATACTTGTTTGATGTTGCTTTAATGTTAAGCAAGACAAGTAAAGACCAGTCAAATCCAGCAAAGAATCACTGGATTGCCGTAAAGAATGTCCTAAAGTATTTGAGAAATACTTAGGATAAGTTCTTGATTTACGGAGAAAGTGAGGTGCTACAAGTCGGTAGAGTCTGAAAGGCAAGTTTCCAATAGACAAAGATGATTTCCGATCACAGTCCGGTTATATCTTGTGTCTATCTGGCGGTGCAAGGCACTGTTGCTGACTCCATGACTTAAGCTGAACATTTCGCAGCTTGGGAAGTGGCGAAAGAGGTTGTTTGGAAAGAAGAGTTCGTCACTGAACTTGATGTGATTTCCAGCATAGATGAGACTAGCTGCACATCAGAGGTCCAAACACCTTGAGGATAGGTATAACCTATTCCGTGAGATAAATGACAGAGATGTTAAGTAGATCAGCAAGTTTCAACGAATGAGAACGTTGCTAATCTATTAACGAAGCCACTCCTTAGGCCTAAGCACGAGTCGCGGACTGTTGCTGTAGGATAAGTGAAATTAAGATGTAGTCTTAATTTCAGTGGGAGTTATTAAAGGGCTTTATTTAGTTATTGGATATGTTCTTGAAATAACATTTAAGATGTTTAATGAAATTATTATTTCAAGATTATTTTAACTGTGATGAAATAATCGTTCCAAAGTGATATAAACCATTTTATAGGTCATCGAAGTAAATGACTTGATCTTGAGTTATCAAAGTCATTTAGCTTGATCATGAGACCCTATATTTGATAAATGACTTATATCATTATGTCCCTAGTCGAAGGTTGTTGAAATTGGAACACCAACAACCGTGTGAGACTGGATTGGTACGTGACTTATGACAAAGTCTCAGTGTGTCATAGATGCGCGGCATCAAAGTCAGTACATAGGTGTATGTTGGGGAACATACGACCGGACAAGACCCGCTTATAAGAACTCTTCAGGATATTTATATCTGTGTCATAAGAGATTCTTACTACGACTATAGAGTATAGTCCTTAGACCTGAGTTCGCATGCATGTGACTGCACATGGACTAATGCACTTTGATCATTGTCTAACGCTGTCGTTCTGCGATAGTTATAAGGACCTTGTTTGGGTACATTATGAAATGAGTAGTATACAGTGATGGAACAAGACGGAATTTGTCCCTCCAATATAAATGGAGTGAATATCTCTAGGCCAATCGGAGATTTGAATACTGGAAAATGCATGGCCATGCTCAAACGGACTGTCCCGAGTCGTTTGGATTGTCAGTATCGAATCAGAGTCCGATGAACAAGATTAGGCTTTATAAGGATGACACTAATCTTGCCTTATGACTAATCGAGATATTGAGACAAAAGGATTATGAATACAGAGATTCCAGTACAAGTGGGAGATTGTTGGAATTGTGTCCAGTAATCTCGGTACTGTCTCTAGAAAGTAAGAGTATGTCAATGATCAGACATAAGTCATATAATACTGGGGGTCATGATGGCTTGCTAGAGTCCGCTCATGATCTATAAGTCTTGGACTTATTGCCTTTATTATATGATCCCATATGGGTCACACGCCTAAGCTAGCAGGAAAATGTGTAGGAACGGTTTAACAGAAGTACGGTAAAAGTGCTAGGCATTTACTGTACTTAGAGAGAATAAATGGTTTTAGCCACTGTGTGTCGATCGATGCACAAGGCGTGTCGATCGACACAGTGCGAGAACGCCGTCGAGTTAATTGGTATTTGGGCCAAAGGCCCAAACGGAACTGAACAAGTTTTATAAATAAAACTTGAGACGAGTTCAGGCCATTAACCCTAGCCAGCCGCGAGCCTCCTCTCTCTCTGCGCCGATTCCCTACTGGTCTAGCAGCCGTTTTTCTGTGATCGCGTGTGTGAGCCTTTGGAGGATTCATCTCTCGGTGTTTCTCTGATCTCTGACCTGTTCTCTCCTTCCGCTGCAATTAACAGGTAAAAGGTGAGATCATCAATTGTTTCTATTCGAGAAGAACCTAGATCAGCATGTTTAGGATAATCTGAATCAGAGAATTGAATCAGGATTCATCTAAACAATCCTTCAGAGGGCATCACACTAACTGGTCAAACGGACGTACTGACATGCGCTCACCAAGGCCTTACTTAGGCAAATGTCAATTCTGCTATGCACAAGGACATAGTGCGAGGAGATGCCCGCAGCTTCAATCTGTCCAAGTCGCTGCTCACCCGACATCTTCCAGTCCGTTTCGTCCATGGCAGCCACGCGCAAACCTGGTCACCAACACACCGTACACAGCAAGCAATTGGCTTCTTGACTCAGGCGCTACTCATCATATCACATCCGATCTGAATAACATGTCACTGCATCAGCCGTACCAAGGTGGAGATGAGGTTCAACTAGCTGATGGGTCCAGCATATCGATCACACATACGAGTTCCAAATCTCTTTCCTCACATATTAAACCCATTGTTTTAGATAAAATCCTATGTGTTCCGGATATACGAAAGAATTTGATCTCCGTTTATCGATTGTGTAACACTAATGATGTCTCTGTGGAATTCTTCCCTGCTTCATTTCAGGTGAAGGATCTCAGTACGGGGGTCCCATTACTCCAAGGGAGAACTAAGAACGAGTTATATGAGTGGCCGGTATCGAGTTCACAAGCTACTGCACTTCTCTCAAGCTCCGGACCAAAGACAAGTTTGCAAGCTTGGCATTCACGCTTGGGCCATCCCGCATCTACTGTTTTAAATTCTGTTATTTCAACTTTCTCAATTCCTGTTTCCTCTACCACTCAAACACATTTCTCTTGCACCGATTGCCTTATTAATAAAAGTCACAAACTACCTTTTTCAAACTCGTCTATAAACTCAAACCGACCTCTTGAATACATTTTTTCGGACGTGTGGACGTCACCCATCCTCTCCATTGATAACTACAAATACTACCTTGTCCTCATTGACCACTTCACGCGATATAGCTGGCTGTTTCCGTTGAAGAAAAAGTCTGATGTTGCGATCACATTCAAGACGTTCAAAAGTCTAGTTGAGAACCGGTTACAAAGTCGGATTGGTACGCTATTTTCAGATAATGGAGGTGAGTTCATCGCTATACGTGACTATCTTGCGACAAATGGGATTACACATCTTACCTCACCCACACACACACCAGAACATAATGGAATATCGGAAAGGAAGCACCGACATATTGTTGAGACTGGTCTCACTCTCCTGTCAAAATCATCTACACCAAAAGCGTACTGGCCATATGCATTCGCAACGGCCGTATATCTGATCAACCGGTTGCCAACACCGGTACTAACGATGAGTTCTCCGTTCAAGAAATTATTTGATCAGCAACCAAACTACGAGAAGTTGAGAATCTTTGGGTGTTTATGTTTCCCATGGTTGAGGCCATACACAAGTCATAAGTTGGACGACAGATCTCTGGAGTGTGTTTTCCTTGGATACTCAACTACACAAAGTGCGTATCACTGTCTTCATATCCCGACAGGCCGTATCTACACTTCATGTCACGTAAGATTTGAAGAAAACAGCTTTCCATTCTCCACTACGTTCACGAAGAAGATGCTCACGGACTGTGTTGACGGCAATAGTACAGCAGTAACACCATCAGTGATAAAAGTGCCTCTCCTCCGTGCCACTCATCAAACTCGCAATGGACCTCCGCACTTGGATCCTCACCACACTCCGACATCAACATCATTGCCACAACCACCAGAACACACTCAGGTATTTAAATCTCCACCATCTTCCTCTCTTCTCTCACCATCGGAGCCCACTGCTCCTTCTGAAAATGTGCTGCAACCCACAGCACATCATAATCCCCTGCAAAATACAGAGCCCACTGCTCCTACACAAAATCAGTTGCAACCCCCAACTGAGCCTCAGTCACTTATAAATGCCCCCACTCACAACCAAGCCGTGTCTACTAACCAAGGTATAACCCACCAGCCTCAAAATCCACCACCCGAAAAACCAACGCAGTCACTAAAACCAAATCGCCACAAAATGAAAACAAGGGCCAAAAACCATATTTTTAAACCGAAACGAAAGTTTACTCTTCATGTTGCAGGAACAATGATGACTGAGCCCGAACCATCAACAATAACTCAAGCACTACGAAGTGAAAACTGGAGACGTGCATGCTCGGCTGAGTTTGATGCTCTTGCTTCAAACCATACTTGGGATTTGGTACCACCTCAACCAAATCAAAATCTGGTTGGGTGCCGCTGGATTTTCACGACAAAGTATCACTCAAATGGTGAATTGGAACGCTACAAAGCTCGACTCGTAGCGAAAGGATATACACAGCAGTACGGCTTGGATTATGCAGAAACGTTCAGTCCGGTTATTAAGACAACAACAATTCGAATTGTCTTACATGTTGCGACGACAAGATCATGGGCTATTAAACAGTTGGACGTCAACAACGCATTCCTTCAAGGAGAACTCAGCGAAGAGATTTATATGTCACAGCCACCTGGCTTCATTGATCAGGACAGAGAATCATTTGTGTGTCGATTGCGCAAGCCAATTTACGGACTCAAACAGGCCCCCCGAGCATGGTATACTTCTCTCAAGAACCAACTTCTAGATATTGGCTTCCTCTCTTCTATGGCTGATACATCTCTCTTCATCTACTTGCTGGGAAATTGTATCACCTACGTACTAGTCTACGTGGATGATATCATCGTGACTGGAAGCAACAACGAACATATCTCGCATGTTCTCCAAAGTCTGTCGGATCGATTCTCCATCTAGGAACCAACAGACCTCCATTACTTCCTAGGTGTTTAGGTTACTCGCCCAGCCTCTAGTTTGCATCTTACACAGCAGAAGTACACACGAGATCTCCTCCACAAGTATAACATGATCGACTGCAAACCGGTAACCACTCCACTACAAACATCACCCAAGCTATCGATCACAGATGGAGATTCACTAGAAGACCCCACAGCGTTTCGCTCTTTAGTAGGAAGCTTGCAATATCTTGCCTTCACTCGTCCGGACATATCATACGCAGTCAGTCGTCTGTCCCAATTCATGCATCAGCCTTCAGATCAACATTGGGCAGCCTCAAAGAGAGTTTTGAGGTATCTAGCAGGAACAAGGGATTATGGAATCACACTCTACAGAGACTCACCAAATGTTCTTCATGCGTTCTCGGACGCGGATTGGGCTGGAGATACGGATGATTTTGTCTCAACAAATGGTTACATTCTCTACATTGGTAGAAACCCGATTACTTGATCTTCAAAGAAACAGAATGGTGTTGATAGATCCTCGACAGAGGCGGAATACAGAGCAGTAGCCAACACAGCAGCAGAAGTTCGGTGGGTTTGCTCGTTACTTACAGACCTCCAGATCTACTTGCCCACCATGCCGGTAATATACTGTGATAACGTCGGTGCAACCTATTTGTGTGCAAATCCGGTGTTTCACTCACGAATGAAACACATTGGGCTCGACTATCACTTTGTGAGGAATCATATACAAGCAGGAATGTTAAGAGTATCACATGTCTCCACACATGATCAGCTAGCCGATACACTGACAAAGCCTCTACCACGTTCCAAGTTCCAACAAGCATGTTCCAAGATTGGATTTTTCAAGAAACCTCCATCTTGAGGGAGCGTATAAGCCACATAAGTATAGTAAATATTTAGCAGTAATGTCTAATTGATTCTTCCCTGGTTTGCTTTCGTAGAACTTGTATAAAACCTTGTACATTCTCTTATTGTAATAACACAATAATATCAAATATCTTATAGAACCAACCTCAACTCAAATAAATATTACAAATGCCTTATTCCATGATTTTTATTTACGGCCAATACCTCCAAAAATAGTTCAACTAACCACTATTGCAAATGAACCTCCGCGCTTGCGCGGAGGAGGGGGGTGAAATCAACTATTAGTGGAAATGAAAATCCCGTCTGGTTTCAAAACCCGGTGAATTCCATCTAGAGTAGCCATGACTTTGGTAAAGTTTTCTTGACGTGGATTCCATGGGTCACCAACATCCACAAACAGCAAATCCTTCACGAAATTGATTACCAACCAAAAAAAAGAGAGCAAATCATAAGCTTTCTCTCGTTAAGTTTCAAGAGGTGTACACTTGGAAACCACATTCGCAAAACACGTTAAGTCTTAAACAAAAAATAGCCTAAAAAGAAGTGAAGCTGAGTTATAGGTTTTATCATAGTCCCTTTCTCAACATCCACTCCAAAACACTCGCTGTTGAATGGGAGGTCCAGCATGTGAGCTTGCCCCACTTTCAATTCTGAACATATCAAAGTCTCACGTCAGATATATAGACGTTGAGTGTAAGATCCTACGAACTTTTGGTTCAGCCAGCAAATAAAAAAGACTAGTGAAGTTGTCAGTTTCACAAACAATACCTGTGTACCCTTTCGAGACCAATCGAGTCTACATCTTCTCAACCGCAACAGAAGATAAATCAATTCACGTGATATCAACAATCCCATCCTTATACAGCTATTCACACAACAGAGAGGAGTTCCCACATCCCAATTCCAAGACCTTTATTATAACACAACAGAGAAGATCAAAATCACAAATTTACACAATAAATTTAAGTTACGGGTCATTAATGTTGTTCGATATAGGTTTATCACCCATCCATAAGGTTATTGGAAATCTTACCAAATTCAACAATTACATTTCGGCCCAATAGATGAAGCCCGTTAAGGAGTCAAACGGTCCAACAAGAAATCAGCCTTCACACGCTATAAATAGGACCCTTCACTTTTCATTTTAGACATTGTATTCTACAAAGGCTCCGAGCTACTCATATAAAGCTCCGAGCTCAAGCAACATTACCATCTTGTTCCTTGTTCGGCTTCGGCCTTAATATTAATAGAACAGTTTCCGACCTCACTTAAAGTTTATCTCTCACCTCGTAGTTCGGACTTCTCCGATCGTAACCCTACTTATTTGGACTAGATCGAAATTTTGAAACAACAATTGGCGCCGTCTTTGGAAAATTCGAGAGACTTTTCAATACTCTAAGACGAAGGCGACATGACAGGACCACCCTCAGCCAGTGATAGCTCCGAGAAGATACCGAACCCGTTACCGCCGAGCTCAGCCCCTCCGAACTCGGCCGAAAGAACGGACTTGCCGCCCCCACCAGCCAATACCTCAAACCCAAACCCTCGCGCCCCCTCAGGCCCCTCCAATGCCATTGAGCCCAACATCGCACTAACCCGCACAAAGATGTCAATGGTCAACAGCCCAGTCAATCAAACCAGGATAATGGACACGCACGGGGACGTCAGACCAATAAATCAGGCCTCGAACATTCCTACCCTGAATCAGCAAGACATTTCTTCTCTTGTAAGGATCTTGATGGCGCAGGTCGACGAGCTGACACGATGCTACAACAATCGTTTGGAACAACTTGTAAACGCTCAAAATATATGCCGCGAGCAAATCAACACCCTCCGAAAGATCGAACGCTAGGAACCTCAAGATACAAAAGGTTTTGTCTCACAGCTCCAAGGGACTCCGATCCACACGATCCCGAACGTAACCCCTGGATCGCGCGAACGACCATCCCCACCTCGGACAACATCGTTAACCAAACCAGGAACAAATCAAACAACGTCTACCGAGCCGACACAACGAGGGGAAGGACCAAGCAGCATCAATGAAATTGAGCTATTAAGAGCGCAACTAAACCGCATGATGTCCAAAGTCCACAAGGTGACCAACGTGGCCCCTGAGATCGACCGAGTCCTGAAAGAGACACAAAATACACCATTCACGAACAGAATAACAAGAACATCAGTCTGACACCCTAGAAATATCAAACTACCCACATACGATGGAAGCTCGGACCCACGGCATTACCTAACAGCCTTCAGCATCGCGATGGGACGAACCCAGTTCTCCCCCGAGGAGCGCGACGCCGGAATTTGCCAGCTCTTCGTCGAGAATCTGAACGGTGCCGCCCTCAACTGGTTCTCGCGACTGGAAGCGCACTCCATCGACAAGCTATAAGCAGCTAACAACCACCTTCCTAAAGCATTACTCCATGTTCATCCAGGAAGGGGCTTTGAGCGCCGACCTATGGGCAGTAAGCCAAGGACCAAACGAATCCCTTAGATCGTACATTTATAGATTCAAAGCTATCGTCTCAAAAATCTCGGTGACAGATAACGAGGGACTACCAGCGCTTTGAAATAGACTCTGGTACGAATCGCCGTTTCGCAACGAGCTGGCCCTGAATAAACGACAAACTCTCGAAGATGCCCTCCACCGAGCTGCCGTCTTCGTCGAAATAGAAGAACATAAGGAGCTGCTCGCTAAGGAGCTGCTCGCTAAGAAATTCGGACCATCAAAACCCTCAAAAGGGAAGGAATCGACACCAGAATACGTCGAGCCGCGCCAACACTACAACCAAGAATACAAAAACTCAAAAAGGAAGGCAAGAAAACTGCGACCTACTACGTCAACGAGCACGACCTACTGAGCAGTCCGCAAAACCGAACCAAAAACAAAAGCACCAACGCAAGTGACAAAGAAAAGCCTTTCTGCACATACCACCTAAGGCCAGGACACGACACCAATGACTGCCGCCACCTGCAAAACTTCCTACTCGGAGAATACCAAAAAGGAGACACGAACATAACGAATCGAAATATGCAAGCAACGCCTGCCGAAAACCAGACAAGGGACGACGGCGGCCGAGTTCCAACTCGTCAGGGGAAAGAACATGAAGCATGGGAATGCACAGCGGGAAGAACAAAAAAATGCCGACGCAGAGTCACACAAACGTGCATAGGCGTCACACGAAGAAGAAGGGACGCCTCCACCAAGGAAGCACATCAACATGATAGTCGGAGGATTTACCGACTTCAACAACTCGACACGCCCCACATCAAAATCCAGCCAGGAAATGAGCGCCCAGCCGAGAGAAGATGAGAATCACGACGGCAAAACAAGCAACAAAAATAAGGTCACCTTCACCACGCAATGCGAAGGAAAAACGGGTAGGTCGCACGATGACCTGCTCGTCATCAAGCTTCGGATAGGCATGTAGGAATTTGTAGCAGTTCTAATCAGGATTAGCAACCCTTAGTATAAATTCCAAGCCTAGGATCTTGGGTTCAGTATATTGAATCTAGAGATCTCGAAGTTACCTGGTGATTAGCAGCGGAAGGTTTGCAAGTAATCAAGATTCTTAGCGCCTCAAATGCTGCGCCTCTACTGGTATCCACACGCACACAAACTGAACAGGTGGGATGCTAGTGCCTTGAGAGATCAAATCTCTCCAGAGGTTCTCTATTTCTTTTGGTGGCTGTGAATTAGGTTAGATTTTGTGTAAAAGTCGACCATATATCTTATATATATGTTAACTTATACCACGACCTGATTAACCAACGATTAAACCAAAGTTAATCGGGTCATTCACGATCTTTGTCGATCGATGCACCTCGTGTGTCGATCGACACAGCCTCAGAAACACGTTATTGAACGCATATCAAATATGCATTCATAAGATCATTACATTAATGATCAACCTCATATTCTATGTCCAGTTTGCTTAGGTGTGTGACCCTGTAGGATCATATAACACTAGCAATGAGTTGTAAACTCATTGATCACAAGTGGCTTCTAGCAAAGCATTATGATTTCCCAGTATTATATGATTGTCTCATCTCGACAATACAACTCTCACTTAGAGTAAGTACAATAGATTTCAGGACATTCCCAACAATCTCCCACTTGTATTGGAATCATCTATTCCTATAATCCCTTTGTATCTATATCTCGATCTGGCATAAGGAAAGAACTGTGTCATCCTTATTTAGCTAGATCATGTTTATCAAACTCTGATTTATACCGATAAGATAAACGACTGACAATCACCTCGTTTGAGCGCGGCCACACATTTCCAGTATCAAATCTTCGATAGGCCCTGAGATATTTATCTCCTGTTATATAGGAGGTACAAATCCCATCTCGTTCCATCCATGTCTCTTTCATATTTCATGGTACGCCCAATCAGTGTCATTATAGTCACCAGTTACGGCTGACGTTTGACAAAGTCAAGACGGACCAATCCATATGTAAGAAATCATGATGAACTCAGGTCTAAGGACTACACTCTATAGTCGTAATGAGAAACTCTTATGACACTCATATAACCATCTTGTAGAGTTCTCATCAATGGGTCAAATCCGATCATGTGTTCTCTAACACATATCTATGTGGTTGACTTTAATACTCTTATTAATGACTCCATGAAACTTAGTCATCAGTCACCTCACATACTAGTCTCACGCGGTTGTTAATGTCCCATTTTAACAACCTCGACCAGGGACCATTATAATTTATGTCATTTATTGCTTATAGGGTTTCATGATCAAGTCACATACTTGATGACCTATAAAATGTCATAAATTACTTTACGACAATTATTTAATAACACAATTAAATAATACTGAAACAATTTCATTAAAATAACATAACCAAATTATGTTTCACGAACATCATGTTATAACTAAAAACCAAATACAACTCCCACTGAAATCAAGATCATATCTTAAGAAATCTAACGCCTATAGCAGCAGTATGACTCTCATGCTTAGGCCTTGGGAGAGGTTTGGTCAGAGGATCAGCAACATTCTCATCCGTCGGGACTCTGCTGATCTTCACATCTCCTCTGTTAATGATATCACGGATAAGGTGATATCTCCTCTCTATGTGTTTGGACTTCTGGTGTGACCTAGGTTCCTTTGCTTGCGCAATGGCTCCATTGTTGTCACAATACAAAGCCACTGGCTCAGAAATACTAGGAACCACACCAAGTTCAGTGATGAACTTCTTGATCCAAACATCCTCCTTTGCAGCTTCAGAAGCAGCGAGGTACTCAGCTTCAGTCGTGGAATCTGCTACAGTGTCCTGCTTGGAACTCTTCCAACTAACTGCACCGCCGTTCAGACAAAAGACGTAACCAGATTGTGATCGGAAATCGTCTTTGTCCGTCTGAAAACTTGCGTCTGTGTAACCACTTACTACCAGCTCATCACTTCCTCCGCACACCAAGAATTTATCCTTAGTATTTCTCAAATACTTCAGAATGTTCTTGACAGCTGTCCAGTGACTTTCACCTGGATCAGATTGGTATCTACTCGTCATGCTTAAAGCACAAGCAACATCTGGACGAGTACAGAGCATGTCATACATGATGGATCCTAAGGCCGAAGCATAAGGAATCCTACCCATGCGTTCTCGCTCAGCAGGTGTCGCTGGACACTGCTACTTGCTGAGACTTATGCAATAAAACATCGGTATGAAGCCCTTCTTGGAATCATGCATACTGAATCTGTGTAAGACCTTATCGATATAAGTATCTTGACACAATCCAATTAACTTGTTTAATCTATCTCTATAGATTCTTATTCCAAGAATGTACGCGGCTTATCCCATGTCTTTCATTGAAAAACAACTTCCGAGCCAAGTCTTGATAGATTGCAACAACGGAATGTCATTTCCGAGAAGAAGTATGTCATCCACCCACATACAATAAAAGAAATGCAACTGCGCTCCCACTAGTCTTCTTGTAAACACACGGTTCCTCTGCGCTTCTGATGAAATCAAACTTTTTGATTGCTTCATCAAAACGAAGATTCCAACTCCGAGATGCTTGCTTCAATCCATAAATGGATCGATGAAGCTTACATACCTTCCTAGCAGCATTAGGATCGATGAAACCTTCAGGCTGTGTCATGTACACATCCTCTTCCAGAATTCCATTAAGGAAAGCTGTTTTCACATCCATCTGCCAGATCTCATAATCATAATGAGCGGCTGTTGCTAGGAGAATCCGAATGGATTTAAGCATAGCGACGGGGGAATAAGTTTCTTCATAGTCAATACCATGAATTTGTTTGAAACCTTTTGCCACCAACCTTGCTTTATATATCTGAATATTTCCATCTACATCAATTTTCTTCTTGAAAATCCATTTACACTCAATGGCTTTTGCACCATCGGGTAAATCAACCAAAGTCCACACTTGGTTTTGTGACATTGATCCCATTTCGGATTCAGCGGCTTTCAGCCACTTTTCGGAGTCAGGGCTCATCATCGCTTCTTCGAAATTCGCGGGCTCGTCACTGTCAATGATCAACAAGTCATGACAATTAGTTACGAGAAATCCATATCTCTCAGGTTCGTGACGGATCCTTTCGGATCTGCGAATTTCAGCCTCTACAGGCGTGGTTTCTACAACTCTTTGTAGAACCAAATGTTGCTCTTCCTCAATGGGCTGAGCGGTTTACTGTGGCTCTCGAACTTCTTCGAGTTGTACTTTACTCCCACTGTTTCTCTTGGAAAGAAACTCTCTCTCAAGAAAGACGCAGTTCCGAGCAACAAACACTTTGTTCTCGGATTGGTTGTAAAAGTAGTAAGCCTTGGTTTCCTTAGGATAACCAACGAAGTAGCATTTATCAGATTTGGGTTCGAGCTTATCTGTAATTAACCGCTTAACATAAGCTTCACAACCCCAAATCTTCAGGAAAGACAAACTCGGAACATTTCCGGTCCACATCTCATGTGGTGTCTTTGTAACTGATTTTGATGGAACCCTATTAAGTGTAAACGCAGACGTTTCTAGAGCGTATCCCCAAAAGGATAATGGAAGAGAAGAGTGACTCATCATCGATCGAACCATATCTAATAAATTCCGATTCCTCCTCTCGGACACTCCATTCCATTGGGGTGTTCCAGGAGGAGTGAGCTGTGAAACAATTCCACAATCTCTTAGATGATCACTGAATTCTTGGCTTAAGTATTCTCCTCCACGATCTGATCGAAGAGCCTTGATGCTTTTGCCAAGTTGATTCTGTACTTCATTTTGGAATTCTTTGAACCTTTCAAAAGATTCCGACTTGTGTCTCATTAAATAGACATAGCCATACCTACTGAAATCATCAGTGAATGTAATGAAGTACCGAAAATTTCCTCTGGCACTTGTGCTCATTGGGCCACACACATCGGTATGTATAAGGCCCAATAGGTCACTGGCCCTTTCATTTTGTTTATTGAAAGGGGCCTTGGTCATTTTGCCTAGTAAACAAGATTCGCATTTCTCACATGATTCATAATCAAATGAGCCCAGAAGCCCATCACTATGGAGTTTCTGAATCCGTTTCTCATTTATGTGGCCCAAACGACAATGCCATAGAAAAGTCTGATTCGTGTCATTTGACTTGAATCTCTTGGTGTTAATGTTATAGATTGGTGTACTTTGGTTTAGAACATAAAGCCCATTCTCTAATGGACTGCTACCATAAAATATATCATTGTAATCAAAAGAACAACATTTATTCTTAATTGAAAACTGATATCCTTCCATATCCAAAACAGGAATAGAAATAATATTTCTGCTTATAGCAGGTACATAGTAGCAATTATTAAGTTCTAAAACCAAACCAGAAGGTAAAGACAAATTAAACGTTCCTACGGCTAATGCAGCAACTCTTGCTCCATTCCCCACGCGCAGGTCCACTTGTCCTTTCTCCAACGTCCTACTGTTGCTTAGGCCCTGCATATTTGTACAAATATGAGCACCACAACCGGTATCCAATACCCAAGAAGTAGAACCTGAAGTAGTAACATTTACTTCTATAACATAAATACCTGAAGATGAAGTCTCGAAAGTCTTCTTCTTCTTCTCTTCCAGGAATTTGTTGCAATTTCTCTTCCAATGTCCAAGCTCATTACAGTAATGGCACTTATCAGTCTCAGATGGGCCGGGCTTGGGTTTGGTAGCTGGCGCAGGCTTGTCCTGGTTCTCAACCTGGACGGCCTTGCCCTTTCCCTTGCCCTTGCCAAGTTTCTTAAACTTCTTGCCTCCTTGTACCATAAGTACGTTTGGAGTGCCCTTCTTTATATTAGGCTCAGCTGTCTTGAGCATGCCATGCAGTTCAGTCAACGTCTTCGTCAAGTTATTCATGTTGTAGTTCATAACAAACTGATCATAACTTGACGGCAGTGACTGCAAATTGATGTCAGTAGCCAACTCTTGGCTAATGGGACAATCCAGCTTCCCCAGGTTATCAATATAGCCCATCATCTTAATGACATGATGACTAACTGGACCGTCCTTTGGTAGCTTGCATTCAATGAGAGACTTAACCGTCTGGTACCTCTCAGTTCGTGCCTGCTCCTGAAACATACTTTTCAGGCTAGTGATCATCTCCATTGGCGACTCCACGTTCTCGTATTGCTTTTGCAAATCCGAGGTCATGGTAGCCAACATGAGACAACTCACATCGACCACATCATTAGAATGCTTATCCCAAGGACTCCTTTCTGCATGTGGAGCATTGACTCTTGGTTTTTCAGGGAGAACATTCTCCAGGACATAGTCCCTTTTCTCGTGCTTGAGAACAATTCTCAAGTTCCGATACCATTCAAGAAAATTCGATCCATTTAACTTGTCCTTCTCAAGGACGGATCGCAGGGAGAAAGTGTTATGATGAGTGTTAGTCATAGCTGAGATCAAAGAAAGGAAAAGGTTTAGTTATGATGTTCAAGAAATGAGAAATCTTAACTTATTAAGAAAACACGCATTATATTCAAACAGTGTTTCCTCAAATGAATATAATGATCCAAGACCCATACTTCACTAAACTTGTGTGAGCCACTGCTATCACCCAAATTTCAGCTATCTAGGTAAGCAACAACTTTGCTAGTTATATCCAATATAACTCTTGGTTGTGGATTGACATCTCATGTCCAATCCACCTGATGTCTCTGAGCCCAAAACGATTTTGATGGCCCATTCAAGTCCATCAACACGATTACTTCCTGTCTTACTTATGTAATTGTGGACACCTTGCACTGCAAGTCTATCACACAATGAAACAAGTCATGACAGTTGACAAGATCGGGAAGACATCAAAGATTACTTGATATTTGGTTGAGGAACGGAACCTTTAAAACGTTCAGTTTTACTATGTTTTAATTCTTCTAATTAAAGTGGTTCAACTTGGTTTGGTTCTGTGATTTCAGGTTCAATAACCTAAGCCAGCGGATCTTGTGTCGACCGACACAACTTTAGTGTCGATCGATGCAGATTAACCAAAACCAATTTGCGAAAACCGATCAATCCAATTGATCCGGTTTTATGATAAACGGTATGTGTTGATCGACACTACATTAGTGTCGGTCGATGCTAACCTTATCAACTCAATCGCAATAAACCGTTTTGCGGTTTAACCAATCTGGATAACCGGTCCAATCCAATTGAACCAATTATCTTGACCATAAGGTCTGTGTCGACCGACACAACTCTTGTGTCGATTGTCACAGTTAGGTTAAACCTAAATTTTATTCGAGTTATCCTTATGAGTCGATCGACACCGGATTGGCATCGATCGACACAGTGCGATAAACCCTAATCGTTTTCAAGCAAAAAACCTAAACTAGATTACTTTGATTAAAACGAGTTTTAGCATGCTTGTATCAACTATACAGTGATCTAGATTCAACTAATCTAATCAACATGCCACAGATTCAATAGAACCCTAAGGCTCTTATACCACTGTAGGAATTTGCAGCAGTTCTAATCAGGATTAGCAACCCTTGGTATAAATTCCAAGCATAGGATCTTGGGTTCAGTTATATTGAATCTAGAGATCTCGAAGTTACCTGGTGATTAGCAGCGGAAGGTTTGCAAGTAATCGAGATTCTTAGCGCCTTAAATGCTGCGCCTCTACTGGTATCCACACGCACACAAACTGAACAGGTGGGATGCTAGTGCCTTGAGAGATCAAATCTCTCCAGAGGTTCTCTGTTTCTTTTGGTGGCTGTGAATTAGGTTAGATTTTGTGTAAAAGTCGACCATATATCTTATATATATGTTGACTTATACCACAACCTGATTAACCAACGATTAAACCGAAGTTAATCGGGTCATTCGCGATCTGTGTCAATCGATGCACCTCGTGTGTCGATCGACACAGCCTCAAAACACGTTATTGAACGCATATCAAATATGCATTCATCAGATCATTACATTAATGATCAACCTCATATTCTATGTCCAGTTTGCTTAGGTGTGTGACCCTGTAGGATCATATAACACTAGCAATGAGTTCTAAACTCATTGATCATAAGTGGCTTCTAGAAAAGCATTATGATTTCCCAGTATTATATGATTGTCTCATCTCGACAATACAACTCTCACTTAGAGTAAGTACAATAGATTTCAGGACATTCCCAACAAGGCAAGCACGGAACGGCTAAAGCTTTAATCGACACCGGAAGCTTGATCAATCTCATCTTCAAGGAAACCTTGTAAAGGATGAAACTCAAAAGGTACATGGTAAGGATGCCGAAAAGAACCCTCACCGGCTTCAACAACGAAACAACAACAACAATCGGGATGATTCAACTACCAGTGCGTGCCGGACAAATCACGAAAGTCATCACCTTCCTCGTAATAGATCGACCAGCGAACTACCATGCGATTCTGGGATCCCCTTGGATACACGCAATAAAGGCAGTCGCTTCAACTTTTCATCAGTGCATCAAATTTCCGACTTCAAAAGGAACCTTCACGATATGGGGAGAACATAGGGCCCTAGAAACTGATTCGTCAAAACAAACACAAAACACCGACAACCCCCAACGACGCCCAGAGTCCAGGCGACCAAACGAGGAACTAGATACAAAGGAAGCAACGACTCAAGGCCCGACCCAGTAAACGAGACCCCTTCTCGTTCTTTTATATAAAACAAAAAAGGGGAGAAGACGAACTCCGATTCTAAAACTTGTAAAAGTAAAAGAACTACGCTCGACTTGATCTCTCATTCGAGAGTACGTATGCAGCCCATACAGGGCTCAGTCACTTCTCTATTTCAAAATTAAGCATATTTCTTTTCAAGAACATACTCGAAATGCTAACATCGAATGCTAACATCGACATTCTGGCCAAATGATTGATCTAATTAAACACGTCCCAAGACGCAGTGGCATCGCGCCATGTTGACAATTTTGACAGACCCGCATAAGTCCTTTAGAATAAGTTAAATAAGCCAAACCTCATTCGCACAACCCAATTCAAAGACTTTACAGGATAAGCCGAGCACGTACTCGCGCCTAAACCCAACAAATGACAGGATAAGCCGGGCCCAAGCTCGCCCCTACAAAAATTTGTATAAAAGACGAACACAGCTTTGTACTTAAAAAACCACAAACGAAATAAGCCAAGACCAAACTTGCTTATAGTAATGTTCGTAAAAACCGAACTCAACTTCGCATCAACCCAAAAAAAAAAGAAGGGGGGAAGAGGGAAGAGAACGAAACTAAAAGCTCACACCGGTAAAATCGAGCCCGAAACCCCCCCCCCCTCCCAAAACATCCACAAAAGGCATGGCGTGATAAGCAAAACACCCACTCACGTCAATGTGCTACCTCGAACATCCTCGCCAAAGGAAGGAAGGAGGAGCGAACAACAAAGCAAAAAAAAAATTAATATATACACAATCCAAGCACAACAAAAGCAAAGAAACTTCTTATTCATTCTTTGCTAAATACATGTGAAGAAGCGCAGCAAAAAAAAGAGGGGTGAGAAAAACGGGCGAATGTTCGATTTCTTGAAAGAAGACCTCGCAAACACCACGAATCTCTGTCAAACTCCACCAATGTAAAGACCAGGCAACCTCCCTCCTAACCAAAGAACTCAAAGAAGAACACTCACATAGAGGCAGCAACCGCATCAACGAAAAGGCCAGGCACGCGTTACCAAAACCGACGACGCGTTATAAACACACAAACAAGGAGCCCGCACTCCTCCTACAACACCGACTGAACCAACAAGAGCTTACCAATTCCCCAGCTCGTGCCTACAACAACATACAAAAAGGGGAGGAGTGGAGAAGGAAAAGAATATAAACCCTAAACCAAGAGCTCCCCTCAAGAAGGAAAACAAGCTAGGGACAAAAGCAAAAAGAGCAAGGCCACACCAATAACAAGAAAAACAAGCAGAATATTCATCGAGTTTGGATCCTCTTCCTCTCCGCCAAAAGAAAGTGGGGGGAAGGAAAGGAACACTCAGCCAAGAGAAAAGGACGAACTAAAGTAAAATCCCAAATGCCGAACACAACGGCGAGCATGTTTACAAAAAAAAAGAAAGAAAATACGACGCAACACAAGCACAAAGTCATTTGGAGATCCCAAGAGCCCGTAAACTAGCAGCCACCTCGGCAGTAATAGGCACAACGTTCGTCCCCCCGGGGCGATCGACCAACTCTTCGGAATAAATATCGACGTACTCCGGGTCGTTAAGCGGGGTCATAAAAATCATTCTTCTGAAGATCAGGAGCGCTCAGAGTATCCAGTTCATCCCGCAAGTGGGTGTCATACTCTTTGAGCTGGTCAAAACGAGCAGAGGGAATCCCAATCCCCTCCTCTACGAGAAGCTGGAAAGCACCAAGCACAACAACAGCCTAATGGAACTCCAGTAACTTATTCAACACCGGGATATCATCCTTTCTCTCCAGCCTGATCTTATAGAGACGCTCGAAAGCCTTCTCATGCATTCTCCGCCTCTCGGCAAGGACATCTTCTTCGTTCGAAGACCAAAGCCGGCCGTACTCGGACCTAAGGGACTCGATCTCTGACCTCAGAGAACCGATCAAATCCCTTCTCTCCTTTTCGGATTTCTGCCGCTCTTCCTCAAACCCAGAAATCCGACTCTTGAGCTCAACATTCGCAATCTTAACTTCAATAAGCTCCTTTTGCGCATCTTTGAAACCCCGCAAGGACTATCGCAAACCTGCGACCGTCTCCTTAGGATCCTCCTCTCTGGTCTTAGCCGCTCGGAGCTCTGCCGCATAAGCCCCTCTGAGATGATTAAGATCAACAAAAGCCTGCCACGAAGAAAGACAACATAAGAAAAGGCACCCCACGAGCCACATAAAACGAGTCAACAAGGACGCTCACCATCGCAAAATGCTGGCTCATATCTTGCTGAATCGCCGGTTCGAGCATCTGGTCAACAGGAACAAGAACAGGACGTTCCTGACTCAGACGCTGAAAAAGTTCATAAAAGAAAGCCTATCACGGATAATGAAATCCGGCCCGTAATGACAAAACATGAATGAGCCATCCACTATTTTCGAACTACCTCCCGCTGACAACCTTTTTGCTTGACGGCCCGCGAGACGATCAAGAGCCGTCTGAACACTTGGATCAGTATGACTTCCCACACGGTCCATCTCCTCGGCGGATATACCAAAACCAGCCAAAACCACAGACACATCGTCCAGCTCCGACCTGCGCCTCTTTTTATTCGATCGACAATCATTTTTATCGACACCAAGGTCCCCATCAGCTTCCCCGGAAGAACCAGTATTATCGGAAACTAATTCCTCTTCATCACCAACTTCGTCTTCCTTGCCATCGACCCCACCCACTTCGTCACCAAATTCATTCATATTGATGATCTGATTATCCAGGGAAACCGCCTTCTCCTTCTCAGCTTGATGAGAAGGAGTTGACGGTCTATCACAAGTTCGACCGGCTGAGCGATGCGAGCATTCTCAGCCAAATCAGGGACCATATGATTATTGGGCACATAAGAAAGAACCCTCAGGACATAATCTGGCAACTCAACCTTCCTCCGACTCATTTTCTAGACCTAAAACGAAAAGGATGGAAATGAAACGGTCTCTAAAAGAGTTCGAAGAAACCACCTCAAGTACAGATCACCGAAAAATTCCAGAAAAGGAAAAAAGAAATTCAGACACAAAACAAGACGTACATGTTCAAAAGTGAGTCACAAGCAAAGCTCACACACCCAACCAACGATTCCTAGTAACAAAGCAATGAACGATGAGACCGAAGGCCAAAATACGAGGGAAGGATACTAGAAAGTAGTGAATCGTAAAAACAGATGCAAAGCAGAATCTACAGGAGAAAGCAATCATCTAGGAGAGACAACGGGAACTGAAGAGACGAAGCCTCAGGAAAAGAGGTGTTTTTTACAAGAACAAGCAAAATCGCACCTTACGCGGTTCGCGTCCTTTCGTTCTCTTTAAATCGCAAAAGAATCTGACGATCCAAGGTATCACCAATTGAAGCAAAACGACCCGACAAGATTTCCGCCTGACTTAAATGCTCGAAGGAATTCGTCGACTCCGACCCAAACCAAAGATCGACGAACTGGGGGGAGGGGGAATAATTGTTGGATATGGGTTTAGCACCCATCCATAAGCCCATTGGAAATCTTGCCAAATTCAACAATTACATCTCGGCTCAACATATGAAGCTAGCTAAGGAGTCAAATGGTTCAGCAAGAAGTCAGCCTTCACCCCCTATAAATAGGACCCTTCACTCTTCATTTTAGATATTTTATTATGCGAAGGCTCCGAGCTACTCATATAAAGCTCCGAGCTTAAGCAACATTTAGGGAGCACATCATTCAACGGATTCCCACCTCGTATCATCCTGTTCATTGTTCGGCTTCTGCCTTAAACCAAAAGAGAGATAGAGAGATAAGGAGGAGATTGAGTGGTTTTTAAACCTTGTGCACATCTGATGATGACGGCAACAAAACAAAGAGAAACCACCAAAATCAGTTTCCGAGGTCTTAGTTTTATATAATATACAGAAAGTAAAACTGTTTAACCACATAATACCTTCTTTCGGCTCTTCTTTCCTTGTTCGGCCTCTTCATCCTCATCTTTATCCTCGTCATCATCGTCCTCGTCATCATCTTCCTCGTCCTCGTCCTCCTCATCATCATAATCTTCATCAATCTCATCATCGTCGTCATCCATATCAAGGTCATCTGCGTCAACAGCTTCACCAGTGAACCATGACACATCATGCGAGATGATTTTCTCTTTAATGGTTGGTCTTCAGGATAAACAGTGGACAGATTCAGATCCTAGAAATGAGTTAAGAAGCAAAGAGAATTGTAAATGAGATTGAAAGGCACATACCCGATATCATAGTCGTGCTCCATTTGGCTTTGGAGTTCATCAGCCTGAGTAAGAACACATTATCAGGTAAACATTTAACCATTCTGAAATACTAAATCCAAAACTAAAACTGATTTTTTTGGGATGGCCATACCTTGTCATCATCAAGATCCTCCTCGACATCAGGAATTTGCGGTGGATTTAAAAAGTTGAAGAAACTCTCACAGTCCTTAGTCTTAGTGATCGGCTTTGTTTTTCTGGATCCTTTCTTTGGATTCTTTTTTAGGATCTTCTGAGTCAATCATTTTCCAGGAAACCACTCAATCTCCTTCCTGAACAATAGTTAACAACCAATAGAGCCGATTCGGCTGATATATCGTCTTGACGTTGTTCGAGCATCCATGGGAAGTAACCGGTTGGAGGTAACCGATTCGTGTGGGTTGTAGTCGGAACTGATGTGATCCATTGGTCGAATATCCCGAACTCGTTCGCTAACTCGGTATAAACAGATAAGACCTTCGGTTTGAATTCGCTCATCACGTTTTCGCCATTCCAGGCTCCATGCTCTCCGCTTGATGTGAGAATCCGCTCATTTTCGGGTCGCTGGATGTATCGTTTGACCCAAATATATGTTCTCGGATCGCCTGTAAAGGATCCATGTTGACGAATATGGCGTCGTCAAAGACCAAAATCTTCTTGGGATTCGGGTCGGAGACGCTTAGTGGATTGGTCTCTTTACACGTTAATCCATCGATCTCGGGTCGTGTCGATTTGAGCAAACCGAGGATCTGATCAAATGATCGATTCTACATAACTACAACGAATATGGTCTTAATTGGTCCTTGGATCTTGTGGGGTTTCCGAAAATGATTAAAATCAGGAGACTGAGAGAAACCATTAAGAAGAGGAAGAGAATAACAGTGACAGATACTCGCTTTTCCGGTGACTCTAGACTATGGAAAAAGGTATAGATTGACGGAGTTTTCTAGGGGAGGAAAGATAGGAAAAGGGTTTTGAGAGAGGATAAAAGTATATACTTCGAACGGTAACAATGGAGATACATATATTATAGGTAGGATTCGAGAGCGATAAAGCCAATAATTTTTTTTTCGTCGCCGACGACTTTTCTTTCCTACAAAAAATCAATATCATATACATTAGTCAAAAGAAAACAGATTCGACGATGTCTCCGATGGGATCCTTTATTTTCGGCTCGTTATTAGGCTGTAGTTGGACTTTACGGACAACACTTGGGCTTTAATTTCTATTAAAACATGGCCTTCGAATGAATATCGTCCAAAATGAGTCATCCACATAACCATCTTTTTGTGCTGATGTGGAGGCCCGAGGAAAAAGTAAAAAACTACCTCATTATATATGATTCATATAGACGAAGATGAAAATTTATAAAAACTAAACACATAAACAAAGATTCATTCAAATATTTTATCCAAATGAATATTCAAAATTTGAAACGAACAACATTAAAATGAAGCATTTAAATAAAACACTGAGATGAAACATTTGGATAGAGATGTTAGATGAAAAAACGAACAATCCCTCTGAGTCGTAAGATATATCAGTATATCCATATTCCTCCCACTATTATAATATATTTTAGATGAGAAACTCCAAACTCCGTATCTGCTTCTCCAGCAAATTCGGTGTTCTATTGTTTAGTCTTGGTCCTCTTGGATATTACCTAAGCATATGTAAATATGAGTGTGATTGTAGTAGACATTTTATTCATTTAGGTTACGTTACCAACTTTTTATATAAAATCACGTTTTATGCATATAAAAATCTTAAATAGTTGTTTTCTATAACAAAGATAAATCTAACAAAATTCAGTTAGCCAAATTGGTAGTATAAAATCATAAGAAATAATTATTGTGGAAATGGCTAACAAGTTCACACTGTATGTCACCTTATTCGCCCTTATCCTTTTTATATGTGAAATTATTTTTTGTATCGCTAAAATACTTCTAGATATGTTAGAAAAAAAATCACCCCGCGCACCTGCGGGGTTCAGCTTCGTTGTATTACCAATATTTTGCATTTGCAAATATTTGGGTTTTGTTTCATTAACTATGTTTTCTGTTATGTTAATGTTTTGTATTAGTGTAACACTAAAAAAATGGTATGTAATTGATAGGTTAAAAAGTTAGCCAGTTAAGACTTTTCATCAATAAGAAGTACAATTCCCATGAATTTACAATCCTTTTTATATTACACACATTCCAGAAACGTAAAAGTCATCGAACAACCTGATGTAAATCATCGAAGCAGGGATCGCAACCACTCCGTGTAAGTGTAATTTACATGAACCCTAAGATCTTCAAACATCTGATTAATCACATAATAGAATTACAAAGGAGGGTTAGCGGATTACCTCCATTCACTGTCGTAGAGAGTTCTTGATGAACGGAATCCTGGATGGAATACGGAAAGTCTAGATCTCTGCTTTAGGAGATTAGGTTTCTCTCCCCTTGCCTAAACTTTGTGTTGTCTTTAGAATACCTTTATGATGGGCTAAAGGCATATATTTATAGGTGGAGAGAGGACATAATTCCTCATTAGGATTTCCTTAAGATTAATCTCAACCGTCCATCAAAGTAGAGATTTATTAGGAATTATCTCCTTTATTTCCAATATAATTGGTCACCAATAAATATAAGGAATAGCATTATTCCAATATAAAACGGAATAATATAAGACCATATAATAGGGGAAGAAATATTTCTTACAGTCTCCCACTTGGTCGTTATTTATATCCATTAATGTTTTCATTATAGGAATCATAAGGCCGGCATAATATGCTATACCTTTATTCGTTATTTGGTCATCATAAGTGTTTTGGCTTAATCTAGTAATCAATGGGAGTCATGGCGGTCACACATCATTTTGCAACATGATCCCTTCCATGTACTACTGCATTGACCACCTTCATAGCTAAACCGTAAACATAAGTAGGAGTTATCGTAATGGTCCCTTTATGTCTTTTATAATAAAGACGTATTCTGTTATCATAATTCCAACAACCAATAATGTGTGTGCACAATGGAAACAGAATAAAAGATGTAAAAGTCATTATAGAGCTCAAATGTCATTATAGGCTAAACATAAACAAACTGTTGGAATTGTGTCCAGCAATCTCTGTACTGTCTCTATAACGTAAGAGTATGTCAGTGATCAGACATAAGTCATACAATGCTGGGGGTCATGATGGCTTGCTAGAGTCCGCTCATGATCTATAAGTCTTGGACTTATTGCCTTTATTGTATGATCCCATATGGGTCACACGCTTAAGCTAGCAGGAAATAATGTTGGAACGGCTTAGCAGAAGTACGACAAAAGTGCTAGGCATTTGTCGTACTAAGAGAGAGAGACTAATGGGTCTGATTAAATGGGATTTAATCAGATTGGGCCCAAAAGCCCAAAAGGGAAAGAGAAGGCTTTTAAATGACTAAAAGCCAATTCTCTTCTCCCTTAACCCAACCCTAGCCGCGCCTCTCTCCTCTCTCTGCGCCAGCCTCCTTGTGGTCTAGCAGCCAGTTTCCGGTGATTGCGTGTGTGAGCCTTTGGAGGATCCATCTCTCGGTGTATCTCCCTGATCATTGACCTGTTCATCAATTCCGCTGCAAACAAACAGGTAAAAGGTGAGATCATATGTTTCTAAATAAGAACACCTAGATCTAATGCATGTTTAGGTTGATATCAATATAAGAATTGAATCAGGATCAACCAAAACTTCCAACAGTGGTATCAGAGCCATTGGTTCTTAGGTTTCTCGTTTTAGATTCATGTTTAGGTTGTTTAATCTGTTTAGAATTGTTTTTGAATCAATTACTGATAAGATAAAACATTAAGAAACAAATTAGAACCCTAAACACACTAAATCAGATCGCAAACTGAGCTATATGACTCAGGTTTGCGATCGGCCGAGTGAAGAAATCGATCGGCTTGGCCGGTTGATTATCACGGCCGGATGGATCGCACGGACGGGTCGTATCGCGTGGATGCGTTGCGATCGTCCCGATCGTTGGATGATGCGCGAGAGAGCTCGATCACGGTCGCTTGGCGATCGCGTGCATTCGGTCTCGGCATCGTCCCGATCGCCAGCGTTGTCCTGCATCACGATCGCTCGGCGATCGCATGACGTGCGAGCAAGCTGCGATTGTCCATCCCGTCCCGAGCACACCGAACGAACGTCCCGATCACGCCTCCAAACCGTCTCGATCGCGTCTCGGCCAAGCATGGTGGCTTGCGGCTTGGACAAGTTTCGAACGGTTAGGGTTTGAGTGTGATGGGCCGGTTCAATCTCGGTTAGGTGGTTCGTTTTAAAATTTAATTAAAATCTACGTTCTGGTTTAATAAACAGATTAATAATTTTATTAAGTCTGGTTAAACCAGGATAAGAAATCCAAAGTCGAAAAATTGGATTTGTGCCTAAACCAGGAATTTCTAATTTGATTTGGTTGGACCAAATAAATTGAGAAATTCCGGTTTAGTAAATAACCGGTTGACAATTGTGGTCATCGTAGTAATTGAAACTTGGTTAGACCAGTTTTAATGAACCAGACCGGTTATGTCAATTAATTGGACAATTGGGTCATGTCTTGGACATGGACCAATTCTTGGGCCTCGGGCCAAGAAGTTAAAACAATTGGGCCAGTTAATTGAGTCTTTCTTCAGATTAATTCAAAATCTATTTTATAAAATTATAAAGTCGGTTTTAAATTAAAGTTTCCGAAATTTTATAATTAGAAAGTTTCTTAAAATAGAATTTTCTGAATTTGCGGGTTTTGGATTTTAAAGAAGTTTCTAAAGTTAGAAAGTTTCCGGTTTTAGAAAGTTTCCAATTTTAGAAAGTTTCTAAAAATAGTAGGTTTCCATAAATAGAAAGTTTCCCGAAATAGTAATCTTCTATTTTGGGAATGATTTTAATAAACCTACGAACCTCAAACAATATCAAGCGTTGGATGTCTTGTCCAGGCTATGTCAGCTGTCAAAGCCCATTCAATTGCATTCATGGCCTTACAGTGTGAGGATGTCTGCTTTTGCGTGGGTAAGACGGTTTGTGATTCATAAATGTCATTGGGAGTCCCAGACATTAATGATTACATGACTGTATAGTCCGGTTTTCTTGACTAGGCCATCGGGAGTCCCGGGCCTTGAGACATCAGGGTGGATTGGGCCTCGGGCCCAGATTCACAACCAAGAGTTATATCACGGATATAATTAGCCGATATAGGGCTTACCGATATAAGCTAAGGTTGGGTGACGGCCAGTGGCCCACTTTGATCTTAGTTATATGTGGATCTTGGAATCATTATATTCTATTGAGGGTAACTTAGGTTATTGAATATAATGCATGATTAATCATATTATACTTTAATACGAGATTAATCATTTTGAACATATAACTAATAACCTTTTTATTTATATATTTCAGATATGACTACTACAAGCACACAAAACACATTCTCGATCCGGTCTGTTCTCGAGAAGGAGAAGCTGACTGGAACGAACTTCCTGACATGGTCAAGGAACTTGAGGCTGGTCCTCAAGCAGGAGAAGAAGGATTATGTCCTTCGAGATCCCCTCCCCGAGAGGCCTCTTGCCAATGCTGCCAGGACTCTGCACAATGCTTGGGAAAAGCATTCGTCAGATGAAAATGATGTTTATTGCCTGATGTTGGTGACAATGACTCCAGAGCTGCAAAAGCAGTTCGAAAGTGTGTTGTCTCCAATCGAGATCATGGCAAGCCTGAAATCGCTTTTTCAGGAGCAGGCTAGGACCGAGAGGTTCCAGACAGTTAAGAACCTCTTGGACTGTAAGTTGGCTGCGAATGCGGCAGTGAGTCCTCATGTGTTGAAGATGATGGGTTATCTCGATCATCTTCACAAACTCGACTGCCCAATCAGCCAGGAACTTGCCTGCGACATCATTCTGCAGTCTTTACCTGCAAGCTATGATCAGTTCATTCTGAACTTTAACATGCATGGCTTGAGTAAGACACTGCCTGAGCTTCACGGAATGCTCAAGACTGCAGAGCCCAACTTGAAGAAAACCGCCAAGGACCCCAATGTACTTATGGTACAAAAGGGCAAGGGGTTTAAGAAGTCTTCTGCTAAGGATAAGGGAAAGGCCAAGGGTGTCCAAGTCGCGGACAAGGACACGCCAAAGCCCAAGCCCAAGTCCAAGGCTGGGCCTACTGACATGTGCAGGTTCTGCAAAGAACTGGGGCATTGGAGAAGAGATTGCAAGAAATTCCAGGAAGGTCTAAAGGAATTAAAGAAGAAGACTTTTGAGACTTCTTCATCAGGTATTTTTGTTATAGAAGTTAATACAACTACTTCTGATAATACCTCATGGGTCATGGATACTGGTTGTGGGGCTCATATTTGTACTAATATGCAGGCACTCAGCAACAGTAGAAGGCTGAAGCAAGGACAAGTGGAACTACGAGTTGGGAATGGAGCGAAAGTTTCAGCACTAGCTGTAGGAACTTACTTGTTGTCTTTACCTTCGGGATTGATTTTAGAACTTAATAATTGTTATTTTGTACCTGCTATAAGCAGAAATATTATTTCAATTTCTTTGTTGGATTTGGAAGGTTATGATTTTTCAGTTAAGAATAAATTATGTTCCTTCAATCGCAACAATTTGTTCTATGGTTCTGCCCCTCTTACGAATGGGCTTTACATACTCGATCAATCCGCGCCAATTTATAACATTAATACAAAACGGTTTAAACCTAATGAGGAAAACCGAACGTTTCTATGGCATTGTCGTTTAGGGCACATCAGCGAGAAACGCATCAAGAGGCTCCATTCGAATGGACTTCTTGGCTCATTTGACTTTGAGTCATGTGAGAAATGCGAATCCTGCATGATGGGCAAAATGACACGGGCCCCCTTTAATAAACCTAACGAGAGGGCCAGTGACTTATTGGGCCTGATACACACTGATGTGTGTGGCCCAATGTCCACTAATGCAAGAGGAAACTATCAGTACTTCATTACCTTTACTGATGATTTCAGTAGGTATGGATATGTTTATTTGATGAAACATAAGTCTGAATCTTTTGAGAAGTTCAGAGAATTCCAAAATGAAGTACAGAACCAACTTGGCAAAAGCATTAAGGCTCTTCGGTCCGACCGAGGAGGAGAATACTTAAGCCAAGAATTCAGTGATCATCTGAGAGAGTGTGGGATCGTATCCCAACTCACTCCTCCTGGAACACCTCAATGGAATGGTGTGTCTGAGAGGAGAAATCGGACCCTATTGGATATGGTTCGATCTATGATGAGTCACACAGACCTTCCAATATCCCTTTGGGGATATGCTCTGCTAACAGCAGTGTTCACTCTAAATAGAGCGCCATCAAAAGCAGTAGCAAAGACACCATATGAATTATGGACTGGAGAAGCTCCAGTGCTGTCTTATCTAAGAATTTGGGGTTGTGAAGCCTATGTTAAGAGATTAATCTCAGATAAGCTTACACCAAAATCTGATAAATGCTACTTCATTGGTTATCCACGGGAAACCAAGGCTTATTACTTCTATCTACGTTCCGAGAACAAGATCTTTGTTGCCCGGGATTGTAACTTTCTTGAGAGAGAGTTTCTCTCTAAGAAAGACAGTGGGAGTAAGGTACTGCTTGAAGAAATTCAAGATGAACAGGATACTGCTCAACCTAATGAGGAAGAGCAGCAGGAGGATCTACAAGAAATTGTAGAGCCTGAACCTGTAGTACCTGAAGTTCGAAGATCCGGGAGGATCCGTCACGAACCCGAGAGATATCAGGGATTCCTCGTGACTGACTGTCATGATCTTTTGATCATTGATGGTGATGAACCATCGAACTTCAATCAAGCCATGATGGGCCCAGATTCCTCTAAGTGGCGCAAGGCCACTGATTCCGAAATGGACTCCATGTCGGTCAACCAAGTATTTTCGTTGGTTGACTTACCCGTTGGTGTAAAAGCCATCGAGTGCAAATGGATCTTCAAGAAGAAGATTGACGTGGATGGAAATGTCCAGATTTATAAAGCCAGGTTGGTGGCAAAAGGTTTCAGACAAGTTCACGGTGTGGACTACGATGAAACCTATTCACCGGTGGCTATGATGAAATCTATTCGGATTCTACTAGCAACTGCAGCTTTTCATGATTATGAAATTTGGCAGATGGACGTGAAAACCGCCTTCCTGAATGGTATTCTGGAAGAGGATGTGTATATGACACAACCTGACGGTTACATAGATCCAAAGAATGCTGGGAAAGTATGCAAGCTTCATAAATCCATTTATGGATTGAAGCAAGCATCGAGGAGCTGGAATCTTCGTTTTGATGAAGCGATCAAGCAATTTGACTTCATTAGAAACGAAGAAGAACAATGCGTGTATAAGAAAACTAGTGGGAGCAAAATCGTTTTTCTTATCCTGTATGTCGATGACATACTGCTTCTCGGAAACGACGTTCCAATGCTGAAGTCTGTAAAAGACTGGCTTGGAAGTTGTTTTTCCATGAAAGACATGGGTGAAGCCGCATACGTTCTTGGAATTAGGATCTATCGGGATAGACCTAAGAGGCTGATAGGCTTGTGTCAAGACTCATACATTGACAAAGTCCTACAAAGATTCAGCATGAAAGATTCCAAGAAGGGCTTCACGCCAATGGTACATGGCACAACGCTAAGCAAGAAGCAGAGCCCTACGTCGGCTGCTGAGCTTGAGCGCATGAAGAATATTCCTTATGCATCTGCAATAGGATCTGTCATGTATGCCATGATCTGTACTCGTCCTGATGTTGCTTATGCATTGAGCATGACGAGTAGATACCAGTCAAATCCAGGTGAAAACCATTGGATTGCCGTAAAGAACATCTTGAAGTATCTAAGACATACTAAGGATAAGTTCTTAGTGTACGGTGGAAGTGATGTGCTTAAAGTCAGTGGATTCACGGACGCAAGTTTCCAGACAGACACAGATGATTTCCGGTCACAGTCCGGTTATGTCTTTTGTCTGAATGGCGGTGCAGTAAGTTGGAGAAGCTCCAAGCAGGACACCGTTGCTGATTCCACTACAGAAGCTGAATATATCGCCGCCTCAGAAGCAGCGAAGGAAGCTGTTTGGATACGAAAGTTCATTATGGAACTAGGTGTGATACC
This sequence comes from Orychophragmus violaceus, assembly GCA_030180135.1. Lineage (NCBI taxonomy): Eukaryota > Viridiplantae > Streptophyta > Magnoliopsida > Brassicales > Brassicaceae > Orychophragmus > Orychophragmus violaceus. Next base: position 67,636,979 of record CM058232.1, on the reverse strand, counting down.
AGATGCGGCTGAGCCTCTGGCACTGTTTTGTGACAACAATGGTGCTATAGCTCAGGCAAAGGAACCAAGATCACACCAGAAATCCAAGCATGTTCAAAGAAGATATCACTTGATACGTGACATCATTAATAGAAAGGAAGTCAAGATCAGCCGAGTTCCGACAGATGATAACGTCGCTGATCCGTTGACAAAGCCACTCCCAAGGCCTAAGCTCGAGTTCCTGACTGAAGCTGTAGGCATTAGAAACATTGAAATGTAATCTAAATTTGAGTGGGAGTTTTGTGAGCTTTATTTTAGTTATTTGATATGTTCTTGTAAAACATTATTTTATGTTTTAATGAAATTATTATTTCAAGATTATTTTAACTGTGATGAAATAATCGTTCCAAAATGATATGAACCATTTTATAGGTCATCGAAGTAAATGATTTGATCTTGAGTCATCGAAGTCATTTAGCTTGATCATGAGATCCTATATTTGATAAATGTTTTATATCATCCAGTCCCTAGTCGAAGGTTGTTGAAATTGGAACACCAACAACCGTGTAAGACTGGATTGGTACGTGACTTATGACAAAGTCTCAGTGTGTCATAGATGCTCGGCATCAAAGTCAGTACATAGGTGTATGTTGGGAACATACGACCGGACAAGACCCGCTTATAAGAACTCTTCAGGATATTTATATCTGTGTCATAAGAGATTCTTACTACGACTATAGAGTATAGTCCTTAGACCTGAGTTCGCATGCATGTGACTGCATATGGACTGATGCACTTTGATCATTGTCTAACGCTATCGTTCTGCGATAGCTATAAGGACCTTGTTTGGGTACATCATGAAATGAGTAGTTTACAGTGATGGAACAAGATGGGATTTGTCCCTCCAATATAAATGGAGTGAATATCTCTAGGCCAGTCGGAGATTTGAATACTGGAAAACGCATGGCCATGCTCAAACGGACTTTCCCGAGTCGTTTGGATTGTCAGTATCAAATCAGAGTCCGATGAACAAGATTAGGCTTTATAAGGATGACACTAATCTTGCCTTATGACTAATCGAGATATTGAGACGAAAGGAATTATGAATACAGAGATTCCAGTTCAAGTGGGAGATTGTTGGAATTGTGTCCAGCAATCTCTGTACTGTCTCTATAACGTAAGAGTATGTCAGTGATCAGACATAAGTCATACAATGCTGGGGGTCATGATGGCTTGCTAGAGTCCGCTCATGATCTATAAGTCTTGGACTTATTGCCTTTATTGTATGATCCCATATGGGTCACACGCTTAAGCTAACAGGAAATAATGTTGGAACGGCTTAGCAGAAGTACGACAAAAGTGCTAGGCATTTGTCGTACTAAGAGAGAGAGACTAATGGGTCTGATTAAATGGGATTTAATCAGATTGGGCCCAAAAGCCCAAAAGGGAAAGAGAAGGCTTTTAAATGACTAAAAGCCAATTCTCTTCTCCCTTAACCCAACCCTAGCCGCGCCTCTCTCCTCTCTCTGCGCCAGCCTCCTTGTGGTCTAGCAGCCAGTTTCCGGTGATTGCGTGTGTGAGCCTTTGGAGGATCCATCTCTCGGTGTATCTCCCTGATCATTGACCTGTTCATCAATTCCGCTGCAAACAAACAGGTAAAAGGTGAGATCATATGTTTCTAAATAAGAACACCTAGATCTAATGCATGTTTAGGTTGATATCAATATAAGAATTGAATCAGGATCAACCAAAACTTCCAACACAAACAACATAATTTAAATGCTGTCCTCAAGACCCATACTTTCAGCATGCTTCATAAAGGTCTTTGGAGGTAAAGCTTTCGTAAATATGTCAGCAATCATAAGATCAGTGCCTATGTGTTCAATGACAAACTTTTCTCTTTTGACATCTTGCTTAAGCGATAGATATTTAAGGTCCATATGCTTGGATCCTTTCGATATCCTATCATGCTTAGAGAAAAAGATTGCGGCTTGATTGTCACAGTAAAGAGTTAGAGGTTTGTCAACAAAACTCAAAGCCTCAAACTCAGACACGAAATTCCGAAACCATGTTCCTTGAATAGAAGCCTCATAACATGCGACATACTCAGCTTCCATAGTGGATGTGTAAATCAGCTCTGACTTCTGGCTTTTCCATGAAATGGCACCTCCTCCAAGGAGATACACAAAGCCGAGAGTACATTGCCTTGAATCTTGGCATCCACCAAAATCTGAGTCTGAAAATCCAACCATCTGTGGATGTGTTGATTTTCTGTATGTCAGCATATAATTTCTCGTTCCCTTTAGGTATCTCAAAACTTTCTTTGCAGCTTGACAATGAGCGAGTCCTGGGTTACTCTGAAATCTTCCCAACATGCCAACTGCGTGGCTAATATCAGGTCTAGTACAAACTTGTGCATACATCAAACTTCCCACAAGAGATGCATAAGGGTAATTTTGCATTTCATTACGTTCCAATTCATTCTGCGGACATTGCTTCAGATTAAGCTTGTCACCTTTCTGCATAGGAACAATGCTAGAAGAACATGTCATCATACCAAATCTCTCAAGAACTTTATCAATATATGCTTTCTGAGACAGTCCTAATATTCCAAGTGATCTATCACGGAATATTTCAATTCCTATCACATAGGACGCCTCACCCATATCTTTCATATCAAAGTTCTTAGAGAGGTATGTCTTAGTCTCATGTAATAGACCAAGATCACTACTGGCCAATAATATGTCATCAACATACATAACCAAAAATATGAACTTACTCCCACTGATCTTGAGGTATATACATGGATCTACAATGTTCTCTTTGAAACCGTAATTCATAATGGTTTCATCAAACTTTAGATACCATTGCCTCGAAGCTTGTTTCAGTCCATAAATTGATTTCTTTAATTTGCAGACCATGTCTTCCTGACCTTCGATTATGAAGCCTTCAAGTTGACGCATATAAACTTCTTCTTGCAAGTCTCCATTAAGAAAGGCAGTCTTCACATCTATTTGATGTAACTCGAGATCATAATGAGCTACTAATGCCATGATAATTCTGAAAGAGTCTTTTCTAGACACAGGTGAAAAAGTCTCATTATAATCGATGCCTTCTTTCTGATTAAACCCTTTGGCTACAAGTCTGGCTTTATATCGTTCAACATTGCCATTACAATCAAGCTTGGTCTTAAAGATCCACTTACAGCCGACTGCTTTGTGTCCTTCAGGCAATGGAACGACATCCCAAACTTCATTCTTAGCCATTGAGTCTATTTCATCTTTACTGGCATCAATCCATTTATCAGAATTAATATCTTTCATGGCTTGTGAATAAGAAACCGGATCTTTAGTATTTATTTCTTCAGATTCTACTTGATAAAGCACATAGTCATCAGAAATAGCAGATTTCCTCGGACGAGTTGATCTTCTTAATGTTGGTTCCTCTTGTGCTTCATTTATGTGATCATCATTGGCGAGATTTTCATCATGGAGTGGTTGATCATTCACTGGGTATTCCTCATTGTTTAACGGTTCAACAACAAGAGGATTCCCAACATCCGGAACTAAGGGCAATGGGATATTAACCCTAACTTCCTGAATGACCACTTCTTGAACTTTATCACTCCCACTAATCTCGCCATTTTCATAAAATCTGGCATTAGCAGTTTCTACTATTCTCGTACTATGGGTTGGACAATAAAATCTATATCCTTTAGATTTCTCAGGGTAACCAATAAAGAAACCACTGACCGTTCTGAAATCTAATTTCTTTTCATGTGGATTATATATTCTTGCTTCAGCTGGACATCCCCAAACTTGGAGGTGTGACAGACTTGGTTTCCAGCCTTTCCACAGTTCAAAAGGAGTGTTTGAAACTGCTTTGCTAGGAACCCTGTTCAAGATATAGACAGCAGTTCGTAATGCATCCATCCACAAGGATATAGGTAAGTTAGCATGACTCATCATGGATCTAACCATTCCCATATAAGTACGGTTACGCCTTTCAGCTACACCATTCTGCCATGGAGAACCAGGCGTTGTGTATTGCGCAACGATTCCTAATTTTTGGAGAAGTTTGGCAAAAGGTCCAGGATGTTGTCCTGTTTCATCATATCTGCCATAAAATTCACCACCTCTATCTGACCGAATGATTTTCACCTTTCTATCTAATTGCCTCTCTACTTCAGTAATGAACACTTGTACAGCATCCACAGATTGAGATTTTTCATGCAATAGATAGAGGTAACAATAACGTGAATAATCATCGATAAAGGTTATGAAATACTTTTCACCTCCAAAAGTTGGAACGTCAAAAGGTCCACAAATATCTGTATGTATGATTTCAAGAAGTTGTGTACTTCTTGTGGCTCCTCTTTTAGTGTGTTTAGTTTGCTTACCCTTAATGCAATCTATACACTCTTTAGAGTTGGTAAAATCAAGGTCTGGAATGACTCCATCTTTTACCAACCTTTTGATTCTTTCACTGGAAATGTGTCCCAGTCTTTTATGCCACAAGAAATATGAGTCATTTGCACATGTTTTACGATTAAGACCACGTTTATCTTGCAGGGTAAGATGTGTTTCAAAAGTTTGATCAGCCAATTTTAACATGTAAAGGCCATTAACCAATATTCCTGAACCAATTTTATTAGAGTTCAAAAATAAATTGAAACAACCATCTCCTTGAGATGATTTAAAACCAGCCAAATCAAGTTTGCTTACTGAAACTAAATTACGGGAAATAGATGGAACATAAAGAGTCTGAAATAAATCCAAACTAAATCCACTATCCAAAATGAGACGATAAGTGCCAATCTTTTCCACTGGCGCTTTGTCTCGGTTTCCCATAAGTAAGTAGTTTTCACTTGGATTTATGGTCTGGGTTGTAAGGAATCCATGCAAGGAATTGGTTACATGTACATTAGCACCGCTATCAATCCACCAAGTTTTAGAAGAAACATGAGTAAAGTTAGATTCAGAAAAGCTTACGAAACCCATTAGGTTACCTTTCTTTTCAAACCATTCCTTTCTTTTATGGCAATCTTTCTGAAAGTGTCCAGACTTTTTGCAAAATTTGCATCGGTCATCTTTCTTCGCCTTTTTCTTCTCATTAGCTTGATCAGAATCATTCATTCTGGGTGGTGCTCTTTTATGGCTCACTTGATGCCTTTTCCCAGCTTTAGGTCCAGCTCCTTGAACATAATGGGCAACCTTAATGCCTTCACGACCAAGTCTAGACTCCTCTTGGACCAGTTTGTTAGCCAATTCATTAGACGTCCACCTTTCATCAATGGCGTTGTAATTGATTTGGAACGGTCCATACTGAGGAGGCAGAGAATTTAGGATAAACTGGACAAGAAATGAATCGTCCACACTCATTCCTAAATTCTTCAGCTTAGCCGCAAGGTTGGTCATTTCAATGCAATGTTCACGCATAGACCTTGTGCCATCATGCTTCATGGTTGTAAGATCTGCCATAAGTTTCCCAGCAAGGGATTTGTCTGCAGTCTTAAACCGTTCTTCAATGGCTGCTAGATAAGCCTTAGCTTTCTCTGCATCCGGAAGGGAATTTTTGATGTTGCTAGCTATTGTCATCCTTAAGAACATAATGCTCAATCTGTTCGCTTTCTCCCACGCTTTATGGAGACCTTTTTCATCCTCAGTACTAGTTTCCGTAAGTGGATCTATCTCATCTTCACGAAGTGCCAAATCCAAGTCTAGTACTCCTAATATGAACTCAACTTTCTCTTTCCATTCTGAGAAATTGGTTCCAGTTAGGATTGGAACACCAGAGACCATGGATGACAAATTAGCAGGAAAAGATGCTGCATTTTTGAGATAGAACAAGAGGTAATTAGGCTTCAAAACATAATCAACACTTAAGAAATTGAATGCTTATGACAAGAAATTATAGTTTTCCTGTAGGAATCACTAAAATCTCATGAAAAGTCATTGATTCTTGAGGCTTAATTGAGTAATGTATTAATTTAGACTAAGTTATCTGTGGATATCCTTAATCTTTTCATATACCATCACTCCATAAGTTATTTAATCATATTCATGTTTATAGTATACCTGTGGGTAACTAATTAATACATAATAGGTCAAATATACAAATTAATCTAGAGTAAAGTCACTGTGGTGATATCTAAACTCTAATTATTTTGCATTTTATTAAGAAATATATATTCTGTACAAATGTACAAATTATATACATATTGTTTTGTACTAATTATGCACAAAACAATCTGCAACTTTTATGAACAAGTCGTTTATGTACTAATAATGCACATGACGAGTTCTGTAAAAATCGCTTTTCTGCACAGATTATGCACAGTGCGATTAAATATATGTTTTATATACAGAATAAATTTTATCATTAAATTCGCACTAATTATGCACGAATTAAGTTCTGGAAAAATAAATCTGTGAAAACTTTAATTCGAAAACGCACAAATATTGCACTTAATGATTTCATTATTATATTCGCACTAATTATGCACGAATCAAAATCTGGAAAATTAAACCTGTGAAAACTTTAATTCGAAAAACGTTCAAAATTTGCACTTAATGCAGTCAATGCAAACGTTCAAAAAAATTGCACTTAATGCACTTAATGCAACCGTTAAAAAAAAAAAAATTGCACTAAATTTGCCCGGAACAAAAATCTGCAAGAAATCTTAATTTGCAAACTCTCAAAAATTGTACAGAATAAAATTTGCGAAAAAACTTTTAAGTCACAGATACACAATATTTGCACGTTACAAAAATCTGCAAGATATCTTTATTTGCAGACATCCAAAAATTATACAGATTTACGAAAAACTTTAAATCACAAATGCTCAAAATTTGCACGCAATAAAATCTAAGAAAAATCATAATTCCCAGATGCACGAAATTTGCACGCGTTGATATTTGAGAAAAATATTATAATTTCCAGATGTACGAAAAATGCGAGAATCAAAATTCGCAGATCCCTAATTTTGCACGGATTCTGTATGTCTGAAAACTCTCTCAAAACGTACAGATTATGTACGCCCGGATTTTGCACAGACGAAAATAAACACAAATTCATATATGTAAAATTTTAATTTACAGATCTGTTATTTTCAATGATTCATAACCATAATTCTATTATTCTTAATAGATTAAACATATGTTTATAACCATGCTCTGATACCACATGTAAGTGTAATTTACATGAACCCTAAGATCTTCAAACATCTGATTAATCACATAATAGAATTACAAAGGAGGGTTAGCGGATTACCTCCATTTATTGTCGTAGAGAGTTCTTGATGAACGGAATCCTGGATGGAATACGGAAAGTCTAGATCTCTGCTTTAGGAGATTAGGTTTCTCTCCCCTTGCCTAAACTTTGTGTTGTCTTTAGAATACCTTTATGATGGGCTAAAGGCATATATTTATAGGTGGAGAGAGGACATAATTCCTCATTAGGATTTCCTTAAGATTAATCTCAACCGTCCATCAAAGTAGAGATTTATTAGGAATTATCTCCTTTATTTCCAATATAATTGGTCACCAATAAATATAAGGAATAACATTATTCCAATATAAAACGGAATAATATAAGACCATATAATAGGGGAAGAAATATTTCTTACACTCCGATCTCAACCTACATCCAAGAATGATGTGCTCTTAAAGCTGTGGCCCATTCCCAAAAACGTCATCAGTAATACTTTCAAGGTAAATTGTTTACCACCGTTGTAATCATTTGACTTCGAACCCTTCTTGCCACTATTATGCTCCTTTGATTCAATATCGTTTACAAACATTGCGAACCAGACAATGGCAAATTCAGTGCAATAGGTTTTTGGGGGTGGCCTTCCACAGTCGGGTCCAAGTTATTCAAGCTTTCAGCGCTGTTTAGAACCTGCACGTTCACGTAAGATGAATGTTGTTACTCAAAGTTTTAAGCTCATTTTTTTAAGGTTTAATCCATCAAGAGATAGACTACTACAAGTAGTTTAAACTTTTGGGGTCTTCCATCAGAATTGGGTTCTTTTCTTGTGGATTGTAAGCGTAACGTGTTAAACAAGAGGAAAATGCAGCTTGTTTGCTGAGAAAAATATGAGCCGTATGAATTCATACCTTGAGTTCGGCGGAGGAATAAGGTGCGCTTGTGGTGGTGGTGTTGCTGAGATGCGTAATCAGATGGGTGAATGACATAGAGAGCGGGCATATTCAGATTGAGGAAGGGCTGAGAAGGATGAAGAGTGGCAGTGGAGAAAGCACTTGATAAGTGATTCCTGAAGCTTTGAAACCGTTCTCTCAAAGACTACATATTTTAATAGGGTAACGGTGCCATCTCTGTAATAATTGAAATAAACAATTCACTACAAAGGCCACACTTAGCTGAAAGGTGTGTTAATACTACTTTATGATTTCTATAAACCATAAATCATGCCAGTCTCTAAATGATATTTGATATAAGCGGAAGCGTACCTTTTGGATCAATGGCTTATGAACTGAATTTGGATATGACTCTTCCACAACAAACCCAATATAGCTTTAGGTCTCTGTTGATGGGATGCAAAGAGTTTTCGTATTTCTGATTAGGGTTGTCTTGGGAACCATAACCTTCTATTTATAATAGAACAATTTGTAATTCGGCCTGTCATCAAATTAGAAATTACTGAATATATCCACACATTAATTTTCCATAACACTTATGCCCCATAGTCCTTTATTCGTTACCAAAGTGACCACATAATTTTTGACTCTTTAATATAATGACCCTAACACATTAATAATACATGTGTGACCCCAAAATGATCTTTACAATCTCCCACTAGGTCGCATATGAATTCCGAAAATGTGATATACTTTATGAGCTCAAAATTGTCATTAGTTGACGCATCTAGTAAATGGTCACATGTGTGTCTGTTGACCACAAGAAATACGGCTTTCGCAAGATTCATTGCCCAAATAATCAGGTTAAGAGCACAGTTCCCTGATTATCCCATTAAGAAAATAAGGATTGATAACTCTGGTGAATTCACTTCACAAGCTTTCGATAATTATTGTATATCAATGAGAATCGATGTTAAGCATCCAGTACCCCCATGTGCATACACAAAATGGCATGACCGAAAGTTTAATAAAACGATTGCAATGGATTGCAAGACCACTGATATTGAGAAAAACTCCAAATTGATGAATGGGGACATGCTATATTGCATGTGGCCGTGTGCATATAATAAATATTACCCATTACAATTGACATCTGGTCAACAACTTAATATATCCCATCTCCGAGTTTTTGGGTGTGCAGTTTATGTTCCTATGGCACCACCGCAAAGAACAAAAATGGGGCCGCAACGGAGATTGGGGATATATATCGGGTATACATCACCAAGTATAATAAGATATCTGGAACAACAAACCGATGATATATTTACAGCACAGTTTGCTGATTGCCATTTAAATGAAGATGAATTCCCCACGTTAGGGGGGGGGATTGAGAGGATCATCCAAAGATATCACATGGTGAATACAATCTTTGGCTTATCTTGATCCTCCTACCAATCAACGAGAGTTGGAAGTTCAAAAAATTATAAATTTAAAAAGTATGGCAAATCAATTACGGGCACATTTACTGATACAAAGAATGTGACCAAATCATATATACCCGCTACAAATGATCCATCTAGAATTGAAATTCCGAAAGAACGAAGTGAAGGAAGCATTGCTAATGAACCCCGGGTGTTCAGTAAAAAAGGGGAAGGCCATTAGGCTCTGAAGATGAAAATTTCCGAAAGAAAAAGAAGTTGGGAAAACAAAATGAAAAGGTTCAAGAGGAACCACATCATAAAAAATGTCCAAAAGACATTTGTGAAGAGGTTTATGAAGAACCCGATGCAGAGAAAAGCTACGAAGTAGAGAATGATACAAAAAGTGTGAGATTTTCATTAATTACGTCCATGATAGAAAAGTATGGTGTTGATTCCTAGAATCACAATGATCAATTCAATAAATTGATCTAAAAGGAAATTTAATAACTCGAATCTAAGGACTTAAAGGCAATACATAAGGACTGAAAATCTAGTCTTTATTGATCTAAAGGCTCGAAATCGAATTGATCTCTTTGCTTAGGGTTTTGGTACAATGAATCCGCTTAGTCTTTTCCCGCGCAGGGAAAAAATATTTATATCAGGAGAATTAGGGTTTATTCCCTAGATTCTCTCTCATATGATAATGTAAAATCTAAACAACATAGATTTTCTTTCCTTTTCGAAGATTTGTGTTTCACTACAAGAAAACAACGTTTTTGCGACTGCACTCTTAGTCGCAGAATAGTTGTTAAACGGGGTTATATGACTAAATTACGACTAAATATGGTAGTAGTAAATCCTTAGTCGCTAAATTGCATAGTCGTAAAAATAGTCGGCAAGTTACGACTATTTTTACGATTAACATAAGTAATCGTAAAATAGATGTAGCGTTCTCTGAATATATAGGGACTAATTAGCGACCATTTGGCTTCAGTTGTTCGACTAAAGACATAGTCCAGATGCAGTCGGAGAAATGTAGTCACCTAGTAGTTGGTAACCGAGGTGACCAATGGCCGACCATTTTGTGACCGTACAATATAGTCACAATGTAGTAGTAAATATTGGTGACTAATTGGCGACTTTGTAATGACTAGGTCAATGACTGTTCAACTACAAATCGGAACACCCAAATACGATTATCATATTGATTCGGCCACTACTTGTCGACCATTACGTGGCTGTCTTATATTGTCACAACATTTTTGTAATATATGGTGATTATTTGACGACTGTTTATTGACTAATTTACCGATGATATGACGACTAACAGAAAAATTCAGATATGATTATGGTAAACATTTTGCTATTAATTATCGACTGTTTAATGGCTAATTTAATGACTATGCAGCGTCTAATCAGAACATCCAGATTCGATTATGGTACTGAATTGCCGACCACTATCTGACTGTCTAATATAGTCACAACTTAGTCGTAATATAATGGTGACTACTTGGCGACGGTTTAATGACTAAATAATGATTATTAAGCAACTATTCGGAAAATCTAGAATCACTGATGGTAAATATTTTGCGAATATTTTGTGTGTGTAGTGCGAATAATTGACGACTGTTTAGTGACTTTTTCGTAAAGATAAGAATTTGGATTATTTCAATTTACGATTTGGTAATTGGTGATACCGTAATTTGAATGGTACAAGAAATGTAACAAACATTTGCTTCAAAATAACATTGGTAACATGTATACTTATGTGTAGCATGTAGACACAAACGATCTACATACGAAAACTCCAGCATTTAGGAGTTGCCAAATCATATCCCAAAAAATTAACATGTGCAAGAGATAGTGATAAGTAACATACGAAGCAGATGGTGTTGTAGTTTTACGTTGAGCTTCCTTCAGTTGATCTTGGTAGGCCACAACGCTGAAAAGTATTTGGGCTGCTTGCACTTAACCCATTAAAAGATTTTCTGTCAGGCTTTCGACTCCATAAGGATTTACTCGTCCATCCTTCTCAGTGGCCTGTGACTAATAAAGACAGTAAGAGAAAACTAATTAAATAAAGAACATGAGATGACTTTATAAACATGAATTGTGAAAATGTTACTTTACCTGAGGAAAGATGTTGTTATATTCATCTGTTGAGATCTCCCGAGGTTGCAGTTTTTTGCAGTGCTTCTGCAGTCCTTTGTAGTGCTAACCATGTCTTTCATCCGTCGTTGACAGATTTCCTCAAAATATGTTTTAGAAAAAAGTTTTGGATTGTTTGATCATGTCTCAAATGATACAAACAGTATCTTGTAAACGCTCAGACACTCGAACTTAATAAAACAATGAAAGTAGTTAAACAGAGACGTCAAACTCAATTGCTTGCTAACTATAAGATTATCATCATAACCATCAGACTTTAACTCATCAAACACTCATTAAAAATGTAACCAAAAGCAAAGCAAAGCAGAAGCTGTCCCGTTTAATTGTTCCAACACAAGCAAACCACAAGTAAATCATAAGCAAACCAATAATCAGATTCATAAGTTGTCCCTATTCAAAATCAAAGCAAAGCATAAGCAAACTAGACGGTTTAGCACACACCTAAACATCATATCTTACCAATAGATGTAGGCATCATATCACGGAGGGTTTTGTGATTGAGAGATTCAAGGAAGAGTTTGAGAGGGTCGATAGGTTTTCTGCCAAAGTTAGCAATGAAATTGAGAGCCTCGAATAAGAGATTCAAAGAAGAGATATCAGTTTGATATGGGTGTGCATAGAAGAGAATTTGGAGAGAGATTGGAGAGATGATTCGAAGGAGATTTCTGAAAAGGGGAAGAACATAATAAAATCAAGGTTTGTCGTATTTGATGATTTCTCGACACTTTGTCGAAAATTCTTAGGTATAGGCGTGTAATTGAAATGTTTTGGGCTATAAAATTGAGTTTTGATTTTCCGGATTAATTTGACAATTTTTTTTTGAATTTTTACCCACTGGTAGGCGTAACATAGTCATATATTCCTTTTTTATTGTCTCCATTTTTAAAATTTAAACTTATCTATTATACTTTAGTAAAATCAGAAAACGTTTGCTCACAATATAAAGTACGATTGAAGACAGGTTTTATGAAAGCAAATTTTTGTTTAATTTTTTTTGAAAGTTTTGAATATACTTCCCGGATTATAAAATTATAAATCACAAGAAATTTAGGAAATTGTTTTGAAAGTTTTGTAACCCTAAAATTAAAAATAGTACACAGAAAAATTTAAGAAATAGTTTTGGGACTAGAATGTAAAACCAAAGATGAAACTTTAGATTTTCAGGGTTTATGATTTCTTTTGGAGTGAGCAAAACCTCAAAACCTAAAAAAGAAACCGCAAAACCTCATTTTGAGGTTTGACTGTACAAAACCTCAAATTTGAGGTTTCATCTTCTATTTTACATTCTAATCATTGTAATTATACACCTAATTAGTTTTAGTCCTTCAATAATTTTATATCTTATGAAAATGTATGATTTCAAAATAAACACTCATTTATCGCTTCGAAATGCATTGGTTAATCATATTTGAGAACATAACGAACATAAGCAAATTTAAACCGGATCATCCGGTAAACTGTAACCTGAACCTCCAAGATCATCGAAATATTGTCGATAAAATCAATTGCATGGTGTTAAGGAGAGGGAAATATGTGTGTTGTTTTGATGTTTAACGTTAGAGTAGATACATGTATATATACAACAAGTAGAATCCACAGGATATATATTTCATAAAGGATTATCCTAGGATATCCTCCATCTTTCGTAACAAGAGAACATACATAATCCTACACAATCTATTAAATATAGCATTTCCGAATGATCTTAATCAAACATATATAGCGTGATGAAGTGGTTGGTGTGAAATGTTATTACTGGTTTTATGATGGTTTGAAAAATTAAATTATGATTTTGTGAATCTTTCTACATACCTAAATTTTTGTTTGCATATATATGTACTTATCATGTTAAGGAAATTTAATAATATCGGTTGAGAGGAACATTGAATATTCTTCTTGTCTTTGATTTAATGTGTAAACAATAAGCACAAGCCTATCAAATGAAACACAAAACAAGATTGGAGGGTGGCTGTAACATAAATGTCCTGTCGAAACAGAGGAACTCTGCAAAAACATGTAAGAAAACAAAACACAAAACCAGTTTACGGTTCAAGGGCTCCGAGTCTATACCAGAAAAAGACAAAACTTGTATATGGTTCAAGGGCTCAGAGGCTACAACAAAACAAAAGACAAAACCAATGTACAGTTTGCATGATATTTAACCATGATTAATTGATTTGATTGGGGTATCAAAGAGACACTCTCCACGTAACAGTACGTCTCTCTCTCTGTTTTGATGCGGCGCTTGAGGCAAATTATTAAAACCCTTATTTTGTTGTAACCTTCTTTATTTAAGTTCATTGTTTGGTGAGGGTAAGTTATTTCGTCTAACCATACTATGTGTTTGTAGATGGACCATATTGGAGTTACATCTTGGCCGACCAGAGAGTAAGTGAAAATTTTTTGACAGTGTTTTCGGCATGCAAGACTGCACTGGTTCTGACTATATGATCTTCATGCTTTTACTTATGCGCAGGGAAGCAAGATCTAAATGGTCATGTATCCAGGACAAGTAAATGACTTCTCTGGACTAGAGAAACATGAAGGAAAGTGGATTGAGATCTCTAGAGTTAGGGTGGTCCGAGTGGATCCAGGTTTCTATCCAACAAAGTTTCGCCACCGACTTGAAGCCACCGAAAACACTGGGATTAAGCATTACATGGAATTTGTTAGTTTCCTCCAAATTCATGAAATAAAAACAAACATAGACGTTCCTATAGGTAAAAACTGTCGAAAGTTTTCATCTTTTCAATATTTTTTAGTTTTTTTTTTTGCCATGGAACAATTTTCTTAGGTTTAAAATTTTGCTCAGTCAATTTGTAATACCGGTTCTTTCATTTTTATAATGATATTTACATTCTTCGCAAAAAAAGTTTTAATATTTTCTAACCAAGAAACTCTAAGTAACCAAAATATGCACAAATATCTTGTGTAGACACCATGGGCGTGGTCTCGATCATCTTCCCCCTTGAAGTCGATTCCCTAAACCTTGCAAGGACAAACAATTTTTCCAGCTCAGAGACGCCTTGTAAGTGCATGTTTTCGGTAATGTAGTAGTTAACAGTAAAACCATGACAAAACAATTGATTAAAGTGTGTGGCATTCGATAATTAGAACAATTGATTAAGATAGTTCTCATTAACTTCTCTTATTCATAATAGGAACAATAAGTTAAAGTGTATGGCTTATGGCAAATACGCGGTTGACTTCTGGCCTGAATTTTTAAAGACTAAGCCTCCAGAAAGGATCGTGGTGCTCAAGATGTGGAGGAGCTTTCGGACTGGAAGTATTTGTTTTAGTATCTTGCATTAGTTTATATATAATAATTTAGGATAGTTCGCTAAAGTTCTTATTTTTTATATATATGATCCTGATGAGACATGGTTTGAGACTGTGGAAGGCTTATCGGACTACGGGTTCAATCCGCGAATTCAGGAGGTTCAAGATCTCAGGTTCCAGCTAGAGCCCCGTGACACTGATGTTGCCGGAAGCAGTGCTGTTGTCCCTATCTAAATCTCATGTATAATTTAGTGTATATTACTTAAGAACCTTAACTTTTTATTATGCTTTCAGTTTTAATATGCTTAATGAACCTTACTTAAGAACATTACTTTTTATTATACTTTCATGTTTAATATTTTCTTTTAATAACAGTAATTGATAGCTATATTTTAGTAAAAAGTGATTAACATATAGTAAAATATCTTGTAGATATCATTTTTCCAAAAAAATGTATCTAATATATGATTAGAACATAACCATACATATAATATTATTAGTACAAAGTTACAAAATTTAGTAACTGATTTTGTAATTCTATTAAAATATTAAAAGACCCGCCAAACCAAAAAAATTATCGCGCCTAAACCAAATATTTTGGTAAATTATCATAAACCGATAGAAATACCCTAACCATCATAATCTCTCTCAAATTCGGATAGTCTTCTCCTTTCCACCACCATGTTATTCATACGCTGCGACAAGGAATCTGTCTGAGGTATTTCTCCTCATTTTATATCCGATTTATGTCTGTAAGTCTTCAATAGTTAGATTCACATTTTTGGTGGATTTATAATTGAGTGCATGTCGGTGTTATCAAGCCTGACTGATTTCATGGTCATTTTTCTGAAGTTTCCTTTATTATTTAATATATGTTCTGATTTTTGGGTGACTCATGTCGGTAGATTAACTTCACACTACTAAAGGCTTCAGAAAACCCTCATTTCTTCAAGCCTCTCCATCCGGAATTCCTTTCGGGTGTGGTATGTAATTAGTGATTCCTCTCTCTTTCTCTCTATATGTAATGCTTATATACTTCTTCTTAGTTGGGTTCTTTTGGGCGTTGCAGAGTATCCCAAAAAGGTTCTACAAAGACCACATAGATGGAAAAACTAATATTACAACTGGTGAGCTCACTTCAGATGCTTGTAACCTGAAATTTCATGTGAAATGTGTTGGTGACAGAATAATTGAAGGCTGAAAAGAGTTCGCCGAGGGACACGATTTCCGAGTCAGAGACGTTTTAATATTTGAGTACTTAAGAGATTTAAATTTACATGTACATGCATTTGGACCCAGTTGCTGTGAACTCCAATGGGTAAAGACTCCAACGGAAAATCGGCAGGAGGACATGAGTAAGTTACGATATAATGTATTCCAAGACTAATAGTTTTTTTGTTTGTTTTGGTGTTAGTACTATCTAAAGTTTGTATGATTTGTTGCAGGAAATGAAGAGAACTTTGTAACACTAAATGTCACAGCAGAGAATATCAAGAGTGTCAGAATTGTAATAAACTTTATTTCCCTTATGGTTTCTGATTTTTGTATTTGTGTAACACCATATTTTTTTTGTGCAGTTTCTTCCCCAGTCATTCAACAATGCCAATGAATTAAAAAAAGGCTGCAGGCAAGACCATATATATGGTGAATGAGGGTGGAGTGAAATGGTATGTCAAACTGGTGATGACTATTGATAGTAGGATGCGGCAATTGCGTTTAACTGGTGGCTTGAGAGCATTCCTCAAGGCGAACAAAATCAAGGCTAACAACACTGTTGTGTTGAAGCTAAAAACGCCACAACTCCAGTCTTCAAGCTCTGCTCCAATAAATCTTGATTTTCTTTTGCTACTTTGGCTAATACTCTGCCTTGTTTAAAAACCTGAATGTTTGAAATTTAACATTTTACCTAAAAAAAACCTGAATGTTTGAAATAAAATAAATTTTTTTGCGGCTACAGAAACGTAAAATGTTGGGTTGGGCGGGTTTGGTGGGTCTAATTGGTGAAATATAAAATTCATTACGGTTTTGCAATTGAGAAGACGATAAATTACACCGACAAATATAATAAGCATATTACTAGGATTCTTCATCTTGTTCTTCATCGTCATCTTCATCCTCATCATCAGAAGAGGATAAATTACACCGAAATTCATCTTCTGGTTCCGCATCACCGACCTCGTAATCAAGATGTATTGGGTTTCCTCCTTGTACCAAGTTCTCGATAACGATATTTTCGATTCTAGTCATCATCACATGATCATCATTTTCTTGTTGCAAAATAATCGGTTACATGTCACCATAATCTCCTGAAATATTTCCCCTCGGGTTGACTTGAGCAACATTTAGCCACAAATGCTTTGGTTTCTTCGTGTATGGATATGAGATATAACAAACTTGATCCGCTTGTGAAGCTGTGCAATATATGTACGTACTGAATGAAGTTATATACATACATATATTTAAAGGCAATAAGATTTAAAGGTAAAGAACATACGCACCTAGAACAAATGGTTCGTCTATATTGTATCTTCTTGATGAAGAACGTCTACAATGCCAGCATTACTCCTCCGAGTGCCTCTACCGATCATAGGGACGTACCAGTTACACTTAAAGATTGTGATTCTAAAATTCGCAATTCCCTCATACTCGAGCTGTATGATATCAGTTAAGATCCCGTGGAAATCAACCTCATCAGATGGATCAGCATAATTCTCTCCTTTAACACGTACACCATAGTTACATGTCTTCCGACCCTCGCCGTGATTCTCCGTATGAAACAAATATTCTCTTGTAAAATAGATGGGCCAAGTTTTAGCCTTATGCACGGGTCCGTGCACTATCTCTAGCACCCAAAGAGGAAAATGATATGTTTTTTTCAATAAATAATCTGTATATAGAAAAGAAAATATAAAATATAGAGCAATGCAGATAAATTCATATAAATATATAATATGTATATAAGTGCGACTGAATTTTACACATACATAATCTTCCACCCAGATAGGATATTCTTCGGGTCTTTTTACGGAGACTTCTTTTTCGGAGAGTTCTGGATATTTGTAGACATATAATCTTCCAATATGCTTTAATTTCAACCAAAACTTATATGAGAAATCATATATAGTGGAATATATTAAACCGTAAGATAAGACATGCCAAATTATATATATACACCTCTCTAGTGGATAAAAAAATCTACAGTTTCACAGAACATATACATGTGCGCATCTATAGTCTTTCTTTGAAAGCCGAATTTTATTAAATTCTTCCACTTCGACGACCTACTTGAGTAAATATATCAGGAACATCGAGATGATATACGGGGATTTCACCTTCAATGAATCTGGTTAACCTGACCAAATTAATTAGTTTAGTAAATTTTATAATTAATTAATAGATACCATGTGTGTCTCACAAATGGCAAAGTAAACATGTGATTGGCCATAGTGCATTTACCTTGATTTCGTTTTTATATTCGCTTCAAAGTAGTGCTTTGAGAAATAAGCTCCCTTCTCATTGAATAATGGATCATGCCACATATTGTTTGTTCTTTGCTTTCCCTTTCAACTTTTTGACAAAACTTTCAAAAGGGTACATCCACCTATATTGCATCCGACCTCCTTATTCAGCTTTGTAAGGGAGATATATCGGTAAGTGCTCCATTACGTCGAAAAATGATGGTGGAAGGATCTTTTCCAAATTGCATATGATTAAAACTATGTTTTCTTTGAGAATTTGGACGCGAATTTTTTTGTAAATTTCTCGAGCATAAGTCACGGAAAAAACCTCCAACCCCTACAATATATATATTTTGAAACTGTTGGTAAATTTAAAAATATTATACTCATATTTACTTATCAAATATTTATACTATATACTATAAGTAAAATTAATTAGCACCTGATAACGAAAGGTGGACGTTCCAGTCTAAGAGTTCGGCAGAGATAAATGGAAGTAGCCGCTTCATAAAACGTGGCAGTCATGACTCTTCATCTGTGAAAACTTATTGTTTTCCATATCAGCACAACTAGCTAAGTCGGCTGCATAGCCATCTGGGAATTTGACTGCATGTTTCACACATTCCCGTAATCTTGTTCTGGCATCGTCTGTCAATTTGTACGCAGGGAAAGGAGCTTTACCCTCACTATCAATATGTAAATGTGGCTGAGAACAGAATCGGTCTATATTAAATATTGACATGATGGTGTCTTTGGATTTACCCTCCACACTCATAAGAGTATTCATGACGTTGTCAAAAAAATTATTCTCTACATGCATCAAATCAATATTATGTCGGAGACTGAGGTCCCTCCAGTATGAAAGCTCCCAGAATATACTTTTCTTGTGCCAGTTATGCCACTTACCATAACCAAGCTCATTCTTTTCGTGACCGTTTCCACCGACATCCTTTGTTTTCGGTAGATTTACACCTTGCAATCGCTCGCTATAAACTTGCTCATCACTCAAAGCCTCAAGTGGATGCTCTTTCGAGGCGTCTTTTCCCTTCAAGAAGTCTTTTTATTCTTCCTCAGTCGATGACCATGTGGAAGAAATCTTCGGTGACAATCAAACCAACACGTCTTCGTTCCCTTAGGCAGATAAAAATATTTTGTATCTTCCATGCAAATAGGACAAGACAATCCACCATGGGTTGTCCATCTTGATAACATCCCATATGCATGGAAGTCGCTTATCGTCCACAATAGCACTGCTTTAAGATTAAATTTTCATTCAACGACACATCTTATGCATCAACTCCAGAAGACCACAATTCTTTTAACTCCTCAAAAAGAGGTTGGAGGAAGATATTGAGACTAGCGCGCGGATGATTTGGCCCAGAATTCAGAATTGTAAGAAACAAGTTTTGTGTATGCTTGCACATATCAGGGGGTACATATCACGGGCCACAACGAATGATTACGAGACATACCAAATGGATTGAACCCATCTGTACATAATCCAAGATAAATGTTATAGGGTTCTTGGGCAAACAGAGGATGTTGAGCTTGAAATGATTTCCACTCCACCGCATCAGACGGATGACACATTTATCCCTCTTTCGTTTGGTACTCGGCATGCCATCTCATTGCCGCTGCAGTCTTCTCACTTTGATACATTCTCTTCAGTCTGTCAACAATTGGTGGATACCACATACGACTGTAATGTACTTTGGTTCTACTTTGTCTCTCGTTCGGCTTCCATCTTGGTGAAGCACAAAACCGACACTTATATTCCTTTTCTTCTTCTTTCCAGAAGATCATACAATTGTTCATGCAAACATCAATCGTATAATAGGGGAGGCCTAAATTGCGCATCAGTTTCTCTGTCTCGTAATGTGAACCTTTTGCATGGTTTCCTTATGGTAAATACTATGTCAACATTTCACATATCGAATCCACTAACCTTTCACTCATATTATTTTCTGCTTTTTTGCAAGACCCGAGAAGCCAAAGATAACTGGGAGTGACCTTCACGACAACCATCATATAAAGGATTTTTGGCTCCTTGTAACAGGTCATAAATTTTTTTGAATAATTACGTAAAAGTTCTTCACTATTACTCACGTAATCACGAAATGCATCATTTACCAATTATCACATATCTATCTTATACTACATTACGAACATGACCATTCGGATCAACATAACTCGTTCCTATATCCAAACCGATTTCTTCTCCATGCTTATACCAAACATAATAATCAGGCATAAATCCTCTACTAAACAGACTGTTGGATCTCCTAGGATCTAGGGTTTGATATATTGAATCTGAACCAACCTCGTTCTTACCTTGAACTGGCAGCGGAATGAAATGGTGAACGAGATCAGTTGAGCAACGCAGATGCCTTGCCTCTACCAGATACACACGCACACAAGCTGAAAACGGGATGCTAGTGCCGGATCAATGGGAATCCTCTGTTTCTGGTGTTTCTGCTCTTCTCACTGAGAAAAACTGGACGGCTTCTGTTTTAGGTCGAAACTTTCGAGTTTTATTCAACCTAAAACACACTTAACGGGCCAGACTTGAGTAAGTCTTAATTTCGAAAAGCCCTTTCCAAACCCGAACTGTGTCGACCGACACACAAGCTGTGTCGATCGACACAACACCATATTCTCAATAATAATGTGTATCCAATACACATTAATATGATCATTACCATAATAATCATTCCCATGTCGTAGCTTCCAGTTTGCTTAGGTGTGTGACCCTATAGGATCATATAATACTGGCAGTAAGTCTACAACTTACAGATTGCAAGAGGCTTCTAGCAAAACATTGCAACCGCCCAGTATTATACGAATGTCTGATCTCGACACACAACTATCATCAGGAGTGAGTACAAGTGTAATTTCAGGACACTATCCTAACAATCTCTTACTTGTACTGGAATCATCAATTCCTATAATCCTTTTGTCTCTATATCTCGATTTGGCATAAGGCAAGATTGGTGTCATCCTTATTAAGCCAACATCGTGTTTATCGAACTCCTGATCTCATACTGATCATTACAAACAACTGAACTACAGTTCGTTTGAGTGCGGCCACACATTTTTCTCAGTATTAAATCTTCGATAGGCCCTGAGATATTTATCTCCCGTTATTCAGTAGGGACAAATCCCATCTTGTTCCATCCCTATTTCAACGCACACTTCATGATATACTTGAACAGTGCCGTTATAGTCGCCAGTTACGGGTCGACGTTTGACAAAGTCAAAGTGTACCAATTCATATGCAAGAAAGCATGATGAACTCAGGTCTGAGGACTATACTCTATAGTCGTAATGAAAACCTCTTATGACACAGATATAACTATCTTGTAGACTTCTCATTAGCGGGTCATGTCCGATCATATGTTCACCAACATATATCTATGTGACTGACTGCGATAATCATATCATTGGCTCCATGAAACTTAGCCAACAGTCACCTCACAATCTAGTCTCTCGCAGTTGCCATTGTCCCATTTTGACAACCTCGACTAGGGACAAAACATAATTTATATCATCTATGACTTATAGGGTTTCATGATCAAGTCCTCAACTTGATGACCTATAATATGACATAAACTTATTTTGGGACCATTATTTAGATCACAATAAATAATGCTGATATCAAATTTCATTAAACATATCCAAAAGAATGTTTTACAAGAGCATCTTGTTATAACTAAAATAAAACTAAAACTCCCACTAGAATCAAGATTACATCTTAAGATCTCTAATGCCTACAGCAGTCGTATAAAACTCATGCTTAGGCCTTGGGAGTGACTTAGTCAGAGGATCAGCGACATTCTCGTCCGTCGGAACTCGGCTGATCTTCACATCACCTCTATTGACGATATCACGAATCAGGTGATATCTCCTCTCTACGTGTTTGGACTTCTAGTGTGACCTTGGTTCTTTCGCCTGAGCAATGGCTCCGTTGTTATCACAAAACAAAGCCACTGGCTCCAAGATACTAGGAACCACACCAAGTTCAGTCATGAACTTCTTGATCCAAACAGCTTCCTTTGCCGCTTCTGAAGCAGCAACATATTCAGCTTCCGTTGTGGAATCAGCTACGGTATTCTGCTTAGAGCTCTTCCAGCTCACTGCACCGCCATTTAGACAGAAGACATATCCAGATTGTGATCGGAAATCGTCTATGTCTGTCTGAAAACTCGCATCAGTGAATCCATTCACCACAAGTTCTTCACTTCCTCCATACACCAGGAATTTATCCTTAGTATGTCTCAAATACTTGAGAATATTCTTGACAGCTGTCCAGTGAACTTCACCTGGATCAGATTGGTATCTGCTCGTCATGCTTAACGCGTAAGCTACATCTGGACGAGTGCAGAGCATGGCATACATAATAGATCCTATTGCAGAAGCATAAGGAATCCTATTCATGCGCTCCCGCTCAGCATGTGTCACCGGACACTGCTTCTTGCTGAGACTAATGCCATGAGACATCGGTATGAAGCCCTTCTTGGAATCATGCATCCTGAATCTGTGCAACACCTTATCAATATAAGTGTCCTGGCACAATCCAATCAGCCTATTCACTCTATCTCTGTAGATTCTGATTCCAAGAATGTACGCGGCTTCTCCCATGTCTTTCATGGAAAAACAACTTCCGAGCCAAGTCTTAACAGACTGAAGCAACGGAACGTCATTACCGAGGAGGAGTATGTCATCGACATACATTACAAGAAACGCAATTCTGCTCCCACTAGTCTTCTTGTAAACACATGGTTCCTCTTCGTTCTTGATGAAACCAAATTGTTTTACTGCTTCATCAAAACGAAGATTCCAACTCCGTGATGCTTGCTTCAATCCATAAATGGATTTATGAAGCTTGCACACCTTTCCAGCGTTCTTAGGATCAACAAAACCTTCAGGCTGTGTCATATACACATCCTCTTCCAGAATACCATTCAGGAAAGCGGTTTTGACATCCATCTGCCAAATCTCATAGTCATAATGAGCTGCAATCGCTAGAATAATCCGAATGGATTTAAGCATAGCGACTGGGGAATAGGTTTCATCATAGTCAATACCATGAATTTGCTTGAAACCTTTAGCCACCAACCTCGCTTTGTAAATCTGTACATTGCCATCCACGTCGATCTTCTTCTTGAAGATCCATTTACACTCAATGGCTTTTACACCATTAGGTAAATCGACCAAGGACCATACTTGGTTTTCTGACATGGATCCCATTTCGGATTTAGAGGCTCCAGGCCACTTTTCGGAGTCCGGGCCCATCATTGCTTCCGCGAAGGTCGTTGGTTCGTCACTATCAATGATCATCAGATCATTAGAATTGGTCACGAGAAATCCATAGTATCTCTCGGGTTCGTGACGGATCCTTCCGGATCTGCGAACTTCAGGCTCCACAGGCGCCGGTTCCACAGAACTTTGTGGATCCAACTGCTGCTCTTCCTCAGCAGGTTGAGCAGTCTCCTATGCATCTCGAATTTCTTCAAGATGTACTTTACTCCCACTGTTTTTCTTAGAGAGATACTCCCTCTCAAGAAAAGAACAGTCCCGAGCAACAAATACTTTGTTCTCAGATTGGTTGTAAAAGTAGTATGCCTTGGTTTCCCTAGGATAACCAACGAAGTAGCATTTATCTGATTTGGGTGCAAGCTTGTCAGAGATTAAACGTTTGACATAAGCTTCACATCCCCAAATCCTCAGGAAAGACAGACTAGGAATGTTCCCAGTCCACAATTCATGTGGTGTTTTTTCCACTGATTTAGATGGTACCCTATTTAGTGTAAACGCAGACGTTTCTAGAGCGTATCCCCAAAAGGATAATGGAAGATATGAATGACTCATCATAGACCGAACCATATCCAATAAGGTTCGATTCCTCCTCTCTGACACTCCATTCCATTGGGGTGTTCCAGGAGGAGTGAGTTGTGAAATAATTCCACACTCGCTCAGATAGTCGTTGAACTCTTGACTCAAGTATTCTCCTCCGCGATCCGATCACAGAGCTTTAATACTTTTGCCAAGTTGGTTCTGTACTTCATTCTTGAATTCCTTGAATCTATCAAAGGATTCTGACTTGTGTCTCATCAAATAGACATAGCCATACCTACTGAAATCATCAGTAAAGGTAATGAAGTACTTGTAATTTCCTCTGGCAACAATACTCATTGGCCCACATACATCAGTATGAACAAGGCCCAATAAATCACTGGCCCTTTCATTTGGTTTGTTGAAAGGGGCTCTAGCCATTTTGCCCATCAAACAAGATTCACATTTCTCACATGATTCAAAATCAAATGAGCCCAGAAGCCCATTTCGATGGAGCCTTTGGATGCATTTCTCATTGATATGGCCCAAACGACAATGCCATAAGAAAGTCGGGTTTTCGTCATTGGACTTAAACCGCTTTGTATTTATGTTAAAGACATGCATTTCTTGGTTGAAAACATATAACCCATTATCTAATGGGGCGCTACCATAATATGTACCATCACGATTAAAAGAACAAACTTTATTCTTAACAGCAAAATCAAAACCTTCCAAATCCAAAACCGAAACTGAAATTATGTTTCTGCTAATCGCAGGTACAAAGTAGCAATTATTCAAAGCTAAAACCATGCCCGAAGGTAAGGACAAATCGTAAGTGCCTACGGCCAGTGCAGCAACCTTAGCTCCATTCCCGACCCGTAACTCCACTTTTCCTTTCTCCAGCGTTCTACTGTTTCTTAGTGCCTACACATCAGTACAAATATGAGCACCGCAGCCGGTATCCAATACCCACGAAGTAGAACTAGAAGACATAACATTAAGTTCGATAACATAAATACCTGAGTCAGACGCATCATACGTCTTCTTCAGCTTCTTGTAATCTTCCATGAACTTCTTGCAGTCTCTCTTCCAATGCCCTAACTGCTTGCAGTAGTTGCACTTATCCTCAGGAGAAGGCCCGGATTTAGGCTTCGGCTTGGGCTTGTCCTGACTATCAGTCTAGACAACTTGGGCCTTTCCCTTATCCTTCTTAGGTTTCTTAAACCTTTTACCCCCTTGTACCATCAGTACACTGGGAGTTGCCTTCTTGAGATTCGGCTCTGCTGTCTTCAGCATGCCGTGCAACTCAGTCAATGTCTTAGTCATGTTTTGCATGTTGTAGTTCATGATAAAATGATCAAAACACGACGGCAAAGACTGCAGAATCATGTCAGTGGCTAGCTCCTGACTAATGGCACAATCCAGTTTCCCCAGGTTATCAATGTAACCCATCATTTTAAGGACATGAGGACTTACTGGACTGTCCTTAGCCAGCTTGCAATCCATGAGAGATTTAACCATCTGGTATCTCTCTGTGCGAGCTTGCTCCTGAAACAAAGCTTTCAGGCTGTTAATCATCTCAATGGGTGACATCACATTCTCGTATTGCTTCTGCAGCTCAGAGTTCATAGTCACCAGCATTAGACAATTAACATCTTTGACATCAGCTGAATGCGTATCCCAAGCATTCTTTTCTGTCTGCGGGGCATTGGAACGTGGCCTCTCGGTGAGAACTCTTTCAAGGACATATTCCTTGTTCTCCTGCCTGAGAACTATTCTCAGGTTCCGATACCATTCCAAGAAATTAGATCCATTTAACTTGTCCTTCTCAAGGACGGATCTTAGTGAGAAAGTGTTGATGTGAGTTGAGACAGACATAGCTGTAATTAAAAGAGGTAGAGGTTTAGTTATAATGCTCAAGGAAAGAGAATTCTTATCTAATAAGAAAAACTCGCATTGTATTCAAAACTATGTTTCCTCAGATGAATACAATGAACCAAGATCCTCAGATCACTAAACTTCGAGTGGGCGACTCGCCGTTACTCAAACTTTAGTTATCTAGGTAAGCAAATCATTGCTAATTGTACCCAGTACAACTCTTGGTCGTGGATGAGACAAACTATGCCTAATCCACTCTGATGTCTCTGGGCTCAGAACTTCTGATAGCCCAGTCAAGTAAAACCAATCTCTTCTGTCTTGTGATCACTTACAGTCGCACTGCAAGTCTGTCAATGACCACCTGCCTTACTCATGTTGCAGTGGATACCAAGGAATCCAAGACTATCCAACAAACGACACGAGTCTTGACAGTAGACAAGATCGGGCAAGACATCAAGATCACTTGATATTTTGTTGAGGAAAATATTATTTAATCTTGATGCACATCCAATATACATCCAAGAATTTATTAATTTAATTCAAACATTCAGTTTTATTAAGTTTAGGTTCATCTAGAACTTTAAGATTAAATTTGGTCTGGTATATGCAAATTTATGGTCCAACCAATAATTCTGCGAATGGTGTGTCGATCGATGCCAACCATTGGCATCGGTCGACACAACATAATTTAAATCGGTCAAACCGGATCGAATTTCCTTAACCGATTCAATCTAATTGAACCGGTTCGGTTTAACGGTCCATGTCGATCATCACACAACTCGGTGTCGATCGATATTACCTAACCAGAACCAAATTGGTTAATATAATTAACCGAGCGAGATAACAGGTTCAATCCAATTAAACCGATCTATCTAATCGCATTGCCTGTGTCGACCGACACACCCAGTGTATCGATCGACACAGCAGGATTACGGGTACTCGATCTCAGATCGAAACCCTAAAATTATTTACGAGTTTTCGCTCTGTGTCGACCGACACACGCTTTGTGTCGATCGATACTCTGCGACAAACCCTAAAATTTTACGCGTTATTTCGCGGCGTGTCGACCGACACACGCTTTGTGTCGATCGACACAGTGCGATTTCAACAGTTTCATCGTTTTCAACAGGCACATAATCCGAGATTAACACTTTGAAAACATGATTTAGCATACAATAATCAGATCAATAACATCAGTTTTCGAATTAATTGCATCTGGTTCAATAGTCTAAACCCTAACAACGCTCTGATACCACTGTTGGATCTCCTAGGATCTAGGGTTTGATATATTGAATCTGAACCAACCTCGTTCTTACCTTGAACTGGCAGCGGAATGAAAAGGTGAACGAGATCAGTTGAGCAACGCAGGTGCCTTGCCTCTACCAGATACACACGCACACAAGCTGGAAACGGGATGCTAGTGCCGGATCAATGGGAATCCTCTGTTTCTGGTGTTTCTGCTCTTCTCACTGAGAAAAACTCGACGGCTTCTGTTTTAGGTCGAAACTTTCGAGTTTTATTCAACCTAAAACACACTTAATGGGCCAGACTTGACTAAGTCTTAATTTTGAAAAGCCCTTTCCAAACCCGAACTGTGTCGACCGACACACAAGCTGTGTCGATCGACACAACACCATATTCTCAATAATAATGTGTATCCAATACACATTAATATGATCATTACCATAATAATCATTCCCATGTCGTAGCTTCCAGTTTGCTTAGGTGTGTGACCCTATAGGATCATATAATACTGGCAGTAAGTATACAACTTACAGATTGCAAGAGGCTTCTAGCAAAACATTGCAACCGCCCAGTATTATACGAATGTCTGATCTCGACACACAACTATCATCAGGAGTGAGTACAAGTGTGATTTCAGGACACTATCCCAACACAGACCACTCCAAATTCCTTTTTCCGAGGTTACCGGTTTTTCGTTCTCGTAAACAATACAAGGGTCACACATTTTGGAAAATTGCATGAATTGTGCCACCCCCATTTTGAAGGCTGTCGAGAAATTGTATGTGGCTTCATCGAACCTACTAAACATCCATTTCCGATAGTAGCTATAATTATTGTAGCTTTCCACCAAGTAACTAGATTTCCAAAATCTTTGTGTTTCTACAAATGAAGTCGAAGATAGAGCTGAATTTTGATTATGTAGACATAATTGGCCACTACCATTTATGGTCATAAAGGCATGTCGCATGAAACCGGTACACCTACCACAAACAGGTAAGATACGACTGATATCCGACTACTTTGCGATACGAAGGAGTCGCAACGCAGTCGCTGGCTTTGCAACTAATTTGCGACTTCAAAACGACTTTCCATATTAGTCACAACTTAGTCGCACATTTAGCGACTAAGTTATGACTAATGTTTCCAATCTCGACAATAGTCGTTAATCAGTCGTAAATCGGCGACTAAATTGGCGACAACCTTTTTTGGTCGTATATTAGCGACTAATAGACAACCATATATATGTAGTCGCAATCGTGTCTATAAATAGTCGCAAAATGTTATGACTACAAGTATATTCACAAGTAGCAGTCGCAAAAACGTTGTTTTCTTGTAGTGTTTATGTTAATTCATTTTGCACATATGTTAATTTGCCTTTAAACGCATTTCCTTTTCTTTTAGCAGGTCGGCGGAGGGGCGATGCCGAGCTACGCAAGATGGGCTGACTTCTCCTCTGATCGGCTTGATCTTCGATGGGCCGTTTAGTTGTTTGGCCGGGATAAAGAGGGGTGTTAAAACCACCTCCAACATTAAGCCTCCCCGGTTTGGCGCACTGAGTGGAACATAGGTCGGCAAATTTTATCGTTGTCCGGCCCAATCAGTCGAATCGTCGCGAGTTGAGATCCGTTATTTTTAACGTTCAGATCGTCGGCTTTTTCTTCCACGTGGCTATCGGCATTTCTATGTGCTTAACACGCTCCCTTCTGCAGCCATTAGCACTCGGACACGTGTGGCGGGAAGTCGCAGAGTCGTGTCCGTTGAGAGAGCGTTGCGTCCCTCAGAAGACTCGCACATCTTCTCTTATATAAATACTGCTTTTACTCCTCACTTTTCACCGTTTTCTACCAGAATTAAATCTCTGGTACTTCCTCTTCCAAACTCTCATTGTTTTATCTTTTTCGTCCTTCCTTTTATCTTTTTCTCTACGCAAACCTTCCTGCCGATATGCGTATTCGTTCCGAATCAAGTGAGAATTCCTCTAGCTCTGTAAGTGTCGGTGTGTTCGAGGGAGATAGCGTTCCTTCCTCCTCGTCATCGCGTAGCTCGGAATCTATTGGCCCCGCGCAAGAATTATCTTGGCATCAAGAAGAATCTCTTCGCGATGACGATGTCGATCATTCTGACGATCATGTTCTTTAAGGTTGGCAGCTCGTGGCCGAGGTAACAAGAAGAACACGCCGAAGGGAAAAGAGAAGGAGAAAGCTTCTTAATACGTTGCTGACAAAAACTTCGGCATCTTGCCGACCTTCTCTGATGAAGAGTCATTGGCTTCGTTGAAAACTCTTCTTGGGTGTGAGGATGTAGAACTCCTTCTACCTTATTTGAAGCGGCTTTGGGATTCTCCCCCAAACTTCGCATGTCTCTATGAGTCGTTATTTCTTTCTGCCAATCTTCAGTTTCCGCTACCAAAGGTGTTAGTTGACTTTTGCGCGAGGTTCCAAATTGCTTTTACTCAGCTTAACCTCGCCAGCAAAATAAACATAACCGACCTTCTGGAGCTAGGCACATACCTTGGCATTCCGCTGATGGTTGATCTCTTCGAATGCTTCGACCCACTGAACATCGTTAAGTCGAAGTCGGCGTGGATTTAGATTAATCTACGACCGAAGTACAAGTTGCGATCTGGTGTTAAACCCATAAAAACTCATGATTGGCAGATGAAGTATTTCTTTGTCTGAATTGACAAGTTCTCATCTCCCGTCCCAACGGCCTCGATTAACAACATGTGGGATCTTTCCCTTAATAGTTGATCAGTCGGTTAACCATTAGTACTTTTTCTTGTCTTTGACTCTAACTGCTGTTCTTCTTTTGTTTCAGCCCGTCTTAACCCGGAGCGGCTTAATCAGGAATACTTGAACGACGTCGGCAACAAGTTTTCTGAGTTCGGTCACCAGATTTGGCCTGAATCCGAAGACGCCAAAACATGAAAAACTAGTGAGTTCGACTTTACCTTGGTTTATTCCTAGAGCGTTTCTTCCTTCGTTCTTATCATTACGAGTTTCTTTTGGCAAAATCTCAGCCGAAGAATCTCATGTGGGAAGCAAGGAAAGTTATTCCCAGCATGGTGATCGATCTGAAGAAGAGTTCGAAACCTTCTAAGAGTGGCAAGGCCGATGGCTCTAGCCGATTTGAAGCTACCAAACAAAATATCTCCCCTCGGTCACAACCTAAGAGGGAAGAAGACCGAGCCTCCAATGATGCCAATAAGAAAAGGGCTGAGGAGGCCAAGAAACGTTCATCCGAGCTTAGGTCGAAGAGGGCGGATGATGGTTCCGAACCTTCGAAACAAAAAGAGGGACTGCTTCTATTGAAGACGATCATGCCTCTACTGAAGACGAGCAGGAGGATTCTTCTTCTCAGTTGATACGACATTCATTAAAAAAGTCTTCATGCCTGGTTGAAAAGGTTCCTTCGACTGATAAGGGCATTCCACCCCCTCCTGCTGCTCAAAAGATTCCGAATACGGGACTTTCCGGGACATCGTCTTCGCTTTCTGGGGCGAAGAAGCGATCTTTAGAAGATGTAAGTCATTCCGAGATCTCGGGGATGAATTAGCGTCCGAAGTTCCGTGATTCCGTGCGGGACTGGCAAAACAGATCCTTCGCGCTCTGAGGCCAAAAGCTTCGCACTCCAGACGAATTTTACTGCGGAGAGCTGATCCGGAATATTTCGTTCGACGTCACCCCGCCATGTCTAGTGAACCAGCTTTACAAGCCGGAAGTGTACCGGTCTATTTTTCAGTACCTCGTCAATTTGGGTATTTTTTTCTTCTCTTTTTATTTTGGTATCCTTTCATCGGTTTTGACATCTGCTTTTATGAAGGCAACCTCTTTGATGAATTCATATGTCTTTGATATGAATCAGAAATTATTGAACCAAGTGGCCGAGGTCAAGGAAGAGCTTGTTAAAAAGACGAGGGAATTGGAAACGTCCCACATTTATGCTGAGATCTCCCGGGTGAATGAGGCGAACCTGAAAATTCATATCTCTTCTCTCATCGGGAAGGTCGAGCTGTGTAAGACTCGTAACAAGGAGCTCGAAGAACGCAAAGTTAAGTTGGTTGCCGAGCTGGCACATGAGAAGAAGAAGCATTTCGAGGACTAAAGGGATGAGTGTAATATTTTGTCATTGATGCTATGCGAGGCTCATAACGCTCGTCGTATTTTGACGGATAAGTATGAGTATCACTTGCAAGAGCTGAAGGAGGCGGTTGCCATGAAGGATACTGAAAGCGATGCTCATATGAACCTGAGCCAGTATACGGGACCTTAGATTACCTTTGGGTGCTCCAGGATGAAAAGGGGGTGCTTATTCCGGACAGCGTCTTTGACAAGCTCGAGGAGAAGAAGAAGGAGTTGGATGAGGCGATCGATCGGATCAACGCTCCCGAGATCGGCGATGACTTCTTTGTGATTTCCCTTGTGCCGAGCAGAGTGCGTGATCTCAATCCTCCTTCCCCTCTTCCTTTTCAGCCTCAATCCTTCATTCCACAAACTAATGGTGCCGTTGCGTTTAACGAGTTCGGCACCAATGCTGATGCGATGTCGAACGATGTGGTTGGGGCGTTGAAGTGTCCTGGAGATGCTCAACCTGCAGCGATGGGAACTACTTCGTCGTTGCTCACGGTGCTGCCTTCCCTGACCTTGGCGGCTCTTTCGACCAAACCGGCTCAAGATCTTCCTCCAACGGCTTAGGCTTTATTTTGTTCTTTGTTTGTAATACTTTTCTTTGGGGTAGTAGGATTTCCCCTTTTTGTAAAAAATTGGTTGGGGTGACGAGCTCCCCCTTTTAAATCGGAATGATTCCTTCCTTGCAGTACTTTGATCTGCTTTTACTTTAGCTTTCCTTAGAAAGTCAACTGCATTTTGATCATATAAAGGCGGAAATTACTTGTCTTAGAATGGAATTCATTCTTAAGATCGACAAGCTTGATATATATATTTGTAAAATTGGCTGTAATAACTCGACAAATAATGCTTTTTAGCGAGGCTTCGACTTCGCTTGTGAACGAAGGTTCCGTTAATTTGTAGTCATGAAGACTTCAGTAGTTTCTATGAATGGAGGTAAGGTCACAGCGTTTTTTCATTATGAGAAGGTCTTAAACCTGTTTTGCGAGTGAGTACTCGGATTTATAAGCGAGAGCTCAGTGAGTCGGTTGTGGACTTGTTTTGTAATCCTGTAAAGGATTTGAAAGGAAAGACTTTAGTCTTTGTCTGTGAATTAAATTTAATTGAGATCTCGGCTTTGCGAGGAAATGCTCGGTAATAGCTCGGCCCGTAATTGTACCTTGAAAAAGGGTTTGGTTTTATTATGCGGGCGGAGACTCGGTTCTTTTTCATCGAGCGAAGCTCGGATCGGTTTTTATATATGTAACTCGGTATTGGCTACAATTATTGAAGCTTTCCACCATGTAACTAGATTTCCAAACTCTTTGTGTTTCTACAAATGAAAACGGAAATAGAGCTTAATTTCGATTATTTAGACATAATTGGCCACTACCATTTATGGTCATAAATGCATGTCGCATGAAACCGGTACACCTACCACAAACAGGTAAGATATAACTGATATCCGACTACTTTGCGATACGAAGGAGTCGCAACGCAGTCGCCGGCTTTGCGACTAATTTGTGACTTCAAAACGAATTTCCATATTAGTCACAACTTAGTCGCACATTTAGCGACTAAGTTATAACTAATGTTTCCGATCTCGACAATAGTCGTTAATCAGTAGTAAATCGGCGACTAAATTGGCGACAACCTTTTTTGGTCGTATATTAGCAACTAATAGACAACCATATATATATTTAGTCGCAAAGAAGTCGCAATCGTGTCTATAAATAGTCGCAAAATGTTATGACTACAAGTATATTCACAAGTAGCAGTCACAAAAAGTTGTTTTCTTGTAGTGTTTATCTTATTCCATTTTGCACATATGTTAATTTGCCTTTAAACGAGTTTCCTTTTCTTTTAGCAGGTCGGCCGAGGGGCGACGCCGAGCTATGCAAGTTGGGCTGACTTCTCCTCTGATCGGCTTGATCTTCGATGGGCCGTTTAGTTGTTTGGCCAGAAAAAATAGGGGTGTTAAAACCACCTCCAACAGTAAGCCTCCCCAGTTCGGCGCACTGAGTGGAACATAGGTCGGTAAATTTGATCGTTGTCCGGCCCAATCAGTCGAGTCGTCGCGAGTTGAGATCCGTTGTTTTAATGTTCAGATCGTCGGCTTTTTCTTCCACGTGGCTATCAGCATTTCTATGTGCTCAACACGCTCCCTTCTGCAGCCATTAGCACTCAGACACGTGTGGCGGGAAGTCGCAGAGTCGTGTCCGTTGAGAGAGTTTTGCGTCCCTCGGAAGACTCGCACATCTTTGCTTTTATAAATACTGCTTTTACTCCTCACTTTTCACCATTTGCTACGAGAAGTAAATCTCAGGTACTTCCTCTTCCAAACTCTCATTGTTTTATCTTTTTCGTCCTTCCTTTTATCTTTTTCTCTACGCAAACCTTCTTGCCGATATGCGTATTCATTCCGAATCAAGTGAGAATTCCTCTAGCTCTGTAAGTGTCGGTGTGTTCGAGGGAGATAGCGTTCCTTCCTCCTCGTCATCGCGTAGCTCGGAATCTATTGGCCCCGCGCAAGAATTATCTCGGCGTCAAGAAGAATCTCTTCGCGATGACGATGTCGATCATTCTGACGATCATGTTCTTTAAGGTTGGCATCTCGTGGCCGAGGTAACAAGAAGAACACGCCGAAGGGAAAAGAGAAGGAGAAAGCTTCTTAATACGTTGCTGAAAAAACTTCGGCATCTTGCCGACCTTCTCTGATGAAGATTCATTGGCTTCGTTGAAAACTGTTCTTGGGTGTGAGGATGTAGAACTCCTTCTACCTTCTTTGAAGCGGCCTTGGGATTCTCCCCCAAACTTCGCATGTCTCTATGAGTCGTTATTTCTTTCTGCCAATCTTCAGTTTCCGCTACCAAAGGTGTTAGTTGACTTTTGCGCGAGGTTCCAAATTGCTTTTACTCAGCTTAACCTCGCCAGCAAAATAAACATAACCGGCCTTCTGGAGCTAGGCACATACCTTGGCATTCCGCTGATGGTTGATCTCTTCGAATGCTTCGACCAACTGAACATCGTTAAGTCGAAGTCGGCGTGGATTTAGATTAATCTACGACCGAAGTACAAGTTGCGAGCTGGTGTTAAAACCATAAAAACTCATGATTGGCAGATGAAGTATTTCTTTGTCTAAATTGACAAGTTCTCATCTCCCGTCCCAACGGCCTCGATTAACAACATGTGGGATCTTTCCCTTAATAGTTGATCAGTCGGTTAACCATTAGTACTTTTTCTTGTCTTTCACTCTAACTGCTGTTCTTCTTTTGTTTCAGCCCGTCTTAACCCGAAACGGCTTAATCAGGAATACTTGAACGACGTCGGCAACAAGTTTTCTGAGTTCGGTCACCAGATTTGGCCTGAATCCGAAGACGCCAAAACAAGAAAAACCAGTGAGTTCGACTTTGCCTTGGTTTATTCCTAGAGCATTTCTTCCTTCGTTCTTATTATTACGAGTTTCTTTTCGCAATCTCAGCCGAAGAATCACATGTGGGAAGCAAGGAAAGTTATTCCCAGCATGGTGATCGATCTGAAGAAGAGTTCGAAACCTTCTAACGGTAGCAAGGCCGATGGATCTAGCCGATTTGCAGCTACCAAACAAAATATCTCCCCTCGGTCGCAACCTAAGAGGGGAGAAGGCCGAGCCTCCAATGATGCCAATAAGAAAAGGGCTGTGGAGGCCAAGAAACGTTCATTCGAGCTTAGGTCGAAGAGGGTGGATGATGGTTCCGAAGCTTCAAAACAAAAAAGAGGGACTGCGTTTATTGAAGACGAGCCTGCGTCTATTGAAGACGAGCCTGAGGATTCTTCTTCTCA
Source organism: Orychophragmus violaceus (assembly GCA_030180135.1). Classification (NCBI taxonomy): domain Eukaryota; kingdom Viridiplantae; phylum Streptophyta; class Magnoliopsida; order Brassicales; family Brassicaceae; genus Orychophragmus; species Orychophragmus violaceus. Next base: position 67,601,691 of record CM058232.1, on the reverse strand, counting down.
GTTGATACGTCATTCATTAAAGAAGTCTTCATGCCTCGTTGAAAAGGTTCCTTCGACTGATAAGGGCATTCCGCCCCCTTCTGCTGCTCAAAAGATTCCGAATACGGGACCTTCTGGGACATCGTCTTCGCTTTCTGGGGCGAAGAAGCGATCTTTAGAAGATGTAAGTCATTCCAAGATCTCGGGGATGAATTAGCGTCCGAAGGTCGGTGATTCCGTGCGGGACTGGTAAAATAGATCCTTCGCGCTCTGAGGCGAAAAGCTTCGCACTCCAGACGAATTTTACTGCGGAGAGCTGATACGGAATATTTCATTCGACATCACCCCGCCATGTCCACTGAACCAGGTTTACAAGCCGGACGTGTACCGGTCTATTTTTTAGTACCTCGTCAATTTGGGTATTTTTACCTTCTCTTTTTTATTTTGGTATCCTTTCATCTGTTTTGACAGCTTTTTTTATGAAGGCAACCTCTTTGATGAATTCATATGTCTTTGATATGAATCATAAATTATTGAACCAAGGTGTCGAGGTCAAGCAAGAGCTCGTTAGAAAGACAAGGGAATTGGAAACGTCCCACATTTCTGCTGAGATCTCCCGGGTGAACGAGGCGACCCTGAAAAGCATATCTCTTCTCTCACCGGGAAGGTCGAGCTGTGTGAGACTCGTAACAAGGATCTCGAAGAACGCAAAGATAAGTTGGTTGCCGAGCTGGCACAAGAGAAGAAGAAGCATTTCTAGGACTAAAGGGATGAGTGTAATATTTCGTCATCGATGCTCTGCGAGGCTCTTAACGCTCATCGTATTTTGATGGATAAGTATGAGTATCACTTGCAAGAGCTGAAGGAGGCGGTTGCCGCAAAGGATGCCGAAAGCGATGCTCATATGAACCTGAGCCAGTATTCTGGGACCTTAGATTACCTTTGGGTGCTCCAGGATGAAAAGGGGGTGCTTATTCCGGACGGCGTATTTGACAAGCTCGAGGAGAGAAGGAGTTGGATGAGGCGATCAATCGGATCAACGCTCCCGAGATCGGCGATGACTACTTTGTGATTTCCCTTTTGCCGAGCAGAGTGCGTGATCTCAATCCTCCTTCCCCTTTTCCTTTTCAGCCTCAGTCCTTCGTTACACAAACTGATGGTGCCGTTGCGTTTAACGAGTTTGGCACCAATGCTGATGCGATGTCGAAGGACGTGGTTGGGGAGTTGAAGTGTCTTGGAGATGGGCAACCTGCAGCGATGGGAACTACTTCGTCGTTGCTCGCGTTTCTCCCTTCCCTGACCTTGCGGATCTTTCGACCGAACCAGCTCAAGATCTTCCTCCAACGGCTTAGGCTTTATTTTGTTCTTTGTTTGTAATACTTTTCTTTGGGGTAGTAGGATTTCCCCTTTTTGTAAAAATTGGTTGGGGTGACGAGCTTCCCCTTTTAAATCAGAATGATTCCTTCCTTGCAATACTTTGATCTGCTTTTACTTTAGCTTTCCTTAGAAAGTCAACTGCATTTTGATCGTATAAAGGCGGAAATACTTGTCTTAGAATGGAATTTATTCTTAAGATCGACAAGCTTGATATATATATATATATTTGTAAAATTGGCTGTAATAGCTCGACAAATAATGCTTTTTAGCGAGGCTTCGACTTCGCTTGTGAACGAAGGTTCCGTTAATTTTAGTCATGAAGACTTCAGGAGTTTCTTTGAATGGATGTAAGTTCACCGCATTTTTTCATTATGAGAAGGTCTTAAACCTGTTTTGCGAGTGAATACTCGGATTTATAAGCGAGAGCTCAGTGAGTCGGTTGTGGACTTGTTTTGTAATCCTGTAAAGGATTTGAAAGGAAAGACTTTAGTCTTTGTATGTGAATTAAATTTAATTGAGAGCTCGGATTTGCGAAGAAATGCTCGGCAATAGCTCGGCCCGTAATTGTACCTTGAAAAAGAGTTTGGTTTTATTATGCGAGCGGAGACTCGGTTCTCATTCATCGAGCGAGGCTCGGATCGGTTTTTATATATGTAAATCGGTATTGGCTATGCGACATAGGTAGGCTTATGTAGTCTGTCTGAGTTAGGGAGCGAGGGTGATTCCCGGCTTTTTCCTTATGCCGATACGACTTGGATTGGAATCTTCATCGTATGGTAAAGGTGAATGTTCTTGCATGTCGATATGAGGATTTAAATGATCCGAGCATCTGGCCAGGGTGCAAGCGATGTTAAAACGAGAGTTAAAAACAAAAGTTTGTTTTTTTTATTGATTTACGGCTTCACTATGGGAAGAGTTGCCTAGATACCTCGGAAACGAGGATCAAGCAGTTCGTAGTTCATATTACATAGGGTAATAGTCTTTTTCTTTTTTTCTGGCGCAAGACGTAAAGAGAACTCGCCAATAATGCTTTGGTGTTATCGAGCCTAAGTCTGGTCATGCCGAGGTTCATTCACTTTGATTGTGCTTCAATTTCCTTTAAGAGTCTTCCGTATAGTGGGCGGACCTTGCATGATCATTTTCTTTCCCTTCCGCGGAGGGCTGAGGGAGCTTCCGTTTGCTGATGAAACATAGCCTCGAAGTGGTCTGATCCCCTCTGAGTGTATGGACTCCATTTGAAGTTGGGAATTTCACGCACTAATGGTACGTCGAGGCGACCGCTTTCATGGGGTGTAGCCAAGGTGTTCCAAAAATGGCGTTGTAGATAGCCGGTATGTCGAGTATGATGAACTTTGTCATAGTTTCCATTTCGCCGACGTAGATCGGAAGCTTAACTGTGTCAATCGTCCTTGTTTGATCGCCATTGAATCCAGTAAGTGGTTTTACCTTTGGCTTGACCTCCAAGTTCTTGAATTCCGCCTTTTCTAGTGCTTCTTTGAAGATTACGTTGACCGAGCTTCCTGTATCGACCAGTACGCGAGAGATCTCGCAGTCCCCGATTAGGATATCGATCACTAGAGGATCATTATGCGGTACGTCTACTCCGAGTGCGTCAGGTTCAGTGAACGAAAGAGGTATGCCTTCTTCGATGGGAAGAGGATTATGCTTGGATGTCGTGGATTTTTTGCCGTACTCGATTGATCACACCAAGTCCGAGCATAGCTACAGACCGCCCATTATCATGTTGACTCTTTGGCGAGCTTGCGGCGCCGCTCTGCCCTCATCGTCTTCATCCCGAGGACGACTATTAAGCTCCATTTCTGGGAGATGTTCATGTGGTATCATTTCTTGGTTTAGAGGTTCCCTTTGGTATCCTTCTCCATTGGCGTCTTTATCGTTATTGTGTTTCCTGGATTGCCGACCTCCTCGATCAGGGCTGATGATCTTCCCTTTGCCGTACTGATCCAGCAAATTGTCAGCCAAGTTTCGGCACAATGCGGTGTCATGGGAGTACTTCTTGTGATATTCGCAGTACGGCCGATCGTCATTCCCCTCTTCGGGTCGTGGCCGGTTGCGAACATACTTGTTGAACCCTTGCGATGTGCTGCCAACGTAAAAGGCCGAAGAGGATTTACCGCGATTATCGTCTTGGTGATCAGGTTTTGACTTTTCTTTCGTTGTCGAGGCTTTCTTAGTCGAGTTGGAGTGCTTTTTGGAGAGTATGGCATGTTCCTCTTCCAACTCTATGAATGCCACTGCTTTATGCAATACATCTTCTAAAGATGTCGGCTCGTTGACCTTCAGATCCTTTCTGAATTACGAGTTATACCACAAGCCTTTCTGAAGTTCTCCTTGAGCCGCGCTATCATCCAATGTTATTCTGGATACTACTTCCTTAAATCGATAAATAAAATCTCGTAGGGGCTCGTCTTGCTTTTGCTCGAGGTCCCATAGGTTGATATCCGACGATGAGTTATGTATAGAGAGAGTAATGATCCAGGAACGTTTACGAGAGCTGGTGAAAGCTATCGATCGATCCCATTTTAAGCCACGAGAACCAGGTAAGGGCTGTTCCTCTAAGGTTCTCCACAAAGTGTTGGCAGTATCCGGCGTCCCTTTCTTCATTTTTGAATCAGTTCGAGACATTGCTATCATAAATGCTGTCATGAACCGGCTAGGGTCAGTTTTTCCTTTGAACGTCAAAATTTGACATGCAGGATTCACGAACTCATGATCCGATGTGTGAATGGCGTCTGCTGAGCCTGTTCCAACACACGGTGGAGCTCTGTTGTCGAGCTCGCTACACGATGGACCCTAGAGTTGAGCTCCTGGATTTGACTCAATATAGTTGTGATTTGGGCGTTTGATGTCGAGGCTTGGTTAACCGGAGCGGGTGTGACACATGTCGGGTTGATTGCCGAGCATGCGGTCGTCGGTGGTACTTCAGAGAAGAGACGCTTGTTAGTGGGAGCTATTTTCTTTGGGGTCTGTTCCGTTGTAGGCGCGCTTTAATGCCCCAGCAAGTTGTCTTGGAGCAAGGCTTGCTGAGTGGCGAGCATGGTAATTCGCTCATTCGCCGCCCTGTCCATTCTGTCCATTCGGTTCATGAGCATCTGGAGCATCTCCGTCGTGCTCTGGTTTTCGGTTGTAGCGGTCGGTGCTGCAGTATTTTCCGCATGCGCTGCTCTTGTTGGAGCTGTTGCTTCCCCTGCGCGCCTAGCGATAGCCATAATTGCGCTAGTTGTTGCATGAGTTGTTTCGGCTGCGGGTTCGATCGATGCGTTCAAGTTTCCTGCGAGTGCAGAGTTAACATGCAATCATGAGTTCGTTGAACTGTCGCGAGCCTCACCACCTTGCTGAGACGAGTTTGACTGGACCGCTCTCCTCCCCCGTGTTGCTGGTGTTGCTGATGTCACCGGCATTGCTCGTTCCTCATGTCTCCTACGATATAAGTGGTGTTTCCGTCATTGCCGATTTCCCTTTGATCGTACGAATGTATTCAATGTTCCCACAGACGGTGCCAATTGTTGATTCCAAGAATCACAATGATCAATTCAATAAATTGATCTAAATTCAGGGACTTGAATAACTCGAATCTAAGACTTAAAGGCAATAACAAAAGGACCGAAAAATCTAGTCTTTATTGATCTAAAATCTCGAAATCGAATTGATCTCTTTGCTTAGGGTTTTGCTACAATAAATTCGCTTAGTCTTTTTCCCGTGCAGGGGAAGGATATTTATGTCAGGATTGTAATACCTTGTCTCAAGATAACATCAACGGGAATATTAAAAGTCAACAGAAAGTCACCGGATGTCATTTCTGCAGTTTTTGAAGTCAGGGGTATTTTGATAATTTTACCAAAAATGAAAACGGGAAGCTACGACCGGCCAAGTAATCTTCTTTTTATAATTACTTAGAAGACGGAAGAAGCTGCAATCAGAATTTTAGAAGGTTTTACGGGCTGTCGGAATGGAAACTGACAAAACCGAGAAAAAGACGGAAAAGTATCTAATTAATGTTTTGGGAGCTACGGAAGGACGGAATGGACCAAATAAATCATGGAAAATTAATTTTGAAGATTTGGGAAAATAAAAATGAGGTTTGAAACCGTTTCGTGATTTTTGGAAAATATCGGAAAGTTCGGCTCGGGATCGTTTGTGCCACGTGGCACTCGCCAATGGGCCACGTGGCTGGTGCATGAATTTGGATTCAGGTTCATTTAATCTTCTAGAAACAAATCTGGAGCTGCCATCTGCACCTACATGTGTCAAGAGATTATCAAGATTCATTGAATAAAAATCCAAGTTCAATGTATAGGATGGAAGATTCAATTCACTTGCTCCTCTCACCTTGGTGATGACACCTAGCACCTATGTGTCACTTGCTCATAGATTCATCTCCCTTACGCTTGTTAAGATCCAATGAATCTCCAGCTTTTTTCCTTGGTGAAGACACGTAAACCCCTAGGTGTCAAGAAGTTACAAAATTCATCTCCCCTTATTCCCTAAGATTCAATGCACAATTTTTGATTCATGAACCTTTCAATTATAAAAAGGGGCCTTGTTCCTTCATTTATCATCACCACCAAGAAAACAACACACAAAACACTCTCCTTTCTTTTTCCCCATCACTCGCCGACCATCACCTTCATATCTCCTCCTCCTTTGGGTTAATAACTTACTCACCAAGTTATTGATATTTCTTGAGTTCTTGATACTAAAACACAGAAATTATCCATAGCCAGTTAATCCTTGTGTTTAGCCCTTAAACTGCCTTTATTACACCGGAAACAGTCTCGCTGTTGCAGGAAGTGACATCGGAAGACCTTCGGATTTGTCAACGGAAACCGCCGCTCTCCGCCGTTCCTCCTCTAAACAGCTACTACTCACTCGCTGGACTTCTCCTCTTTCATTGGAGAAGTCGCCGGAGCTATTCACCACCGGAGAAGCTCTCGCTGCCGGCTATCTTCTCGTTGTGACCTCCTTCTGCTCGCCAGTCCATTTCTCTTGCCGGATAATCTCGTCGGAGACACACCAGCGATCTCACCTCTCCACCGGTCAACCACCGGTCAGCTCTTGGTTAGATCGGTCAACGTAAGTCAACCGTTGAAGGTTTACTCTCTTTGTCGCCGGTTAACGCCGGATCTCTCGCCGACCGTTTGTTAGTAAACCAGTCAAACCGGCTAACCTTGTGATCAAGCCGGTCAACACCATCAACCACCGGTCAACCGTTGGAGTCCTTGCCGCCGGTCACCACCACTCGCCGGTCCATTAGTTTGGGTCAACACGCGATCAAACCTCGGGTCAAGCTTGGGTAAACTAGTGGTCAACACTCCGGTCAAACTCGGATCAGCATGGTTAAAGCTCGGGTCAAGATTAGTCAACGGTTCGGGGAAGGTTCGGATTAGTATCGGGTTAAGTCTTGGGTCTCGTGGGTTCCGTCAATATGTCCATCCATTGTCACGATATCACTGTGAGTTGGCTAAACCATTTTGTGTTGCATTTAGGTTAGAATCATATAGATCCCAGAATTATTAAACCGCAGAATCATAGGAATGCATACCCATAATTGAAATCTGTTAGAACGATTAGGTTGATTAAATAACTCGAGAAACTAAGTAAAAACAGATAGGATATATATAGTTATTACTTATTGGTTGATTGGTTGATCGTATCGTTATTGCTTGATTGGGTGTTGCATACATATAGAACGGTATGCTAGAAAATATATACATATATGCATATATATATTATAAGAACGTGATAAATGAATCTATATACGGGAATTAACAGTTAAATTAAAATACGGTTTAAAATACATATAACACATCTTAGAATATGATAACCGGATTGGATTGGTTAGAAGGTATGATCGGGTTAAGTAATTAGTATTGAATTAATTGGAAGTCAGGAGATTAGTAAGTTTACTAATCTCAATCTGACGGATTGTGGTAATTAAAACATAAAATTAAAGAAATAGAAATTAAAAGTTATATTTGGGGTTGAGCCGTCTAGGGAGTTAGTACGTTTACTAACTCCACTCTAGCGGTAAAATGAGGAAAGAATTGAATAAGTAATTAAAACTAATAATTAAATCTAAATAAGAATTTAAAGGAATTAATTGAATAAAGTAACCTGAATGCTTAGAGCTGTTGATTGATGATTGATTGAGTTTGTGATATGTCTTTATCTACTCCGGTGTTGGGCCGGGTAGACGGTTTGATTGTGTGATTCTTTATCTACTTCGTTGTTGGGCCGGGTAGACTGTAATGTGGTACGAATATTTATCTACTCCGGTGTTGGGCCGGGTAGACTATTTGATTGTGATTGTTTATCTACTTAGGTGTTGGGCCGAGTAGGCTGTGTTGGTGGATACTTACTTCGGTACGGGACCGAGTAAGTCTGGGTATAGTTACATATTCCGGTATGGGATCGGATAGGTCAGGATGTGTTGATGAATGGTGGTAGGACTTGCGGAATAGACCGGGTATTGGGATTGAGTTAGT